>CP141153.1:56083824-56708824 GCA_035233585.1 Antiaris toxicaria
AATTTTAAATAATTCATGGGATGAGAAATAAATGGAGAGGCTACATAAAGATGGATACAAGAAGACGGAACAAAATTCAAGACCCAAAGAATGCTTTGGATGGAATTTTGTAATCTTTATTTTCTTTGTTCTAGGATGGAACCATGGCTTGGTTATTCTGTCAATTATTTTTTCTGTGATATGTCATGGATGTATAAATATGTATTGATGGATGTTTTGTATGCATATTTGATAACATGTCATATAGGATAGGTGAGTGCCGCTCATACTATATTGATCATACATAATTTGTCAAAACTTGCATGTTTTTCAAAATATTGAGTGGGAGAGGGTTTCAAACAAAACCCACGGCCTCCATTGTTGATCCATATGTGAAAGCATGGTAACGCCTCGCGTCAGTTCCGACCTGACCACACCCTTCGGTAGGTGTTTACCGCCGCCGGTATACTAGATTGGATCTCCTATGTGGAAAACGTGTTCGGGTGCGATCCTATTCATGACCACCCCTCGGTGGCTTGGTAGGACGTGGATCGGGCTACGTAAACAATGGTTATACACTCAAGACTCGTTTAGTTATTAACCTTCCCTAGAAGCTCTGTTAACTAAACTGGTGGCCAAATAAGCGGTTATTAATATATGTCTTAACCTTGGAGGATTTAAGGTAACATATATTAATTGGACGGGGTCCATGTTCCGGCTATTTGTTCTCATGACCACCCCTCGGTGGCTTGGGGCAATAGGTGCTGAGAATTACCGTTGCAATGCTACATTTTTTTTTCAAGTTTCATGTAGGAACATACTTGTATGTTTTATTTGCTAAATTATCTGCATATTTGCTTGGGCTTTGTAATGATGTCTAGTATAATTTTATTTCAGTTCAAAATGTCACCGACACCCCTCATTTCGATACTTACTGAAAATAAGTTGAATGGCGACAATTATAAAGATTGGAAAAGAAATCTATTAATAGTTCTCAGCTGCGAGAGACACAAGTTCGTACTGGACGAACCATGCCCACCTGGGCCCAAACCTGACACACCACTTGAGGAGGTCCCGGTTGCCTATAATCGTTGGAGAGAATCCAATGAAATAGCTCGATGCTACATCCTTGCTAGCATGACGAGTGCTTTACAAAAGCAGCATGAGACTTATCAAGTTGCTGGGGAGATCATGGACAATCTGGAGGACATGTTCGGAGGCCAAGAAAAATTGGCTCGACAGTCCGCAATCACCAGCATTATGAACTCCAAGCAAAAGGCTGGTGCTCCGGTGAAGGACCATATGATTACTCTAATGGGATTCTTCGCTGAGGCTGCCGAGAATGGTGCTGAGTTGGACTATAACACCCAGATCGAGATGGTGTTCAAGACTCTGTCTAAAGATTTTGTGGGGTTTAAGGCCGCATACAATCTGGCGACAAAGGAGTTAGGACTTACCGAGCTCATGAAGCAACTTCAGGCTTATGAGCGGATGATCAGGGATGAGGATGTGGTCCGACCTAAAGGAGAGGCCAATTTGGCGGAATCTTCCAATCCCTCACGGAAGAGGAAGAGGCCAAATAAGAAGCAAGTGGCTTCCAGTTCTTCTAATCCTCCTGTCTCGGACGGGAAGAAGAAGAAGAAGAACAAAAAGCCAAAGGACCCTAAAAAGTCCAAATGCTTCCACTGTGGGAAGGTAGGTCACTTCAAGAAGGCTTGCCGGGAATTCCTAGCCTCCAAGGGCAAGGAAGGTAAGGAACTTCATTACTTAGAAGCGTGTTTGGTGGAAGAATCGAAAGACACATGGGTCATTGATTCGGGCGCCACTAATCATGTTTGTGTTTCTATGCAGGGGTTCGTGGAAACGAGAAGTCTACATGATAGGAGCCTCTCGTTGCGGACTGGAGATGGTAGCTTTGTGGTGGCTGAGGCAGTGGGAGACGTTCATCTTTATTTTGATCAATTTAGGTTTATTTTATTGAAAGACTGTTTTTATGTTCCTAATTTTAGGAGGAACCTTATATCGGTAGCTTGTTTAATAAAGGATTCTTATTCAGTTTCTTTTAGTAAAAGAGTTGATATTCGTAGAAATAAGTCTTTTATCTGTCCTGGATGGATGGATGGAAACCTATATTTGATCAGACCAAAGATGTACTCACTGCTTGACACTGAATTAATTGATAACTCTAAAAGGTTGAAAGTTTCTCACTCTAACAAGGCGTATCTTTGGCATTTAAGACTTGGTCATATTAATCAGGATAGGATTCAAAGATTGGTGAAAGACGGTCCTCTGGAATCTCTGAAAGAGGTACGACTGCCCCAATGTGAATCTTGTCTAGAGGGTAAAATGACTAAGAGGTCTTTTGGAGCTAAGGGTACAAGGGCACAGGAGCTCTTAGAAATTGTGCACACTGACGTATGTGGCCCCATGAACGTCACAGCACGAGGAGGGTTCGAGTACTATGTCTCTTTCATAGATGATTACTCGAGGTATGGATATGTGTATCTGATGCACCGCAAGAGCGAAACCTTTGACAAGTTCAAAGAGTATCGTGCGGAAGTGGAAAAGCAATTGGATAAATCCATAAAGACACTTCGATCTGATCGAGGTGGCGAATACCTCTCTGATGAATTTCTAGGACATCTTGTAGAGAATGGGATATTATCCCAATTGACTGCACCTGGTACTCCACAACAGAATGGTGTAGCCGAAAGGAGAAACAGGACCTTATTGGATATGGTACGGTCCATGATGAGTTACTCAACGCTGCCATTATCATTTTGGGGACATGCTTTACAAACGGCGTGCTATATTCTGAACCAGGTTCCGAGCAAATCAATTCCTAGAACTCCGTATGAATTGTGGCGTGGCAAAAAGCCCTCCCTTGGACATATGAGAATATGGGGCTGCCCGGCACATGTACTGGATGGGGATGCGAAGAAGTTGGAACCAAGATCAGAATTATGCATGTTTGTAGGGTATCCAAAGGGAACTAAAGGAGGTCTGTTCTATAAACCGAAGGAACAAAAGGTCATTGTCTCAACCCATGCGACATTCTTGGAGGAAAGTCACATGAATGACTTTAAGCCTCGAAGCAAAGTGGTGCTAGAGGAGTTATCGGGTGAAAGAACTGCTCCACAGATTTCGGTCTTGGACGCAAGTCCGAGTTCCAGTGAAAGACCTGCAGACGATCAACAATTTAGGGTGCCTCGTCGTAGTGGGAGGGTTTCGAAGAAACCTAATTTCTTTATGTATGATGCTGAGGTATACCAGGCCGAGGCTCATGAGCATGAGGAAGATCCGGTCACATATGATGAAGCTATAAAGGATGTTGATTCTAAATCTTGGAAACAGGCTATGAACAATGAGATGGATTCCATGAAATCCAACTCTGTTTGGGAACTTGTAGATTTGCCGGATGGGATAAAACCCATTGGATGCAAATGGGTCTACAAAAGAAAGAAGGATGCGGAAGGGAGAGTGGAAACTTTCAAAGCTAGACTGGTTGCAAAAGGATACACGCAAAAGGCTGGAATCGATTACGAGGAAACCTTTTCGCCTGTTGCTATGCTTAAGTCTATCCGTATTCTTCTGTCCATTGCTGCGGCTCTCGATTACGAGATCTGGCAAATGGATGTCAAGACGGCATTCTTGAATGGCCATCTTGAAGAGTGTATCTATATGATACAGCCCGAAGGGTTCATAGCAAAAGGCCAAGATAGGAAGGTCTGCAAGTTGCTTAGATCCATTTATGGATTAAAGCAGGCATCCCGCTCATGGAACCAGAGGTTTGATCAAGCGATTAAGACATTTGGTTTTGAGCAGAACGTTGATGAACCTTGTGTTTATAAACGTATTAAGGATGGAAAAGTGGTCTTTCTGATACTCTATGTCGATGATATACTACTCATTGGGAATGATGTAGGGAATTTATCATCGGTCAAGCTTTGGTTACACCAACAGTTTGACATGAAGGACTTAGGAGAAGCTAATTATGTTCTAGGCATTCGTCTCTTCAGAGATCGAAAGAACAAAATGATAGCGTTATCCCAAGCTTCATACATAGATAAAATAATTGACAAATATGTAATGCTAGAGGCAAAGAAAGGCTCACAACCTTCTATTGCCGGTCTAACTCTTTCATTGGATGACTGTCCCAAGACATCGGAAGAAAGAGAGCGTATGAGTAAGGTCCCTTATGCATCCGCTGTGGGTAGCCTTATGTACGCTATGCTTTGCACTCGCCCGGACATATGTTTTGCAGTAGGTATGGTGAGTCGATATCAAGCGAATCCTGGAACCAAGCACTGGCAAGCAGTAAAGCATATACTCAAGTATCTTAAGAGAACGAGGGATTATATGCTAGTGTATTCTGGAGGGGACCTAACACCCGTAGGATACACGGACTCAGACTTCCAGACTTGCAAGGATTCGAGGAAATCGACATCTGGATCAGTGTTTTTGCTCGGAGGAGGCGCCATTGTGTGGAGGAGCGTGAAGCAGGGCTGCACAGCTGACTCTACTATGGAGGCTGAGTATGTGGCTGCGGCTGAGGCATCTAAAGAAGCGGTTTGGCTCCGCAAGTTCTTTAGAGACCTTGAGGTCATTCCGGGTGTTGACAAGCCTATCACACTTTACTGTGATAATACAGGGGCTATTGCCAACACAAGGGAATCTCGGCACCACAAGAGGACCAAGCACATCGATCGGAGGTATCACATTATTAGAGGGCATGTGGAGACAGGACAAGTGGATGTATGTAAGATCGCGTCCGAGGACAACATCGCTGATCCCTTTACTAAGACTTTGGTAGCTAGAAGCTTTGAGAGGCATGTAGAGGCGATGGGGATGCGTAACATGGCACATCTGCTGGCTTAGGGCAAGTGGGAGATTGTTAGGAAATGCCCTAAGTATTAGAGACATTTTGATGTATTCATTTTGAACTGGATAATAAAATTATACATAGAGGTTATTCATTACATTGCTATCTGTCCTCGTCTTATTTACATGTTAAAGTAAATGTAAGCAAATATGGCTCACTGACTGCTTATGTTAAAACTGTTAGAACGTTGCATGCAATGGACTTTTGTATGCGAGAAGACAATGTTCTAAAGTTAGCAGTCTAAACTATGGTCTGTAGTCTATGGGGTTAGACCGAGCATCTAACTCATGTTAAGACTATTATGTTGTCTAAAGCCTTAGAGGGGACGGTCTGTCTTGACTGTCTGGAGCTGGACTCCCAAGTAGAGACATGGATATGTTGCTTGGTGGTGACATATTAGACCGGGACTAAAGCGTGATTGATCTACGTAGTCCGCTATGAGTGGATCAATCTGCTTTTGACGTTCATTATGCAATAACCTTAATCCTGAGTAAATGAACTACTTCATGTATATGACTTGTGTACTTTGATGTTCCAATGGCTAAAGCGTCTCAGAGGGTAGTAAGCTTATAGACCGGCTCGTTGGGTGCATGACTTGTATACGATGAAGAGTTTGTTTGCAGATATCGGAATCATAGCTCTGAGGAGTTAAAGGTATCCTCTTAAAGGCATTATACTGAATGTGAAAATGGACAAGGCCTTGGGTCGTCTGCTGGGCGGATGACTTCTTATTCACATATGGTGAATAATCATTTTCTTGATTCGGTAGTATAATGGAACTTTAAGATAGCCTGATCAGTAGGATTAAACGGACTTTGACCTAAGGCTGATCATGGATATCATATGAGGGTTTTGCATATATGACAAGGTCATTGGATGGTAGCTCGTCACAGGCTTACGTAATACGGTATATAATTGGGAGTTCAGTTTCAGGTTTATAGTGGTGTGACTCTGAAATTAGTGATCATATGATTGAGTTGTTCGGTACAGAATGATGATCATATGGAATCACGGGAGCCCGATTATATATGTCCAATCAGTCCCTCTACTAGCTCCACATAATTCCTTAACGTTTGGCAAATTGATTTGTGTATGCTATTGGCTAGTTTATTATGCATGGATGGTGATGTCACAGGATTAGGATGGTAGACAAGATTCTCTCCGGTTGGATTCAGATTTTGTTTTGGATAATAGAGTACACAATTATTCGAACTCCAAATAAAGTTGCCATGATTTTATTTGAGATTGGATTGGAGTTGTAGAAAATTATCCATGAGAACAAGAATATGAAATACAACCGTTTTGTGGAATTTGAAATTTGAATTTTGAAATTTGAAATTTGAATTTTGAAATTTGAAATTTGAATTTTGAATTTGAAATTTGAATTTGAAATTTGAATTTGAAATTCGAATTTGAAATTTGAATTTGAAATTTAAATTTGAAATTTGAAATTTGAAATTTGAAATTTGAATTTGAAATTTGAATTTGAAATTTGAAATTCAAATTTTGAATCACAGTCCAAGTAGGATTCGAATTTGTTGTGGAAAATCCACAAGGTTTGAAATTCGAATTTGAGTTGGATTTGGAGAGGATAATCTTGTTAGAATCCTACTTGAATTTTGAATCCAAATCCCAACAAATAAGGGACGAAATTTTGAGGATAATCCTCATGAAAGATTTCGGATTTTGTGGATAGGATTCAAGGGAATATTCAAGCTTTAATCCTAGTTGAATTTGGATTCTCTCTCCTCCCAAAAGTGGCCGAAATTTTGGAGCCTTAATCCTAGGAAATTCGGTTATTTTTTGGATAAGGTTGAGATGAGATTTTGCTTGAGAAATCCTAGTGGAATTTTGATTCTCCTTTATCCTAAAAGTGGCCGAAAATTTGGAGAGATTTTCTCCTTGTGAATTTCGGATTTTTTGGTTGGAAAAGGGAGATAAGATTCTAGCTAAAATCTTGTTAAGATTTGGATTGGATTTATCTAGCAAAAACCGAATTTATTTGGGAGATTTTCCCTTTGGAAAATTCGGATTTTTTGGGTTTGGATAAGGGAAAATATCTTTTCCTAGTCCAATTCGAATTCAGAGAATCACCTCATGCAGGTCTATAAATAGAGGTCCTGCCACTCCAGTTCTCTCAGACCACAGACTCTCAGGTGAGCAGGCTTATTGTTGCACAGCTCATCGTGACAATAAAGTTCTTTAGAGATCTGGGTGGTCGGAAGAAGACTAGCAGTGCTAGCATACCGATCGAGGTTCAGAGTGCCCACACACTCAGCCATTCGGGAATTGGAGAATAGTAGAGAAGGCTAGTTGGTTGAAGCCTCCGGTCATTCTCCTCCTGCATATTGGCGTCCTTGAGGTATGAGTTTTAATTGTTGTTGATTTATTGTATATGGCATCATGAGATATTTAACGATCTAAAAATTTTTATTGTTCCGCTGCGCCACTCTGATACGTTTTTTCCGGTTTATTATCCTACATCTTCAAATAGTACAAATTGTTATATACATACATTTGTACATTTTCTTCCGAGAATGCCAGAATTTCCCGGTTGTCACATTTAATCCCTTGTTCTCTTAAGATACTTGAGTATATGCTTTACTGCTTTTCAGTGCTTGGTTCCAGGATTCGCTTGATATCGACTCACCATACCTACTGCAAAACATATGTCCAGGCAAGTGTAAAGTATAGCGTACATAAGGCTACCCACAGCGGATGCATAAGGGACCTTACTCATACGCTCTCTTTCTTCCGATGTCTTTGGACAGTCATCCAATGAAAGAGTTAGACCGGCAATAGAAGGTTGTGTACCTTTCTTTGCCTCTTGCATTGCATATTTGTCAATTATTTTATCTATGTATGAAGCTTGGGATAATATTATCATTTTGTTCTTTCGATCTCTGAAGAGACGAATGCCTAGAACATAATTAGCTTCTCCCAAGTCCTTCATGTCAAACTGTTTTTGTAACCAAAGCTTGACCGATGATAAGGTCCCTACATCATTCCCAATGAGTAGTATATCATCGACATAGAGTATTAGAAAGACCACTTTTCCATCCTTAATGCGTTTATAAACACAGGGTTCATCAACATTCGGCTCAAAACCAAAAGTCTTGATCACTTGATCAAATCTCTGGTTCTATGAGTAGGATGCTTGCTTTAATTCATAAATGGATCTAAGTAACTTGTAGACTTTCCTTTCTTGGCCTTTCGCTATGAACCCTTCGGGCTGTATCATGTAGATACACTCCTCAAGATGGCCATTCAAGAATGCCGTCTTGACATCCATTTGCTAGATCTCGTAATCGAGAGCCGCAGCAACGGACAGAAGAATACGGATAGACTTCAGCATAGCAACAGGCGAAAAGGTTTCATCATAATAGATTCCAGCCTTTTGTGTGTACCCCTTTGCAACTAGTCTAGCTTTGAAAGTTTCCACTCTCCCTTCCACATCCTTCTTTCTTTTGTAGACCCATTTGCATCTAATGGGTTTTATCCCATCTGACAAATCTACAAGTTCCCAAACAGAGTTGGATTTCATAGAATCCATCTCATTGTTCATAGTCTGTTTCCAAGATTTAAAATCAATATCATTTATAGCTTCATCATAGGTGACCGGATCATCCTCATGCTCATAAGCCTCGGCCTGGTATACCTCAGCATCATACATGAAGAAATTAGGTTTCTCCAAAACCCTCCCACTACAACGAGGCACCCTAAATTGTTGATCATCTGCAGATCTTTCACCAGAACTCGGACTTACATCCAAGACCGAAACCTGTGGAGTAGTTCTTTCACCTGATAACTCCTCTAGCACCACTTTGCTTCGAGGCTTAAAGTCATTCATTTGACTTTCCTCTAAGAATGTCACATGGGTTGAAATAATGACTTTTTGTTCCTTCAGGTTATAGAACAGACCTCCCTTAGTTTCCTTTGGATACCCTATACACATGCACAATTCTGATCTTGATTCCAACTTTTTCACATCCCCATCCAGTACATGTGCCGGGCAGTCCCATATTCTCATATGTCCAAGGGAGGGCTTCCTGTCACGTCACAATTCATACGAAGTCCTGGGAATTGACTTGCTTGGAACCTGGTTCAAAATATAGCATGCCGTTTGTAAAGCATATCCCCAAAATGATAGTAGCAGCATTGAATAACTCATCATGGATCGTACCATATCTAACAAGATCCTGTTTCTCCTTTCGGCTACACCATTTTGTTGTGGAGTACCAACTGCAGTCAATTGGGATAATATCCCATTCTCTACAAGATGTCCTAGAAATTCGTCAGAGAGGTATTCACCACCTCGATCAGATCGAAGTATCTTTATGGATTTATCCAATTGCTTTTCCACTTCCGCACAATACTCTTTAAACTTGTCAAAGGTTTCGCTCTTGCGGTGTATCAGATACACATATCCATACCTTGAGTAATCATCTATAAAAGAGACATAATACTCTAACCCTCCTCATGCTGTGACGTTCATGGGGCCACATACGTTAGTGTGCACAATTTTTAAGAGCTCCTGAGCTCTTGTACCCTTAGCTCCAAAAGACCTCTTAGTCATCTTTTCCTCTAGACAAGACTCACATTAAGGAAGACATACCTCCTCCAGAGATTCTAGAGGATCATCTTTCATCAATCTTTGAATCCTATCCTGATTAATATGACCAAGTCTTAAATGCTAAAGATACGCCTTGTTAGAGTGAGAAACTTTCAACCTTTTAGAGTTATCTATTAATTCGGTGTCAAGCAGTAAGCACATTTTTGGTTTGATCAAATATAGGTTTCCATCCATCCACCCAAAACAGATAAAACACTTATTTCTACGAATATCAACTCTTTTACTAAAAGAAACTGAATAGGAATCCTTTATTAAACAAGCTACCGATATAAGGTTCCTCCTAAAATTAGGAACATAAAAACAGTCTTCAATAAAATAAACCTAAATTCATCAAATTAAGGATAAATATCTCCCACTGCCTCAGCCACCACCAAGCTGCCGTCTCTAGTCCGCAATGAGAGGCACCTATCATGTAGACTTCTCGATTCCACGAACCCCTACATAAAACCACAAACATGATTAGTGGCACCCGAATCAATGACTCAAGTGTCTTTCGATTCTTCCACCATATATGCTTCTAAATAGTGAAGTTCTTTACCTTCCTTGCCCTTGGCAGCTAGGATTTCCTAGCAAGCCTTCTTAAAGTGACCTACCTTCCCACAGCGAAAGCACTTGGACTTTTTAGGGTCCTTGTACTTCTTGTTCTTCTTTTTCTTCACCCTATCCGAGACAGGAGGATTAGAAGAACTGGAAACTGCTTGCTTCTGATTTGGCCTCTTCCTCTTCCGTGAGGGTTTGGAAGATTCCGTCAAATTAGCCTCTCCTTTAGGTTGGACCACATCCCCATCCCTGATCATCCACTCATAAGCTTGGAGTTGCTTCATGAGCTCAGTAAGTCCTAACTCCCTTGTCGCTTCATTGTATGCGGCCTTAAACCCCACAAAATCTTTAGATAGAGTTTTGAACACCATCTCGATCTGGGTGTTATAGTCCAACTTAGCACTGTTTTCAGCAGCCTCAGCGAAGAATCCCATTAGAGTGATCATATGGTCCTTCACCAGAGTACCCACCTTTTGCTTAGAGTTCATTATGCTGGTTATAGCGGACTGTCGAGCCAACTTTTCTTGGCCTCCGAACATGTCCTCCAGATTGTCCATGATCTCCCTAGCAACCTGATAAGTCTCATGCTGCTTTTGTAAAGCACTCATCATGCTAGCAAGTATGTAGCACCGAGCTATCTCATTGGATTCTCTCCAATGAGTATAGGCAACCGGGACCTCCTTAAGCGGTGTGTCAGGTTTGGGCCTTAGTGGGCATGGTTCGTCCAGTACGAACTTGTGTCTCTCGCAGCTGAGAACTAATTTCTTTTCCAATCTTTATAATTATCGCCATTCAGTTTATTCTTAGTAAGTATTGAAATGAGGGGTGTCGATAACATTTTAAACTAAAATAAAATTATACCAGACATCATTACAAAGCCCAAGCAAATATACAGATAATTCAGTAAATAAAACAAACAAGTATGTTCCTACATGAAACTTGAAAAACATGTAACATTGCAATGGTAATTCTCAGCACCTATTGCCCTAAGCCAACGAGGGTGGTCATGAGACAAATAACCGGAACATGGACCCTGTCCAATTAATATATGTTACCTTAAATCCTCTAAGGTTAAGAAATATATTAATAACCGCTTATTTTGGCCACCAGTTTAGTTAATAGAGCTTCTAAGGAAGGTTAATAACTAAATGAGTCTTGAGTGTATAACCATTATTTACGTAGCCCGATCCACATCCTACCTAGCCATTGAGGGGTGGTCATGAATAGGATCGTAGCCGAACATGTTTCTACATAGGAGATCCAATCTAGTATACCGGTGGTGGTAAACACCTACCAAGGGGTGTGGTCAGGGCAGAACTGACGCGAGACATTACCATGCTTTCACATATGGATCAACAATGGAGGCTGTGGGTTTTGTTTGAAATCCTCTCCCACTCAATATTTTGAAAAACATGCAAGTTTTGACAAATATGTATGATCAATATAGTATGAGCGGCACTCACCTATCCTATATGACATGTTATCAAATATGCATATAAAACATCCATCAATACATATTTATACATCCATGACATATCACAGAAAAAATATTTGACAGAATAATAACCAAGCCATGGTTCCATCCTAGAACAAAGAAAATAAAGATTACAAAATTCCATCCAAAACATTCTTTGGGTCTTGAATTTTGTTCCGTTTTCTTGTATCCATCTTTATGTAGCCTCTCCATTTATTTCTCATCCCATGAATCATTTAAAATTTAAATCCCAAAATTTAAATTTCAAATTCAAATTCCAAATTCGAATTTCAAATTTAAATTTCAAATTCAAATTTTTAAATAATTTTAAACATCATGTGTAATAATATGTAATTTCAAATTTTTCAAATTTTCAATTACATATTTTTAAACATGATTTAAAATTAAATCTTAAATTTAAAAATCAAAATTTTCGATTTTTTAACCATCGCCCCCACTACCCCATAGTCTGGCAGTCGCCATGGGCAACCGCTAGCCCCCGAGGGCCTGGCAGCCTACAGCTGCCCCATGTGCAACCCTGCTGGGCTGCAGGCCAAGCCTGCAGCACCAGGCTGCATGCCTAGGCTAGACGCAGCAGCCGGCAGGCTACATGCCCAGGCTGCAGCTAGCCTTGGGAGGGCCATGGCCACCCTCGGTTGCAGGCCAAGCCTGCGGCCGTGGGTGGTCATGACCTGTACAGGGGCTGCCGTAGCCCCATCCTGCCCGAGGGCAGAGGCTGCAGCCCTACCAAGGCCCGATGGCCTATCCCGAGGGGTCGTGTCTCGATTTTGGTGCCATATTCCAATTTATGCATTAGGATCTCCAAAAATTAATTTGAATCCCAATTAAATTGAAAATTTCCACACAATCAAAATTTCAACCTTTAAATTAAATTTAACATTTGGGAAAAATAAATTACGATATTCAAACTTCAATCTCCTCCAAAAATAATTACATAAATAATCCTAAACCATTTCCGGTGTACAAAAAATTCTAACCATAATAATTCTAAGAGACAAAAATTAAAATCCATGGGAAAATTATAGTATTAATAAACTGCTCCCATGGTTACATAAAAAATTCCTAGATACAATTTTCTAAATTCTAAGGAACCATAACCGGCAAAACCAAGTATGCTTATAATAATTCAAAAAATTAAAATAACCACATACTACATACATAATCCATGATAACAACATAAAGGAAACCAAGAATGCCACTCTCTAAATATCAAATCCATACATAAATAATAAAAAAAAACTAATTAATTGTCTAATTTATGTACATGGCCTAGATATGATTTTCCACACATGATACTAGTGTGACAGAAGGTGCAGGATAAGTCCTGGTACTGAGACGATGTTTCAATATGATGTGGCAAATTGTATTGAACATCACAGTATAAGAAAGAGAAAGATATAATATGTGTACATATATTCATGATAGTCGAGTAAGAAAGAAAATGAGATGTGATGATTGCCAAGTATGGAATGTAGGAAATAATTCGAGAAAAACGTATCAGAGTGGCGCAGCAGAACAATAAAAATTTTTCAAGATCGTTAAATATCTCATGATGCCATATACAATAAACCAACAACAATTTAAACTCATACCTCAAGGACGCCAATCTGCAGGAGGAGAATAACCGGAGGGCTTCAATCAACTAGCCTTCTCTACTATTCTCCAATTCCCGAATGGCTTAGTGTGTGGGCACTCTGAACCTCGATCGGCATGCTAGCACTGTTAGTCTCCTTCCGACCACCCAGATCTCTAAAGAACTTATTGTCACGGTGAGTTATGCAATAATAAGCCTCCTCACCTAAGAGTCTGTGGTCTGAGAGAATTAGAGTGGTAGGACCTCTATTTATAGACTTGCATAAGGTGATTCTCTGAATTCGAATTGGATTAGGAGAAGATTTTCTCCCTTATCCACAACATAAAATCCGAAATTATCCAAGGGGAAAATCCCAACAAAATTTTGGCCAACATTAGGATTATCTAATTCAAATCTAAACAAGATTTTAACATGAACTTTATCTCCCTTTTTCAACCAAAAAATCTAAAAATCTAAGAGGAAAATCCCAACAAAATTTCGGCCATTTTAGGATAAGGGAAGAATCAAAATTCCACCAGGATTTTTAAGCTTGAATCTTATCTCATCCTTATCCAAAATAACTGAAAATCTCCTAGGAGATCTTCCTCAAAATTTCGACCATAATCAGGGAGGAGAGAATCCAAATTCAACTGGGATTGAAACTTGAATTTTTCCCTGAACCTTATCCACAAAAATCCAAAAATTCCATGAGGATAATCCTCAAAATTTTCGTCCATTATTGTTAGGATTTGGATTCAAAATCAAGTAGGATTCTAACAAGATTTTCCTCTCCATATCTAACTCAAATTCGAATTTCATTCCTTGTGGATTTACCATAAGAAATTCGAATCCTACTTGGACTGTGATTCAAAATTTAAATTTCAAATTTCAAATTCTAATTTCAAATTCGAATTTCAAATTCAAAATTCAAATTTCAAATTTCAAATTTCAAAATCCATAAAACAGTTGTATTTCAAATTCTTGTTCTCATGGATAATTTTCTACAACTCCAATCCAATCTCAAATAAAATCATGGCAATTTTATTTGGAGTTCAAATAATTGTGTACTCTATTATCCAAAACAAAATCTGAATCCAACTGGAGAAAATCTTGCTCACCATCCTAATCCTATGTCAACACCATCCATGTATAATCAACTAACCAATAGCATACACAAATCAATTTGCCAAACATTAAGGAATTATGTGGAGCTAGTAGAGGGACCAATTGGATATATATAATCGGGCTCCCGCGAATCCATATGATCGTCATTCTTTACCGAACAACTCAATCATATGATCACTAATTTCAGAGTCACACCACTATAAACCTGAAACTAAACTCCCAATTATATACCATATTACGTAAGCCTGTGATAAGCTATCATCCAATGACCTTGTCATGTATGCAGAACCCTCATATGATATCCATGATCAGCCTTAGGTCGAAGTCTATTTAATCCTACTGATCAGGCTATCTTAAAGTTCTATTATACTACCGAATAAAGAAAATGATTATTCACCATATGTGAATAAGAAGTCATCTGCCCAGCAGACGACCCAAGGCCTTATCCATTTTCACATCCAGTATAATGCCTTCAAGACGACACCCTTAACTCCTTATTAGAGTTATGATTCCGATATCTGTAAACGAACCCTTCATCGTATACAAGTCATGCACCCAATGAACTGGTCTATAAGCTTACTACCTCTGAGACACTTTAGCCATTGGAACATCAAAGTACACAAGTCGTATACATGAAGCTGTCTATCTACTCAGGATTAAGGTTACTGCACAATGAATGTCAAAAGCATATCGATCCACTCAAAGTGGACTTCGTAGATCAATCACGCTTTAGTCCAGTCTAATATGTCACCACCAAGCAACATATCTGTGTCTCTACTTGGGAGTCTATGCTCCAAACAGTCAAGACAAACCATCCCCTCTAAGGCTTTAGACAACATAATAGTCTTAACATGAGTTAGATGCTCGGTCTAATCCCATAGACTACAGACCATAGTTTAGACCTCTTACTTTAGAACATTGTCTTCTCGCATACGAAAGTCCATTGCATGCAACATTCTCACAGTTTTAACACAAGCAGTCAGGGAGCCATATTTGCTTACATTTACTTTAACATGTAAATAAAATTGAGGACAGATAGTAATGTAATGAATAACCTCTATATATAATTTTATTATCTAGTTCAAAATAAATACATCAAAATGTCTCAATGCTTAGGGCATTTCCTAACATGGAAACCAAAGACTCATAATTTCCTTTCCCGCTGTATGATAGGGTCATATAAGAAAACATAGTAAGAATGAGAGCTTAGTCAAACCCAGTATCCCGAGAGGATGAATTGATGGCACAGCTCGCAGCTATGTAAGAGATGATGGAGGACTAGTAACAGGAACTAAACTAGCTTAGGGAACGGCTGGGCCAGCAACCTTAGGCACCACAAACAGTAGAGGTGCTAGCCTAGGAGGCTCTAGCAGCCCCAGAAATTCAGAGGGAGCAAGCAGCCCCTCCAGCCCAGGTGGCACTAGCACCCTTAGTAATGACTGCTCTTGCAGCAACAATTGTTTTTCCGCCAACCCCTAGGGAAGGCGACTTGTATGAGAGATTCTGGTGCATGAAAGTGTTAGAATTTAGAGGAACCACTAACCCTATAGAGGTTGATGACTGGCTAATGGGTATCCAAGTAATCTTAGATTTTATAGGGCTAACAAATAGAAAGAAAGTTATGTGCGCATCCTTCACCCTATGTAATGAGGCACGTCAATGGTGCAAGATGGTAACTATTAGGAGGAACATTAGAAAGATAAGCTGGAATGACTTTATTGAGGAATTCAAGGAGGTGTACTTCAATGAGCAAGCACTAGCAATGTAGCAAGACAAGTTCAACAACTTGTGCCAAGGTAGCATGACTGCCATGGAGGCACTCAGGAAGTTTGAGTAGCTGGCTCAACTTTGTCCAGATTTGGTACTGACTGAAAAAGGGAGAGTCAGATGAATGCTGAAGATGTTTAGAGCAGACATCGCAGTTCAGGTCTATAACAGAAGCCATGGACCAGCGACAGTAACCGATTGTGTCAGTAGGGTTATCCGAGCCGAGTACTAGTTGGCTCAGGATAAGGAGCGAAAGGCTTAGAATTTTAAGGCATGAAAGGAGGAGGAAACGCAAGCTAAGTAGGCTTAAGGGAAGCAGAACCCCAAGTCACAACACAGAGGGCAGGATATGGGGACCGGCTAGAATAGCAAGCATTCCCACAATAACAACAAGAAAAAAAAAAAAAAGGGAAATCAGGGCAACCAAGATTCATAGAAGAATTTTCCCTAGAAGAGAAACGACCAGAGAGGAAACAACAGCTAATAACCGACGTGGCCGAGACGCGAAAAGAGGTACCCAAGAGAATGCAAGTAGGGAGCCAAGATCGAAGGAAGGCCACTATGCTAAAAAAAAAACTGCTACTCCAACCCACAAAATCGACAGAATCAACCCCACACTGGGAATAATCAACTTCTCACTCCCTAGACCAAGATCGAAGGCCCTTTGATCACACAAGGCAAACTGAAAGCTCCAGACAACTAAGGGAGAATCTATGCTTACACGAGGAGTGACGCTGAAGCTGGAATTTCTGCAACGGTAACGGGCCAGCTTTTTGTCGCCAACATTGATGCGTTAGTTTTATTTGATTATGGAGCCACCCATTTGTTGCATCATCAAATTTCACTAGAAAGTTAGATAGGGGCTTAGATAGGATGAAATAGACTTTTAGAATATCACTTCCTTTAGGGGAAGTTTTATTGTATAATTACTGGATACGTCAGTTGCCAGTAATTATCTACAGGAAAGAATTGAGCGTTAACCTAATCGTCATTGACATGTATGACTATGATGTAATTGTGGAGATGGACTTCCTCACAAAATATGATGCCATCATGGACTGTTGAAGGCAGGAGGTTACTTTCAAACTAATTGGATGCAAAAAATTCGTCTATAAGGGTTTGTCACCGGAGCAATCAAAGAGGATGATATTAGCAGTGAAGGCTCGTAAGATGTTATCCAGTGTATGCACAAGCTTCCTAGCATACGTAGTAGATAAGACTTGAAGAACAGAGATAGGACTTAAGAACGTGCCGATAGTCAGAGAATTTGTAGAGGTATTTCTAAAAGATCTTTTAGGACTCCTGCCAGAGCATGAGATCTCGTTCGAGACTGAATATCTACCAGAATCATCCCCTATCTCTAAGGCCTCACACAGAATGGGCCCTGTAGAGCTAAAGGAGCTTTATGCCCAACTGAAGGACTAAATAGACAAGGGATTCATTTGATAGAGCTATTCACCCTGGGGAGCACCCGTACCATTCGTGAAGAAGAAAGATGGAATACTAAGAATATGCATCGACTATAGTGATTTGAGCAGGATTATGATTAAGAATAAGTATCTGTTGTCATGGGTTGATGAACTATTTAATCAGCTCCGAGACGCTGCAGTGTTCTTGAAGATTAATCTACGTTCAGGGTACCATCAACTGCGAATCAGGGATGAAGATGGACCAAAATCACCCTTTTCAAATGAGGGTACAGACATTACGAGTTTCTGATCATGTCGTTCGGATTGACAAACGTGTCAGCAACCTTCACGGACCTGATGAACTGCATGTTCAAGGACTATTTAGATAAGTTTGTTATTGTGTTCATTGATGACATATTTATATACTCTAAGATGAAGGAAGAGCACGAAGAGCACTTAAGGATCATCTTGCGCATGTAACAGGACCATCAACTTTATGCCAAGTTCTCCAAGTACAAGTTTTGGCTAGAGAAGGTCCATTTCCTAGGCCAAATGATCTCTAAGGATGGAGTGTCCGTCGACTTAGTAAAAATTGATGTAGTTAGTGTATGGCCAGCTCTGAGAAATGTGACAGAGATCCGCAGCTTCCTAGGCTTAACAGGATACTACCAACGTTTTGTCGAGGGTTTTTCAAAGCTAACTGCACCGCTCACAACGCTCAGTAAAAAGGGAAAGAGGTATAAGTGGACCGACAAGTATGAGGAAAGCTTTCAAGAGCTGAAGTGAATATTCACAAGCACTCCAATACTGACCATTTCAAATGCTGGTCAGGGAAGCTTTGTGATCTATAGCGATGCAACTAAAACCAGGTTGGGAGCCATGTTGATGCAGAGTGGTAAAGTAGTTGCATATGCTTCACAACAACTCAAAGATGTTGAGAAAAGCTACCCAACGCGTGATCTGGAGCTGGCAGCAGTAGTTTTTGCATTAAAAAGCATAGAGGCACTACCTATACAGAGTCAAGTGCGAGATTTATACTGACCACCAGAGCCTCAAGTGTATCTTCATGTAGAAAGAGCTCAACATGAGGTAGCGTAGATCGCTAGAGTTGGTAAAGGATTACGATTACGAGATCATATACCATCCGGGAAAGGCCAATAAAGAGATTGAAGCGTAAATTTGGAAGCATTTTGCTACACTTATGGCTATCAGTGCATTGTCGGGAGCGCTACAAGGGGAGTTATGCAGCAGCGAGAACAAGATTTTGACAGGGAGGTTATCTGACATGACCCTCCAATCGACGTTCTAAGAAGAGATCAAGATCGGTCAAAGCTTCAATTCATCCCTGAACAAGCTCAAAAAGAAGGCTATAGAGGACCAAAGTTTAGAGTTTAGAGTCACTAAGGATGGTATAATCTGTTATAAGGATAGAGTATGTGTTCCGAATGATGAGGAACTCAAGAAGTGAATCCTTTCAGAAGCTCATGAGACACCATATTTCGTACATCCAGTGGTAAATAAGATGTACAAGGACCGAAGGAAAGCTTTTGGTAGCCTAGAATGAAGAATGACATCATCGAGCTTGTCGCCAGATACCTTACGTGTCAGAAGGTTAAGGCAGAACACCAGTGCCCAGCAGGAGAATCATAGAGAATTAAGCCACCCGAGTGAAATAGGACCAGATCATGATGGACTTCATGGCTGGACTGCCGAGGACCTCCAAGGGCAATGATGCAATCTGGGTAATCGTAGATAGATTGACAAAAATCAGCCAGATTTCTTACGATAAAAGTTAGCTACTCGGTGGCACGACTAGCAAAAATCTATGCGGCTCAGTTCGTAAAAGTGCACGAAGTTCCAGAGTCGATCGTCTTGTATCGTAGCGAACGCTTCACCTCTAGATTTTGGCAAAGCGTTCAGGCCTCATTAGGGTCTAAGTTAGAGTTCAGCACAACATTCCATCTTCAGACTAACAGTCAGTCTGAGAGGACCATACAGACGTTAGAGGACATGTTGAGAGCCTGCGTCCTAGACTTCAAAAGAAATTAGGATCAGAAGCTACCCTTGAGTGAGTTCTTGCACAACAACAATTACCATTCCTCGATAGGAATGGCAACATACGAGGCATCTTGTGGAAAGAAATACAGATCTCCAGCTCATTAGTATGAGACCGGAGAGAAATGACTAGTTAGCTCTGACATCATCAAGAATACCATGGCAGACGTGAAACTGATACGAGAAACATTAGATACAGCGCACAGTTAACAGAGGAATTTTGATAATAAACGTCGTAGACCCCTTGAGTTTTAAGTAGGATACTCGGTCTTTATCAAGGTAGCACCCATGGAAGAGGTGATGTGCTTTGAAAAGAAAGGAAAGCTCAGTCCTAGGTACATAGGACCCTTAAGATAATAGAGAAAGTCGAGAAGGTGGCTAATAGACTAGCACTTCCTCCTGAGTTAGCTATAGTGCACAACGTCTTTCATGTCTCGATGCTGAAGAAGTATGTGCCAGACAGCTCCTATATTCTAAGCCAAGAATCCATCATAGTATACGCTGATTCGACATACGAGGAGAAACCCATGCAGATCCTAGTCAAAGCAGAGAAAGTACTTAGGAATAAAGTATACTGCTAGTAAAAGTGTTGTGGCAGAATCATAGCGTTGAGGAAGTGATAACGATCTCCTACCCTATAGATCTTTTAGGCAAGTGCACCTATCGAGTTCTATAGCATAATGGATAAATATATCGAGTGTCGATTCCACAGGGACTATCGATTACTAGTACTAACTCTTTTCTTATTATCTACCCTTTGAATTTTGGTTGATACAGGTGAACTAAAAAAAATAAAATAAAGATAAAACTCACTAATGCAAATCAAAACTAAACAGCAATTAAATCAAGAAGAAATCAGTTCAAACGAGCAATACCTAGATAATGAATCCCCCTAGAATGTCTATTGTGATTAACCCATCAAAACACCAAAATATCTGCACTTTATTATATCGTGGAAATTCCTCAGTTATGTTAATATCTTTCTCAAGAGTGTTAACAACTAATCCCAGGTTGATTAATTGAAATCTCTTTCTAATTAAAACCCCCAGAATTACATTAATTAATCAATAAATTCCTCTACTAGGTTTGACCCTAATTCGGAAGATTTACGTTGTTCTATCTCTTGAATTACGTGTAACTCCTTTCAATTATGCTAGATCAAATCATACAAAGGATTTCTCAATCACAAATGAATGATAACAAACATGAATCAACACACTGGTAAATATTAATTCAAAACAATAAGGAACACATAATTGAATCTCCATGAAATATGCAGATAAATTGAAATGAAAAAGATCAAATCACAATATTCATTCTAAGGTTCATCCTATCTAGGTATTAAACAAATCATTTCATAATCAATGAAATAACAGTACTATAATTCAAACGAATACAAAGAGTAGATGAATCCATGAAAAATCCCTTTTCACTCTAATGAAATCCACTTCGAATTGATACATTGTTGATTGTAGGAATGATTCACTCTCTAATCTGCCTCATCTCTGCTGTTTTAGGGTTTTCTTTCGTAGCTCGGCACTCTCTCCCTCAAAATACCAGATCCTGCCGTTTTTATAGCTCAAAATCCTAATTCCTGCGTCGTACACGACCTTTGACATGGTCAAAGCATGACTTTACACAGCCGTGTTTAATGCAACACAGGTGTGTGAACATCAAACGTGGGCGTGTTCAAGTCAGAATGGTCTAACATGCCCATGTTCCCACAACACAGCCTTTTACACATTTGAGGACCCGAGAGGTACACGGCCACCTACACGCCCGCCTACACAGCCGTGTACATGATCACATGGGCGTGTGCATTTCAGACACGGGCATGTTCAATCTAAAATGGTCTAACATGCTCAGCTTCCCAAAGACATGGCTTTGTACACGTTTGAGGACCCGATAGGTACATGGCCACATACACGGCCGTGTACCAGACTGTGTTCACCATACTTTGTATAAAAAGGCTTCAAACTGCTCCTAATTAGCTCCTTATTCTCCTTTTACTTGATTTAGGACCTGAATAAAAAATATAAACTGATCAAGTGTAAAAATCCATGAAGAGATCCCTAAACTAAGCGATAATGGCCTATTGTGCTAAAAATATATACATTCTCACGCTTATCAAACCTCCCCGCACTTAAGCATTTGCTTGTCCTCAAGTAAATAATAGTTCTGATCCATAAACCCCTCTGAATATCCCTCTCTCTCTCGCTTCAATTCGCCTCTCCACACTCCTTCCTACTATGGTTATTGAATCAAATTAAAATATAGGCAATGCTCAACAATTCTAGACTAAACTCGTACAACTATCATTCATAAGCAATCGTTTTGATAGTCTTTCTGAAATAAAAAACATAAGACTCATACCCTCACAAAGGATTCACTCATAAACGCTCAAGGTGTCTAGGGTAGAGAATATATAACACTCAAATCAATGCATAGTAGGAATCTTAACCATAAGCTTGCTAATATATCACATTACTATAACTAGATGCATGAGTTAAAGGATTCTTGTCGTGATTATGATGAAGTTTGAGGTGGCAGTATGAAAAAACGGATCACAGGTTAACCAAGAAAAGAGGATAAAGGGCATGCTTAAACCAAATTACACAAATTTCTAACCTTTTTATGTAACTTAGAACCTTTAGTCAAAACTTGGGTAAGGTGCATAGAGTATTCTAATAACAATCATCTTCTATTATATATATATATCTCTTTTTTTTTTTTTTTGCTCGTTTTATATTGTTTGACCTTGGACGTTTTTGAGCATACAAAAATACCAGAAGATGAAGTTTGAACACATACTTTGCACCTCTAGTCGTATCTAAACAAGACATTGGTTCTATTTTTCTTCCGATCAGACTCTTATGCATTTTAGTTAACATTGCCCTTCGGAATACAATAATAGTTATTGTGATGGTAAAAATCAAGGTATTCGGTTTGACTATACCGAAAGGACAAGATATAGTATGGGTATGGTGAAATGAAAAAAAAAAAAAAAAACAAATTAAGACAAGAAACCCTTTAATTTCAATGCATCTACTACAACAATGTGCATAACAAAGCAAGTTCTAGAATCCTCCAACTATGCATATAGAAAACACACAACAAAGAAATTGCATAGAGCATATAACATATGATTGAATGCTCATAGGCCCAAATGCTCATAATTTGTAGGTTCATGTGTGTGAATCCTATATAATTCTCATTCAAATCAACTGTCTAAACAACCACCTATAATGAAGCTCATAAAAATCTAGCTATTCATGTCGTTTTTTGCCTGTATCAAAATTCAATAAAAAAAAATCATATTCATTAAGAGCATGTTAAAGCTAGTTTCAACAAGATTGAGAATTCTAAATAGAAGAATTAATGAAAAAGAACTACTTAATGAAAAAGACTCTTGTGCTTGATTCCCAACACATTGATTCCACTAACACTACCCCTTCCCCACACTTAAAGATGTACATTGTCCCCAATGCACACAATTAAAAACAGTGGGAAACGAACAAATAAAGCAGAAACAAAATAGTAAAAGAGCAAGTTAATGTGTACTTCCTTGAACAAATATACCGTGAAAAATGTGGTATAGTCGACAAACTCTATTCATCAATCTCTAGAGGGTCGGGATCCACATGTGGGGTGGTTTGTGGTTAAGCACTGGGGTCTTCAGGAATTGACTCATCTCATAATGGTGCATCAGGAGCGCTAGCAGTGGGGTCAGATACCTGATCGGTGGGTAAGGTTGGCACTTCTAGGTGGGCACATAGGCGAGACATTGTATCTTCTATCCATACTACCCATGTGTCCATGTTCTTAGACTGTTGCTCTAATGGCCTTAATCAAATCGATTGGTCGCATTTGGCTGCAGAGTCTTTCGATGTTTACGACGGATGGCCTGAAGTGATGATGGGATGATTCTGCCTGAGTGTCTGGGCTGACTAGGGAGCGTAAAGGGATATATGATTGTTGTTCCTGTGGTGGTGGTACGTGGGAGCGATCCCTCTCAATGCCAGGCTTAACTGCCTGTAGCGGAGCACCAATCAAAGTATATGTTGGGCTACCTAGCCCTCGTCGTTTCTCCACCATCCCCATGGATCGCAGCATATCCATATCGATAGGTATCATACGGCAAGCGATGGTTAGGGGGGGTAATTGATTGAATAACCCCAGGTTGCGGGCCAATCTTGTGATATATGGCCCATAACATACTGCTCCTACTCTTGGCCTACTCACCTGATTGTCTAAGTACCAAGCCCAGGCATGCCCCAGATGAATTGCCACTTTCTCCCTCATGCTGTAAATGTAAAAAAGGTCCTGTCGGGAGACCACACCGGTGCTGTCTCTCCGTCCACTAATAGTGTGCACTAGTAGTTTGTGCACATACCGTAGCTTAGGGTGGCAAAGACGGGAGGCTTTAGACTTCATCGGTGCATATTCATTCTCCCTACTAATTGACCTCCAATACTGCTGATCATTGAAGTTGGTAGGCCAATCCACCTGTAATTCCTTATAGGCATCTGTATTTGTGAACTCCTCAGTATAGAACCTGCAGTTAATGGAGAACTACGTGTAGCTCTTCTGAAATCGATGGTTTCCAATCTGGAATTCTATGATAGGTGTGGACCAGCCCAATGACTTCTTGTTGAGGGAAAATGTGGTGAGGAACTATAGGGTTAACTCATTGTATGCAGGTTCCTTAATTTCAAAGAATCGGTCCTAGCCCCCAAATGAAACTAGCTCCCTACTTGTTGATCCAGTCCCAGCTACTCCAATACCGGCCAATCTATGTACCGGCTTTGCTCGAAAGGCTTTTCCATCAACCTCTCGAATCTCGAAATGAATGCTAGAGCCGTGAATTGTAGTAGTGGGTGTGCAGCAGTTTACTCGGGAGGCTGTGCTTGGGATGAACTCTCTCCCCTATGCCTCTTCCTTGGGACCACTTTCTGTCTCCGCTAAAATTCCTCTGTATGTCTCGTCATTATAGTAGTAGGGATCCTGCAACAGAATAAAAATGCAAGTAACATGAGAAATTCTATTTTTACACCCTAAAACTATAGCACTAACCTTGCACAATGTGGAATGGAAGAAATTGACAACAGAGCAATCAGAATAATTGACAACAGAGTAAGCTATGCTACCTGAATAATTGACAAAAGAAAACTTTTTTTTTTATAACTTCAAACACGGTCACAAACACGGGCTTGTGTGTTCCTGTGTACTTCACTGAAATGTTTTTTTTTTTTTTTGGAATAAAATCATTAGACTAGCAACAAATCATCTAAAAATCAGAAATAACATGGCAAAATGTGGATTTTCATGGCAGAATGATGAAAAGTGCACAGTTTAACTTACATTCATGATGAAAAGTGATAAATCAATGGATTATAAACTATGGATTCATGTGTAATAGCAAAAATCTGTCTATCAAGACTCACCAAGAATCGAAAATCCCTTGTAGTTCAATGTCCATGAATAATCAAGAGAAAAACGGAAGAAAACCGCATACCTAAATGTTCGTGAATCCAGAGGGAAAAGAAAAGGAAATCTGCTCAAAATGCCCAAAAACTTCTGAAAATTCCTAGATTCTAGGGAATGTTTGTGAATTGATTGAATAAAATTAAGATTACCCGGTCGATTTGGTGTAAAATGGCACGATTTTCCTTTGAATCTTTGAGTTTCGAGAGAGGAGTGCGTGTGAAATTGAAACGGCTGTGTGTTTAATCGATGTTTTAAATACTAGTGTCGACACAGCCTTATACATGGCCATGTATCGGGCCGTGTTCGACACATACCCTTTGGTAAAAGAACATGGTTGACTTACCTGGTCGTGTGGACAGATGTGTTGCTTAATTATTGCAGAACACGGTCTCAAACACGGGCGTGTTTGTGATCGTGTACCTCTCGGTTTGAATTTGTTTAAAATCCCCCTCTATGAACACGGGCATAAACACGGCACAAACACGGGCGTGTCCAAATGTGTGTTTATTACACGGCCTTAAACACAGCCGTGTTTTGTCCCATGTACTCCTCTGGAAATGTGGCTCTTTAGTTTTCTCTCACGAACATGGCCGTGTACCTGCCAAACATTATACACACGACCCCGTACATGCCCATTAACATGGGCATGTTTGAGGGCGTGTACCGCGTGATATATTCACTTCAACACATTTTTATATTTAATTTTTATTTTATTTTATTATTTTTTTTAAACAAATCACAAAACAAAGACAATGACACAAGAAAAACATACATTATTATAAGATGTGCATCAAGAGTACAACAGTAGATCTATACTCAACCATCTTATAAATAACGAAATTGGAAATTTTACTAAAAATAAAATAAAATAAAATAAAAACACAACCAACCAAACTAACATTCAAAAAGTAAAATCTCACAAGCGGAAACTAAAACAAAAAAACATAAAATTAATGAGTTAAGGAATGTCAAAGCTAGAGCATCAGATCCAATCCCCGCTTCTTACTGCTTTTGCTGTCATTAGTTAACCATACTATCTGTGACATTAATGGGTCAGGTTCAGGCACAAAAATCTGTAGTTTGTCAATCAATTGATCAGCTGTTTGAGCAGAGATTAAGATTTTTTGAGATGCTAGGGTAATGAATTCTTGTTCCACAGCATAATCAAGAAAAGACAACAAACCGTCATAAAAACCATTAACATATAACAATCCTAATGGCTTTTGATGAAGATTAAGTTGGGCCCAAGAGGCAACGTTAAAAATTTCTTCCAAGGTTCCTAAACCACCAGGTAAAGTGATAAAGGCATCAGCATTACACATCATGTTACCCATTCTCTCATGCATGGATGAGACC
The DNA here is from genome assembly GCA_035233585.1 of Antiaris toxicaria. NCBI lineage: Eukaryota > Viridiplantae > Streptophyta > Magnoliopsida > Rosales > Moraceae > Antiaris > Antiaris toxicaria. Next base: position 56,110,126 of record CP141153.1, read on the forward strand.
TTTAACTCGTTACCCAAAGTGTAACCGGTGATTTTGTTATCAGCTAAAGCACTAGGAATGATACCCAAGATTTTGCTCTCCCCCACAAATGCACTGGATGACACACAACCCATTAACCCCAAACTTCCTCCCCCATACACTAGATTAATTTGTCTAGTAGCTAACACCCTACCAAGGTTGTTCGCTGCTTTGAAAAACTCTTTATCTTTTCCCAAACTAGATCCCCTAAAAACACAAATAGTTTTAAACTTATAAACTGAAGGACCTTCCATGTCAACTCACTTCTTTTTTTTTTTTTAACCTTACAAATGGAGATATGTGTGATAACAACGTGAGAATGCATGTGTATTTATAAGGTGAAAAAGTAGGATGTTGAGTTACGTGTATTAGAGGAGAGATCAATTTTTGTCAGAAAAACAAAAGCCAAAGTCAAAAATAGACACTCGATGCAAAAACAAAAAGTCAACAATAAACACTCGATGCAATAAAAAGTTAAAAATGGGAACGGTGAAACAAAACAGAAAATCTGCAAAAAGAAAAAATCAAGATTTTATACAGTAGTTGTGATTATAGCTCACATCTTCCTCTGATTTTACATTCAGTAATGGCTTAAACAACATCTATGTGTCGAGGATATGCTTTCCATCCAGTTTTTTTATAAACTAGCAAACAGGGTCTTTCCACGTCAGATTCCCAAGACTACAGTACTCCCATTCAGCTTCACGTATCTCGAGCTTTGATTCTTTTTTTTTTCTTTTTTTCAATTTATAACTAAGACAATAAAAAGAAATGTGAAATGAAACAGAGAATAAACTCACAAAGAAAATAAAAGAAGAGCAAAGAAAAGATTTTTTTTAATCAAACATGGACCTCAACACAGTCGTGTAGATGGGCGTGTTCATTTACACGGTTATAGACACGGCCATGTTATTGATCGTATACCTCTCTAGAACTCTTTTTTTTTCCTTTGTTCTCTCAAATGAACATGGTCGTGTTGGACGAATGTTGCCACACACGGTAAGAGACACGCCCGTTAACATGGGTGTGTTTATGGGCATGTACTCCTCTGGAATTCAATTCATCTCTTGTTCAAAAACTCAGCAAACGGCCAAGTCCTTAAACTCGAATTTTCTTAGATTCAGCCTGACATACAGAACCAAAAATAAACAATCCAACCACTCAGACATATAAATGTATATATTTTTGAAAAAGAACACTAACAAAAATCAAAGTATCAAAGAAAATAAATGCTTGGCTTGCCTCCCAAGGAGCACTTGTTTTACGTCCTTAGCTTGACAAATTCACTTCCATTCATGATTTAGTGTAGAGGTTAAATTCCTCCCTTTAAGAGTTATCAAACTCTCCTCTATAAAACAACTTCAACCGATGACCGTTCACCTTGAATATGTCCTTCTCGGGATGTGTTACCTCGATGGTGCCGTATGGGAAAACCTGTTAAACTATGAAGGGACCTGACCATCTGGACTTGAGCTTTCCTGGGAATAATTTGAGCCGAGAGCTGTACAATAGCACTTGATCTCCTTTTGTGAACTCCTTGACTTGTTTTATTCTCTTATCATGATATAACTTGGTCCGCTCCTTGTATAGTTTCGAGTTCTCATTGGCTAGCAAACGCCATTCTTGTAATTCATTCAACTGAAGTTTCCTCTTTTCTCCCACAATGCCCAGGTTAAAATTGAGGAAATTAATGGCCCAATATGCTTTGTGCTCAAGTTCAACAGGTAGATGGCATGCTTTTCCGTATACTAACCTGTACGATGTAGTACCTATCGGCGTTTTGTACGCTGTCCTATAAGCCCAAAGAGCATCATCTAGCTTGACAAACCAATTCCTTCTATGGTGCTCTACAGTTTTCTCTAGGATTCGTTTCAGTTCCCTATTGGAAACTTCAACTTGGCCATTGGTCTGCGAATGGTAAAGGGTTGCAATTCTATATGTAACACCATATTTTTTCAGGACTGTGTTAAATTGGGCATTACAGAAGTGTGTACCCGTATAACTAATAATTGCTCTAAGTGTGCCAAATCGTGAAAATAGCTTGTTAAGGAACTTCACCACCACTCTAGCATCATCGGTTAGTAAGGCTTGAGCTTCCACCCACTTAGGCATATAGTCTACTGCAACTAGGATGTATTTGTTCCCAAACAAAATTGGAAACGGCCCCATAAAATCAATATCCCACACATCAAAAATTTCACAAACAAGGATGAAGTTTTGAGGCATTTCATCTCGATAGGAGATGCTACTAGCTCGCTGACAATTACCACACAACGCCACACATCTTTGGGCGTCTTTAAATAGAGTGGGCCAATAAAAACCTGCCTTAAGCACCTTCTGGGCTGTCCTATTTGCATGGTGATGTCCTCCTACTGGCCCGGCATGGCAATGCTGCAGAATCTTCCATCCTTCCAATTGCAAAACACATCGCCTAATGACTTGGTCTGCACAAATCTTAAATAGGTAGGGGTCCTCCCAGAAATAATTTTTCAAATCAGAAAAGAATTTCTTCTTTTTCTGATAAGAAAATCCTTTAGGAAGAATGTTAGCTGCTAAGTAATTAGCAAAATCAGCAAACCAGGGAACTTCAGTGTCACTTACCTCTCTAAGATTGTATAGACGTTCTTCAGGGAATGCATCATCTATGTCATCTTCTGCCAGTTTCTCTAAGTTTGGGTTTTCCAAGCGTGAAAGGTGGTCTGCTGCTAGGTTTTCAGCTCCCTTCTTGTCTCTTATTTCCAAGTCAAACTCGTACAACAATAGAATCCACCTGATCAATCTGGGTTTAGCATCTGACTTATTTAATAAATAACACAATGCAGAATGATCAGTATAGACAATGACTTTAGATAAAATTAGATATGATCTAAATTTATCAAAAGCAAAGATGACAGCTAGCAATTCTTTCTCTGCGGTTGTGTAATTCTCTGGAGCATCCGTCAAGGTCTTGCTAGCATAATAGATGGGTTGAAAATGCTTGTCCCTCCACTGTCCAAGGACTGCACCCACTGCAAAATCATTGACATCACACATTAGCTCAAAAGGAAGATTCCAATCGGGTGTAACCATAATCAGGGCATTAGTTAATTTTTCCTTAAGAGTATTAAAGGCTTCTAAACACTCTTGAGTAAAAATAAATGGCGTATCTTTCTCCAGTAGTTGGGTTAAGGTCTAGCAATCTTAGAGAAATCTTTGATAAATCTCCGATAAAAACCAGCATGTCCTAGAAAACTCCTTGTAGCCTTAACTATAGTAGGGGGCGATAGTTTTTCAATTGTCTTAATTTTTGCTCTATTTACCTCTATCTCCCTATGTGAGATTTTATGGCCTAAAATGATGCCCTCTTGCACCATAAAATGGCACTTTTCCCAATTCAACACAAAATTGGTTTCCTCACATCTTTTAAGCACTCTTTCAAGGTTATGGAAGCATGAATCGAAGGAATCCCCAAAAACAGAAAAATCATCCATAAAAACCTCCATGACATCTTCTATTAAGTCATCAAAGATAGCCATCATACACCTTTGGAAAGTGGCAGGTGCATTACATAATCCAAAAGGCATTCGCCTGTATGCAAATGTACTATAAGGAAATGTGAAAGTTGTCTGCTTTGATCACTTCCTTCATTTTGGGGTTAAGCTACCTCTGGGGTTGCACCGACGATTTGAACTCATCCTCTATTAGGATTTTGTGGGTGCAGAATGAAGGGCTAATTCCCCGAATGTTAAAAATTTTCCATACGATGGCCCTTTTATGGTTTTTCAGTGCTATCAACAACTTTTCTTTCTGGGCAGCCGTCAATCCCGAGGTAATTATGATCGATAACTTTGAATTCTCTTCCAAGAAGGCATATTCAAGGTACTCCGATAATGCCTTCAATTCTAGAACCGACGGATCCTCGATGGAGGGTTTCAACTGCTTTTCTCTCTCTTGTTCAATCTCCTTAAATTCTTTCTTCCGTACCATAGGTTCACTTGCTTCCAAATGAGCTACTTGTTCCTTAATGTAAGGACCATTTTCGTTCTCTTCCTCCCCTTTTACAAGGCATAGCTCTAGTGGGTCATCATGACATAATCCCTACAACAAATCAGAAATGACAATGTCAGTAAAATCAAGAAAGTAACAAGTATCATCCTGCTCAATGGAATGTCTCATGGCATTAGGTATTTTAAAAGTTACCTCTTCATCCCTAACCCTAAGGATTAACTTACCATCACTTACATCTATAATGGCTCTGGCGGTAGCTAAAAAGGGTCAGCCTAGGATTATAGGTACTTCAACGTCTTCATCCATGTCACGAATAACAAAATCCACAGGAAAGATGAACTTATCTACCTTAACCAACACATCCTCAATAATGCCTTCAGGGTATTTAATTGACCTATCGGCTAATTGTATACTCATCCTAGTTGGTTTAGGTTCTCCCAACCCCAGTTTCTTGAATAACTTGTAAGGCATCAAATTAATACTAGCACCTAAATTTGCTAATGCCTTATCAACTGTCAAACTACTAATACGACAAGGAATAGTAAAACCCCCGGATCCTTTAATTTCTAGGGCAGTTTGTTTTGCAAGATGGCTGAACATTCTTTGCTTAATGTTACCGTCGATAGCTCCTCCAGCTTCCTCTTGTTAGAAAATAATTCCTTCAAAAATTTTGCATACTTTGGCATCTACGAAAGAGCTTCAACAAAAGGTAAGTTGATATGGAGTTGCTTAAAAAGTTCAAGGAACTTACCGAATTGCTCATCCATTTTGTCCTTCTTCAGTTTGGGATGATATGGGATAGTGGGTTGAAAACCTTTCACAAGTTTAGGATGATCATTCCCCTTTTCCTTATCCTAGGATCGCTTATTCTTCTCTTCTTCACCTTGTGTTGCTTCCTCAGCTTGTAGCTCCTTACCACTCGTCAAGGTAACTGCCTTGACATATTCTTTAGAATTCTTTTCTGTGTTACTAGGCAAGCTCCCTTATTGTCTTTCTGAAACGAGCTTTGCAAGCTGACTAATCTAGTTCTCAAGGTTGTGAATAGAAGCCTCTTGATTCCTCAGTGATGTTTCAGTAGCTTGGAATCGTGCTTTAGATATCTGAATGAATTTAGACATCAATTCCTCCAAACTAGGCTTCTTCTCTTGTGGTAGGTGCTGTTGTTGAAAACCTAGAGGAAGTTTATTTCTCTGCTGCCCTTGATTTCCCCAAGAAAAATTTAGGTGGTTTCTCCAATCTGGGTTGTAGGTGTTGCTATAGGGATTGTTTTGGGGTCGTGGTGCACTACCCATATAGTCAACATACTCCAGCATCTGTTTAGGCATGGCTTGTAGACTTTGGCATTCATCAGTTACATGTCCTTCCCCACACACCTCACATTGCAAGACTTAAGCTGGTTGATGGCCCAAAGATAATCCATCAATTTTCTTAGTCAAGTTTTCAACTTGACCAACCAGGGCTGAGACTGCATCAATCTCATAATCTCCCGCTGATCTACTAGGCTTTGTTCGATTTGAATGCCACTGATAATTGTTCATCGCCATGTCTCTTAACAATTCTTAGGCTGCTTCTGATGTTTTGTTGTTTAATGTACCACCAGATGCTGCATCAATCATCTGCCTGGTTGCTAGATTCAACCCGTTGTAGAAAGTTTGCACTTGCAACCATGTTGGTAACCCGTGATGCAGACACTTTCTCAATAGATCTTTAAATCTCTCCCATGTCTCATAGAGCATCTCATAATCAATTTGAGCATAGGAAGAGATATCATTGCTCAATTTAGCCATCTTTACAGGTGGGAAGTATTTAAACATAAACTTCTCTGCCATTTGGTCCCATGTAGTGATAGAACCTCTCGCCAGAGAGTTTAACCATTGCTTTGCCTGATTCCTTAAAGAAAACAGGAACAGCCTCAGTCTTATTGCATCATCAGTGGCGCCATTAATCTTGAAAGTATCGCAAATCTTTAGGAAATTAGTTATATGTGCGTTAGGGTCCTCATCCTAGAGCCCATCAAATTGTACATATTATTGTATCATTTGAATGATATTGGGTTTGATCTCAAAATTGTTGGCTGCCACAACTAGTCTAATAACGCTTGATTCTATCCCCATCAATGATGGTCTTGCATAATCGGACATTGTCCTTTGTTGCTCAGGTTCGGCCATGACTTGGAGTTGAGTTAACTCTTCTTCTCTCTGTTTACGCTTGGCTCTTAGACTTCGAAGAGTTGTTCTTTCAATTTCAGGATCTTCTTCGAAAAATTTAGATGGATTACTTCGGGTCATAAACTAATCCAAGTGCCTGAAATAACAACACAAAGGGGAAAATATAAAATAAAATAAAAGGGAAAATTAAAATGAAACAAACAAATGGATAAATTAATAAGGATTAAGCATTCCTAATAACATAGTCCAGGACAACGGTGCCAAAAACTTGATAACAATCTCCTACCCTATAGCTCTTTTAGGCAAGTGCACCTATCAAGTTCTATAGCATAGTGGATAAATATATCGAGTGTCAATCCCATAGGGACTATCAATTACTAGTACTAACTCTTTTCTTATTATCTACCCTTTGAATTTTGGTTGATATAGGTTAACTGAAAAAAATAAAATAAAGATAAAACGCACCAATGCAAATCAAAACTAAACAACAATTAAATCAAGGAGAAATCAGTTCAAAGGAGCAATACCTAGATAATGAATCCCCCTAGAATATCTATTATGATTAACCCATCAAAACACCAAAATATCTACACTTTATTAGATCGTGGAAATTCCTCAGTTATGTTAATATCTTTCTCAAGAGTATTAACAACTAATCCCAGGTTGATTAATTGAAATCTCTTTCTAATTAAAACCCCCAGAATTGCATTAATTAATCAATGAATTCCTCTATTAGGTTTGACCCAAATCCGGAAGATTTACGTTGTTTTATCTCTAGAATTACGTACAACTCCTTTCAATTATGCTAGATCAAATCATACAAAGGATTTCTCAATCACAAATGAATGATAACAAACATAAATCAACACACCGGTAAATATTAATTTAAAACAATGAGGAACATATAATTGAATCTCCATGAAATATGCAGATAAATTGAAATGAAAAAGATCAAATCACAATATTTATTCTAAAGTTTATCATATCTAGGTATTAAACAAATCAGTTCATAATCAATGAAATAACAGTACTATAATTCAAATGAATACAAAGAATAGATGAATCCATGAAAAATCTCTTTTTACTCTAATGAAACCCACTTCGAATTGATAGATTGTTGCTTGTAGGAATGATTCACTCTCTAATCTGCCTCATTTCTGCTATTTTAGGGTTTTCTTTTGCAACTCGGTGCTCTCTCCCTCAAAATACCAGATCTTGCCCTTTTTATAGCTCAAAATCCTGATTCCTGCACCGTACACTGCCTTCGACACGGTCAAAGCATGACTTTACACGGGCGTGTTTAATGCTGTTTTTACTCTCTTTTTAATCAATGAAATAACAGTACTATAATTCAAATGAATACAAAGAATAGATGAATCCATGAAAAATCTCTTTTTACTCTAATGAAACCCGCTTTGAATTGATAGATTGTTGCTTGTAGGAATGATTCACTCTCTAATCTGCCTCATCTCTGCTGTTTTAGGGTTTTCTTTTGCAGCTCGGTGCTCTCCCTCAAAATACCAGATCTTGCCCTTTTTATAGCTCAAAATCCTGATTCCTGCACCGTACACTGCCTTCGACACGGTCAAAGCATGACTTTACACGGGCGTGTTTAATGCAACACAGGCGTGTGAACTTCAAACACGAGCGTGTTCAAGTCAGAATGGTCTAACACGCCCATGTTCCCACAACACAGGCTTTTACATGTTTGAGGGCCCGAGAGGTACACGGCCACCTACACGTCCACCTACACGGCCGTGTACATGATCACACAGGCATGTTCAATCCAAAGTGGTCAAACACGCCCAGCTTCCCAAAGACATGACTTTGTACACGTTTGAGGACCCGATAGGTACACGACCACATACACGGCCGTGTACTAGACCGTGTTCGCCATACTTTGTATAAAAAGGCTTCAAACTACTCCCAATTAGCTCCTTGTACTCCTTTTGCTTGATTTAGGAGCTGAAAACAAAATATAAACTGATCAATGTAAAAATCCATGAAGAGATCCCTAAACTAAGCGATAATGGCCTAAATATTGTGCTAAAAATATATATATTCTCACGCTTATCAGGAAGCCACATGAGAACGGGAAGAAGACATGAGAAGAGACTTTTCAAAATTATTCTAATTTTTTAGGACGAAAATTTTGTAAAAGGGGTAGGTTGTAATGACCCCCCCATTCACGGAACCTACTTATCGTGTAATAAGCAATTAATGAATGAATTTGGAGTATTTTAAAGCTTTTTAGGTGCACATTTGAAGAACACGGTTAGGTACACGACCGTGTAAGTGGCCGTGTACTGTTTGGACTGTTGAAGTGTAAGAAGCCATGTAAGAGTACATGGCCATGTAGTGTAACACGGTCAGGTACACGACCATATAAGTGGCCATGTACCACTCAGATAAATGAACTTGTTTCAGAACATGGGCGTGTTGAGCAATCTCAAACTAATACACACCCGTGTTCGAAATGTACACGCCCATGTTACCTTGCACACGCCCATATAAGAGTCCATGTAGGAAGCTGTGTTATGAGTCGAGAGCCGCTATAATGACTCTCTTAAATTATGAAACTTACTTACTATGTAATGAGTAATTAAGTTAATAAATACAGTATACTTTCCAGTTGAATGAATTAAACAAGTACAATAATGTTTAATTACTATTCATGCAGTGACAAGGGCAACCGACAGTGAAATCGGTCCAACCTATTATGTGAGTATGCATGTGAGACACGCAGTATCAAGAAACCGGTCCAGACGACCATTTCTTGACACAGAACTATCATGCAATGAAAGAGGCAACCGAGAGTGAGATCGGTTTACCTTAGTACATGTGAGTGTGCATGTGAGCCACGTAGTATCAAGAAACTGGTCCAGATGACCATTTCTTAACACAGAACAGATGAGCTAGTCGTTAGTACGCTCAGACTGGTCATCTGAGCACAGCAGCAATAATTGGCCTAATAGGTGTACAATATCGAGAAAAGTGGTCTTGATGACCTCTTCTCGCCAAGAAACTAACAAAATCGGAGTCAGAATGCTAGACTAGTTAGTCAGACAGAAACGATGAATAGTGAATAATGAATAGTTAAAAATGCAGTGTCATGTTAATGGTCAAGACGGCCTTAATCTGGCATAAAACTTATATATTAATAGTCAGCAGGCTCAATCTGGTCAATTGAGCATAAAATGTAAATTTTTATTTGAGAGATACACAGTATTGGGATGAGGGTCAAGACGACATTTTCTCCACCCCGAAACTGATATATTTAGACTCAGGACGCCCAAATTAGTCAATCAGGCATCTAACATGTTTTTCGAGACGGGGTCACACAGGTCCCGAAAACTGGTCCAGACGACCTCAAATGGATGTAAAACTAATAAATTTGAAATCAGCAAGTCCAAATTAGTCAGGAGAGGCTGTGTTTGAAATTTCACACGAAAATACCTAGTTATGCGTGTGTAGTGTCAATACAGTGTAGGCACAACCACAGTACCAAGAAATTGGTCAAGATGACCTTTTCTTGATATAAAACTGATATATTTATAATCAGAATGCCCAAATTAGCCATTTTCAACGTTCCGGACACATCTGCGGCATCGGATTTGCGAACTGAAATTTCAAAAGGGAGAATGATGATTCAAAGATTGTGCGGTCGAGACCGAACGGTTCTTTTGATCGCCGATGGGAACAATTTGGTAGTAATTTTGATTCCTTTATTCCTCATATTATTATTCGAATAATTATGTATTAATTATGGATACTGACTTGAGGAATTGTAAGAAAAACGGATGAAATGTTGAAAATGAAAATGTGTGGAATTGTGAATATTTTTACGTAAAAAGTTGAGCTTTTACGTAAAAATTAGGCCTCTGGTATAGTACGTGGTAGTTTAAAACAGGTTAGATGGTTTTGAGGCGTTTCCTAAACACTGGGAACCCAAATATTAAGCAGAAATACTATCGAAATTTCTAAAACAACACAAAGGGGTATTTTAGGAAACAAATGGTAAAAATGTGATTGGGATGGAAACCCGAGCCCCCCCCCCCCCCCCCCGATGATCTAGGTCCGGGAAAGAAAAATGGATGTTTTGAAGATTAGTAAACCGCCTATTTGAAATCCTAAAATGTAAGAAAATGTATGTCGGAAGAGTACCACCCGAGAGACGGGTGTGAGCTAAGTAGAGAATTTGTGACGATTATATCGGTAAAGGTAACCCGATAGGCTGAACAGTAAATACGCGAGGTATACGGTCAGTTGACTGGTCGATTAACCAATCAAGGAACGAGTTTGAATGGGATAGTGAGATATAGTGATTAATTTATCAAGTAGACAAATGAATTAAGCACGATTAGAAATTAAATATCAAATTCCCAAAGTAGAGCAGTTGGGTACCGATAGGCATCAGTACCACACAATGATAAAGTGACCTAAGAGCGATGTTAGTTAATTTATTGGGCAAATATATTAATTAACCACAATTAGAAAATCAAACTCTCAAGAAGAGGTCAATTAGTACCAATAAGGATCGACATCACCTAACGATAGAGTTTTTATTAGTCACTAACGATAGAGTGACCTAAAAGTGACGTTAATTAATTCATTGGGCAAATAAATTAATTAAACACGATTAGAAAATCAAACTCTCAAGAGGAGGGCAATTAGTACCAATAAGGATTGGTACAACATAACGATAAAGTTTTTATTAGTCCCTAATGACCACAGTGACCTAAGAGTGAATGTTAATGAAATGCGTTATGATTACAAGGAAGTACCTGTATTGTGACGAAGGTGAGAGTATAAACTGTCCGCTAACAGGTAAGTATAACTCCGCCTATAGTATGAATAAAATGAGTTTGAAATGATGATTTTTACTGTATGTTAAGTATACATACCATGCACAAGTTGTTGCACAACATGCATAAGAACATATAGTTTCACAATCACATAGATTGATGAAAGAACAAGTTAGATGTCATATATCCCTATCGCGTAAGATTAAGGATAGCCTAGAAGATCATATGGCTAGAATAGATAAACAACACAGAATTTAATAAGTGTGTCGTACCGGTCTCTCCAGCTACAAAGGTTTTCCAAGTTAAAGTAACTTAAAGCAGAAAGTTAAGCATCTGTTGATGGCTCTCTGGCTTTTTGACCACGGGCGTTACCGATGGTCTGCGCGCACATGGTACTAACACACGGGCCCTTAGCAGAGTAAAGAAAAGATAATAAATAATGAAGCATAATTGGATCGTGCTTTGTTACGATATGCCTTAGCTACAGTTCAGCATGCTTCTAGTTATAGTAGATATGCAATCAGTACACGATGTATTCTGATATGCATAAATTATGTGATGTTCTGCATTCAGGGATATGTTATGTTCTAATATGTGATATGTGGTATATGTTGATACCTGATATGCTTATATGATTTTAAGTATGTACTATGTTTTTAAACATGTTTTGCAGTTAACATCTTGTACTTACTGGGCATAAAGCTCACAGTGTGTGTTCATGCTGTAGGTAAGCGTCCTATGGCTTAAACAGCAATGGGTCATGATAGTAGTAAAGGCGGATGTGAGGGCAAGGCTATGGATACACTGCGAGTATTCTTCCGCACAGTTTTTGTAATAAGTATTTTGAATAGTAATCGCTAAATTGTATTTTTGAATAGTAATAGTTAAATAGTATTTTTTTTAAATTGTAACAATTAAATAGCATATTTGGAATATTATTTAATTAAACAGTCAGTATAAGTATGTATGTATAATTGAAATCCTTATGTTTTCAGATTTCGCATTTTAATAGTATACGTATGTGAATAGTAAATACATACGCGTATATAAAAAAAATTCCTAAAATTCTTATATCTAATCAAGTAAGTTTACATATCAGTTTTAAAGAAATAGTTAAAGAAGCAGTTTTTAGTGACAGTCCAAGCCACTAAGGGCATGAGACGTCACAGTTTTAATAAAACGTCCCCACCTTCCAATGGGGTGATAAGGGACAGTTTTAAAACACATAATTTTCCAAGAATTTTATAAGTTAACCAAAACAATTTTTCAATGTAAAACAGTGTGGGTAGTTCGGTAGGCTACCATACCAAACAAGCAATAGTAGCCTAGTAGGCTACCACACCAAACAAACAAAGTAACCCAATCAGTTACTACACCAAGTCTATGTATAGTAACCCGGTAGGCTACCTAGTTAATGACACGCGAGGTAACCGGTCAATTGACTAGTCCGCAACCAGTCAAGGACTGTGTTTTGATCGAAATAGTGAGGAATGATGATTAATCTGTCAAGTAGGCAATTAATCAAATACGATAGAAGTTAGACACCAAATCCCCAAAGTAGGCCAATAGGGTACCAATGGGCCTCAATACCACATAGAAACACAAGTTATAATCACTAATGGAAATAGTGACCTAAAAAACGACAGTAATTAATTTATTGGGTAATAAATTAATTAACCACATATAGAGAGTGAGTTAGTACTGACAGCAATCGGTACCAACCAATTTTATCTGCTTTAGTCGCTAATAGTATTAGTGACTCAGCAAAGGTGTTAACGAGATATGCTATTGATGACAGGTAGTAACCTGTAAGTTGATAAAGGTGAGAGTACGTGTTGGCTTGCAAACTAGGTAAGTACAACTCCGCCTACAGCATAAATGAAATGAATTTAAAGTGTGATTTGATACTATGTTAAGTATACAAACCTTGCATAGTTGTTGCATAGCATGTCCGAAGAACATATAGTTTCATCATCGTGTAAACTTATGAAAACATAAGTTGGGTGCCATAGATCCCTATCATGTAAGATTTGAGGATAAGCCTAGTAGAGCATATGGCATAATCAGATACAAAATTGGGTAATGAAACTAAAGTGTCAGTATGACAAGTCCAAGTCGAGGCTCATAATCTGTAACAAATCCAAGCCGAGACTCACAACACATAACGAGCCCATGTCAAGGCTTATAATATAGACATAACAAGTCCAAGTTGAGGCTCATAGAGAAAGAATAATCTAAGCTCAAAAGATATAACGAGCCCAAGTCAAGGTTCATAAAGAAAGATAATGAATAAGGAAGCATAACTTAAACAGTTCATGCAGTATACTTGTTATGCCATAAATACAATTAGAGCAAGCTTTCTAATTGCATGATAGGACATGCCCACATGATATGCATTTTGAGATGCTACATGATATGTTTCCATGTTCTATGTGAATGTGTGACAAGATTGCCAGTTTTGTATATGCCTTAAGTATGGCTTATGATTTAAACATGTTTTGCGGATGAATGTTGTACTTACTGGGCATAAAGCTCACAGTATGCGTTCATGCTGTAGGTAAGCATCGTATAGCTTAAACCACAATGGGCGATGACAGCGACGGAGGCGGATGTGAGAGCGAGGTTGTGGATACATCGTGAGTTAATCTTCCGCACAACTCGAGTAATCAGTATTTTTGAATAGTAATCGTTAAATAGTATTTTTGAATAGTAATAGTTGAATAGTATTTTTGAATGGTAACCGTTAAATAGTATTTTTAAATAGTAATTGTTAAATAGTATTTTTGAATAATAACAGTTAAACAGTAAATTTTAAAGAGTAAATAGTTAAATAGTATTATATATGTGTATATGTACTTGAACTCCCAATAATTTAGACGATGCATATTTAAAGTATACATATATGAATAGTAAATACGTACGCATAAAAAAAATCCCTAAAATCAGGGTATCTAAGTAAGTAAGTTTAAGTATCAGTTTAAAGTAAAAGTACAGGTAGTAGTTTTTAGTGACGGTTCGGGCCACTAAGGGCACGGGACGTCATAGTTGGTATCAGAGAGGTTTCCTACCACCCTACCTCACATCGTCACACACCAGCCTCATCTATCCAAGTAAGTTAGTTTTTTATTTTACAATATTAATATGTAAGTTAATGTAAGTTATAACATGTAACTATGGCTACACTAGTATAAGCTACACCACACCAGTAGAGCCCCACCAGAGGATGAGGATTCCAAAAGACAAAATGGTTTGAACATGTACGTGGACAAACCAAGCTACCCGAAAAGACGAGCTAATGGCACGGCTCGCAGCCACGCAGGAGATGATGTTAAACCAATAACAGGAGCTTACCCAACTTAGGGAACGGTTGGACCGACAACCCCAGGCACCCCAACCAGTAGAGGTGCCAGCTCAAGCAGCTCTAGTAGGCCCTGATACTCCCAAGGAGCAAGCGGCTCCCCCAACATAAGCGACTCCAACACCATCAGCGGTGGCTGTTCCCCTGGAAACCAATGTTCTTGTGCCAACTCCTAGAGAAGGCGACCTCTATAAGTGATTCCGGTGCCTGAAAGCGCCAGAGTTTGAAGGAACCACAAACCATATAGAGGCCGACAACTGGTTGACCAACATGCAGGACATCTTGGACCTTATAAGACTGATGAAGAGAGAGAAAGTACTATGTGCATCCCTTGCCCTAAGCAAAGGGGCATAGCAATAGGAGAAAACAATGGCCATCAGAAGAAACATTAATGAAATGGACTGGGCAGACTTCGTCGACGAATTCAAAGAGATGTACTTTAACGATGAGGCCCTGGCAGTTTAGCAGGACGAATTTAATAATCTACGCTAGGGAAACATGACTGTGATGGATGTGGTCAGGAAGTTTGAGTAGTTGGCCCAACTTTGCCCAGATTTAGTGTCGACGAAGAAGGAGAAGGTTAGGAGGATGCTGAAAATGTTAGGATAGACATCGCCGTCCAAGTCTACAGTGGTAGCCATAGGCCCGCAATAATGGCAGAATGCGTCAGTCGAGCCATCTGAGCTGAGTATTGGCTGGCTTAGGATAAGGAACGAAGGGCACAGGTCTTTAAAGCCCAAAAGGAGGAGGAAACGCAAGCTAAGCAGGCTCAGGGAAAGCAAAACCCTGAGTCATAACATAGAGGACAGAACATGGGGACCGACTAGAATAGCAGGCAATCCCACAACAATAACAAGAGGAAGGGTAATCCGGGTAATCAAGGTTCACAGAAGAACTTCCCTCAAAAGAGAAATGACTAGAAAGGAGATGATGGCCAACGCCTGATGTGCTCGAAATGCAGAAAAGGACACCCGGGAGAATGCAAGTTGTAATGACCGCCATTTTCATGGCACCTACTTACCATGTAATAAGTCATTAAGGAATAAAATGGACATAATTTAATGTCCTTTAGCAAATTTAAGAAACATGGTCAAGTACACGACCGTGTAAGAGGCTGTGTACCGCTCAGATAGATGAATGTGTTTCAAAGACATGGCCGTGTTGAGTAGTCTCAACTAGTACATGCTCGTGTCTAAAATGTACACGCCCGTGTTGCGTTGCACACGCACGTGTAAGAGTCTGTGTAGAAGGCTGTGTAATGAGCCGAGAGCCACTGTAATGACTCTCATGAATTATGAAACTTAATTACTATGTAATGATGTAATTAAGTTAATAAGCACAGTGTGCTTTTCAGTTGAATGAATTAAACAGGAATAGTAACGTTTAATTACTATTCATGCAGTGAAAGGGGTAATCGACAGTGAAATCGGTCCACCCTATTATGTGAGTATGCGTTGAGACACGCAATATCAAGAAATCGGTCTAGACGACCATTTCATGATACAGAACTGATGAGCTAATCATCAGTACGCTCAGACTGGTCATCTGAGCGCAGCAATGATAATTGCCCTAATAGATGTACAGTATCGAGAAAAGTGGTCTAGATGACCTCTTCTCGCCCATAGACTGACAAAATCAAAGTCAGAACGCTCAGATTAGTCAGTCAGATAGTGAATAGTGAGTAGTGAGAAACGCAGTGTCAGGTTAGTGGCCAAGACGGCCTTAATCTGGCATAAAACTGATATATTAATAGTCAGCAGGCTCAATCTGGTCAATTGAGCATAAAATGTAGATTTTGTTTAAGGGATACATAGTATCGGGATGAGGGTCAAGACGACCTTTTCTCGCCCCGAAACTGATATATTTAGACTCAGGACGCCCAAATTAGTCAATCGGGCACCTGACACGTTTTTCGAGACGGGGTCATGCAGATCCCGAAAACTGGTCCAGAAGACCTCAGATGGACGTAAAACTGATAAATTTGAAATCAGCACGTCCAAATTAGTCAAGAGAGACTGTGTTTGAAATTTCACGCGAAAATGCCTCGTTATGCGTGCACAGTGTCAACACAGTGTAGGCCTAACCACAGTATCAAGAAATTGATCAAGATGACCTCTTCTTGATATAAAACTGATATATTTGGAATCAGAATGCTCAAATTAGTCATTTGAGCACAAAAAGTAATTTTTGACCGGGAACCATACAGTATCGGGAAACTGGTCGAGACGACCTCGGATGAAGATAAAACTGATATATTTGGGTTCAGCACGCCCAAATTAGTCAGTATAGCCTATCTTAAAATTTTTCAAAAAAATTAGTATAAAGGAGGAAATTTTGGGGATTATAGAAAAATAGCCCCCATATTTTTCCAAATCACATTTTCTCCCTCCCATACCACACGAAGATGAACAGTGACCAACTATCGAATCCGGCCTCCGTTTTTGACACCGCCGGCACCATTGGAAAGCTCTCGACGAGCTGATTCCAACGGTGGGCCGAGTCGACCGAACCGATGCCGGAGCACGCCGCACGCGCCGCCCAAAGCCGCCGGTGGCCGAATTTTTCAAACCGCCGTATCTCCACCGTCCGACGTCCAAATGCCACGATTCCGGTCCCAATGGATTCGTGGTGAAGAGTAGAACAAAACGCAGGCTTCATTTCACGTCAACAGCCGCCGAATCGCGCCGCCCCAGGTTCGCCGTCGCCGTCGCCATCGCCGCCGTCGGATCTCGCTATTCCGGCGGAGTTGAGTTGCAAGGTCGGTGTCAAAATGCTCAGAACAACACGTAGATCAAAAGCCCCAAATCAATTTTGGGCAACAACGCCGGAAAAATGAAGATCCAACGCCGCCGCCGTCGCCGACTTTTCGAGAGCCGATTTCCGGTGATAGGAGCCTCGATTCGTGAAATTGACACCACCAATGGGTTCCTCTCGTCGAGCTCTTCAAGATGGTGGTCGCCACTTCCATCGCCGCCGTGGTCAACGCCGGTCAACGGCGGTCAACGCCGGTCAACGGTGACCCGGAGACCGAAAATTGAAGAATGGCCCGTTGGCCTATTTTCGACGTTCCGGACACATCCGCGGCATCGGATTTGCAAACTGGAGTTTCAAAAGTGAAGAACGACGATTCAAAGATTTCACGGTCGAGACCGAACGGTTCGTCCGACCGCCAACGGGAACGATTTTGGTAGTAGTGTTGATCTATTTATTCCTCAATTTAATATTGGAAATAATTATGTATTAATTATGGTTTAATGACTTGAGGAATAGTAAGAAAAAAGGGTGAAATATCGAAAAAGAGAATGTGAGAAAATGTGAATATTTTTACGTAAAAAGCGGAGCTTTTACGTAAAAATTAGGCCTCTGGTTTAGTACGTGGCAGGTTAGAATAGGTTAGATGGTTTTGAGGCGTTTCCTAAACGCCGGAAACCCAAAAATTAAGCGGAAATGCTGCCGAAATTTCTAAAACGGCACAAAGGGGTATTTTAGGAAACGAGGGCTGAAAATGTGATCGGGATGGAAACCCGAGCCCCCTCGATGACCTAGGTCCGGGAAAGAAGGACGGACGTTGTGAGGATTAGTGAACCGCCCCATTAGAAATTTCGTAATGTAAGAAAACGACCCCTATGTCAGAATAGTGCCACCCGAGGGACGGGTATGATCTAAGTATAAAATTTGGGGCGATTACATCGGTAACGGTAATCCGACAGGCTAAATGGTCATACGGGAGGTATTCAGTCAGTTGACTGGTCGGTTAGCTAGTCAAGGACTAAGTCCGAATGGGATAGTGAGAGACAGTGATTAATTTGTCAAGTAGACAAATTAATCAAGCACGATTAAAAATTAGATATCAAATTTCCCAAAGTAGAGCAGTTGGGTACCGATAGGCATCGGTACCGCACAACGATAAGTTTATTAGTTCCTAACGATAGAGTGACCTAAGAGCGATGTTAATTAATTTATTGGGTAAATAAATTAATTAACAATGATTAGAAAATCAAATTCTTAAGAGAAGGGCAATTAGTACCGATAAGGATCGGTATCACTAACGATAGAGTTTTTATTAGTCACTAATGACCACAGTGACCTAAGAGTAAATGTTAACGAATTGCATTATGATTACAGGGAGGTACCTGTATTGTGACGAAGGCGAGAGTATAAACTGTCTGCTGACAGGTAAGTACAACTCCGCCTACAGCATGGATAAAATGAATTTAAAATGATGCTTTTCCAGTATTTTAAGTATGTATCTTGCACACGATGCTGCACAGCATACATAAGAGCATATAGCTTCACAATCGAGTAGATTGATGAAAGAACAAGATAGAAGCCATAGATCCCTACCGCGTAGGATTGGGGACAGCTTAGAGAAGCGTATGGCTAGAACAGTTAAACAAGATGGAAATAAATAGGTGTGTCGTACCGGCTCCTTCAGTCGAAGGGGTTTCCAGTTAAAGAAAGTTCAGGCCACAAGTTGAGCATCAGTTGATGGCTCTTCGGCATTAGTTGACCTCGGGCGTTACCGTTGGTCTGCGCGCACACGGTACTGACACATGGGCCCTAAATAGACAAGAAAAGAAAAGAAAAGTTTGAAGCATAAATGAACATAACCGGATCATGCATTAGTTATAGTTCGCTATGCTTTCTTTTTCAGTAGAGTGCATACAGTACACGATGCTTCTGTCATGCATAAAGTATGTGAAGTTTTATATTCAGTGTTATGACATGTTATGTGATGACATGATATGTGAGCTGATATGTGATATGCTTATATGAGATATGATTTATTAAGTGATATATGTCATGCCTATGATTTTACGTATGTGCTATGTTTTAAACATGTTTTGCGGTTAACATGTTGTACTTACTGGGCGTAAAGCTCACGGAGTGTGTTCATGCTGTAGGTAAGCATCCTATAGCGTAAACATCAAGGGACGATGATGATGGCGGAGGTGGATGTGAGGATGAGGTTATGGATACACCGCGAGTATTCTTCCGCACAGTATGAGTAAATAATATTTTGAATGGTGACAGTTAAATAGTATTTTGAATAGTAAAGGTTAAATGGTATTTTGGAACAGTAAACAGTATATGTACGAGTAGTATATTTAAATAGTATCTGGTGAATAGTAATCAGATAAACATGTATATAATTATGTATGTATAATTGAAATCCTTATGTTTTTCAAATTCCGCATTTTAATAGTATGCGTACGTGAATAGTAAATACGTACGTGTATAAAAAAAAAAAAAATCCCTCTAAATTTATAGTCTTAAATTCAGCAAGTTTAAGTATCGTTTTTAAAGAAGCAAGTAATAGAGTTTACAGTGACGGTCCGGGCCGCTGAGGGCACGGGGCGTCACAGTTGGTATCAGAGCGGTTTCCTGCCATCCTACCTCACATCGCCGCATGCCTGCCTCATCTGTCCAAGTAAGTTAGTTTTATTTTTGTCGGTAAATGTTTATCTATTGAAGATAACATTTTATAGTAATGAAACGACGAAATCTATGATGGCGAGAATAAGACGAAGAGATGCTGAGATCATTATACGTAAATCACGACCGTGCAGTGCTAGAGAACTGCTCAAAGAAAGGACATGGATTGCTGCCCGAGTTGTACCGATCTTCAGGGCTAGTTGTCCACTAAGTTTCGAGTGGCAAACAGTACTCCTGCACTCCATGAGAATGTCAGGACTGGTTTCACGTTATCAAAGTGATTCCCCGATTGTACGCCATTGATCAGGATAACTGAGTCCTGTTAGCTGTTGATATCTCTCAGGAAGATACTCTCGTGTGTATTGGGATCCTTATGACCAGGATGAGCTCTTAACTGTGTCGAGTTTCGCCATACCACGATCGAGCCAATCTCTGAAAGCAGTCCAGCATCAGCCTTAGTTTTTCTTTATAGGCAAGCGGGGAGTGAAACCACCTAAGTTCCCTAGAGTTATGGATATACGAGAATTTGTTCATCGGACTGAAAGACTGCAGCTGATGTCCGGTGATACAGTTCTAACGTATGTTGTTCGCTACAAGGAACCGATATGGACTTCTACAATACATGCCGAGACAAAAGTGGATCAAGACAGAAGAAGACTCAAAGAGAGAAAGAGACCTTGCCAAACAGAATTAGAAAAGCGATCAAGCAGGACTAGCAAGCCTTATCAAGGAGATAGTGAACGCTAAGAGAAAAGTACTCAACCCCGGGAACCCTACACAAGCCCAAGGCATTACAGTAGCCGTCATTATGGAGGGTGACCCGGTAGAACCAGCACCCCAACTGGCCGATGAAGAGTTCATGGCCGAGCACCAGCTAGAAGTACACGAGGGCAATAGGGAGCCAATGGAGAACCCCGAACCAGCCCGTATGTCTCCCGAACACCCCATGGAAGAGGAAGATGACAAGACTCTTTCCGATGCCCAACCCGACGATGAGGGAGAGGAGATCCCCAACTGCTTTAGTAATGACGAATAGATGGGGATGTACGAACCCCAAGTCATCATAGCCAGCGATGACGAGGTCAGTTTCGACTGAGAAGAAGAGGAGAACCCAGAGGAATTCTCACTTAGCGATAGTGACAATGAGGAGATGCCTGATACTGAATCAGGATTGTCCTTCCAATAGTAGTAACCCTTCTGCGGGAATGTTAGTTATGAAAATATATAGAGGGAAGCAGCAGCTCTCCCCCGTCAGTTGTAGCACAATGTACTTGTTGGGATCGTATAGGGGAAGTGTGTGTCACTCCCACTGAACTAGAATCTTGAATATATGTATATATATTATGTGAAATATATTATGAGATAAGTAGTAAAGCTTTGCCCTAGGGGCCAGATATAATTTTTTTCCACAGTGTGAGTATGATATGACAGAAAGTGCAGGACGAATCCTAGCACTCAGACGATGTCCCAATACAATGCGGTAATTGTATTGAACATCACAGTATGAGAGAAAGAAAGATGGATATAGTGTGTATATTTATATCCATAATGTTTAAGTAAGATTGTTAAGTAAGAAAGAAAATGATATGTGATACGAGTCCCAAGTATAGAATTTAAGAGACTTATATTTTTTCCTTTCCCGTTGTACGATAGGGTTACATAGGAAAACATGGCAAGAACGAGAGCTTAGTTAAACCCAGCATCCCGAGAGGATGAGTTGATAGCACAGATTGCAGCCATGCGAGAGATGATGGAGAACTAGCAACCGGAGCTAAACCAGCTTAGGGAACAGCTGGGCCAGCAACCCCAGGCACCACAGTTAGTAAAGATGCTAGCACAGGAGGCTCTAGCAGCCCCAGAAACTCTAAGGGAACAAGCAGCTCCTCCAGCCCAGGAGGCACTAGCGCCTATAGTAATGGCTACTCTCATAACAGCAATTGTTTTTTTTTTTTGCCAATCCCTAGGGAAGGCGACTTGTATGAAAGATTCCAACGCATGAAAGCGTTAGAATTCTTAAGAATCACCAACCCTATAGAGGCCGATGATTGGCTAACGGATATCCAAGTAATCTTGGATTTTATAGGGTTAACAGATAGAGAAAGAAAGTGATGTGCACATCCTTCACCCTGCGCAATGAGGCGCGTTAGTGGTGGAAGATGGTAACCATTAGGAGGAACATCAGAGAGATGAGCTGGAGTGATTTCATTGAGGAATTCAAGGAGATGTACTTCAACGAGGAAGCACTAGTAGCGCAGTAAGACGAGTTCGACAACCTGCACCAATGTAGTATGACTGTTATGGAGGCAGTCAAGAAGTTTGAACAGTTGGCTCAACTTTGTCCAGATTTGGTACCGACCAAAAGGAGAGAGTCAGACGAATGCTGAAGATGTTCAGAACGGAAATCACAGTTTAGGTCTGTAGTGGAGGGCACGGACCAGCGACACTAGCAGAATGTGTCAGCAAGACTATCTGAGCTGAGTACTAGTCGGCTCAGGATAAGGAGCGAAAGGCGCAGAATTTTAAGGCACGAAAGGAGGAGAAAACGCAAGCTGAGCAGGCTCAGGGGAAGTAAAACCCCGAGTTACAACACAGAGGACAGAATGTGGGAACCGGCCAGAATAGTAGGCATTCCCATAATAACAACAAGAGAAAAGGGGAATTAAGGCAATCAAGATTCACAGGAGAATTTCTCCCAGAAGAGAAACGACCAGGAAGGAAATGATAGCCAACTCGACGTGCACGAAATGCGGAAAGAGGCACTCAGGAGAATGTAAGCAAGGAGTAAGTGGTTGTTTCATCTGTGGCAAGAAAGGCCACTATGCCAAAAAAAAAAAAAAAAAAGCTTAGGACACAACGTTGTCATAAACTGTTGAAGGCGAAAAATCATTTTCGAACCAATCGGATGTGAAAAGTTCATCTACAAGGGTTTGTCGCCAGAGCAACCAAAGACGATGATATCAGCAGTGAAGGCTCGCGAGATACAATCCAGTGGATGCACGGACTTCCTAGTATACGTAGCAGATAAGACTCAAGGAATAGAGATAGGACCCGACAACGTACCGATAGTCAGGGAATTCATGGAGATATTTCTAGAAGATCTTGCAGGACTCCAACCAGAGCGCAGGATCTCGTTCGAGACTGAACGTCTACTAAAATCAGCCCCATCTTTGAGGCCCCCTACAGAATAGGCCCTATAGAGCTAAAGGAGCTCCAAGCCCAGCTAAAGGACTAAATAGATAAGGGATTCATGCGATAGAGCTATTCACCCTGGAGAGCACCCATACCATTCGTGAAGAAGAAAGATGGACCACTGAGAATGTGCATCGACTACAGAGAGTTGAACAGGATTACGATTAAGAATAAGCATCTGTTGCCGCGAGTTAACGATCTATTTGATCAGCTCCAAGACGCTGTAGTGTTCTCGAAGATCGATCTACATCCCGAGTACCATCAACTACAAATCAGGAATGAAGATGTACCCAAAACAGCATTTCAAACGTGGTACGGACATTACGAGTTTCTGTTCATGTCACTCAGATTAACGGACGCACCAACAACTTTCATGAACTGGATGAACCGCATGTTCAAGGACTATTTGGATAAGTTTGTCATTGGGTTCATCGATGACATACTTATACACTCTAAGACGAAGGAAGAGCACGAAGAGCACTTAATTATCATTTTGCGCATGCAACAGGACCATCAGTTATACACCAAGTTCTCCAAGTACGAGTTTTGGCTGGAGAAGGTCCATTTCCTAGACCACGTAGACCCCAAGGAAGGAGTATCTGTGGACCTGGCGAAAATTGATGCAGTTAGCACGTGGCCAGCTCAGAGGAACGAAACGGGAATTCACAGTTTCTTTAAACTAACAGGATGTTACCTACACTTAGTCGAAGGCTACTCAAAGTTAGCTGCTCCGCTCACAGCGCTCACCAAGAAGGGAAAGAGGTATAAGTGAATCGATAAGTGTGAGGAAATCTTTCAAGAGCTAAGATGAAGACTCATAAGCGCTCCAATGCTGACCATTTCAAATGTTGGTCAGGGAAGCTTTGTGATTTAAGCGCCACATCTAAAACCAAGTTGGAAACTGTGTTGATGTAGAGTGGTAGAGTAGTCGCGTATGCTTCACGACAACTCAAAAAAAAACCTTGAGAAGAGCTACCCAACGCGTGATCTGGAGCTAGTAGCGATAGTTTTTACGATAAAAGCATGGAGGCACTACCTGTACGGAGTCACGTGCGAGGTTTACACCGACCATCAGAGCCTCAAGTGTATATTCACGCAAAAAGAGCTCAACATGAGGCAGCATAGATGACTAGAGTTGGTAAGGATTACGACTGCGAGATCTTATGCCATCCGGGGAAAGCCAATAAGGTGGCCGATGCGCAGAGTCAGAAGCATATTACTATGCCTATGGCTATTAGTGCCTTGTCAGGAGCGCTACAAAAGAGCTATGCGACAGCGAGATCAAGATTTTGATAGGGAGATTGTCTGACATGACCCTCCAATCGACACTCCAAGAAGAGATCAAGATCGGTCAAGGTTTCGATTTGTCCCTGCTCAAGTCCAGAAAGGAAGCTATAGAGGACAAGGGTTCAGAGTTTAAGATCCTTAAGGACGACATACTCCACTACAGAGATAGAGTGTGTGTTCTAAAAGATGAAGAACTCAAGAAGCGAATCCTTTTGGAACCTTACGAGACGTCATATTCCGTACATCCGGTAGCGAATAAGATGTACAAGTACCTAAAGGAAAGCTTTTGGTGGCTTGGAATGAAGAATGACATTGTCGAGTTCGTCGCCAGATGCCTTACGTGCCAGAAGGTTAAGGTAGATCACCAGCGCTCAGCAGGATAATCGTAGGAAATTAAGTTACCCGAGTGGAAATGGGACCAGATTACGATGAATTTCGTAATCGGATTGCCGAAGACGTCAAACGATAATGATGCAATCTGGGTGATTGTAGAAAGACTGATGAAATCAGTTAGATTTTTAGCAATGAAAGTTAGCTATTCGGTGGAACGACCAGTAGAAATCTATGCGGCACAGTTCGTGAAATGGCACGGAATACCAGAGTCGATCGTCTCAGATCGTAGTGGACGCTTTACCTCCAGATTTTGGCGAAGTGTTCAAGCCGCATTACGGTCCAAGTGAGAGTTCAGCATAGCATTTCATCCTCAGACCGACAGTTAGTCTGAGAGGACCATACAGATGTTAGAGGACATGTTGAGACCTGCGTCCTAGGCTTCAAAGGAAATTGGAATCAGAAGCTACCATTGAGCGAGTTCTCATACAACAGCAACTACCATTCCTAGATAGGAATGGCACCGTACGAGACACTCTATGGAAGGGAATGTAGATCCCTGGCTCATTAGTACGAGTTTGGAGAGAAACAACTAGTTAGCTTGGACATCATCAAGAATACCATGGCAGACGTGAAGCTGATACGAGAAACGTTAGATACAGCGCACAGTCGACCGAAGAATTTTGACGATAAGCGCCGTAGACCCCTCAAGTTTCAAGTAGGAGATTCGGTCTTTTTCAAGGCGGCACCCATGAAAGGGGTGATGCGCATTGAAAATAAAAGAAAGCTCAGTCCTAGGTACATAGGACCCTTGAGATAATAGAGAAAGTCGGGAAGGTGGCTTATAGACTAGCACTTCCTCCCGAGTTAGTTACAGTGCACAATGTCTTTCACGTTTTGATGTTAAAGAAGTACGTGCCAAACAGCTCCCATGTTCTTAGCCAAGAATCCGTTGTAGTATACGCTGATCCGACGTACGAGGAGAGACTCGTGCAGATCTTAGTTAGAAAGGAGAAAGTACTTAGGAATGAAGTATACCGCTAGTAAAAGTGTTGTGGCAGAATCATAGTGTTGAGGAAGCCACATGAGAATGGGAAGAAGACATGAGAAGAGACTTCCCGGAATTATTCTAATTTTCGAGGACGAAAATTTTGTAAGGGGGGTAGGTTGTAATGACCGCCATTTTCATGGCACCTACTTACCATGTAATAAGTCATTAAGGAATAAAATGGACATAATTTAATGTCCTTTAGCAAATTTAAGAAACATGGTCAAGTACACGACCGTGTAAGAGGCTGTGTACCGCTCAGATAGATGAATGTGTTTCAAAGACATGGCCGTGTTGAGTAGTCTCAACTAGTACATGCTCGTGTCTAAAATGTACATGCCCGTGTTGCGTTGCACACGCACGTGTAAGAGTCTGTGTAGAAGGCTGTGTAATGAGCCGAGAGCCACTGTAATGACTCTCATGAATTATGAAACTTAATTACTATGTAATGATGTAATTAAGTTAATAAGCACAGTGTGCTTTTCAGTTGAATGAATTAAACAGGAATAGTAACGTTTAATTACTATTCATGCAGTGAAAGGGGTAATCGACAGTGAAATCGGTCCACCCTATTATGTGAGTATGCGTTGAGACACGCAATATCAAGAAATCGGTCTAGACGACCATTTCATGATACAGAACTGATGAGCTAATCATCAGTACCCTCAGACTGGTCATCTGAGCGCAGCAATGATAATTGCCCTAATAGATGTACAGTATCGAGAAAAGTGGTCTAGATGACCTCTTCTCGCCCATAGACTGACAAAATCAAAGTCAGAACGCTCAGATTAGTCAGTCAGATAGTGAATAGTGAGTAGTGAGAAACGCAGTGTCAGGTTAGTGGCCAAGACGGCCTTAATCTGGCATAAAACTGATATATTAATAGTCAGCAGGCTCAATCTGGTCAATTGAGCATAAAATGTAGATTTTGTTTAAGGGATACATAGTATCGGGATGAGGGTCAAGACGACCTTTTCTCGCCCCGAAACTGATATATTTAGACTCAGGACGCCCAAATTAGTCAATCGGGCACCTGACACGTTTTTCGAGACGGGGTCATGCAGATCCCGAAAACTGGTCCAGAAGACCTCAGATGGACGTAAAACTGATAAATTTGAAATCAGCACGTCCAAATTAGTCAAGAGAGACTGTGTTTGAAATTTCACGCAAAAATGCCTCGTTATGCGTGCACAGTGTCAACACAGTGTAGGCCTAACCACAGTATCAAGAAATTGATCAAGATGACCTCTTCTTGATATAAAACTGATATATTTGGAATCAGAATGCTCAAATTAGTCATTTGAGCACAAAAAGTAATTTTTGACCGGGAACCATACAGTATCGGGAAACTGGTCGAGACGACCTCGGATGAAGATAAAACTGATATATTTGGGTTCAGCACGCCCAAATTAGTCAGTATAGCCTATCTTAAAATTTTTCAAAAAAATTAGTATAAAGGAGGAAATTTTGGGGATTATAGAAAAATAGCCCCCATATTTTTCCAAATCACATTTTCTCCCTCCCATACCACACGAAGATGAACAGTGACCAACTATCGAATCCGGCCTCCGTTTTTGACACCGCCGGCACCATTGGAAAGCTCTCGACGAGCTGATTCCAACGGTGGGCCGAGTCGACCGAACCGATGCCGGAGCACGCCGCACGCGCCGCCGGTGGCCGAATTTTTCAAACCGCCGTATCTCCACCGTCCGACGTCCAAATGCCACGATTCCGGTCCCAATGGATTCGTGGTGAAGAGTAGAACAAAACGCAGGCTTCATTTCACGTCAACAGCCGCCGAATCGCGCCGCCCCAGGTTCGCCGTCGCCGTCGCCATCGCCGCCGTCGGATCTCGCTATTCCGGCGGAGTTGAGTTGCATGGTCGGTGTCAAAATGCTCAGAACAACACGTAGATCAAAAGCCCCAAATCAATTTTGGGCAACAACGCCGGAAAAATGAAGATCCAACGCCGCCGCCGTCGCCGACTTTTCGAGAGCCGATTTCCGGTGATAGGAGCCTCGATTCGTGAAATTGACACCACCAATGGGTTCCTCTCGTCGAGCTCTTCAAGATGGTGGTCGCCACTTCCATCGCCGCCGTGGTCAACGCTGGTCAACGGTCGGTCAACGCCGGTCAACGGCGGTCAACGCCGGTCAACGGTGACCCGAAGACCGAAAATTGAAGAATGGCCCGTTGGCCTATTTTCGACGTTCCGGACACATCCGCGGCATTGGATTTGCAAACTGGAGTTTCAAAAGTGAAGAACGACGATTCAAAGATTTCACGGTCGAGACCGAACGGTTCGTCCGACCGCCGACGGGAACGATTTTGGTAGTAGTGTTGATCTATTTATTCCTCAATTTAATATTGGAAATAATTATGTATTAATTATGGTTTAATGACTTGAGGAATAGTAAGAAAAAAGGGTGAAATATCGAAAAAGAGAATGTGAGAAAATGTGAATATTTTTACGTAAAAAGCGGAGCTTTTACGTAAAAATTAGGCCTCTGGTTTAGTACGTGGCAGGTTAGAATAGGTTAGATGGTTTTGAGGCGTTTCCTAAACGCCGGAAACCCAAAAATTAAGCGGAAATGCTGCCGAAATTTCTAAAACGGCACAAAGGGGTATTTTAGGAAACGAGGGCTGAAAATGTGATCGGGATGGAAACCCGAGCCCCCTCGATGACCTAGGTCCGGGAAAGAAGGACGGACATTGTGAGGATTAGTGAACCGCCCCATTAGAAATTTCGTAATGTAAGAAAACGACCCCTATGTAGAATAGTGCCACCCGAGGGACGGGTATGATCTAAGTATAAAATTTGGGGCGATTACATCGGTAACGGTAATCCGACAGGCTAAATGGTCATACGGGAGGTATTCAGTCAGTTGACTGGTCGGTTAGCTAGTCAAGGACTAAGTCCGAATGGGATAGTGAGAGACAGTGATTAATTTGTCAAGTAGACAAATTAATCAAGCACGATTAAAAATTAGATATCAAATTTCCCAAAGTAGAGCAGTTGGGTACCGATAGGCATCGGTACCGCACAACGATAAGTTTATTAGTTCCTAACGATAGAGTGACCTAAGAGCGATGTTAATTAATTTATTGGGTAAATAAATTAATTAACAATGATTAGAAAATCAAATTCTTAAGAGAAGGGCAATTAGTACCGATAAGGATCGGTATCACTAACGATAGAGTTTTTATTAGTCACTAATGACCACAGTGACCTAAGAGTAAATGTTAACGAATTGCATTATGATTACAGGGAGGTACCTGTATTGTGACGAAGGCGAGAGTATAAACTGTCTGCTGACAGGTAAGTACAACTCCGCCTACAGCATGGATAAAATGAATTTAAAATGATGCTTTTCCAGTATTTTAAGTATGTATCTTGCACACGATGCTGCACAGCATACATAAGAGCATATAGCTTCACAATCGAGTAGATTGATGAAAGAACAAGATAGAAGCCATAGATCCCTACCGCGTAGGATTGGGGACAGCTTAGAGAAGCGTATGGCTAGAACAGTTAAACAAGATGGAAATAAATAGGTGTGTCGTACCGGCTCCTTCAGTCGAAGGGGTTTCCAGTTAAAGAAAGTTCAGGCCACAAGTTGAGCATCAGTTGATGGCTCTTCGGCATTAGTTGACCTCGGGCGTTACCGTTGGTCTGCGCGCACACGGTACTGACACATGGGCCCTAAATAGACAAGAAAAGAAAAGAAAAGTTTGAAGCATAAATGAACATAACCGGATCATGCATTAGTTATAGTTCGCTATGCTTTCTTTTTCAGTAGAGTGCATACAGTACACGATGCTTCTGTCATGCATAAAGTATGTGAAGTTTTATATTCAGTGTTATGACATGTTATGTGATGACATGATATGTGAGCTGATATGTGATATGCTTATATGAGATATGATTTATTAAGTGATATATGTCATGCCTATGATTTTACGTATGTGCTATGTTTTAAACATGTTTTGCGGTTAACATGTTGTACTTACTGGGCGTAAAGCTCACGGAGTGTGTTCATGCTGTAGGTAAGCATCCTATAGCGTAAACATCAAGGGACGATGATGATGGCGGAGGTGGATGTGAGGATGAGGTTATGGATACACCGCGAGTATTCTTCCGCACAGTATGAGTAAATAATATTTTGAATGGTGACAGTTAAATAGTATTTTGAATAGTAAAGGTTAAATGGTATTTTGGAACAGTAAACAGTATATGTACGAGTAGTATATTTAAATAGTATCTGGTGAATAGTAATCAGATAAACATGTATATAATTATGTATGTATAATTGAAATCCTTATGTTTTTCAAATTCCGCATTTTAATAGTATGCGTACGTGAATAGTAAATACGTACGTGTATAAAAAAAAAAAAAAATCCCTCTAAATTTATAGTCTTAAATTCAGCAAGTTTAAGTATCGTTTTTAAAGAAGCAAGTAATAGAGTTTACAGTGACGGTCCGGGCCGCTGAGGGCACGGGGCGTCACACAAGTAAGGGATGAGTGGCTGTTTTATATGTGGCAAGGAAGGCCACCTCACCAAAAACTACTATTTCAACCCACAGAGACAACAAAACCAAGCTCACACTACCAGTAACCAACTACATGCTGCCCAGACTAGGATAGAAGGCCCTCAATCACACAAGGCAGACTAGAAGCTCCAAACAACTAAGGGGGCATATACGCTTAAATAAGGAGGATTCAGAGGAGTTCCCTTCAACGAGAGCAACGATGAGGAGGTCTTCAATGTAGAATCAGAATCTCCCTCAGCGTAGTAGTGACCCATTAAGCGGGGCCTTTAACCTTGTAAATAGGTATTAAGGGAGGTAGTAGCCTACCCCATTAGACTCAACCTAGCTTGTTCTTTTATGACTATGTATCGGTTTATCACTCCTAAGCAGACTAAAGTAATGTACCTTTTTATAATATGAAAAATAGTATAGTTTGCCAAGGGCCTAGACATAATATTTCCAAATGTGTTTAGAGTGCGACTGAAAGAATGACTCAGAGTAGGAACATGGATTGCTACCCGAGTTATACCGATTTTCGGGGTTAGTTGTCCACTAAGTTCCGAGTGACAAGCTGTCACGGCCCAAAATTTAGACACGTGACACGGCAGTCAAATCATAATATCAACCCGAGATTTAAGGAAAAAAAACATTTATTACGAAAAAACGGGTCGACATTATAATTTAGCTAAGCCTAATTATTTATAAAGCAGTATTATAACCACAGAATAAAATAAAGGATAAAATAAATGCTTTTTAATGCGGAAATCAAACACAAAATCGGTTTTCAAAAGAAATTACAAACCATAAAAATATTCCCAAGCATAAAATTTAAATAACGTGAAATAAAGTCCAAACTTAATGTCTCATTACATCAGAACGAGAAACATAAAGAAGAAGATGGAGAAAACGGATAGCATCATCTTCGGTAGTAACGGATATCTCAATGATTTTCGGAACTGCTACCTCCCGCACCTGAAAGTAGTCATTTCGAAATCACAAAGAAAAAAGGACGTGAGCGCTGGCTCAGTAGGACAAAAACAAAGGTGGGTTAACAGATAACATTTAAAAATATGGCATAATATCCGTTTCCAAAAATAATCAACAATTTAAAAAAAATACATGGCATAATAATCAAAAAAAATAATCAACAATTTCGTGAAAAACATTTTTAATGCAAGTTTTATTCTGCTGAGGACTTAGCGTAGCTACAATATACGTGCCCCAATATTAAAATAATAAATCATTAAAACAAACCATCATATTATGAGTGAGGACTTGTCGTAGCTATAATATACGTGCCTCGAATTTGAATTATCCTAGATCATCTCGTTACGGTCTAAACAGGCCGAACGGCCTTGCGCAGGTTTAGGGACCTTCACCATGGCGTCAACTTCGGGACGCACGCATCATTTACAATGATCGTGAACTAGAGCTCAATTATGTTCACCGGATTATTCAAAAGATGGTATTTACCAAGTTATATTATGCCATTAATCAAAACACTCTTTAAAATACACATTTATTACAAAATACGTTGCATGCGTTTATTTCATCAAAAATAGTATAATAATTTCATAAATCGAAAACAGCATGCCATCAATAAAACAGGGGTATTTAAAACACTTGACTACTCCCAGAAAAGGCTTGAACGTCCTACCTCAATTTTCACACAAGCGTTGCGATAATGTGATCCACCAATCAAGCAAGAACGTCAAATAATTCCTATAATCAAACATATGATCAGTCTAGGTCTAGACATAATCATCCAATCATTTTAGTGTGCCACAAAAGATTTCAAAACGTGTAATAAACATTTGGGATTTAAAATTTTTGAAAAACTCTAAGTTAAGATATTTCTGGTCATGGGCAGACTGACCTAGGCTGATTGTAAAATCAATATCAATTCATTTTTAATACCAAAAATTCTAAATTTTTAATATGCTAAACTAGACATCCGTAGCTTTAATTCCATATAATTTTTATAATTTTTGGACATCATTTGGTCATTCAACTAGGCCAAAAACCGAGGGTTGTTTTCAGGCGTAAAAATCTAGGTTTCAGTTTCGGTTCAAAACCTGGCAGTTCTGTCCGCCTATATTAGAAAAATGTTTTGACTAGGTAAACGGATGAGTTTGATTCTGAAATTTTTAAGGAATTTAGGACACATCTTGAATTTAATTTTAGGCTCAAGAATCACTCAAAAATCGTTTTTAAAACTCGAGTTATGGCTGACACAAATTTACTGTTCATATGGTAATTTTCCAGATTTCCGTTTTTCTGTGTCCGAATTTCGATTAGCCTCAAACCAATTCAATTTTCATCCAATGATCACGAAATTTTGTGGAAACCCTTATTTATATGTCATTAACACAACCCAAGAATCAAATTGACAAAATCATAAAATCTTACACATATGATAATAGGGTTTTTGAAAAGGGGATCAATAAGGCAAAATTTTAGGGTTTGAGAGAAAAATCACACCTTGTTTGTGCTGCCCTATTTTTGATGCTTGGTCTCCCTTTTGGCTGAATTTGTGTGAGTATTGGAGTCTTCAAAACAGTATGGAAATAGTGGAGAAAACCATATAAATTTCGGATTTAAAATCAAAAGGAGAAGGAAGGAAAAAGTTTGATTTCTCACCTTGTTTTTTGTCTCAAAAGTTGTTGAATCTTTGAGCTGCCTTTTGGTAGGTTTTAGTTGCTGTTTTGGGTGTGTTTTGGGAGAGAAAATTCAGAGAGGGGAGAGGGGAAAGTTGGCCGAAATTTTGAGGGTGAAAGGAGGGGTGAATGAGAGTTAAAAGGGGGTTTTTATACTAGGTTTTTCTTTCCCTTTCTCTTCCTTGTTTGGCTGAAAATTTTAAGGGGCAAAAGGGAAAGTTTTTGTGCTGTTTTGAGGCTAGGGTTTTCTCTCTTATTTCCCCTTAAGTGGCCGAAAATTATCCCTTAGTTTTTAAGGCAAAATAATTTGAATTTTAATTGAGTTTTAACCTAGCTTTTAATTCAAATAAAATCTCCTTTATTTCCTACACTTTATGGCCGAATTTCTTCTTTATATCTAAGGAATGGAATTTGAATTTGAATCCTCCTTGGATTTGTGGAATTTAAATTTTAATTAAAATCCCAATTGATGGCCGAATGTTTTAGGGTTTCTTTTTTGAAGTTCAAATTGTTGACTTTTTGAGCGGAATTTGACTAGGAAACCAACCTAGGGTTTCCAAAAGATTTTTAAATTAATTTTTGGCACACTAATTTTATTTAAATTATATATTGACCCTTAAATAAAATTTAAGGCGTCACACAAGCAGTACTCCTGCACGCCATGAAAATGTCAGGACTGGTTTCACGCTATCAAAGTGACTCCCCGATTGTACTCCATTGACCAAGATAACTGAGTCCTGTTGGCTGTTGATATCTTTCAGGGATATACTCTCGTATACATTGGGATCCTTGTGATTGTGATGAGCTCTTAACTGGGTCGAGTTTCGCCATAGCATGATCAAGCAAATCCCTAAAAGGAGTCCACCATCAGCTCTAGTTATTCTTTTTGGGCAAGCGGGGGAGTAAAACTGCCTAAGTTCCCTGGGGTTGCGGATATATGGGAATTTGTTTATCGGACTGAGAGACTACAGCCGATGTCTGGCGACACAGTTCTAACATATGTTGTACGTAACGAGGAACTGATATGGACTTCTATAATACACGTTGAAGAAGGCTTTTGACAAAACCAAGGCCAAGGCAAGGGAAGATCAAGCTAGGAAAAGACCGAAAGCAAGAAAAAGACCTTGCCAAACAGGAATTTAAAAGCAATCAAGTAGAAAAGAATAGTAGGTCGCCCATTCGTTTACATCATCAAACTTCGCTTGAAAGTTAGATAGGGGCTTAGATACGATGAAATGAACTCTTAAAACAACAATTCCTTTAAGGGAAGTTTTATTTTCTAGTATAGGACATGTTACGTACTGGTAAGCATTTGCGGTAGAGAGCTGAGTGTTAATCTAAGCATCATCGACATGGTCGATCATGATGTAAGCTTGGGAATAGGATTCCTTATGGAGTACAATGCCGTCATAGACTGTCGAAGGTGGAAAGTCACTTTTGGACAAATCGAGTGTGAAAGGTTTGTCCACAAGGGGTTTGTTGCCAAAGCAACCAAAGACGCTGATCACAGCAATGAAGACTTGTAAGATGCTATCCAGTGGATGCATGGGTTACTTAGCACACATAGTAGATAAGACTCGAGGAATAGAGATAGGACTCAAGAACATGCCGATGGTCAGAGAATTCAAGGAGGAATTCCAGAAGATCTACTAGGACTCTTGCCAGAGCGCAAGATCTCGTTCGAGACTGAACGTCTACCTGGATCAACCTCCATCTCTAAGGCCCCATACTGAATGGGTCGTGCAGAGTTAAAGGAGCTCCAAGTCGGCTGAACGATTTAATGGACAAGGGATTCATTCGATTAAGCTATCCACCCTGGGGAGCACCCGTACTATTCGTGAAGGAGAGAGATGAAACACTAAGAATGTGTATCGACTACCGAAAATTGGAAAGGATTACGTCTGTGAAATCCTATATCATCCAGGAAAAGCCCACAAGGTAGCTGATGCACTAAATAGAAAGCACTCTTTATCGCTTATGGCTGTCCATGCTTTGCTTGAAGTACTACAAAAGGAGCTACACAGCAGCGAGATCGAGATTTTGACAGAGAGGTTGTCCGAAATGACCCTCCAATTGATGTTCTTAAAAGAGATTAAGGCTGGCTAGGACCTTAATTCATCCCTGAACAAGCTCAAAAAGGAAGCTAAGGAGGACCAGAGCTCACAGTTTCGAGTCCCTAAGGACGGCATACTCTATTTTAGAGATAAGGTATATGTTTTGAAGGATGAAGAACTCAAGAAAAAGATCCTTTCAGAGGCACATGACACACCATATTCAGTATATCTAGGGGCAAATAAGATGTATAAGGACTTAAAAGAAATTTTTTGGTGGCCTAAGATGAAGAACAATGTCGCTGAGTTCATTACAAGATGCCTTACATGTCAAAGGATTAAAGTAGAACATCAACAACTGACTGGAGAACTGGAGAAAATTGAGCTGCTCGAGTAGGAATGGGAGCAAACTACAATGGATTTCATAGTCGGATTGCCAAAACAACAAGTGGAAATAACGCAATCTAGGTAATTGTAGATCGATTGATGAAATTAGCTCGATTTTTAGCTATGAAGCTGAGCTACTCGGTAGAAAGGCTGGCAGAAATGTACGTGGCTCAGATAGTAAGATTGCACAAAATACCGAAATCTATCATCTTAGATCGCGACAGATGCTTCACCTACAAGTTTTGGCAGAGCGTCCAAGCCTTATTGGGAACCAAGTTGAAGTCCATGCCGATCTGACATATGAAGAAAAACCCGTGCAAATTTTAGCTAAGGAAAATAAAGTCCTCAGGAATAAAGTTATTCTGCTTGTAAAAGTGTTGTGGCGGAACCACAACATAGAAGAAGCTACATGGCAACAGGAAGAGAATATGAGAAGAGACTTCCTCGGCTTATTCTAATTTTTGAGGATGAAAATATTGTAAGGGAGGTAGGTTGTAAGGACCGCACCATTCCTGTAACTTGACTTTCATATAATGAGAAATTGAGGAATAATTTGATGCCTTTTATGCAAATTAGTGTAACACGGTCAGGTACGCGGTCGTGTAAGTGGTCGTGTACCATTTGGGTAAAATTAATGTGTTTTAAGATCTAGCCATGTTAAGCAAGCTCAACTAGTACATGCCCGTGTCTGGACAATACACGCCCACCTTGTACACGCCCGTGTAAGAAGTCGTGCACCAATCGAACTGTATATGTGAGTAAGGTCGTGAAATGAGTAAAGAGCCGCTATATAGACTCTCAAAATACATGAAATCTAATTACTATGTCATCAGTAATTAAGTTGAAAAATATAGTATGATTTCCGATTGAATAGACTAAAGAGGTACAGTACTGTTTATTACTATTCATACAGTGAAAGGGGGTAACCGACAGTGAATCTGGTCCACTCTATTATGTGTATAAGTGTTTAAGATACGCAGTATCAAGAAACTAGTCTAGATGACCATTTCCTGACACAAGACTAGTGAACGGATCAACAAAACACTCGAACCGAATATTTAAGCACAACAGCAATAGAAACCCTAGTAGGGGTATAATGTTAAGAAAATGGTCCGGATGACATCTTCTCGTCTAGAAACTGACAAAATCAGAGTCATAACACTCAGACTAGTCAGTTAGATAGAAGACTGTGAATAGTAAATAGTGAAAAATGCAGTGTCAAGTTACTGGCTAAGAGGGCCTTAATTTGACTTAAAACTGATATATTCACAATCAGTAAGCCCAATTTGGTCAATTGGGTACAAAGTGTGAAATTTTGTTTGAGAGATATACAGTGTCAGGAAGAGGGTCAAGACGACCTTATCTTGCCCCGAAACTGATATATTTAGACTCAAAACACCCAAATTAGTCAATCGGGTACCTAACACATTTTTCGAGGTGGGGTCACACAGATCCCAAAAATTGGTCCAAACGAACCCAGACAGACATAAAACTAATTGAAATCAGCACATCCGAATTAGTCAAGAGAGACTGTGTTGAAAATTTCACGTCAAAACGCCTTGTTTTACGCACGCAAGGACAACACAGTGTAGACACAACCACAGTATAGGAAATAAATAGTAAATTAGTGTAGAATAGGCTCTTAGGCAATATAAACCAACTAGAAATTATCAGTATAAAAATCGAATTCAGAAAATCTAATTTCTAGATGAAATTAGAACACTGCCGAGAAAAAACTGAACACCGCAGTAGAAAACTGGATTGCGAAGAGAGCCAAATGCAGATAAATGTTGGTCCTAAAAACCATGTACCCTAGCTGAAAAACCAACTGGTTTTACTGTAAAAATAACCCAAAAAAGTAATATTAAAAAAGGGGACAAGCTATGACACATAACCCATTAAACTATACTTCATTTTCCATCACATTCCATCATAAAATTTTTTAATCTCCCCTCCTTCAATGCAACAACTTCCAAGGCTTCCAAGGGCTGAAATAGACAGAAATTTGTCCCCAAATTAGCTTAAGATTGGCTTGATTAATTGAGCTTAAGTTTAGTTAAGCTCGCTTAGGTTTGTCTATAAAAGGGTGATCATGGCCTTAGTTTGTGTTCCTTTCTTTTCACACCCAAAAACACAACTCATTCTCTCTTTCATTTCTGTTGCTATAGCCGAACACCCCCTTCAGCCAAAACCACCATTTTTCAAGCCAAAAACACAGCCAAAAGTTACCAAAATTTAACCCCCTTCAAGCTTGAGCTAGAAGGGTTTATTCCAAGCCATTTTAAGTCCATCCAAGGGTAAGTTTTTGAAACCAATCTTTGTGATTTTTGGTTATTGTTTTGGTTTGATATTAAAGAGAAGATTTTTGGTGTCTTGCTAGCATAGAACCAACCATCACTCTCCTTGAGTCACATGGTCATTTTGGTCATTAAAGCCTTTGATCGGATTTGTGCTTACTTCAAAGCACAAGAGGTAAAAATCGAAAACCCTCACTTTTGTGGTTAGTTGATTTTAAGATTTTGATCAAGGAATTTATGTGTATTTGTTTATGCACATGGGTTGCAATAAGTTTATTTTGAGCCTTTAGTTTTCCATTTTTAAGTTTGTGGTTATGTGATTATGTTTATGTTTTTACGAATGGATGAGTGCACATGTGAGAATGAATGTCTTGTTTTAAGGATGGCTGGACACAATCTGTCCTCAGAAAAAGGCCATAGATTTTGGCCATTTTGACTCCCTTAGGGTTCGAATTAGGGATTCGGTGAAACACAGCATTTTAAGAAAATTTCGATACGGTCGTTTTTGTGTCAAATAGCTTTTGGCCAAAAATGACAATAAGATAGGTTTTTTCGAGTGGTTTTCATTCAATGTCCAAAACTGAGACTAAAAATCTGAGCCCAGAATTAGTCTTGGGTTTTGTTAAAAATAGACCACTTAGATTCCGAATCAGATCTCGGGCTCAACATAAAAGTTATAGACAACTTGCATGTGTTTTAAAAATTTAGCCGTTTCGGGGCTCAAACAGAGCCGTTTTTAAAATGACGTAAAACTGGAATTTTTACAAAAAAACTGGGCACAATAGCCATGGGTTTAGTAAGATTAGGATCTGTTCGAGCTAGATTTGAGCTCCGAGGTGAACATGAGAATTGTTCATCTCGTCGAGGATGAAAAATTTCGTGTTTGCCAAATTTGCAAACAAAGTCGTTTCAATCAAGTTTCAAAATAGTTTTCGAAAATGGTTCAAAAACCACCTTTTAATACAAACACCAAAATGTATTTTACACACTTTAAAATAAAAACATGATTTTAATAAAACATCCCTACCTTCCAACGGGGTGATAAGGGATTGTTTCAAAACACATAATTTTCCAAGAATTTTATAAGTCAACCAAATTAATTTTTCAAAGTAAAACAATGTGGGTAGCTCGGTAAGCTACCACACCAAACATGCGATAGTAGTCCGGTAGGCTACCACACCCAAACAAGCAAAGTAACCCAGTCGGTTACTACACTAAGTCTACACATAGTATGCAAGGACTGCCATTTTTATGTCACCTACATACCATGTAATGAGACATTAAGGAATAAAATTAGAGTATTTTGAGAGCTTTTGTATGCACATTTGGAGAACACGGTCAGGTACACGGCCGTGTAAGTGGTTATGTACCATTCAAACTGTGTATGCATGAGAGAAGCCGTATAAGTGTACATGGCCGTGTGGTGTGACACGGTCAGGTACACGGCTGTGTAAGTGGCCGTGTACTGCTCAAGTAAACAAACGTGTTCCAAGACATGGCCGTATTGAGCAAGCTCAACTAGTACGTGCCCGTGTCTGGACAATACACACCCATGTTAGAACCCATGTAGAAGGCCGTGTAATGAGCAAAGAGCCGTTACACAGACTCTCAAAATGTATGAAACCTAATTGCTATGTAATGAGTGATTAAGTTGGAAAATACAGAGTATTTTCCAATTGAACAGATTAAACAGGTACGGTGCTAGTTAAGTACTATTCATACAGTGAAAGGGACGATCGACAATGAACTCGGTCCACCTTATTAAGTGTATGAGTGTTCAAGACATGCAGTGTTAGGAAACTAGTCCGGACAACTATTTCTTGACACAAGACTGGTGAGTAGATCACTAAAACTCTCGGACCAAACGTTTGAGCACAACAACAATAGATAACCCTAGTAAGGGACGGTATCGAGAAAATGGTCCGGATGACCTCTTCTCACCTAGAGACTAACAAAATCAGAGTCAGAGCACTCAAACTAGTCAATTAAGTAAAAGACAATGAATAGTGATAAACGCAGTGTCAAGTTATTGGCCAAGACGGCCTTAATTTGACCTAAAACTAATATATGAACGGTTAGTAGACTCAATCTGGTTGATTGCGCACAAAATGAGGATTTTAGTTTGAGAGATACGTAATATCAGGATGAAGGTCAATACGACCTTTACTCATTCTGAAACTGATATATTTGGACTCACAACGTCCAAATTAGTTAATCGGGCACCTGACATGTTTTTCGAGGTAGGGTCACATAGATCTCGATAATTAGTCCAGACGACCTCCGATGGATGTAAAACTGATAAAAATAGAATCAGCACATCCAAATTAGTCAAGAAAGACTGTGTTTGAAATTTCACCTAGGAACGCCTCGGTTTGCGTGTGAAAGGACAACACAGTGTAGACACAATCACAGTATAGGATGTAAACTGTAAAATAAACTGATAATGGGCTCTTACATTGTATAAAGCAACCAAGAATTGACAGTGTCAAAATCAGTTTCAGAAAACCCAATTTTCAGATGGAAATTAAAGCACTATCGAGAAAGGACCGAACACCGTAGTAGAAAATTAGATTGCGAAGAGAAGCCAACACAGATGAATTTTGGCCTTAAAATTTCATCCCCCTAGCTGTAAAAGCAGCTAAAAATGGCTGCTCACATAACCCAAAAGTGGGATTAAAATAATGCAAAAGTTATGACAACTTTTGTATAAAATATTCAAGGGTCTTCAAGCACTTGTCAAATAAATTATTATTTATTCCCCTCCCTTTCATGCAGCAGCCCATGCCCATTTATGGACTGAAAAAGGGCAGAAATTTGTCCCTTGATTAGGCTAAAATGGTGGACAATTAATTAGGTTTAGGCTTAAGCAAGTTTGATTAAGTTTGCCTATAAAAGACACACTTTGCACAAGGGTTTCGTTCTTTCATTTGGCACCCCAAAACACAACACTCCTTCTCCCTTTCTTTCTTGCTATAGCCAACCCTTCCCATCAGCCAAAAGCCTATATTTTCAAGCCTTAAATCATACTAAAAACTTACCAAAAATTAAACCTCACAAGCTTATGTTAGGAGGATTCGAATCTAAGTCATTCTAAGTCACCAAGGGCAAGTTTTCAAAATCCAATCTTTGTAGTTTTTAGTTTTTGTTTAGGTTTGATTTTTAAGAGAAAAATATTGGTATGTTTCTAGCAAAACCTGAACTTATTCTCTTTGGGTTCCCATAACCATTTTGGTTCCTCAAGCCCTAGTTCAAAATCGTGCTTGTTTCAAAGCACAAAAGTAAAAACCGAAACCTTCCCTTTTGTGATTTAGTGATTTTAAGTTTTTGATCAAGGCCATTTATGTGTATTTGTTTATGCAAATGGTTTGTATAATTTTATTTTGAGCCCTTAGCTTTCCATTTTTAAGTTTATATGGTTGTGGTTGTGTTTGCAATTTTTACAAATGGTTGTTAGTATGTGTGATGTGATGAACATATAGGGATGTGGCTAGACACAAATCTATCCCCAAGAAAGGCCACGGATTTTGGCAATTTTGACTCACTTAGGATCCGAATTTGGGATTTGGTAAAACACGATGTTTTAAGAAAATTTTGATATAATCGTTTTTATATCAAATAGCCTTTGGCCAAAAACGATACTAAGATAGTTTTTTAGAGTGGTATTCACTCGGTGCCCAAAACTAGGACCAAAATCTGAACCCAGTAATTAGCCTTTGGTTTTATTAAAAATGGATCACTTAGAGTCCAAACCTGTTCTTAAGTTCAACACGAAAGTTGTAGAACACATCGAAATCTTTAAGACAACTTATGTGCATTTTAAAAATTTGACCGTTTCGGGCCTCAAACAAAGATGTTTTCAAAGTGGTGTAAATCTAGGACTTTTACAAAAAAAAAAAAAAAAAGAGCACTTAGCCCACGGATTTAATGAAATTTGGAGCCGTTAGAGTTAGATTTGAGCTCTGAAATGAACATGAGAATTGTTTATCTCATCAAGGACGAAAACTTTCATGTTCACCAAAATCACAAACAAAGTCGTTTCGACTAAGTTTCAAAATAGTTTTCAAAAGTGGTTCAAAAACCACCTTTTAATACAAGCATCAAAAATGTGCTTTACATGTAATAAAAATGTGTTTTAACACTTTAAAATCTAAACATGATTTTCATAAAAACATCCCTCACCTTCAACAGGTGACAAGGGGACAGGTTCCAAACACGTAATATTTTCTAAGAAGTTTTATAAATAAACCCAAACAATTTTTTTCAAAGTAAAATAGTACGGGTAGCCCGATAGGCTATCACACCAAACAAGCCTTAGTAGCTCGGTAGGCTACTACCCTGAACAAGCCATAGTGGCCTAGTGGGCCATTGCACCAAACAAGGAATAGTAGCTTGATAGGCTACCACACCCCAATAAGTGAACTAACCCGGTCAATTACTACACTAAGTTCACACATAGTAACCCGATAGGCTACCTAGTTACCAATGCACAAGGTAACCGGTCAACTAACTGGTCAGCAACTAGTCAAGGACCGTGTTTTGAACAACACTATGAGGAACAATGATTAATCTGTCAATGTGACGGCCCACCCTACATAGGGTTAAACAGTACTATTACAGCCAGTTACTATTGCCAACTACAATAGACTGTAACCACTTGGGTCGTCGGTAACTTACTTTTAACTTATTCTAATATCATTTATAACGACTGGTATCTTACTTTTAACATACTCTCTTTAACATGCTTGCTCTAACTTCCCATTTCAACCTGAAAATAGGGAATAAATTTTTTTTTTCTTTCTTAAACTGTATCGTCGTAAAACATTTATTACAATAAACATTTTACATTGCCTTAACTTCATTTACATTATAAAACATCATTTCAATACTCTTTTAAACAGCTCAACGGAAGACTCATAGCAGTACCATAACCCTCACCCAGTCCCTTGGCACATGCAGATCCCATTCGTCATCCATCACTTGTCTTATCTTCGTGCAGGATGCTTACCTGCAACATAAACAAACTTATGAGTGATAGGCTCAGTAAGTTCAAACATACATTCATAAC
Source organism: Antiaris toxicaria (assembly GCA_035233585.1). NCBI lineage: Eukaryota > Viridiplantae > Streptophyta > Magnoliopsida > Rosales > Moraceae > Antiaris > Antiaris toxicaria. The sequence continues at coordinate 56,152,740 of CP141153.1, forward strand.
AAAATACTAACTCATACATTTTGGACAGAACATAACTGTGGTATCAGAACATGAACATACATTATATTTTACTTTCAACTTCATATATAACATATTCTAACATTGAGAGAACAATCTCAATGTTCTTTAGCATAACATAATTTAAACATAGCATACCGAATGTATGTTTAACATCTTAAGCATAACATACTTAATTTCATACAAAACATTTATACACATATCAACTTAAACATAGCATACTTAATATATGCTTAAACATCACAAATATACTTAAAATCGTATGACTGACTTATGCATATTAATTTATGCATATCATAACATAAGCATACATGTTAGTCGCATTATGCTTGCTTACTTTTTGTTCTTTCTTCTTCGTTGTATTCTTTTGTTCTTTCTTTCTTTCATGTCATACTTTTCTTTTTCTTTTCTTTTCTTTTCTTGCTTAACTTTCATTTTCATTGTTCGTTCTTTCTTTCTTTCTTTCATATCATTCTTTTCTTTTCTTGCTTAACTTTCATTTTTGTTGTTCGTTCTTTCTTTCATATTATGTCGTTCTTCTTGTGCTATAGATCATATCCTATTCCTTTATTCTATTTCTCTCTTTTCTTTTCTTTCCTTACTTGTTCCTTTCTTTCTTTTCTTTCTTTTTACTTTTACTGGTGGATCATATCCTAATCTGCTGTTCTATCTCCTTCTTTTCTTTTCTTTCTTTATTTGTCTCTTTTCTTTTCTTTTCTTTCCTTTTCTTTTCTTTTACTGGTGGATCATATCCTAATCTGCTGTTCTATCTCCTTCTTTTCTTTTCTTTCTTTATTTGTCTCTTTTCTTTTCTTTTCTTTCCTTTTCTTTTCTTTTACTGGTGGATCATATCCTAATCTGTCGATCTATCTCTTTCCTTTCTTTTCTTGCTTTATTTGTCTCTTTTCTTTTCTTCTCCTATTCCATCATTCTATTTTCCTCATTTCTTTTCTTTCCTTACTTGCTTCTTTTCTTTTCTTTTCTTTTCTTTCCTTTTATTGGTCGATCATATCCTAATCTGTCGATCTATCTTCTTCCTTACTCTCACTGGTGGATCCTATCCTAATCTGTTTCTTTTCTTTCACTGATGGATCATATCTTAATCTGTTTCTTTTCTTTGACTGATGGATCATATCCTAATCTGTCGTTCTATTTCCTTCATTTCTTTTCTTTCTTTATGTGTCTCCTTTATATTCTTTTCCTATTCTGTCATTCTATTTCCCTCATTTCTTTTCTTTCCTTACTTATTTCTTTTCTTTTCTTTTCTTTTCTTTCCTTTTACTGGTAGATCATATCCTAATCTGTCGATCTATCTCCTTCCTTCCTTTTCTTTCTTTATCTGTCTCTTTTCTTTTCTTTTCTTAGCTTTTCTTAACTTTTCTTTGCTTTACTTTCGTTTCTCTTCTTTTCTTTTCTTAGCTTTTCTTTGCTTTACTTTCTTTTCTTTTCTTTTCTTTGCTTTACTTTCTTTTCTTCTCTTTTCTTTTCTTTCCTTATTTTTCTTATCTTTCACTTTCTCTTGTGGGCCCATGGTTGGACATACCTAGTGCATGTAGACCAATGGTGGAACGAGGGAGCGACCCACCAATCAACCTCAAGGTCGATCTCGCACTACAAACTTGGGGTAGTGCGTTAGCCATTAACTACCTTAAGCTTGTGGTAGCACTACACATCTGGGGTGGAGGCTATTCTTAACTCTTAAACCTCACAGCTGGGGAGGCCGATACGCCAACCTTAACTTTTCAGTCTTATTATCTTGCTTATCTTTCTCGTTCTTTACTTTATCTTTTCGTTCGTTCATTCTTTCTTTCTTTCTTTTTCTTTTTCTTTCCTTTCTTTTTTTCGTTCATTTCTTTTCTTTCTTTCTTTCATTTCTTTTCTTTTCTTTTCTTTCTTTCATTTATGCTCTTTCATAAGCATGTCATAAATCGATTCTTTCTTTTGCTCATTTCTTTTCTTTCATTTGTATTTCATAAATCATTTCTTTCTTAACATAACTTTCTATAGTGTGAATTATGTTAGTCACACCTTAGTGCATATAGCAGTCACATATATGAATTTCATATAACACTTAAACATAAACCTCACATAACATGTCAGTTCATGTTGTGGACAAATAAATGCTTGAACTCATGACACATATCATATAAGCATAATATAACATGTTAGTTCATGTTGCAGACAAATCACATGTTTGAATTTACTACATAGAACACATAACACATAACAAAACCAGTCCATTCATGTTGCAGTCAATTAAATGCTTGAACTTACTACATAGAACACATAACACATAACATGACCAGTCCATTCATGTTGCAATCAATTAAATGCATGAACTTACTACATAGAACACTTAACACATAACATGAATAGTCCATTCATGTTGTAGTCAATTAAATACTTGAACTTACTACATAGAACACATAACACATAACATGACCAGTCCATTCATGTTGCAGTCAATTAAATGCTTGAACTTACTAATACTTGCTAGCATCTCTTTTCTTGCTTCCTTGGTCCGCAGACGTCAATTTCATCTCATCTGGCGCGGATCCCTATAACCGAAATAATAACGGTTATTTTTCATATTTCTTTCATATATAAAACTTAATAAAATGTAAAAATTATACGTTTCATTTCTCGATCATAAACTTAAGGTTCTAATATCCCATTTATAACTTTTCTGCTAACTTTTGGCAAAATTCCTATTTTGCCCTTTGCGAGACTTTTTCATCATAACTTTACTTGTCTTTGATTCACAACTCAATTTTGGCCCCTCGAATCTTAATTAAACTATTCTAAGTCCATTAGGGCCATTTTCTAGCATTCTTGAAATTTTTCGATCAAAATTACCGTTTTACCCCTAATGGGTCTTTGAGTCCTATCATTCTCATTTTATTGCTTAGACTGGATTTTCTAAGCTCAAAAATCATAAAATAATTTTTCTTAGGCTTTACTAAATTTTTATGGCCTTATTTGCCATACTTTCTTGGTTTACTATTTATCGACCCTCAGGTGGTACTATTCTGACTCTAGAGCGTTAATGCTCTTTTTCGAGTCTAGGTCACCGAAAGGGCTCGGATTTCCATCCTAACCACGTTTTTACCTTTCAGTTCTTAAAATACTCTTCTGTGCCGTTTTCAAAATTTCGACAGCATTTCTGCTTAATTTTTGGGTTCCCGGCGTTTAGGAAACGCCTCAAAACCATCTAACCTAGTTCTATTCTACCATGTACTATGCCAGAGCCTATATTTTTACGTAAAAACTCAACTTTTTACGTAAAAATCTTTACATTTTTCACATTTTCTCATTTGACTATTTTTCATATATATAGTCCATTTTTCGTACAATTTTACATTCCAGAATAAATAATTCATATATACTCATTCCAAAACATAAATTTCAGGAATGGAGGGACCGAAGTCACTATCAGAATCGTCCCACTGGCGATCGAATGAACCGTTCGGTTTCACGCGGACAAACTTTAATTCTCAATTCTTTGCTTTTGAGACTCCGTCTTGCAATTCTGACGCTGCGGATGTGTCTGGAACGTCGAAAATAGGCTAATGGGCCATTCTTCAATTTTTGGTCATCGATCGCCATTGACTGACGTTGACCGACGTTGACTCACCGTTGACCGATGGTTGACGACGGCGACGGTGGCAAATGAGTAGCCCATCTTGAAGAGCTCAATGAGAGGAATCCATTGGTGACCTCAATTTCATGTTTAGAGGCCCCTATCGCCAAAAAATCCCCTCGAAAACCACAGCCACGGTAGCGACGGTGGAACTCTGCCGTGCCGAACTTTTTTCCCAAAATTGGTTGAGGGCTTTTGCTCCCCACAACCCCATGACCATGTCTGCACCGGTGGCTCTCTTTAATTTGGCCGGAATCGGTGACAATCGACGGTGGCTCCCACGACGGCGATGATGAATTCCTCAAAGCTTGGTCGACATGATACAGCGGTTGTTGCCGTGAACCACCACATGGGTTTTGTAGTACTCTTCACCACGAACCTTTTGGGACCGGTTTCGTGGCAAACGGTGGCCGGAGACGGAGATGCGGTCGCTTGAAATTCACATCTCCGGCGAGCTTCGGGTGGCGCGTGCGGCGGCTGTTCCGTCGAGTCGACCCACCGTTGGACTCAGCTCAGCGAGAGCTTTCCAACGAGACCGGCAGTGTCGAAAACGGACACCGTTTTCGATAGTTGGTTACTGTTCATTTCTTGTGGGGGAGAAAGTGAGGGAATGTGAAAATTATGAGGGTCTTTTTACGAATTTCTGATTTTTTGCCCTTTATATACTTTTTTGCCCAAAATTTCAACGTGGGCTATCTTGACTAATTTGGGCGTCCTGAATCCAAATATATCAGTTTTATTTTCATCTGAGGTCATCTTGATCAGTTTCCCGTATTGTGAATTCTCAATCAAGAATTACCTTTATGCTCAATTAACTAATTTGAGCATACAAATAGGCTATACTGACTAATTTGGACGTGCTGAATCCAAATTTATCAGTTTCAACTTCATTCGAGGTCATCTTGACCAGTTTTCAGAATATGTATGACCTCGTCTCGAAAAACATGTCAGGTGCCCGATTGACTAATTTGGATGTCCTGAGTCTAAATATATCAGTTTCGGGGCGAGAAAAGGTCGTCTTGACCCTCATCCCGATACTGCGTACCTCTTAACAAAAATCTACATTTTGTGCTCAAATGACTAATTTGAGCATGTTGATTCTAAATATATTAATTTTATATCAAGAAAAAGTCATCTTGACCAATTTCTTGATACTGTGTGTTACACACACACATACATGCATAGAATCACTACATTTTACATTTTAAACACGAATTTCACCGTGTACATTCCATATACTAATTTTTCTGAGAATGATGAAATTTCCCAATTATCACTGTCAAGAAGACCATTAATCAAACAACAATAGAAGTAGATACCAAATGAGGAACGTTAATAATGACAGGTGGTTACCTGTAATTTGATAAAAGCGCGAGTATGCAATTGCTTGCAAATTAGGTAAGTACAACTCGACCTACGGCATGAATGAAATGAATTTAAAATATTGTTTTATACTATGTTAAGTATACAAACCTTGCACAGTTAATGCATAGCATATAGTTTCATAATCGCGTAGACTTATGAAAACATAACGAGTCCAAGTTGAGGCTCATAAAGAAAGAATAATTTAGGCTAATAATATATAATGAGCCCATGTTGAGGCTCATAATGTATACATAATAAGTCCAAGTCAAGGTTCATAAAGAAAGAATAATCTAGACTCATAATCTATAACAAGTCCAAGCCAAGGCTCACAAAACATAACGAGTCCAAGTCGAGACTTATAAAGAAAGAATAATCTAGACTCATAATCTGTAATGAGTCCAAGCCGAGGCTCATAAAACATAACGAGTCCAAGTCGAGGCTCATAAGGAAAGACTAATCTAGGCTCACAACATATAACGAGTCCAAGTCGAGGCTCATAAAAAAAGAATGATCTAAGATATAACAAGCCCAAGTTGAGGTTCATAATGAAAGATAATGGATAAGGGAGCATAACTGAGTCTAAACGGTTCATGTAGTATACACGTTATGCCTTAGATATAGTTAGAGCAAGCTCCCTAGTTGCATGATAGGACATGCCCACATGATATGTATTCTGAGATGCTACATGATATGTTTCCATGTTCTGTGTGAATGTGTGATAAGTTTGCCAGTTGTATATGCCTTAAGTATGGCTTATGATTTTAACATGTTTTGTGGTTAACATGTTGTACTTACTGGGTGTAAAGCTCACGAAGTGTGTTCATACTGTAAGTAAGCGTCTTATGGCATAAATAGCAATAGGCGATGACGGCGGCAGAGGCAGATGTGAGGTGAGGTTATGGAGACACTGCAAGTTAAACTTCTGCACAGTTTGAGTAAATAGTATTTTTGAGTAACTGTTGAATAGTATTTTTAAATAGTAACCATCAAATAGTATTTTTGAATAGTAATCGTCAAACAATATTTTTGAATAGTAATCGATAAATAGTATTTTTAAATAGTAATCGGTATACGTACGTGTATAATAAATACGTACGTAATAAAAAAAATCCCTAAATTTATGATACCTAGTTAAGTAACTTTGAGTATCAATTGTAAGAAAGTATAAGTATTATTTAAAGAAAGAGTTTTTAAGTGATAGTTCAGGATGCTAAGAGCACGGGGCGTCACATAGCAACCCGGGAGGCTACCTAGATAATGACGCGTGAGGTAACCGATCGGTTGACTAGTCGGCAACCAGTCAAGGACTGCGTTGTGATTGAAATGGTGAGGAACGATGATTAATCTGTCAAGTAGGCAATTAATTATATATGATAGAAGTTAGGAAATGCCTTAAGCATGAGAGACATTTTAATGTATTTATTTTGAACTGGATAATAAAATTATAATATAGAGGTTATTCATTACATTATTGTTTTTCCTTATTATATTTACATGTTGAAGTAAATGTAAGCAAATATGGCTCACTGACTGCTTGTGTTAAAATTGTTAGAACATTGCATGCAATAGACTTTTGTATGCGAGAAGACAATGTTCTAAAGTAAGCAGTCTAAACTAAGGTCTGTAGTCTATGGGGTTAGACCGAGCATCTAACTCATGTTAAGACTATTATGTTGTCTAAAGCCATGGTGGGGATGGTTTGTCTTGACTGTTCGGAGCATAGACTCCTAAGTAGAGACATAGATATGTTGCTTGATGGTGACATATTAGATCGGGACTAAAGCGTAATTGATCTACGTAGTTCGCTATGAGTGGATCAATCTGCTTTTGATGTTCATTATGCAATAACCTTAATCCTGAATAAATGAACTACTTCATGTATATGACTTGTGTACTTTGATGTATTAATGGCTACCATCTCAGAGGTAGTAAGCTTATAGACCGGTTCGTTGGGTGTATGACCTGTATACGATGAAGGGTTTGTTTACAGATATCGGAATCATAGCTCTAAGGAGTTAAAGGTATCCTCTTCAAGGCATTACACTGGATGTGAAAAATAGATAAGGCCTAGGTCATCTACTGGGTAGATGACTTCTTATTCACATATGGTGAATAATCATTTTCTTATTCGGTAGTATAATGGAACTTTAAGATAGCCTAATCAGTAGGATTGAACGGACTTTGACCTAAGGCTGATCATGGATATCATATAAGGGTTTGCATACATGACAAGGTCATTGGACAATAGCTTGTCACAGGCTTACGTAATACGGTATATAATTGGGAGTTCAGTTTCAGGTTTGTAGTGGTGTGACTCTGAAATTAGTAATCATATGATTGAGTTGTTCAATACAGAATAATGATCATATGGATTCACGGGAGCTCGATTATATATGTCCAATTAGTCTCTCTACTAGCTTCACATAATTCCTTAACGAATGGCAAATTGATCTGCGTATGCTTATTGGCTAGTTGACTTTGCATGGATGGTGTTGACATAGGATTAGGATGGTGGACAAGATTCTCTCCGTTTAAGTTTAGATTTTGTTTTGGATAATAGAGTACACAATTATTCAAGCTCCAAATAAAGTTGCCATGACTTTATTTGAGATTGAATTGGAGTTATAGAAAATTATCCATGAGAACAAAATTTGAAATATAACTTTTTGTGGATTTTGAAATTTGAAATTTGAAATTTGAAATTTGAAATTTAAATTTTGAATTTGAAATTTGAATTTAAAGTTTAAATTTGAAATTTGAATTTGACATTTGAATTTGAAATTTGAATTCGAAATTTAAATTTGATTTTTGAATTTGAAATTTGAACTTTGAAACTTGAATTCAAATTTTGAATCACAATGCATGAAGGATTTATATTTTTTTGTGGATAATTCCACAAGGTTAGAATTCAAATTTGATTTGGATAATGGAGAGGAAAATCTTGTTTGAATCCTACTTGAATTTTGAGTCCTAAATCTATCTAGAAAAACTGAATTTATTAGGGTGCACAACTCCTAAGAAAATTCAGATTTTAAGGGATAAGGATGCAGGGAAAATTCAAGTTTCAATCCCAGTTGAATTTGGATTCTCTACCCTCCAAATTGGCCAAAAATTTTGAGGATAAATCTAAGGGAGATTTTCGGCTATGAGTGGATAAGGGTGAGATAAAATTTAAGTTAGAAAATCCTATTTGAATTTTGATTCTCCTCTCACTTTAATGGCCGAATCTGGACTTGTTTATGGCCTAGGGAAATTCAGTTATTATGGATAAATGAGAAGATAAAATTCAAATTAAAATCCTATTTGAATTTGGATTGCAAAATCCCAAAAAATGGCCGAAAATTATCCTTAAGATTTGGCCTAGAAAAATTCAGATTTTTTGTGAGTGGATAAGGGAGAAAATTTTCTCCTAGTCCAATTCGAATTCAAGGGATCACCTCATGCCAGTCTATAAATAGGGATCCTACCACTCTAGTTCTCTCAGACCACAGACTCTCGGGTGAGCAGGCTTATTATTGCATAACTCACCGTGACAATAAGTTCTTTAGAAATCTAGGTGGTCGGAAGGAGACTAGCAGTGCCCACACACTCTACCATCCAGGAATTAGAGAATAGTAGAGAAGGCTAGTTGGTTGAAGCCCTTCGGCTATTCTCCTCCTGCAGTATTGGCGTCCTCTTAAGGTATAAGTTTAATTATTGTTAGTTTATTGTATGTGGCATCACGAGATATTTAACGATCTTGAAAATTTTTTATTATTCTGATGCGTTTTTACTGATTTTTTTATCCTACAATTGGTATCAGAGCCATCTCGTGACTATGCCATTTACATAAATTAGACAATTAGAGAGTGGCATTCTAGGATTCCTTTATATTGTTATCATGTATTATGTATGTAGTATGTAGTTATTTTAATTTTTTGAATTATTATAAGTATGCTTGTTTTATGCCGGTTATGGTTCCTTAGAATTTAGAAATATTGTATCTAGGTATTTTTATGTAACCATGGGAGCAGTTTATCATCACCGTAATTTTCCCATGGATTTAAATTTTTGTCTCTTAGAATTATTATGATTAGAATTTTGTACACCAGAAACGGTTTAGGAAATTTTATGTAATTATTCGTGGAGGAGATTGAAGTTTGAAGTTCATAATTTATTTTTTCAAAAGTTAAATTTAATTTAAAAATTGAAATTTTGTTTGTATAGAAAATTCTAATTTAATTAGGATTCAAATTAATTTTTGGAGATCCTAATGGGTAAATTGGAATGTGGCACAAAAATTGAGGACCGAACCCCTTGGGATAGGCCACCGGCCTTGGTAGGGCTACAGCCCCTGCCCTTGGGCAGGACGGGGCTACAGCAGCCCCTATCCAGGCCTGAACACCCACGGCCGTAGGCTTTGCCTGCAGCCAAGATGGCCATGGCCCCCCTTGGGGCTGGCCGAGGCCTTAGGCGTGTAGCCCATAGCTACAGGCGCTGCCTGCAGCCTGACAAGCTACTGTGCCCACCCGGGTGTGCAGCCCATGGCTGCAGGCAATGCCTGCAGCTTGGCGGTTGCTAAGCCTGCGCGGGCGTGCAGCCTGGCCTGTGGTCGGGGACTGCCAACCCCCCTGAGGGCTGGGGGCTACCCACGGTGGCTGCGAGCTTCTGGGCCCCATGGGCCGATGGGCCGAAAATCAAAAAATTTTGATTTTTAAATTTGAGATTTAATTTTAAATCATGTTTAAAAATATGTAATTAAATTTTTTTTTTTGGAATTACATATTATTACACATGAAATTTAAATTGTTTAAAATTTGAATTTGAAATTTAAATTTGAAATTTGAATTTGAAATTTAAATTTTTAGAATTTAAATTTTAAATGATTCTTGGGATGAGAAATAAATGGAGAGGCTACATGAAGATGGATACAAGAAGACGGAACAAAATTCAAGATCCAAAGAATGCTTTGGATGGAATTTTGTAATCTTTATTTTCTTTGTTCTAAGATGGAACAATGGCTTGGTTATTTACCTATCAATTATTTTTTCTATGATATGTCATGGATTAATGAATATGTATTGATGGATGAATTGTATGCATATTTGATAACATGTCATATAGAATAAGCGAATCCCGCTCAAACTATATTGATCATACATATTTGTCAAAACTTGCATGTTTTTCAAAATATTGAGTAGGAGAGGGTTTCAAACAAAACCCACGGCCTCCATTGTTGATCCATATGTGAAAGCATGGTAATGGCTTGCGTCAGTTCTGCCCTGACCACACCCCTCTGTAGGTGTTTACCGCCGTCGGTATACTAGGTTGGATCTCCTATGTGGAAAACGTGTTCGGGCATGATTCTATTCATGACCACCCCTCGGTGGCTTGGTAGGACGTGGATCGGGCTACGTAAACAATGGTTATACACTCAAGACTAGTTTAGTTATTAACCTTCCTTAGAAGCTCTGTTAACTAAAGTGGTGGCCAAAATAAGCAGTTATTAATATATGTCTTAACCTTGGAGGATTTAAGGCAGCATATATTAATTAGATAGGGTCCATGTTCTGGCTATTTGTCTCATGACTACCCCTCGGTGGCTTGGGGTAATAGGTGCTGAGAACTACCATTGCAATGCTACATGTTTTTTCAAGTTTCGTGTAGGAACATACTTTTATGTTTTATTTGCTAAATTATTGCTATATTTGCTAGGGCTTTGTAATGATGTCTAGTATAATTTTATTTCAGTTCAAAATGCCACCGACACCCCTCCTTTCAATACTTACTGAAAATAAGTTGAATGGCGATAATTATAAAGACTGGAAGAGAAATCTGCTAATAGTTCTCAGCTGCGAGAGACACAAGTTCATGTTAGATGAACCATGCCCACCTGGGCCCAAGCCTGACACACCACTTGAGAAGGTCCCGATTGCATATACTCATTAGAGAGAATCCAATGAGATAGCTCGGTGTTACATACTTCCTAGCATGACGAGTGCTTTACAAAAGCAGCATGAGACTTATCAAGTTGCTGGAGAGATCATGGAAAATCTAGAGGACATGTTCGGAGGCTAAGAAAAATTGGCTTGATAATCTGCTATTACCAACATTATGAACTCTAAGCAAAAAGTAGGTACTCCTGTGAAGGATCATATAATTACTCTAATGAGATTCTTTGCCGAGGCTATCGAAAACAGTGCTGAGTTGGACTACAACACCCAGATCGAGATGGTGTTTAAAACTCTATCAAAAGATTTTGTGGGGTTTAAGGCTGCATACAATATGGCGACAAGGGAGTTAGGACTCACAGAGCTCATAAAGGAACTCCAAGCTTATAAGCGGATGATCATGGACGGGGATGTTGTCTAACCTAAAGGAAAGGCCAATTTGACGAAATCTTCCAAACCCTTACAGAAGAAGAAGAGGCCAAATAAGAAGCAAGTGGCTTCCAGTTCTTCTAATCCTCTTGTCTTGAATGGGAAGAAGAAGAATAACAACAAGAAGCCCAAGGACCCTAAAAAGTCCAAGTGCTTCCACTATGGGAAGGTAGGCCACTTCAAAAAGGCTTGCCGAGAATTCTTAGCTGCCTAGGGCAAGAAAGGTAAGGAACTTCATTATTTAGAAGCGTGTTTGGTGAAAGAATCGAAAGACACTTGAGTCATTGATTCGGGAGCCACTAACCATGTTTGTGATTCTACGCAGGAGTTCGAGGAGACGAGAAGTCTACATGATAATAGCCTCTCGTTGCGGACTGGAGACGGTAGCTTGGTGGTGGCTGAGGTAGTGGGAGACGTTTATCTTTATTTTGATGAATTTAGGTTTATATTATTGAAAGACTGTTTTTATGTTCCTAATTTTAGGAGGAACCTTATATGAGTAGCTTGTTTAATAAATGATTCTTATTCAGTTTCTTTTAGTAAAAGAGTTGATATTCGTAAAAATAAGCCTTTTATCTGTTCTGGATGGATTGATGGAAACCTATATTTGATCAAAGCAAAGATGTACTCACTGCTTGACACCGAATTAACTGATAACTCTAAAAGATTGAAAGTTTCTCACTCTAACAAGGCGTATCTTTGGCATTTAAGACTTGGTCATATTAATCAGGATCGGATTCAAAGGTTGGTGAAAGACGGTCCTCTAGAATCTCTGGAGGAGGTACGTCTTCCTCAATGTGAGTCTTGTCTTGACGGTAAGATGACTAGAAGGTCTTTTGGAGCAAAGGGTACTAGGGCTTAGGAATTCTTAGAAATTGTGCACACTGACGTATGTGACCTCATGAACGTCACAGCATGAGGAGGGTTCGAGTATTATGTCTCCTTTATAGATGATTACTCGAGGTATGGATATGTGTACCTGATGTACTGCAAGAGTGAAACCTTTGATAAGTTCAAAGAGTATCGTGCAGAAGTGGAAAAGCAATTGGGTAAATCCATAAAGACACTTTGATTTGATCGAGATGGTGAATACCTCTCCGATGAATTTCGAAGACATTTTGTAGAGAATGGGATATTATCCCAATTGACTGCACCTGGTACTCCAGAACAGAATAGTGTAGCTGAAAGGAGAAATAAGACCTTATTGGATATGGTACGGTCCATGATGAGTTATTCAACACTGTCGTTGTTATTTTAGGGATATACATTACAAACGGCATGCTATATTCTGAACCAGGTTCCAAGCAAGTCAATTCCCAGGACTTCGTATGAATTGTGGTATGGCAGGAAGCCCTTCTTTGGACATATGAGAATATGGAACTACCCGACATATGTACAGGATGGGGATGCGAAAAAGTTAGAACCAATATCAGAATTGTGCATGTATGTTGGGTATCCTAAGGGGACTAAGGAAGGTTTGTTCTATAACCCGAAGGAATAAAAAGTCATTGTATCAACCCATGCGATATTCTTAGAGGAAAGTCACATGAATGACTTTAAGCCTCGAAGCAAAGTGGTGCTAGAGGAGTTGTCGAGTGAAAGAACTGCTCCTCAGGTTTCGATCTTAGACGCAAGTCTGAGTTCGGTGAAAGACCTGCAGATGATCAACAATTTAGGGTATCTCGTCGTAGTGGGAGGGTTTCGAAGAAGCCTGATTTCTTCATGTATGATGCTGAGGGATACCAAGCTGAGGCTCATAAGAATGAGGATGATCCGGTCACTTATGATGAAGCTATAAATGATGTTGATTCTAAATCTTGGAAACAGGCCATGAACAATAAGATGGATTCCATGAAATCCAACTCTATTTGGAAACTTATAGATCTACCAGATGGGAAAAAACCCATTGGATGTAAGTGGGTCTACAAAAGAAAGAAGGATACGGAAGGGAGAGTGGAAACTTTCAAAGCTAGACTGGTTGCAAAAGGGTATAGGCAAAAGTTAGGAATCGATTACGATGAAACCTTTTCACATGTTGCTATGCTAAAGTCTATCCGTATTCTTCTGTCTGTTGCTGCGGCTCTCGATTATGAGATATGGCAAATGGATGTCAAGACGGCATTCTTGAATGGCCATCTTGAGGAAAGTATCTACATTATACAACCTGAAGGGTTCATGATAAAAGGCCACGAGAGAAAAGTCTACAAGTTGCTTAGATCAATTTATGGATTGAAGCAAGCATCCCACTCATGGAACCAAAGGTTTGATCAAGCAATCAAAACATTCGGTTTTGAGCAGAACATTGATGAACCCTGTGTTTATAAACGTATTAAGAATGGAAAAGTGGTCTTTCGGGTATTCTATGTCAATGATATACTACTCATTGGGAATGATGTAGGGAACTTATCATCGATCAAGCTTTGGTTGTACCAATAGTTTGACGTGAAGGACTTGGGAGAAGCTAATTATGTTCTAGGCATTCGTCTCTTTAGAGATCGAAAGAACAAAATGATAGCATTATCCCAGGCTTCATACATAGATAAAATAATTGACAAGTATGCAATGCAAGAGACAAAGAAATGTTCACAACCTTCCATTGCCGATCTAACTCTTTCACTAGATGACTGTCCCAAGACATCAGAAGAAAGAGAAGGTATGAGTAAGGTCCCTTATGCATCCACTGTGGGTAGTCTTATGTACGCTATGCTTTGCACACGCCCGAACATATGTTTTGCAGTAGGTATGGTGAGTCGATATCATGCGAATCCTAGAACCAAGCACTGGGAAGCAATAAAGCATATACTCAAGTATCTTAAGAGAATGAAAGATTATATGCTAGTATATTCTGGAGGGGACCTAACATCCGTAAGATACATCGACTCAAACTTCCAGACTTGCAAGGATTCAAGAAATCGACATCAGGATTAGTATTCTTACTCGGATGAGGTGCCATTGTGTGGAGGAGCGTGAAGCAGGGTTGCACAGCTGACTCTACGATGAAGGCTAAGTATGTGGCTGCAACTAAGGCATCTAAAGAAGCGGTTTGGTTCTGTAAGTTCTTTAGAGACCTTGAGGTCATTCCGGGTGTTGACAAGCTAATCACACTTTACTGTGATAACACTAGGGCTATTGCCAACACAAGATAATCTCAAGACCACAAGAGGACCAAGCACATAAATCGGAGGTATCACATTATTAAAGGGCACATGGAGACATGATAAGTAGATGTATGTAAGATCACGTCTGAGGATAACATTGCCAATCCCTTTACTAAGACTTTGGTGGCTAGAAGCTTTGAAAGGCATGTAGAGGCGATGGGGATGCATAACATGGCACATCTGCTGGCTTAGGGCAAGTAGGAGATTGTTAGGAAATGCCCTAAGCATGAGAGACATGTATTTATTTTGAACTGGATAATAAAATTATAATATAGAGGTTATTCATTACATTGTTGTTTGTCCTTATTCTATTTACATGTTAAAGTAAATGTAAGCAAATATGGCTCACTGACTGCTTGTGTTAAAACTGTTAGAACATTGCATGCAATAGACTTTTGTATGCGAGAAGACAATATTCTAAAGTAAGCAATCTAAACTAAGGTCTGTAGTTTATGGGGTTAGATCGAACATCTAACTCATGTTAAGACTATTATGTAGTCTAAAGCCATGGTGTGGACAGTTTGTCTTGACTGTCCAGAGCATAAACTCCCAAGTAGAGACATAGATATGTTGCTTGATGGTGACATATTAGATCGAGACTAAAATGTGATTGATCTACGTAGTCCGCTATAAGTGGATCAATCTGCATTTGACATTCATTATGTAATAACCTTAATCCTGAGTAAATAAACTACTTCATGTATATGACTTGTGTACATTGATGTTCTAATGGCTAAAGCGTCTTAGAGGTAGTAAGCTTATAGACCAGTTCATTGGGTACATGACTTGTATACAATAAAGGGTTTGTTTACAGATATCAGAATCATAGCTTTAAGGAGTTAAAGGTATCCTCTTAAAGGCATTATACTGGATGTGAAAAATAGACAAGACCTTAGGTCATTTGCTGGGCGAATGACTTCTTATTCACATATGGTGAATAATCATTTTCTTATTCAGTAGTATAATGGAACTTTAAGATAGCCTGATCAGTAAGATTGAATGGACTTTGACCTAAGGCTGATCATGGATATCATATGAGGGTTTTGCATACATGACAAGGTCATTGGACAATAACTTGTCACAGGCTTTCATAATACGGTATATAATTGGGAGTTCAGTTTCAAGTTTATAATGGTGTGACTCTGAAATTAGTGATTATATGATTGAGTTGTTCGGTACAGAATAATGATCATATGGATTCATAAGAGCCCGATTATATATATCCAATTGGTCCCTCTACTAGCTCTACATAATTCCTTAACGAATGGCAAATTGATCTACGTTTGCTTATTGGCTAGTTTACTTTGCATGGATGGTGTTGATATAGGATTAGGATGGTGGATAAGATTCTCTCTGGTTAAATTCAGATTTTGTTTTGGATAATAGAGTACACAATTATTTGAACTCCAAATAGAGTTACCATGATTTTATTTGAGATTGAATTAGAGTTGTAGAAAATTATCCATGAGAACAAAATTTTAAATATAACTTTTTATGGATTTTGAAATTTGAATTTTGAATTTAAATTTGAAATTCGAATTTGACATTTGAATTTGAAATTTAAATTTGAAATTTGAATGCGAAATTTAAATTTGAATTTTGAATTTGAAGTTTGAATTTTGAAATTTGAACTTTGAAATTTGAATTCAAATTTTGAATCATAATCCATGATGGATTCAAATTTTTTTGTGGATAAATCTATAGGGTTAGAATTCAAATTTGATTTGGATAATGGAGAGGAAAATCTTGTTTGAATCCTACTTAAATTTTGAGTCCTAAATCTATCTAGAAAAATCGAATTTGTTAAGGTGCATAACTCCGAGGAGAATTCAGATTTTAAGGGATAAGGATGCAGGGAAAATTCAAGTTTCAATCCCAGTTGAATTTGGATTCTCTCCCCTCTAAAATGGCCGAAAATTTTGAGGATAAATCTAAGGGAGATTTTCGGTTATGAGTAGATAAGGGTGAGATAAAATGTTAGGAAATGCCCTAAGCATTAGAGACATTTTGATGTATTTATTTTCAACTGGATAATAAAATTATATACAGAGGTTATTCATTACATTGCTATCTGTCCTCATTTTATTTACATGTTAAAGTAAATGTAAGCAAATATGGCTCCCTGACTGCTTATGTTAAACTGTTAGAACATTGCATGGAATGGACTTTTGTATGCAAGAAGACAATGTTCTAAGTTAGCGGTCTAAACTATGGTCTGTAGTTTATGGGGTTAGACCGAGCATCTAACTCATGTTAAGACTATTATGTTGTCTAAAGCCTTGGAGGGGACAGTTTGTCTTGACTGTCTGGAGCTGGACTCCCAAGTAGATACATAGATATGTTGCTTGGTGGTGACATATTAGACCGGGACTAAAGCGTGATTGATCTACGAAGTCCGCTTTGAGTGGATCGATCTGCTTTTGACGTTCATTATGCAGTAACCTTAATCCTGAGTAAAAGGACAGCTTCATGTATATGACTTGTGTACTTTGACGTTCCAATGGCTAAAGCGTCTCAGAGGTAGTAAGGTTATAGACTGGTTCGTTGGGTGTATGACTTGTATACGATGAAGGGTTCGTTTACAGATATCGGAATCATAGCTCTAATGAGGAGTTAAGGGTATCCTCTTAAAGGCATTATACTGAATGTGAAAATGGACAAGGCCTTCGGTCGTCTGCTGGGCGGATGACTTCTTATTCACATATGGTGAATAATCATTTTCTTTATTCAGTAGTATAATTGAACTTTAAGATAGCCTGATCAGTAGGATTAAATGAACTTTGGCCTAAGGCTGATCATGGATATCATATAAGGGTTCCGCATACATGACAAGATCATTGGACGATAGCTTGTCACAGACTTACGTAATACGGTATATAATTGGGAGTTCAGTTTCAGGTTTATAGTGGTATGACTCTGAAATTAGTGATCATATGATTGAGTTGTTCAGTAAAGAATGATGATCATATGGATTTGTGGGAGCCCGATTATATATGTCCAATTAGTCCCTCTACTAGCTCCACATAATTCCTTAACGTTTGGCAAATTGATTTGTGTATGCTATTGGCTAGTTTATTATGCATGGATGGTGATGACATAGGATTAGGATGGTAGATAAGATTTTATCCGGTTGGATTCAGATTTTGTTTTGGATAATAGAGTACACAATTATTCGAACTCCAAATAAAGTTGCCATGATTTTATTTGAGATTGGATTGGAGTTGTAGAAAATTATCCATGAGAACAAGAATTTAAAACACAACTGTTTTGTGGATTTTGAAATTTGAATTTTGAAATTTGAAATTTGAATTTTGAATTTTGAATTTGAAATTCGAATTTGAAATTTAAATTTGAAATTTGAAATTTGAATTTGAAATTTGAAATTCAAATTTTGAATCACAGTCCAAGTGGGATTCGAATTTGTTGTGGTAAATCCACAAGGTTTGAAATTCGAATTTGAGTTGGATATGGAGAGGATAATCTTGTTAGAATCCTACTTGAATTTTGAATCCAAACCCTAACTAAAGTTGGATGAAAATTTTGAGGATTATCCTCAATGATTTTCGGATTTTTTGTGGATAAGGTTCAAGGAAAAATTCAAGTTTCAATCCTAGTTAAATTTGGATTCTCTCCTCCCAGAAGGTGGCCGAAATTTAGGAGTGAATCTCCTAGAAAAAATTCGGTTATTTTGGATAAGGATGAGATAAGATTCAAGCTTGAAAATCCTAGTGAAATTTTGATTCTCCCTTATCCAAAAGTAGCCGAATTTTTTAGGAGATTTTCTCCTTAGAATTTTCGGATTTTTTGGTTGAAAAGGGAGATAAAATTCTAGTTAAAATCTTGTTTAGATTTGGATTGGATTTATCCTAGAAAGGGCTGAATTTTATTGTTGGGATTTTCCCTTGGAAAATTCAAATTTTGTGGTTGTGGATAAGGGAGAATATCTTCTCCTAATCCAATTTGAATTCAGAGAATCACCTCATGCAGGTCTATAAATAGAGGTCCTGCCACTCTAGTTCTCTGAGACCACAGACTCTCAGGTGAGCAGGCTTATTGTTGCACAGCCCACCGTGACAATAAGTTCTTTAGAGATCTGGGTGGTCGGAAGAAGACTAGCAGTGCTAGCATACCGATCGAGGTTCGGAGTGCCCACACACTCAGCCATTCGGGAATTAGAGAATAGTAGAGAAGGCTAGTTAGTTGAAGCCCTCCGGTCATTCTCCTCCTGCAGATTGGCGTCCTTGAGGTATGAGTTTTAATTGTTGTTGGTTTATTGTATATGGCATCATGAGATATTTAACGATCTAAAAATTTTTATTGTTCTGCTGCGTCACTTTGATACGTTTTTACCGATTTATTTTCCCTACATAAAATTCAAGCTAGAAAATCCTATTTGGATTTTGATTCTCCTCTCATTTTAATGGATGAATCTGGACTTATTTATGGCCTAGGGAAATTCAATTATTATGGATAAATGAGAAGATAAAATTCAAGTTAAAATCCTGTTTGAATTTGGATTGCAAAATCCAAAAAAATGGCCGAAAATTATCCTTAAGATTTGGCCTAAAAAAATTCGAATTTTTTGTGAGTGGATAAGGGAGAAAATTTTCTCTTAATCTAATTCGAATTCAAGGGATCACCTCATGCCAGTCTCTAAATAGGGCTCCTACCACTCTAGTTCTCTCAGACCACAAACTCTCAGGTGAGCAGGCTTATTGTTGCATAAATCACTGTGACAATAAGTTCTTTAGAGATCTAGGTGGTCGAAAGGAGACTAGTAGTACTAGCACACGGTCGAGAAACTGAGTGCCCACACACTCTGCCATCCAGGAATTGGAGAATAATAGAGAAGGCTAATTGGTTAAAACCCTCCGGTCATTCTCCTCTTGCAGTATTGGCGTTCTCTTTATGTATGAGCTTTATTGTTGTTAGTTTATTATATATGGCATCATGAGATATTTAACGATCTTAGAAAATTGTTATTATTCTACTGCGCTGCTTTGATGCATTTTTATCGATTTTTTTTATCCTACAGGTACTACATAGAAACACAAGTTATAATCACTAATGGAAATAGTGACCTAAAGAACGACAGTAATTAATTTATTGGGTAATAAATTAATTAACCACATATAGAGAGCGAGTTAGTACCGACGGTAATCGGTACCAACCAATTTTATCTGCTTTAGTCACTAACAGTATTAGTGACTCAACAAAGGTGTTAACGAGATACGCTATTAATGATAGGTAGTAACCTGTAAGTTAATAAAGGCGAGAGTACGTGTTGGCTTGCAAACTAGGTAAGTACAACTCCGCCTACCACATGAGTGAAATAAATTTAAAGTGTTGTTTTATATTATGTTAAGTATACAAACCTTGCACAGTTGTTGCATAGCATGTCAGAAGAACATATAGTATCATCATCGCGTAAACTTATGAAAACATAAGTGGGGTGCCATAGATCCCTGTCACGTAAGATTTGAGGATAAGCCTAGTAGAGCATATGGCATAATCAGATACAAAATTGGGTAATGAAAAGAAAGTATCAGTATGACGAGTCCAAGTCGAGGCTCATAATCTATAACAAGCCCAAGTCGAGGCTCACAACATGTAACGAGCCCATGTCGAGGCTCATAATATAGACATAACAAGTCCAACTCAAGGCTCATAAAGAAAGAATAATCTAAGTTCAAAAGATATAACGAGCCCAAGCTGAGGTTCATAAAGAAAGATAACGAATAAGGAAGCATAACTGAGCAGACATGGTTTATGCAGTATACTCGTTACGCCATAAATACAATTAGAGCAAGCTTTCTAGTTGCATGATAGGACATGCCCACATGATATGCATTCTAAGATGCTACATGATATGTTTCCATGTTCTGTGTGAATGTATGACAAGATTACCAGTTTTGTATATGCCTTAAGTGTGGCTTACGATTTAAACATGTTTTGCGGATGATATATTGTACTTACTGGGCATAACGCTCACAGTGTGCGTTCATGCTGTAGGTAAGCGTCCTATGGCTTAAACCACAATGGGCGATGATGGTAGTGGAGGCGGATGTGAGAGCGAGGTCATGGATACACCGCGAGGTAATCGTCTGCACAGCTCGAGTAATCAGTATTTTTAAATAATAACTATTAAATAGTATTTTTGAATAGTAATAATTAAACAGTATTTTTAAATAGTAACTATTAAATAGTATCTTTGAAAAATAACAGTTAAACAGTATTTTTAAATAGTAACTGTTAAATAGTATTTTTGAATAGTAACAGTTAAATAGTAAATTTTGAAGAGTAAATAGTTAAATAGTATTATATATGTGTATGTGTACTTGAACTCCCAATAATTTAGATGATGCATATTAAAGTATATGTACATAAATAGTACGTACACATCAAAAAAAATCCCTAAAATCAGGGTATCTAAGTAAGTAAGTTTAAGTATCAATTTAAAGTAAAAGTACAAGTAGTAGTTTTTAGTGACGATTCGCGCCACTAAGGGCACGGGACGTCACAGCAGCTGAGTTGGCGATAGAAAGCTGACCTGTCACCACGGTCGAAGTTCCAGCTTCTGCATCATCTCTGGTGAAGGCATAGATTATTCCCTGAGCATCTGGTGCCTCCAATCTACCCTAAGCGATTGAAGGACCTTCTATCCTGGTCTGGGCAGCGTGCAGTTGACCGCTAGTGATGAGGGCTTGACTTTGCTGATTCTGTGGGTTAGAGCGATAGTTCTTGGCATAGTGGCCTTCCTTGTCACATATGTAGTAGCCACTTATTCCTTGTTTACACTCTCCTAGATGATTTCTTCCACACTTTGGACACGACGAGTGTTGATTGTCATCCCTCCTCCCCCCCCCCCCCCCCTCGGTTGTTCTTTTTTTGGGGAAAATTCTTCTATGAACCTTGGTTGCTTGGATTCCCTTTCCTCTTGTTATTGTTGTGGGAATGCCTGATGTCTGGTTGGTCCCCATATTCTGCCCCTTATGCTGAGATTCGAGATTCTGTCTGCCCTTAGTCTGCTTGGCCTGTGTCTTCTCTTCTCTTCTAGCCTTGAAGATCTGAGCCTTTCGTTCTTTGTCCTGAGCCAACCAGTATTCAACTTAGATGGCTCTACTAACGCATTCTGTCACTGTTGTAGGCCCATGGCTACTGCTGCAAACTTGGACAGCAATATCCGTCTTGAACATCTTCAGCATCCGTCTGACTCTCTCCTTCTCGGTGGCCACTAGGTCTGGGCAGAGTCGAGCCAGCTGCTTGAACTTCCTTATTGCCTCCATCATGGTCATGTTACCTTGCTGTAGGTTATTGAACTCATCCTACTAGGCTGCTAGGGCCTCTTCATTGAAATACATTTCCTTGAACTCTTCTATAAATTCTGGCCAGCTTATCATACTGACATCCTTCCTGATTGTGACTGTCTTCCACCATTGTCGTGCCCCCTTGTGCAGGGCAAAAGATGCACACATCACCTTCTCTTTATCAGCTAATCCCATAAAATCCAAGATCATTGTGATGTTCGTCAGCCAATCGTTGACTTATATGGGATTGGTGGTCCCTTCAAACTCTGGCACCTTCATGCAACTGAAATGCTCATACAGGTCGCCTTCCCTAGGGGTTGGCAAAAGAACATTGGCTACTGTGGGAGCAGCCACGGCTGAAGGTGCTAGTGTCGTCTGAGCTGAAGGAGCCGATTGCTCTCTGGGATTGTCGGAGGCTACTGAAGCCTCTTGGACTGGCATCTCTACTGATTGTGGTGCCTGGGGTTGCCGGTCCAGTCATTCCCTAAATTGGGTAAGCTCCTGTTGTTGGTTCAGCATCATTTCTCGTATAACTGCGAGTTATGCCATTAGTTCATCTTCCGAGGTGGCTTGGTTTGACTGAGATCTCATTCTTACTATGTTTTCCTATGTAACCCTATCACACAGCGAGAAAAGAGGATATAAGTCTTCTAATTCCATACTTGGAAATCATATCACATGTTATTTGTTTTCTTACTCAACAATCATAGATACAAGTATACACATAATATATTTCCTTCTCTTATACTGTGATGTTCAATACAATTGCCGCATTGTATTGGAAAATCATCTGAGTGCCTGGATTCATCCTATACTTTCTGTCACACTATGATCATATCTAGGCCTTTGGGTGAAACTGTACTGCTTTTCATAATATATTTCACAAAATATATATATACTTAAGAATATGTACAAGCTTCTAGTTCAGTGGGAGTGACGCACACTTCCCAATACACAATCCCAACAGGGTACATTAAGCTAAGTGGATGGGGAAAGCTACTGCTTCCCTTTATACATTTACATAACAATAATTCTCATGGAAAAGGTCACTACTACATAGAGGACAATCCTGATTCCACATCAGACATTTCCTCATCGTCACTATCGCTGAAAGGAAATTCCTCTGGATCTTTCTCCTTGTCCCCCCAGACAAAACTGGCTTCGTCGTCGCTGGCTATGATAACTTAGGGCTTATACATCCCTATCCATTCATCATCGCTAAAGTGGTCAAGAATCTCCTCTCTCTCATCGTCGGGATGGGCATCAGGAAGAGCCTTGTCATCATCCTCTTCCACGTGGTGTTCAGGAGACAGAGAGGCTGGTTCGGGGTTCTCCATCGGTTCCCCATTGCCTCGAGTGCCTCAGGCTGGTGTTCGGCCATGAACTCTTCGTCTGTCAGTTGGAGTGCAGGTCTATTGGGCCACCCCTCATATCTGTAGCTGCTGCCACGCCTTGGGCTTGAGCACTTTTCTCTCTACATCCACTATTTCCTGGGCAAGGCACCTCAGGTCTTCATGTTGCGGAGGGCAGCGAACGAGGTCCCTCACATACCATGAAGTCCCTTTCCATAATAGGTTGGCTATCTTTGCAAATGGTCTATCTAAAGGGATATGAGGTAACATGGTATCCATAAACCTCTGACAGTAATGTGCCATGGCCTCCCCCTCATAAACATCCCAGATATCAGAGAGGACAGTGTATCTCCTCTAGTACATGTCATCCCAGATATCTCCATCTCTAGCTGGTCCATCAGAATTGCGGGGGTCTTGGCAAAACTCGACCCATTGCATCGTTGGATCCTTGATCCTATGTCGTTCATTCCACCAGGCCAATACTAGTCCATCTAGTCTACTGCTTGCCAAAACCACCTATAGACGAGGTGGGATATGGCAAGCTTGGAAAATAACCTCCATATGACGGATCCAAAATGGAAGTTCACATAGGTGACGATAGGTCTGGTCACATGACGGTGAAAGTCAGGCTCGCTTGTCGATCTTCTTGTACTTGACGAGTATCTACTGGTACAGCCATTATCTCCTACTATAATTTAAATGTCAACTCACAAACCAATTCTATAAAACAAAACTAACTTACTTGGACAGATGAGGCAGGCATGTGGCGATGTAAGGTAGGGTGGCAAGATACCGCTCTAATACCAACTGTCACGTTCCGTGCCCTGAGTGGCTCGAATCATCACTTAAAACTACTGCTACTTAACTTGCTTAAAAACTATTACTTAAACTTACTTAATTTGATACCATAAATTTTAGGGGATTTTTTTTTTTTTTGATTGCATACATATTTACTATTCACGTACGTATACTTTAAAAATACAAAGTCTAAATCATGAGGAGTTCAATCGTATATACATACTTATAAAATTGTTTAACTAATTACTATTCAAAATATGTTATTCAAAATGTACTGTTACTCGATACTGTGTGGAAGTTAAACTCGCGGTGATATCCATAACCTCATCCTCACATCCGCCTCAGCTGCCATCATTGCCCATTGAGGTTTAAACCATAGAATGCTTACCTACAGCATGAACACACACTGTGAGCTTTATGTCCAGTAAGTACAACATGTCTTCCGCAAAGCATGTTTAAATCATAATACATACTTAAAACCATATAAGCATGTTATATACCAACATATACTACTGAAACATTTCACGTACCAGAACATCACATATCACTAAATGCAGAGCATCATATACTGCATGCATAACAAAAAGCATCATGTACTGAATGCATAACTTCTATAGCTTGAAGCATAGTGAACTATATCGTGAACAATGCATGATCCAAATATGCTCATATTATACTTCAATATCCTTTTTCTTTCTTATGTCTAGCGCAGAGCCCGTGTGTCAATACCAAGTGCGTGCGCAGTATTGGAAACGTCCATGATCACAAACTTAAAAGCCGTCAATAGAGGCTCATCTTACTTAAACTTGAAAAACCTCTTCAACGGAAAAGACCGGTACGACACGCTTATTAATTTCCCAATTGTTTATCTGATCTGGCCATATGCTTTGCTAAGCCATCCCTAATCTTATGCAATGGGGATGTATGGCATCTAACTCATGTTTTCATCAATCTACATGATTGTGAAACTATATGCTTTCTTAACATGCTATGTAACAATAGTGCATGGTTTGTAAATACTTAACATACTATGAAAATCAACACTTTAAATTCATTTGACTCATGCTGTAGGCGGAGTTGTACTTACCTAATTTGCAAGTAAACTTGTACTCTTACCCTTATCACGTTATAGGTATCTTCCTGTCATCATAACGTATTCCTTTTAATAATTGTCGCTGAGTCACTAATACCGTTAGTGACTAAAGCAGATACTAACGCATGGTACCGATGGCTGTCGGTATTAACTTGCTCTCTCTTGAGAGTTTTGATTCTCTATACGTGGTTAATTAATTTATTACCCAATAAATTAATTAACATCATTCTTAGGTCACTATTACCGTTAGTGACTATAGCTTGCATCATGGTATGGTACCAAGGCCCTTCAGTACCCTACTGCTCTACTTTGAGAATTTGGTATTTAATGTCTATTCGTGCTTGATTAATTTGTCTACTTAACAAATTAATCATCGTTCCTCACCATTTTATTCAACTCGATCCTTAACTAGTTGACCAACCAGTCAACTGACTAGTTACCTCACGCATTGTTAACTAGGTAGCCCACCGGGTTACTTTGCCTGTTTGAGTGTAGTAACCAATCGGTTTACTTAGCCTGTTTAGGTATGGTAGCCCACCGGGCTACCTCTACTATTTTACTTATTTGAAAATTTTTTTAAAAGTCTTATAAAATTGTTGGGGAAAATTTATATTCTTGAAACCATCCTCATATCACCCTGTTGGAAGGTGGGGGTATTTTATTAAAACCATATTTTTTTTATTTTTAAAAAGATTAGAACACATTTTGGTGTTTGTTTTTAAAAGTGGTTCTTGAACCATTTACCGAAACTGTTTTAAAACTTGTTTGAAACGACTTAGTTTGCAAATTTGACGAACATAAAACTTTTCGTCCTCGACGAGATGAATAACTCTTATGTTCATCTCGAAGCTCAAATCAAACTCTAACGGGTCCTAAACTTATTAAACCCGTGGCTAACTTGTGTCCAGTTTTATTAAAATCCTAGTTTTACGCTTATTTAAAAACTATTCTGTTTGAGGCCCGAAACTGTTAAATTTTTAAAACTCGCATAGGTCGTCTTAAAGGTTCGACGAGATCTACAACTTTCGTATTGAGCTCGAGATCCGGTTCAGAATCTAAGTTGGTCATTTTTAACAAAACCCTAGACTATTTCCTGTGCTCAGGATTTTGGTCCCAGTTTTGGATTCCGATCAAAAACTACTTGAAAAGTCTATCTTAAAGTCATTTTTGGCCAAAACCTATTTGATGCAAAAACGACCGTAACAAAATTTCTTTAAGACTTTGTGTCTTACTAAATCCTAAATTCAGAACCTAAGGGGGTCACAAATGGCCAATCCAGTGGCCTAAAACTAAAGACAGATTTGTGTGTCCAGCCATCTTAAACGTCCACACACACACACACACACACACACACACATCCATCCATAAAAATTTAAACCACAACTACACAATCACATAAACTTAAAAATAAAATGCTAAGGGTTCAAAATAAACTTATTACAATGCATTGTACAAATAAATATATATAAATTCCTTTGATCAAACTTAAAAGGACTAAACCACCAAAAAGGGTTTTGGTTTTACCTCTTGTGCTATGAACCAAACATAAATCCGAATCGAGGCTTGGGTGACCAAAGTTTGCCATGTGGACCAATGCAGAAAATGGGGGTCGGCTTTTACTAGAAATGAGACACAAAATTTCTTTTTATCATCAAACCAAAATAACAACTAAAACCACAAAGTTTGGTTCTAGAATCTTACCAAAAATAACCTTGAAATGGCTTGAATGGAAACCTCCTAACACAAGCTTGAAGGGAAAATTTTTTGATAAGGATTTTTGGTGAAAATTTTGGATGTTTGGGCAACTAGGAGTGTCAGCCTTGGCTGATAGAAAAAGGGAGAGAAGGGCTTGGTTTTTGGGAGAGCAAAAGAAAGGAATAAGACATAAGGGTGAGCACACCTATTTATAGGAAAATTCAAGCAAGATTAATCAACCTTAAGTCTAATTAATCAAGCCAAATTTTTGCCAAATTAAGGGACAAATTGCTGCCATTCTCAGCCTCCAAAAACCTAGGGCTGTGCGTATGGAGAAGGGGGCCAAATAAAAAATTTCTTGTTGGCCATGTAATGGAATTCCTTAAATATTTTACTAAAAAGGTGGACAACACATTCCTTGTTTTAGGAAAAACTTTTCCCTCTTTTTAGGGCTATGTTTGGGCTGCTTGCACATGGTTTTTTAAGGGAAAATTTCATCTATAAAGTCCCCTCTTTGCAGTCTAATTTCTCCCTTTCGGTATTCGCCCCTTTTTCAGTAGTGTTCTAGTTTTCACCCGGAATTGGATTTTCTAAATCCGATTTTTATACTGATAATTCTTAGTCGGGTTATAATGCCTAAGAGCCAATTCTGAGTCTATTTTACTATTTATTTCCTATACTGTGGTTGCGTCTACATTATGTTGTCCTTGCACATGTATAACAAGGCATTTTTGTATGAAATTTCAAACATAGTCTCTCCTAACTAATTTGGATGTGTTAATTTCAATTTTATCAGTTTTACGTCTATCTGAGGTCATCTGGATCATTTTTCGGAATCTGTGTGACCCCACCTCGAAAAACATGTTTTGAGCTCAATTGACTAATTTGAGCGTTCTGAGTGTAAATATATCAATTTCGGGATAAGAAAGGTCATCTTAACCCTCTTCCTGATACTGTGTATCTCTCAAACAAAAATTCTTGTTTTATGCTCAATTGACTAAATTGAGCCTGCTGACTGTAAATATATTAGTTTTAGGTCAAATTAAGGTCATCTTGGTCATTAACCTAACACTGGTTTCTACTATTTACTATTAATTGTTTTCTATTTAACTGACTAATCTGAGTGTTCTGACTCTGATTTTATCAGTTTCTAGGTGAGAAGAGGTCATCTGGGCCATTTTCTCGATACTGTACCCCTGCTAGGGTTACTATCGCTGCTATGCTTACATAACCAGTTTGAGTGTACTGATGATCTACTCACCAGTCTTGTGTCAAGAAATGGTCATCTGGACCGGTATTCTTGATAGTACATGTATTATACGCTCATACACATAATAAGGTGGACCGAGCTCACTGTCGGTTGCCCCCCTTTCACTGTATGAATAGTAACTATACATTACTGTTCCTATTTAATCTATTCAACTGGAAATACACTGTATTTTTCAACTTAATTACTCATTACATAATAATTAGGTTTCATGAATCATGAGAGTCTTCACAGTGGCTCTCTACTCAGTACACGGTGTTCTACATGGGCTCTTACACGGGCGTGTATAAGGCAACACAAGCGTGTACATCCTAGACACGGGTGTGTACTAGTTGAGACTGCTCAACACGGCTATGTCTTTGAAGCACGTTTATCTACCCGAGTGGTACACGACCGCTGACACGGCCGTGTACTTGATCATGTTCATCAAATTTGCACTAAAAGGCATCAAATTAACCCAAATTCATTCCTTAATTTCTCATTATATAAAATTTAGATTACATGAATGGGGCGGTCTTTACACTGTTAGAACATTTTATCGCATTCTAAATAGTATTAAAAATAACTTTTTCATATTTTATACATTAAAATTGTCATATACATAAAATTTTCAATTCTTCTGAGAATCTTAAAATTCCTGATTATCACATAGTAAGCTTATAGACCAGTTCGTTGGGTGCATGACTTATATACGATGGAGGGTTTATTTGCAGATATTGGAATCATAGCTCTAATAAGGGGTTAAGGGTATCCTCTTAAAGGCATTATACTGGATGTGAAAATGGACAAGGTCTTAGGTCGTCTACTAGGCGAATGACTTCTTATTCACATATGGTGGATAATCATTTTCTTATTCAGTAGTATAATGGAACTTTAAGATAGTTTGATTAGTAGATTGAACAGACTTTGACCTAAGGCTGATCATGGATATCATATGAAGGTTTTGCATACATGACAAGGTCATTGGATAATAGCTTGTCACAGGCTTTCGTAATACGGTATATAAATGGCAGTTCAATTTCAGGTTTATAGTGGTGTGACTCTGAAATTAGTGATCATATGATTGAGTTGTTCGGTACAGAATGATGATCATATAGATTCACGGGAGCCTGATTATATATATCCAATTGGTCCCTCCACTAGCTCCATATAATTCCTTAACGAATGGCAAATTGATTTGGGTATGCTTATTGGCTAGTTGTCTTGCATGGAAATATGGATGGTGTTTACATAGGATAAGGATGGAAGATAAGATTCTCTGAGGTTGAATTCAAATTTTATTTTAGATAAGAGATTACACAATTATTCGAAGTCCAAATAAAGTTATTATGATTTTATTTGAATTTGAATTGGAGTTATGGAAAATTATCCATAAGGACAAAATTTGGAATACAACCTTTTTGTGGAGTTTGAAATTTAAATTTGAAATTTAAATTTTGAATTTGAAATTTGAATTTGAAATTTAAATTTGAAATTTGAATTTGACATTTGAATTTGAAATTTGAATTCGAAATTTAAATTTGAAATTTGAAATTTGAATTCAAAATTTAAATTTGAAATTTGAATTTGAAGTTTGAATTTTTGAAATTTGAACTTTGAAATTTGAATTCAAATTTTGAATCACAAGTCCATGGTATAACCGAATTTGTTGTGGATAATTCCACATGTAAAATTCGATTTTAATGTGGATAAGGGAGAGGAAGATCTTTTTTAAATCCTACTTGAATTTTGAATCCTAAATCTATCCAATATGGCCAAATTTGTTAGGGAAAATCTTTCCTAAGAGAATTCAGTTTTTGTAGATAAGGACGAAGGGAAATTCAAGCTATAAAATCCTATTTGAATTTTAATTCTCTCTCTCACATGGTGGCCAAAAATCTTTGTGGATAAACCTAAGGGAGAATCAGTTTTTTATGGATAAGGGTAAGATAAAATTCAAGCTAGAAAATCCTACATGAATTTTGATTCTCCTCACACTTGGATAGTCGAATCTAGACATGTCTCTTGGCACTAGGGGAATTCAGTTTTAATGGATAATGAGGAGATAAAATGTAAGTTAAAATCCTATTTGAATTTTGAATGCAAAATCTATCCAAGGTGGCCAAAAATTCAAAGGATTTTTTGGCCTAGGGAAATTCGGATTTTGTGTGGAAAGATGAGGGAAAATATTTTCTTGGTCTAATTCAAATCCAAGGGATCACCTCATGCAAGCCTATAAATAGGGGTTCTACCACTCCAGTTCTCTCAGACCACAGACTCTCAGATGAGTAAGCTTATTGTTGCATTACTCACATTGACAATAAGTTCTTTAGAAATCTGGGTGGTCGGAAGGAGACTAGCAGTGCTAGCATACCAATCGAGGATCCAAGTGCCCACACACTCTGCCATCCGGGAATTAGAGAATAGTAGAGAAGGCTAGTTGGTTGAAACCCTCCGGTCATTCACCTCTTGCAGTTTGGCGTCCTCTAAAGGTATGAGTTTATTATTGTTAGTTTATTATATATGGTATCACGAGATAGTTAACGATTTTGAAAAAAATTTATAATTCCGCTACGCCACTCTAATATATTTTTTACCGATTTTTCCTACATTAGTCTCATGTTTTGTATTAATGTTAATACTTTAAAATGTAGCCATAGATAAGAATTACATATACTTACATTGATTATTTGGTTTTTTGTTCCTCCAAGTATAATTGGTAATATTTGTTGAAAATCTGCGCCTAAAATAATTGTCATTCCACCAAACAGTTGATCAAAATTATTTTTTAAATCTTGAAGTGTTTTGTCTAAAGTTTTAAAACAATGTTTGTTATTCATAGGTGCCTCATCCCATATTATTAGCTATGTTTTTTCAATTAGCTTTGCTAATTGTCTTTTTTTTATATGATAGGTAGAAAATTTATTTGCTGATAATGGTATTTTGAATCTAGAATGTGCAGTTTTTCCTTTGGGCAATAATAGTGATGCTATTCTTGAAGGTGCTACTACCAAGACAATTTCGTTGTTTGTTATAATTTTGGTGATTATAGCATTCCATAAATATGTCTTTTTT
Source organism: Antiaris toxicaria (assembly GCA_035233585.1). Taxonomy (NCBI): domain Eukaryota; kingdom Viridiplantae; phylum Streptophyta; class Magnoliopsida; order Rosales; family Moraceae; genus Antiaris; species Antiaris toxicaria. The sequence goes on from CP141153.1 coordinate 56,183,846, forward strand.
GTTCCCCCATGGCCATAAATGAATGGTAATTTTTGTTCATTGTTCTTAAGCGATTCTACAATTTGATCATAAATATATCGTTGTTCATTGTTTAGGTTCTATGCTAAGACAATGCTTTGTTCTTTTAAATTATTTGTGTCGTAGTTAAGTTCTTCTCGTAATAATTTGTTGTTGAAGTCATCAATTAATGTTCTTATTGAAAGAGTTAAGTTGAAGTTAGTTAATGTAGATGAAATTGCATTTAATAACTTTTCTAACTCATATAACATATAGTTGTATAATTCATTTTCTATGTGTTATAATTCATTTTCTGGAATTTTAAATTTAGATTGTTAAATAATGTTTGAATTCTGTATAAAATATCATCCATCATAAGTTTCTAACGTTTTTCTAACAATTTAATTGGGTTGTTCACATTGCAAAATAGTAAAATTATTGTGAATAGCTATCGCAACTGAAATGAAGTTGACCATATGGAAGCTTTTAATATTGATTCATCCCATTCTCTATCGTTTCCTAGCAATCCTAATGCATTACATGGTACTTGATTTGTAAGATATACTATGTTATTAATTGTAATCAGTCGTTCATAGCTTTCTACTCCTTTTTGGTAGTTTAGTAATAATTTTAGATAATATAATTCTCCAGAACTTGGGTAAATATAATATTTTGTCCAATGATATGTCATGCTTGTCTAGGTCTCTAGACCTTATTCTTGTTATTCTATATTGGACTTATTTATTTCCATCCACTCAGTCAAAGGTGTTTTATGGATGCCTGGTTGCCTAATTATAATTGTAAGTTGCTGGTTTGCATGAAAAGTTATGTTTAGCATTTATGGTAGATGAATAGGTAGTCATTATATAGCTAGATTTCTATAATATAATGGATATTCATATAATCTCCACATAACTTCATATGGTACTATATATCAGTAGTTTATATGATTTTTAATTTCGTCTATTTCTTTGTTAATTGGTTGTCCAGATTGTGTTGTACATATATTATCTTCTAATACTACACTTGTTCTATCTATTCCTTTTGTTAAATATTTAAATAAATATTTTATAAGTATAGATTGATAGCATATCTCAACATTTATATATGCACGAAATTTCATGCATAAATCTTTGTTGTAATGCACTATAAATCCGTTATCTAATTTAACTCCTTCTTTTTGAATGTAAAAAGTTGTATTTCTACGTCTGTGATGACAATTCTTTTTTTTTTTTCAATAGTTGTCTCATTTTAAAAATGTTTGGGGTATTTTTTTTTTTTAAATCTGATGCACTTTTCATACATGGTGCATTAGTTTTGTAGCTCCACATGGTCCATGCATTATAAATTTGACTACAATGTTGTAGTCTAATAGTTTTATTTCTAAATCAAGTATTTCAGCCTATATAAATCAATCTATTTGTGATGGTTCAACTAATTTTTAATTTAGATATAATCAAAATAGAAAATGACAATGTGGTAGGCCGTGTTTTTGAAAGTTGACTATGCACAAATCTATAGAATGAAGTAATAAGGGGGGAAAAAGAAGAGGGGAAAAGGAAAAATGTATTAGTTTTGTATCGGTATTAAATTTTACGTACTTCTCTTTCTGTCCTCTCTCTCTCTCTCTCTCTCTCTCTCTCTTTTCTTCCCCTCCATTTTTTTTTTTTTAGGATTTATGATTATAAAGTTAAAGCATATGTAATTAAAGAATCTAACCTGCAATAATCGTGCCAAATATGTGTTCTGATTTAACAGTTAATAACGTATTGTTTAATTTTATTTTAAAGATTCCTATAATTGTATCTGGTCTATCTTTAGCTCTTTGACCTGGAATATTAGCTAAGGCTCTGGTTATTTCAGGCCTTTAGGGTTGCATGTAAATGTTATGAATAGATTTGAATTATCATAGGATCTATATATTGTTATTGCATCTTAATAATTCTGAATCATGTATCTAGGACTTATAGTATAGTTAGATAAGAGAATTGTCCTTTATCCTATTGTTCTTATGTCTGTATCTCCTCTTGTAATGGCATTTTGTATACCTTGATAAACTTTAGATCTTAAGTTAATTTGATTTTTTTTTTAATGTAATCTAATCGATTTTCTTCAACATTGGCTTATGCATCAATACATATTATTGAAAAATTCTTATACTCTTAATTATAGTATTGCCTAAAGGTTTTCGTTGCTATATTTGATAACAATAACATGCTGTCATTGAAATTCTGTTTGTTGAAGGTCTTTTATTTAGATTGTTTACACTCCAATTTAAATCAATTCTATAACCATCTTCTCCGTATGGGAATAACAATGGATATTGTAGAGCATATAGGATGAATGTAATTTTGTAATCCTTTGTAAATTATTAGTTTTTCTTAAATTATTATATCCTTTCATTATTCATATTTGCCTATATCTCCAACTATAAGACCTCCTATATCATTTGAAGTTAGTGATTTATATTGAATACCATCTGTACATCGTCATTCTATTAATCTTAGTTTCATAGTAGAGATTTCATGTTCCTAGTATCTGTTTCCGAAAGAGTTTAACTAATCTATTGTTTTCGTCTAGTATTATAATCAAACTTTCAATTATTAATTTTGTTAAATCCTTTGATGCATCAAATGAAAATGCAACAAGTCAGTTTTCTATTTCGTTTTGTTGTCATATAAAATAATTGAGCAAATTTTGAAGGGTTATTGTCTATCGGTAATAACGATCATGAGATGAAATATTTATCTAGTTATTTTGAAAATACATGGACCAAGTACTTTGTTTTATATTTGCTCTAAGGGATGTAAATGCAAACATTGAGTTGAAATTTCAAATATTTTTTCGAAAATATGAACTTGTAGGTCCTCCATAATAGTCAAGTAATTCATCCAGTGTACAAGGAGTTTTTTTTCATTAGAGGTAGCATAATTTTTTCATTTTTACAGCATAGGTTAAATTTTAGTTGGGTTTTTTTTTTGTTTTTTACCCTCTTCAAACCAAAAGAGTACACTACAATATTTACAAATGTCAGTGTAATCCCCAAGATCAAGATACGCATCGGCAATATCTCTGAAAAGATATTGAATAAGAAAACAGAGGAAGAAATTTGTGCTATAAATTAATTTGACAACAATAATGTTATTTTTATATAATTTTTTTTATAACTGCATAATTCCAGGTGTGGAAATTACTTTTTCTCTCTGGTCTGTGGACGTTGATGGCTAATTTGGTTGAGATGTTTGGCCTGCTGACCCAGAAAAGGCTAGCATCTTGGTGCGCCTCAATCCAGGCATGTTTAGAGAAGGAAATTCAATGCCTATACTTTGAACTGGTGTATATTCAATATTTCTAAATTGTGAATTTTCACGCTGATAAGAACAGTGGTGCCGCTTACGCTGACGGTTTGATGGTGAAAGGTTTTCTTTTGTTCTTTGGTTGTCCATCTAAGTAACTGTAATAAAACCGTTTGTAAATTATGATTAGTTAATCAATGGTTATTATATTATTTTTATGTATAATTCGATAATTAAATGTCTAAATATATTAATTTAAGCTATTAATATATATTCTATATTACTGTTATTCATGATTAATAGACACCAAAGACGTTTTAGTCACTAATAACTTGAAATAATTTAAATTTTCAAAGTTTGACATTTTTAAATACAATGTAGAGAAAATTATAAATTATATTGTAGATCACATATTTTATAATATGGATTATCATGCTTAGAAGTTTAACTTGCTTATATAACTATAAACGCTTCTTTTCTTGCCTTTCCCCCGTTTCCGTCCCTTTTTCTCTGTTTCTCTCCTTTTTTTTTTTTTTTCCTTTTTTTTTCTAATTTTCTTTCTCCCCTTCTCCGCCTCCAATACTTTTTTTGGTCCTTCATTTGTGTGTATTTTTTTTTTTTCCTACCCTCCCTGTCCTATCTACTTTTCTTTTCCCCCTTTTCTTCGTTGTTTTTTTTTATTCCCTATATTTTTCTATTCTCTTCATTTATTAATTATTTGATTTGTAGTTGATTTTTTTAATGCTATGAATTAAGTTGATATACATTGTTTTTAATCTATTACTGTTTTTGGTTTTCTTAAGTAGCAATAATTTAAATTCTAATAAGATATCAAAATATCAAATTTTTATTTAAGTTATGATTTAAGCTTTTAATATATTTTGTTTCCTCCTTGTCCATTTAATTATCCAATTGCAACAGTATTAATTTTCAGAAGAATAAATTAATCTGATTTTATTATGATATAAATTATATGGTAAAATTGCTTTAAGCCTTTTTATTGCTTTTAAATCTTTGATGCTCGCTTTTTTTTTTCTTGTTTATTTTAAACCTCCTCTATTTTGATGTTGATGTAATTTTTGGAGAGTTTTTTGTTTTTTTGTTTTCCTGTTTTTTTAGTTGTTACTATGCAAGATTGTTTTTTTCTTTGATTTATTAACATATGCAGGAATGATTTTCTAGTAACGATTATTCAAAACTGAACTCTTGTTTCTTTGTATTTGCAAGAGGTACATTTAAATATAATTAAATTGTTAAATTTAATTGCAGCTTGTAACAATTTTTTTTTTTTTTTTTGTAAAAATTTATTGGAACATAGCTCAATGTTTTGAGTAAGTTGCACTTTACAACTATTTTTTAGTTTATAATGAGAAATAAATGTTTTTACACATTTTTTTTATTGAATACATTTGAAACAAAACTACACAACAGTCTAAAATTACTCACATACTTGCAATAATAAAGTTGGAATAATTAAATACAGGCCGAAACAATTATGCAAAAATAATTAACATGTTATATTAGAATTAAAAGCATTCTTGGCACCGCTAAACTATCTTCCTTCCTTCGTACATGAATAAACAAATTAAATGCTTTTAATGGTACAATATATCATAAAAATTGATCTTGCGCCAATAATAATAATAATTATTATTATTATTATTATTATTATTATAAGATAATAATAATATTAATAACATAAATTCAATTAAATCAAAATAAATTATAATAAATAAGCAAATAAACAAACAAATAAATAAATAAATAAATACAACATACAGATAAAATTACACTGTAGCAATGCATATACATTCATTTTCTTTGCGAAAGGATTCTTGGTTGGCTCAGATTGTTCACCAATGTCAACAATGTGTGATAAATTACAATGTAAATCATTTTTCGGCTATCTGATAAAATACCTTTGTAAAAAAAGGTATCATCAGCGACTGAACAATGGATGCAACATTATTAATTACTATATCTGTTACACGCTTTATGCTACATATATGTTCCAGATTAAAAAAATAGACTTAAACATGTGGTTATCCAATTGCTACTAGACGAGTGAGGGGACAAAAACAAATTGTAAAATAGCAAAAACAACAACAGTAGTAGCGAGGGGGTTGGGAGGAGTAAGAAAGGAGGCACACATGATATCTTTGCACTGTTGTTACCTAAAGAGAGAGGCATAGAGACGGCAAAGAAAGCAAGAAAAAAACTGAGAGATAGAGGCAACAAGGATCAAATATGTAGAAAGGGCTAACATTTTTGCCTCTCAAAAGCACGATGTGCCCCCTAAATAATGGAACCTAAAAGTAGCTAACGGTGGGACAAGAAGGTAAACTCAAAAACGCACAATGTAAAGGCAGTTGTGGGAAAGCATTGCACAAACTATAACAACAACTGGGTATAACAAAAATTGTTTAGCAAAAAACAAAAACTGCAAAAAGACGCTTAAAAAGTGACTCCTACCAATCTAATTACACCAAAAAAAAAAAAAGAGACAAACTGGTTATAGCAATATAACCTTATTAAGACATCAAAAATAAATGCCCTTAATATTTTGATAATAGGATAAAACTATATAATATGATTACTATACAATAACAAAGATAAAAACTTGATATTAGTAATTGAATACAGCCATAGGCCAAAAAATCGGCCTTCAAATAGACTATGCAGTAACAATAAAAGATAACATATTTTTGACACCAACACAAACTCACTCACAGCAACGTTTGGATATTTCATGTTTAACTCAGCCTCTTAAATTGCATCTATTAATCATTGCCAACTTATGAACAGAGCAAAACTAAATAAAAAGGAGATGATATAGTCCTAATCTGAAACCACAGTGAAAGTCACATGGGAAAGGCAGGAATCAAAACATTGAAATGCCATCATGAATAGAAACAATGCAAAATCACATGAAAAATTTGGAAAACTAATGGCACATGATTAAAACAAAACACCATGCCATGATGAAGGGAGCTGAAACAAAAACACCAGAGTAGTAATTGAGCTCAGAGAGAGAGAGAGAGAGAGAGAGAGAGCAAGAGAAGGCAGGGAATTAGCTTAGACAAAGAAAGAAAGAGAATGCCTAATATGCTAAGAACATTGCGTTCGTAATTAATAGCCATCACCATAAAGCAAATTAGTAAACTAAATTAATACACTGGCAACCAAACAAAGACATGTAATCAGGCATAGATAAATATAAAAACAAAGTAGGTGTGCAGATATATGTATTAACATTAAAGCAAAGCAATCCATCAACAACGAATCAAGCAGGCAAATTACAAACTAAAACAGTAGAGAAAAATGATTACAAACGGATCATTAAATGCAATTTGAGAAAATCTAGGATTGATGACTAGGTGTACATAAAACGATAATACTGAAGTATGTACAGCTCACCACCTATACACATCATGTATCATAAATGCAAGATCTAAAAGTTAATATTCAGTATACACAATTCTAGAAACATATACGTCCATGATAACATTAGAATAAGAAAATTCCAAAAGCATGAAAATTTACCTCCACAACAATGCACGGTCGGGCATATGATAATCCAAAAACACATCATCAACAAAAAGGGAGCAATAACCAGAACTCAAAGATTCATTAGTAGGCTATCTGAAAAACCGGTCAAGAGGAAGGCCCAAATCCACCAACAATCAGATCTTTATCGAAAGAGGCTTCGGAATTGTCTTTCATTCCAAAGCATAACTTGTATCCATGCGCTTCATATTCGCCTGGAGTTCGCTCCCAGAAATATAGCCATCCCTACCCCAAAGTATGGAACCCTAGAAAGAGGCTAGCTCAACTTAAATGGGATATGATAGCTTCTTTATGGTCTAACATTCTTGTCAATGCATTATCCTCGTTCTGTTCCGGATTGTAATCTCTAATAAAAAATATAAAATGACAAAGCCCAAACTTACAAGTGCCCAAACACATAAGAAAACAAAGAAAAGATGACAAAGCTCAAGCTGTGGACAACCTGTTGCAATAAAGCAAAATTGGTAAAATGGGATAACTTACTCCAACTAAAAATACGCAAAAAACCAAAGGAGGGTGAGTGGAGGAAAAAAGTTTTCACATGTTGATCCAAAAAACACAACAACCAAATAGAAATGGCAGAAATCAAGCCCTGGAGATCCATTAGCAAGCCAAAAAAATGAAAAAACCTATTTCTAAGAACAACCCACAAAGTACAAAAGCAAGGTGGGATAAAAAAAATCCTTTTCCCGGCATGGCAATCCAAAAAAAAAAAAAAACTCAACCAACTAAATAGAATAAGCAAAGAATCCAACTCAATTTGGGTGTTGTAATCCAACTCCGCACTATTTTTAGTAGCTTCAATAAATAATCCCATAAGCATGAGCATATGATCTTTGACTGGAGTACCTGCCTTCCGCCTAGAGTTCGTTATACTTGTGACAGTAGATTATTGAGTCAATTTTTCTTAGCTCCCTGACATGTCCTCCAAGTTATCTATGATCTCCTTGGTAACTTGATAAGTTTCATGTTACTTTTGTAAAGCGCTTGTCTTACTAGTAAGAATGTAACATCAAGCTATCTTATTAGATTCTATACAACGAGTAAACATGACAAAGACCTCCTTAAGTGGTGTATCAGGTCAGGGCCCTAATGGGCATGGTTTGTCCAGTATGAACTTGTGTCTCTCGCAACAAAAACTATTAGCAGATTTCTTTTCCAATCTTTATGATTATCGCCATTAGTTTGTTTTGAATGAGTAGTAAAATAAGAGGTATTGGTGAAATTTTGAAATGAAATGAAATTATACAGGAACATCATTACAAAGCCCAAGTAAATATAAAGAAAATTCAACAAATAAAACATACAAATATATTCCTACATAAAACTTAAAAAAACATGTAGCATTACAACAGTTATTTTTTAGCACCTATTGTCCCAAGCCACCGAGGGGTGGTCATGACACAAATAACCCGAACATGAACTCTGTCCAATTAATATATGTTTCATTAAATCCTCTAAGGTTAAGACATATATTAATAATCACTTATTTTGGCCATCAGTGTAGCTAACATAGCTTTTAGGGAAGGTTAATAACTAAATGAATCTTAAGTGTGTAACCATTATTTATGTAGTTCAATCCACGTCCTACCAAGCCACCGAGAAGTGATCATGAATAGGAACATGTCCGAATACGTTTTCTACATAGGAGATCTAACCGAATATACTGGCGGTAGAAAGCACCTATCGAGGGGTATGGTCAAGGAAAAACTGACGCGAGACGTTACCATGCTTTCACATATAAATCAACAATGGAGGGCGTGGGTTTTGTTAGAAAACCTCTCCCACTCAATATTTTGAAAACATTCAAGTTTTGAAAATTTTGTATAATTAACATGGTTTGAATGACTTTCTTCTATCATATATAATATGTAATCAAATATGCATACAAATCATTTATCAATACATATTCCTCCATCCATTACATAACATAGAAAAAATACATGATGAAAATTTTAAACAATCGAGCTATGGTCTCAACCTAGAAAAGAGAAAAATTAAAGATTACAAAATTCCATCCAAAGGATTCTTTGGGTCTTGAATTTTGCGCCATCTTCATGCAGTCTCTCTATTTATTTCTCATCTCGAAAATTATTCAAATTTCAAATTTCAAAATTTAAATTTATAATTACATATTTTAATACATAATTTAAAATTAAATTTCAAATTTAAAATTGAAAATTTCTGAACCTCGGCCCATCGACCACGGGCCCGAAGGGCCGCAGCCCCTGTAGGTAACCCCAGCCCTTAGCAGGGCTGCCAACCCACGACAAGGCTTGTTGTAGCCTTGCCAAGCTACAACCCCTATGGGCTACTACAGCCCACTAGGCTGCAGCCCTTGGGGCTGCTGTAGCCGCCCTTGGCTATAGGCAAAGCCTGCAGCCATGGGGCTGCAGTCTTGGACAGTGGCTACCGCAACCCTTTCCTGCCCTAGGACAGGGGCTGCCGCAGCCCTATCAAGACCGAAGGGCGTCCTCAAGGTGGTCGATTCTCAAATTTCATGCCATATTCCAATTTACCCATTAGGATCTCCAAAAAAAATTTGAATCCTAATCAAATTGGAATTTTCCACACACAAAAAAAATTCAATCATTAAATTAAATTAAAATTTCAGGAAAAATAAATTGCGGTCTTCAATCTTCAATCTCTTCTAAGAATAATTATATAAAATTTCTTATATCGTTTCTAGTGCACAAAAAATTCTAAAATAAAAAATTTTACAAGGCAAAAATAAAATCCATAGGAAAATTATGGTGGTGATAAACCGATCCCATGATTGCATGAAAAATCTTGGATACAATTTTTTTAAATTATAAGAAACCATGACTGGCAAAATTGAGCATACTTATAATAATTTTAAAAATCAAGATAACTACATATATCATACATAATCTATGATAACAACATAAAGAAATCCTAGAATGTCATTCTCTAAATATCAAATCCATACATCAAGGAGACAAAAAACAAGATTGTTTAATTTATGTATATGATATAATCACGAGTTGGCTCTGATACCACTTGTAGGAAAAAAACGTTAGAATGTGTAGTGGAATTTTAAAATTTTTTTCAAAGATCATTAAATGACTTATGTTACCATATATAATAAATTATCAACAATCATATACTTTCAGAGGAAAACATTAGGAACGCCGGATGAAGTGATTGAGGGACTTTAACTAACTAGCCTTCTCTACTATTCTTCAATTCCCGGACGACGGAGTATATAGGCACTCAGTTCCTTAATTGGTATTTTAGCATGACTTGTCTCCTTCCAACCACCCAGATTTCTAAAAATTTATTATTGCTAGTGAGATGTGTAACAATAAACTCACTCACCTAAGAGTATGTGGTTTAAAGAACATAGGAGTGAAAAAAACCTTTATTTATAAGATTATATTAGGTGACATTTAAATTTTGAATTAGATCAAAAAAAGATTTTTCTCCCTCCCATAACCCTCTAGGCTAATTTCACCAAGGGGACACCCTTCAAAAATTTTGGCCACACCAAAGGAAGAGGATTCAAAATTTAAATAGGATTCAAATAAAATTTTTCTTCTCCCTTATCCACTAAAAACTGATTTTCTCCTTATGGTTTATTTATAAATAAAATTCGTCTATAGCTGGGATTTGTGATTCAAATTTGAAACTCCATAAACCTTTGAATTTTATGTACATAAATAATTTTCCACAATTCTAATTTAAATTCAAATAAAATCATGACAATTTTATTTGAAATTCAAATAATTATGTAATCTCTTATCCAAAACAAAATTCAAATTCAAACTAGGAGAAAAATATTGTCTTCCACCCTTATCCATAATGGACGTCATCCTTAATAATGTCAGGACAAGATTTTATTCAATTCAAGTACAAATAGGATAATCTTTTAAATTTTAAATATTTATTTGAAGACAAAATTTTCAAAATTCAAATTAATCACATATTTGAATTTCAAATTCAAATACAATTAATTTAAATTTCAAAACTTATCTTTCAAAATAAATATTAATTAAATATTTATCCCATTTATTTAAAAATACAAAATTACAATTTAACCCTTTGAAACTTAGAGAAAAAAGCCTACACCCTATGGGAGGGTGAACCAATTTTTTCTCTTCAGTCAATGCAAAACAACAAGCTATTAAGAATATCTCAATCAATTACTATCCATTAAAGAATTATGCGTAACTAGTAGATGGATCAATTAGATATATATAATGTGAGCTCCAATAATCCATGTAACCATTATTCTATACCGAATAAACCCGTTATAATTATTAGTTTCAGAATCACACCACTATAAATTCGAAATTGCATTCCTAATTATATACCATATTACATAAGTCAGTGATAAGTTATTATCCAATGACTTTGTTATATACACAAAACCCTCATATGATATCCATGATCAGTCTTACGTCAAAGTCTGTTCGATCTAATGATCAAACTATCTTAAATGTGGTGGCCCGCCCTACTGTAGAGGCTCTACAGTGCTATTACGGCCAACTCTGTAGTTAACCGCAATAGTCTGCAGGCCTCTAGGGTCGCCGGCAATCATGCTGAACTGTAAACTACTTGTTAATTTTGTGGAATAAAATTTTTTTCTTTAAATTCATAAACTGTTTGAGAATGTGATAAAGAAATCATGTTAACAACTGATCATGATTCCCCTATCACATACTCCTGGCTTGAAAACTTGTCTCTTTGAAATTACATTCAAAATCTATATATGCAGCGGAAGATCAAATGGTGACCAATATCCCTCGCCCAATCCTGCCCCGCATGCGTCTTCCCTGTTCGTCGTCCACCATATACTACTGGTGAACAGGTCTCTTACCTGCAACATGTGAACAAACTGATGAGCTATGAGCTCAGTAAGTTCAAACATAAAAACATGAAACTGATATGCTGTACTGCTGTGCTCATGCATGACTGGACTCTGTAAACATGTTGTACTGGCTGAAGGTTTAGTCTTAGGACATTATCTGTTATTTTAGTTATGGTTTTGGGCCCCTGATTGGACGTACCGACATGTTAGCGCAACCGGGAGCGGTACTTTAGTGCTGACCTCCTCAGTCTTAACTGATGCTAAACATGATAACCTCCCCGTGGGTCGAGAGGCCAATACGCCAATAACTGGTTAATTACCATCTTGCTGGTGTTCCAACTGGGTAGCATACTGATTGCCCCCACAGTCGGAACCTGTTAATCAAATTACTGGGGTGTGAATTAATCAACACACTAGGGTACCTTGTGCACCTAACTGTTTTCTTGTTCTGGTACTGTCGGTCTGTGTACTGGGACATGCAACTCTACATGCATGACATGAACTGACCTGTACTGACATGTGACTGACATGAACTAACATAAACATCGTGATGCAGACAATCAATATCTAACATACACGTCATGCAACATTCATAACATCATGAAATAACAAGCTTGTCCACGTTACAGTCAGGATAATGCTTGAACTTACAGAAAATCCTCTAGTGTAAGCTTCTGCTGCTCTGGGACTGCTGTATCTGGGTCTCTGGCTTGAACTCCTATAAATGGAAAAATCACTGATTATTTACCATATTTATCTTATACTGGAAATATGGCAAAACATGAAAATTTTCCTTTCCAGACTCTTTTTTTTTTTTTTTTTTACTCTCTGGCCTCGAACACACCCTCCTACACGGGCGTGTCTCTGCCCATGTACCTCTCTGGATTTTTTAGCCTGGCCGTGTAATTCGTGGAACATGCCCGTGTATGCTTACACGGGTGGGTACACGGCCGTGTTACTGGCCGTGTACTCCTCTGTCCTCTTGCACGGTTACTTACATGCCTCTCTTTGACCGTGTGCCTCTTGACACGGCCCGATACACGGCCATGTTCTGGGCCGTGTACCTCTCGGGTCTGATTGTTCTTGCAACACGGTCGTGCGTATGGGTATGTTCGGGGCCGTGTTCTGAACACGCCCTTGTACACGCCCGTGTTCATACCAGAATCAAGATTCTGGGTCCGAACTGCTCTGCTATGATTTTCTAAGGCTTTTATGGCCTTTATTCTGCTTCTTACACTTGAAATCGATCTTCATAAGATCATTTCAAGGTATCTACTACATTCCTACTATCACGAATCTATGATTTCATAAGCAAAAATCCCACATTTTGCTCATTTACAACTCTTGACTCAACTTTTGCAAAATCTGCGTTTTTGTGAAGAATATTCACTAAACTCGGTTTTCTAAACCATCTGTTCATGGATTCGTGTTTGAAAACGTCTAGACTCGAATCACATTTCGATTTTAACCGAAAACCTAAATGTGATTCACTCACATTCTCTTTTTCTCACTCAAACCCTAGATTTTTCATCCGAAAAAGCAACAGAAAAACGAGGGTTTACCTTGCTTGAACTTGAGATTTTCTTACTGCTGGTCTTTGACTGAATCTTGATCGATCTCTTGCTTGAACTAGAAATCCGAACTTGAATGGATTTCTCTTTTTCTTCTTCCTCTTTTCTCGGTTTCCTTTCTCTCTTTCTTTCTTTCTTTTCTTCTTTCTTTCTTCTTTCTTTCTTTTCTCTTTCTTCCGGCTGCATCTGCAGCTAAGGGGTTAATTAATCCCTCTAAGCTCACGTGCCTCTCAATCTCTCCCTTACCTTTATTTTCTTTTTTTTTAAATGTGTAAGGGCTTGTTTGGCAAGTTCTTTTGGCCATTGATCCATGTGGCTCACTTGTGTGCCATTTATCTATTAATATGTGTTTTCCACATACTTTTCTGTAAATTTTAAAACTTAGCTTTTAACTATTTTCATTAATTCATTATAAAATTTTAATTAAAACTCAATTAATCAAAATTTTCCTCTGCTCTTTATTCTGTAATCTGTCTCACTGTAAATGTACATTTATTTACATATTTTGTACAATTGTTTCCGAGAACGTAGATTTCTCGGTTATCACATTAAATATCTATTATACTCCTGAATAAGAAAATAATTATTCATCATATGTGAATAAGAAGTCATCTACCCAACAGACGACCTAAGGCCTTATCTATTTTCACATCCAATATAATGCCTTTAAGAGGATAACCTTTACTCCTCATTAAAAGTATGATTCCAACATCTGTAAATAAATCCTCCATCATATACAAGTCAAGTACTCAATGAACCAGTCTATAAACTTATTACCTATGAGACGTTTTAGCCATTGGAATATCAAAGGACATAAGTCATATACATGAAGTGATTTATTTACTCAAGATTAAGGTTATTTTATAATGACCATCAAAAGTGACATGATTTACTCAAGTGGACTATGCAGATCAATCACACTTTGATCCCAGTTCAATACATCATCACCAAGCAACATACCTATGTCTCTACTCGGGCGTCGAAGCTCCGACAGTCAAGATAAACTGTCCCTCCAATTGGCTTTAGACAACATAATAGTCTTAATGTCACGTCTCAAAATCTGGAACAGTGACAGGTGTCACATCCCAAAATCCAGGATAGTGACAGGTATAAGATTTTAAATGAATAAATGAAAGAAAAGCTCAGATTCCTAAGTCTGTCAGTTTTTATATCTTACCTTTTACCGACTCTTTAAACTTGTTTATAAATTATGCTTGTATATTTTAAATTAATTAATATTTGTATTTCTATTTTTATCACAATATCAGGTGGTGAGGTACCCATATCCCACAAATGCATACTTGGATAAAATAAAATAAGTAAGATTACAAAAATAAAGTTTAGAATTTACAGTCTCGGAATGCTCATATACATACTTTGTCCTAAAGTACTGAACACTAATTCAAGTCTTTAATGCTTGTCATCCACGGACGGTTCCACGTAACCCGTATCTTCTAATCACCTTTATCTCCTCGGGGTTTACCAGTTTTAAAACAGTGAGCGAAAGGCTCAGTAAGATATTTTAAAAAAAAATTCAACATTTTAATTTAACCATTATACTAAGTATGTCAATGCAATATCGAATTATAAACATGGAATCGTGATTATGCAAATTGTATCCCTATATACATCTAGTTCGTGTACGGTCCGTATGATCCCCCTCACCATGCCGAAGCATGATGAGTGATCCTCGATCGAGCTGTGCACTCTTCGCACATGTGTACTGGCTCCCAGTATACTTTAACACCAAATCCAACTTTCAACATTTCATTTGAACATAAGATTCACATAATAAAAATATGTCATATTGTTTTTCAAAAAAGATCCGTGACCGGATATTTTTCTTTTAATTTCCAAAATCGTGATATTTTCTAAGCACGTAATTTTCAAAACTTTATAAACTCATTTTCTTTAAATGATTATTGGCCAAATCATTAAAAACAAAATAGGCTACAAGAAAAGGGTAAGATATCCTACCTCATTTGCAATTTAACCTACGATCAACTTCTCGCACGAATTCCAAGGTAGTCTTTTTCCTTGAATTCGATCAACAAGTACTTAAAACTTAAAACAGGAAACACAGATAACTTAATTATCTGTTTAGGAATTCTATAATCGAATTACCGTAAACTCAATTAATTAGTGTGCCGTTGATTTTAAAATTCAAAACATTTTATTTTAACATCGCAATTTTTAAAACGACAATTTTTATACAAATATCTAAAATATTCTTAAAAAATTTTGGCATAACCCGCCTTAAATATAGACTTCCCCAAAGCTCCAAAACGCTAACCTGTAAAAAAACAATTTCAATTCCTAGAACAGTTTAAATCTCAAATTCAAATTTCAATCCCAAATAAATTTAAAACACTTATTTAAATTCTATTATTTATTTTATTATTATTATTATTATTATTATTTTTATTTTATATATTATATATACATACAGATACGTATAACATAATCTATATCTATTCTATATATATATTTTTTCTTCCGGGTGGGAAAACTCAACCAGCCTGGGCAGGGAAACTCACGGTAGCGGGGGAAAATGGCGGTGGCACTCGGGTGTGACGGTCGGTAGCGCGACGAGGGGCAACCGGGCGAGCCGGGGACGAGCGTCGAGGCACGGGGAGGCACGGGGCTTGGTGGTGTCGCGAGGGGGAGGGGTAACAAGAGACGAGGATGGGGCCGCCGTCCGGGCACGATGTCGCTAGGAAGCCGGATCGGTGATCATTCGACGAAGGGGAAACTAGGGTGGCCTTCGGTTGGCTGGACTTGGCGGCAGTGCGGCGAAGACCCGGTGGCGCTTGGGTGGAAACGGGTGGGCGGTCGGCTTCGGGCTTGGACTGGCGATCGATGGTTAGGAGTTCGACTGGGCTTCCGTGGGCTTGATCGATGTCTGGTGGTAGTGAGGAAGGTAGGGTGAGGCGTTCGGTCGGCCGGCGAGCTTTGGCCGGTGGCTGCTTGGTCAACGATGGGGAGGATAGGGCCGATCGTTGTGAGGGTAGCGGAGAGGGAGCGAGAGCGAGAAGAAGAAGAGGAAAGAAAAGAAAAAAAAAACAAAAGGGCGAGAGAGGGAGTGAGAGACCGGTGAGAGAGAGTAAGGGTGAACGAGGGACAGAGCAGAGAAAGAGAGAGCAAGGTCGGTGAGGGAAAAAGAAAAACAAAAAGAGAGAGAGAAAATGTTTAAGTGTAGAAAAAGAAAGAGGAAAAAAAAAGGGGTCTCCTGATAGTTCCGGAAAAAGAAAAGAAAAAAAATGAAAAAAAATAGAAAAATAGGAAAATAAGGTAAAATAACATTTAATAAATTTTTTTTTTGAGTAAAAATTGTAAAAATTTTAAAATTTGTAAAAATGTTTTAAATATCCTTAATCTAATATTTAATACACCAAAATTTAAAATTGCATTCTCATAAAAAAAATTTTATTGGCACTCTAATAAATTGAGTTTTATATATTCACGTGCGAAATTTAAACTCAAAAATTTCGTAACGTGACAATTCTCCCCTCCTACAAAGGAATTTCGTCCTCGAAATTCAAATTATCTAAATTCTCAAACAAATGGGGATATTTCTCTAACATTTCGCCTTCTACTTCCCAAGTGGCGTCTTCACTTCCGTGATGTTGCCATAAAACCTTAACTAACGCTATCTCTTGATGTCATATTTTCTTAACCTTTCTATCAAGAATTCGTACCGGTGCCTCTTCGTAGGAAACATCTTCTCGAATTGGAATGTCCTTGGGTGAAACTATTGCAGTAGGACCCGGTTCGCATTTCCTGAGCATCGATACATGAAATATATCATGCACATGGGACAACTCTGATGGTAATGCTAAATGATAAGCAACTTTACCAACTCGTTGAATAATAAGGAACAGTCCCACATATCGTGGAGCTAATTTCCCTTTCTTGCCGAAACGAGAAACTCCTTTTCGAGGGGAAACCTTTAGAAGCACGAAATCTCCTACCTCAAATTCTAATGGTCTCCGTCGTCTGTCAGCGTAGCTCTTTTGTCGGCTCTGAGCTGTTTTTAAGTGTTCTTGAATAATTCGAATTTTCTCGGTAGTCTCCTAGACAATAGTTACTCCAGTTTGAACTCAATCTTCAGGTTCGATCCAACATATAGGTGATCTACATGGTCTTCCATAAAGAGCTTTGAATAGTGCCATTTTGATGCTAGATTGATAACTGTTGTTGTAGGCGAACTCTGCTAACGACAAATTATCAATCCATTTGTTCTCATAATCTAACGCGCATGCACGTAACATGTCTTTAAGAATCTGAATAACTCTTTCGGATTGTCCGTTGGTCTGCGGATGGAAAGCGGTGCTGAATTTCAAATCTGTCCCAAAAGCTGCCTAGAAACTCTTCCAATATCGAGTGGTAAATCGAGGATCTCGATCAGAAATAATACTTAATGGTATTCCATGATATTTCACTATCTCGTCTAAATATACCTTGGCTAAGTTCTTCCTACCATATGTGGACTTGATAGGAATGAAGTACGTTGATTTCGTCAATCGATCTACCACTACCCAAATAGCATCGAAACCTTTCTGTGTTTTTGGTAGCCCCATAAGAAAATTCATGGTAATTTCTTCCCACTTCCACTCTGGAATAGGTAGCGGCTGTAGCATCCCTCCAGGTTTCTGACGTTTCACTTTGACTTTAAGACAATTCTGACAAGTCTTCACAAAACTTGTCACATCATTTTTCATGTTTCGCCATCAATATTGTCTCTTTAAATCCTTATGCATCTTGATAACTCCTGGATGTATTGCAAATCGAGATTTATGAGCTTCATTTACGATTGCCTTCTTCAATTCCGGTATTTGTGGAACAGCTAGACGATGTTTGAAATACAAAGCTCCATCACTACGGATGTTCCAATATTCCAGTTGTTCTCCATTCTGAAGTTTTGACCAGACATTTTGCAAATGGCTATCTTTATATTGATTCTCCTTAACTTGCTGAATCAAGTAGGGTGGAGTTACTAAATTGTACAGAGTGATTGAATCTTGATCCTCAGAAATCTGAAGATCATAATCCTCAACCACTGCTGTTATTTTCTAATCAAGCACTGCTAACGAAGCAAGAACACTTGTACCTTTCCAGCTAAGAGCATCCGCTACGACATTAGCCTTACCTGGATAATATTTTAGAGTAAAGTCATAATCTTCCGTATACTCTACCCAATGTCTTTGCCTCAAATTCAGATCTTTCTGAGTAAAGAAATACTGCAAACTCTTATGATCAGAAAAAATCTGAAATGAGACACCATAGAGATAGCATCTCCAAATTTTCGAAGCAAAAATAATGGCTGCCAACTCTAAATCATGTGTTGGGTAGTTTTTCTCATGCGTCTTCAATTGTCGAGATGCGTATGCTACAACATGTCCTCTCTGCATTAGAACACACCCGAGTCCTTCTTTCGATGCATCAGTATAAACTTCATAGGGTTCTTCAGGCTTGGGAATTATAAGAACTGGGGCGCTGGTCAAGCGAGTTTTTAATTCTTGAAAAGCATTCTCACATTTCCTGTCCCAGTCAAATCGAACATCTTTTCTTGTCAATCGTGTCATTGGGGCTGCAATTCGTAAGAAATCCTGAACAAATTTACGATAATATCCCGCTCATCCCAGAAAACTTCTGATTTCAGTTACATTTCTAGGTCATTCCCATTTTATTATTACCTCGACTTTTGTAGGGCCCATGGCTATGCCTTGACTAGAGATAACATGCCTAAGAAATTTGACTTCAGATAACCAGAAGTCGCATTTCTCCCTCTTAGCGTACAACTGATGCTCCCGCAGAGTTTGTAGGACCAACCTTAAGTGTTGTTCATGTTCCTCCCGGGTCTTAGAATAGATCAGAATATCATCAATGAAGACGATGACAAACTGATCTAGAAATGGTCAAAAAACACGATTTATCAAGTCCATGAAAGCTGCTGGAGCATTCATCAAACCAAAAGGCATAACCGAGTCGTAAATGCAGTTTTTGAGATATCTTCCTCTCGGATTTTCAATTGATGATATCTAGATCTCAAATCAATCTTTGAGAAGTACTGAGCACCTTCAAGTTGATCAAATAACTCGTCGATCCTTGACAAAAGATATTTATTCTTGATGGTCACCCTATTCAATTGCCTATAGTCAATACACAGTCATAAGCTTCCATCTTGTTTCTTTGCAAATAGAACTGGTGCTCCCCATGGTGATTTACTACGCCGAATGAATCCTTTAAGTTCTAGCTCAGTCAATTATTTCCGCAATTCAGCTTTCTTCGCAGGTGCCATTTTGTAAGGCGGAATTGATATCGGGGCTGTACCAGGAATAAAATCAATGCAGAATTCTACCTCTCGGTCAGGTGGCAAACCAGGTAAATTTTCAGGAAATACATCCAGAAATTCATCTACCATTGGAGTGTAGTGATCACCTCTTTTCACGTTGTTGTCACCTTCCAATGCGAAAATAATAGCGGCGCAAGATAACTTTCGTCGACCACCTACTACTGATCTCAACAGCTCACTGGTCATCACTCGATCTGGATCTTCGAGTTCGATCACCGTCGGGTTCGACTCTATGAATAATATCACCTTTCGGTGATGACAATCTAACGTTGCCCTATTATGAGTTAACCAATCCATACCAAGAATCACATCATAGCGTCTCATTGGTAGGATAATGAATTGGACATCAAGTTGTTTACCTTCTCACGTAACAACATTAGTCCAACATATCAATGAAGCTTCGGTTTTTCCAAGTGGCGTACTTAGGTGCAAAGGTGACTCTAAAGGTTTGATTTCTAATTCTAATGCTTTTGCAAACGTGGATGCAATAAAAGAATGACTGGCACTAGTATCAAATAATACGTGTGCCCAACTAGAAGAGATCAGAATCATACCCTCCATAACCGTAGGACTATTCTGAGTTGTTGGTTCTTCCCCTTCCACAGCATACATTTTCCCTTTTCCTTTGTCATTTATACTGTTCCTCGAGGCAGTGGGTCCCGCTGGCTTGAATTGTGGCGGTTGCGAAGAAGCTTGCCTACTAGTGGACATCTGAGGTCTCCACTGTGATTGAAATGATTGAGATCCAAAATTTGGCTGATAAGGGGCTTGTGGTGGCCTATATTATGACTGGCCAAGTCCTGACTGTCCCTGGTTAACCTGTCCCTGGGCAAATTGTCCAGATCCAGATTGACGAGATCCTGCTGATGATTGGCTGGACTGCTGAAATTGTTGAGCCGGCTGCTGTTACTTATAAGGACAATTCCTCTTTAAATGTCCTGTTTGGTCACAGTTATAACAGCTCCTCTCATATGGGTGTAATCTTCCGGTAGAAGTATTACTAGTACTGTCAGTTCTTCTACCTTCAATGTTGACCCCACTAATATGAGTACGAGTTCCACGTTGACTTCTAGTCGGTCCACCGGACGTCCTTGGAGCTTCAGATTTCTCCTTCTAGAAATTTTGATTATCCTGTTCAATATGCAAAGCAACTGACATGAGTGTCGGGTTGTCTCGAATCTGCATACCCACCACTAGTCTTCTTATCGATGGTTTAAGTCCCTACTCAAACTTGATACATTTGGTCCGCTCAGTCGCCACTATTGTAGAAGCAAATCTAGATAATTCTCCAAATTTTGACACGTACTCGAACACGGTCATATTTCCTTGTTATAGGCTCATGAACTCTATAATCTTTTGATCCCTAAAACTCTCAGGGAAAAATTAATCATAGAATAACTGTTCAAACATTTCCCAGGTTATTTCTTGGAGATTGTGCGTTCTCCTAATTTGTCTCCACCATATGCCAGCTTTACCATCCAAATAGGTGGAAATAATTTCAATTTGGTATTCAAGTGGGGTCTGGATAGTATCCATCTTCATCACCACACTTTGGAACCAATCATCCACTTCTTGAGGATCACCTTCACCAGTAAAGGTTGGAACTCTAAATCGTTGAAAATCTCGTAGGCTCCGGTTCATGTCACGAACGACCGGTTCATCTCTCGCACGAGCAACCATGTGTTGTAATACTTGATACATGGCTTCCGCGACGTTTGTTTGTTCCGGCTCTGGCGTCGGTGCTGAGGTCGGGGTTGGAGTAGTTGTCGGGACGGTTCCCCTTCTACGTCTGGACGGCATTCTATAAAATAAAAATTCCGAGTTGTAAATTAGCATTTTATTTTACTCCAAGTATGCATATAATTCCTATGGGAATCCCAAACTATGCTCTGATACCAAAAATCCTGTCACGTCCCAAAATCTGGAACAGCGACAAGTGTCACATCCCAAAAATTTGGGATAGTGACAGGTATAAGATTTTAAATAAATAAATGAAAGGAAAACTCAGATTCCTAAGTCTGTCAGTTTTTATATCTTACCTTTTACCGACTCTTTAAACTTGTTTATAAATTATGCTTGTATATTTTAAATTAATTAATATTTGTATTTCTATTTTTATCACAATATTAAGTAGTGAGGTACCCATATCCCACAGATGCAACTTGGATAAAATAAAATAAGTAAGATTACAAAAGTAAAGTTTAGAATTTACAGTCTCGGAATGCTCATATACATACTTTGTCCTAAAGTACTGAACACTACTTCAAGTCTTTAATCCTTGTCGTCCACGGACGGTTCCACGTAACCCGTATCTTCTAATCACCTTTATCTCCTCGGGGTTTACTAGTTTTAAAACAGTGAGCGAAAGGCCCAGTAGGACATTTTAAAAAAAACTCAATGTTTTAATTTAACCATTATACTAAGTATGTCAATGTAGTATCGAATTATAAACATGGAATCGTGATTATGCAAATTGTATCCCTATATACATCTAGTTCGTGCACGGTCCGTATGAGCCCCCTCACCATGCCGAAACATGATGAGTGATCCTCGATCGAGCTATGCACTCTTCGCAAGTGTGTGCTGGCTCCCAGTATACTTTAACACCAAATCCAACTTTCAACATTTCATTTGAACATAAGATTCATATAATAAAAATATGCCATATTATTTTTCAAAATAGATCCGTGACCGGATATTTTTCTTTTAATTTCCAAAATCGTGATATTTTCTAAAGCACGTAATTTTCAAAACTTTATAAACTCATTTTCTTTAAATGATTTTTGGCCAAATCATTAAAAACAAACAGGCTACAAGAAAAGGGTAAGATATCCTACCTCGTTGGCAATTTAACCTACGATCAACTTCTCGCACGAATTCCAAGGTAGTTTTTTCCTTGAATTCGATCAACAAGTACCTAAAACAAGAAACACATATAATTTAATTATCTGTCCAGGAATTCCGTAATCGAATTACGGTAAACTCAATTAATTAGTGTGCCGTTGATTTTAAAATTCAAAACATTTTATTTTAACATCGCAATTTTTAAAACGACAATTTTTATACAAATATCCAAAATATTCTTAAAAAATTTTGGCATAACCCGTCTTAAATATAGACTTCCCCAAAGCTCCAAAACGCTAACCTATAGAAAAACAATTTCAATTCTCAGAACAGTTTAAATCTCAAATTCAAATTTCAATCCCAAATAAATTTAAAACACTTATTTAAATTCTATTATTTATTTTATTATTATTATTATTATTATTATTTTTATTTTATATATTATATATACATACAGATACGTATAACATAATCTATATCTATTATATATATATTTTCTTTCGGGTGGGAAAACTCAACCAGCCCGGGCAGGGAAACTCACGGCAGCGGGGGAAAACGGCGGTGGCACTAGGGCGTGACGGTCGGCAGCGCGACGAGGGGCAACCGAGCGAGGCGGGGACGAGCGGCGAGGCACGGGGAGGCACGGGGCTTGGTGGTGTCGCGAGGGGGAGGGGTAACAAGAGACTAAGATGGGGCCGCCGTCCGGGCGCGATGTCGCGAGGAAGCCGGATCGGTGATGATTTGACGAAGGGGAAACTGGGGCGGCCTTCGGTCGGCTGGACTTAGCGGCGGTGCGGCGAAGACCCGGTGGCGCTTGGGTGGAAACGGGTGGGCGGTCGGTTTCGGGCTTGGACTGGCGATCGATGGTTAGGAGTTCGACTGGGCTTCCGTGGGCTTGATCGGCGTCTGGTGGTAGCGAGGAAGGTAGGGTGAGGCATTCGGTCGGACGGCGAGCTTTGGCCGGTGGCTGTTTGGTCAACGACGGGGAGGATAGGGCTGATCGTTGTGAGGGCAACGGAGAGGGAGAGCAAGAGCGAGAAGAAGAAGAGGAAAGAAAAGAAAAGAAAAACAAAAGGGCAAGAGAGGGAGTGAGAGACCGGTGAGAGAGAGTAAGGGTGAACGAGGGAGAGAGCAGAGAAAGAGAGAGCAAGGTCAGTGAGGGAAAAAGAAAAACAAAGAGAGAGAGAAAATGTTTAAGTGTAGAAAAAGAAAGAGGAAAAAAAAAAGGGGGGATCTTCGGATAGTTCCGGAAAAATAAAAGAAAAAAATGAAAAATAGGAAAATAAGGTAAAATAACATTTGATAAATTTTTTTTAGTAAAAATTGTAAAAATTTTAAAATTTATAAAAATATTTTAAATATCCTTAAACTAATATTTAATACACCAAAATTTAAAATTGAATTCTCATAAAAAAAATTTTATTGACACACTAATAAATTGAATTTTATACATTCACGTGAGAAATTTAAACTCAAAAATTTCACAACGTGACACTTAATATGTTAGATGTTTGGTCTAATCCCGTAGATTATAGACCATAATTTAAACTGTTTACTTTAGAACATTATCTTCTTGTAAATAAAAGTCCATTGTATACAACATTCTAATAGTTTAACACAAATAGTCAATGAATCATATTTACTTATATTTATTTTAATATGTAAATAAAATGGAGACATATAACAATATATTAAAAACTCTAATATAATTTTATTAGCTAGTTCAAAATAAATAAAATACATATAAATGTCTTTTCCTGCATAGGGTATTTCGAACAAAAATCCCAAAAATGGAAAAACCCAATCCCATGACCAATCTGTAAAGCATCGAAGAAAGGTAAGAATGGGGAAAAAAAATTCCCATCACATGTTATTCCAAAGAATGCCCAAACAAATGAAAAAAACCCATTCTCATTAACAACCCATAAAAAAACCGAAGCAATTAAAAAAAAATTTTGCACCAACCAAACAGAAAAAGCAAAAATCCCCAAAATGGAAAAACCCAATCCCATGAACATACACCGAAAGAAGATAGGAGGGGGGAAAAAAAACATCACCAAGCCAGTCAAGAATGAGGCAAGGCCAAGAATCGAAACAAAAAAGGAAAGATGCCAAAGCACGGCTTAAAGGCAAAGGCTGAGGTAACCAAAACAAAGGAGGTCAGGGCTTTGGCAAAGAGGGAGACAACGAAAAAAAAAATGCAAAGGCCCAAACACATGTACAAGAAATCAGCAAATAAGCAAGGGCCAAAGCAAGAGATAGAGGTGGCAAAGGCAAGTAGCAGAGAGAGGGAGACAGAGACGGCAAAGAAAAGAAGAAGGAAAGAAAGGAACGAAGGCGGCTAGAGCAAACAGCAGCAAGGAAAATGAAAAGCACAATAGGGGCTTTAGCAAGCAAAACACCAAAAACGATTCCAAAGAAGAATACTAAAAGCCAAGCAAGAGCGGAGGGCAAAACCAGCAAAACACAGCAAGAGGGGGCAAAAAAGGCAATACATTGTACTAAAAACAATAAAAAACCAGATCCTTTTAGTTGCATATAAATAATATGGCCCCACCAAAAGATTGCAAAAAGATGGAAAATTAAGCATTTAACCCGGTCTCTTTTTAAGTGCGGTTAATAACGTCGTTTTGAAGAATGAAATGGCAGAGGATGTCGTTTTGTCCCTTTACTTTCAATTTCTCATGTCGTTTAGATATGAGGTTTAGTGTTTGGACGTATCAGTGTTGAACTTATTTGGGATGGAATTATATTGGCTGCAACTTCGGTTTCATAATGGTACAGTTCGTCAGAACTACCCAAAGATGATAAGAAGAAGAAGCAGTTGGTCAAGTTCCAACATTCCGAGTAAAGGAAACCTCTTCTCTGACGATCTGAGTGGGTGAAATTTTGGATGGGTTCTACTTCTTTCTCTGGTACCTTTTCCCTTTGAGGTGATTCCAATGTGATCTATGCACTGGGGTTGTTTGGCTTTTGGCCTCCTTTGGTTGAATGAATCCAACTTAAAAATAATAATAATAATAAAGAAATTGTTGTTATCCACATCCACTATGATTCTATACCAGAGGATTATGTTAATGATATATTTTGTGATAATTTTTTTTTAAATGAAAACCATCATTCGCCGATTAGTTACGAGGGTCCGTTTGGATCAAGTTTTAGAGATTTTTTTTATTGAAAAAAAGTAATTTTAAAAAATATGTTTAGAGAAAAAAACTGTTTGGAATGAAAAAAATATAAAGTTTTAAAAATTTATTCAAAAAAATTATCAATTTGAATATTGTTTTTTTTCTTTCAAAATTCTATATAATTTAAAAAAAATTATCTTATTTAGATTTATATATGTAAAGTTATAGACTTTTAAAATTTAAAATTTATTATAATATTTTGAAGATATGAATAATTAAAAGTGTTACGAGGTGAAAAAAATATTTAAAAAAAGTTTTGTAAACTCCTTTTTTTTTTTTAGTCAAACGGGCTCTCACTCCTCGGATTCAAAAAACCAAAAAAGACTCCACTAGTCCGAGGTCGTAGCTTCAAATGAAAAATATAAAAAAATATTAGATAATTGGCATGTCAAAGCTAGTGCAGGAAAAATCTAATTCAAATAAAAAGATAATCAAATTTGAGAGAGAGAGATAGTCCAACAGGATTGCTCTGAGCGCCAAAGGACCTGTTGATTGTCATTGATGTCCGACAAAATAAAAAGAAGGATAGGGACAAGAGGGGAAAAAACCCAACCAAAATGTTAAATACTTTGTCGTATGGAGGATTGTTACTCAAGATATAATGTATAGGATTCGTATAATTCACCATTTTAAATTAAATATTTTCAGTTTGTTATTGTCTTTTTCTAAAAATTCGATAAAAATTTTAATTAATCTTTAAAAAGTTAAATAACTTTAAACTAAAAGGTTTACTTCCTATGTGGATGGATTCACCCCATTTTTGAAAAGAAAAATTTTTCTTGTTTGAAATAAATTTTTTTTTTCATTTTCGAATGACATGGTGTTTGAAAGTATAAATAATTTTAAATGAAAAAATTGTTTAGAAGTAGAAAAAAATAATGTTAGAAATAATGTATTATGAAAAGATGGAAAAAAAAGGTTTTTCTTTTAAGTACTATAAAATTTTTTTTAAAATAAGATATATTGAAAAAATGAGAAAAATAATTAAAAATTGAAAAAAAAAACACTTTCTTATAAAAAAATTTTTTTTTTCACTTAACAAGAAGATCCTATCATTGTAGAAAAAATAGTAAGATATGCACAGTAGAATTTTAAAAATTTTTCAATATCGTTAAAAACTCTTGTTGTTATATACAATAAATTATTCAACAATTATTATACCTTTGGACGAGATCCCTAAGAACGTTGGAGGATGTAACCCAAATGCTTCAACCAAATAGTCTTCTTTATTATTATCTAATTCTCAAACGGTAGAGTGTGTGGGCACTCAATTTCTCAATCGATATTCTAGTGCGGTTTGTCTCCTTCCAATTACCTAGATATTTAAGAATTTATTATTATGAATAAGAAGTATAATAATAAATTTACTCACCTGTGAGTTTGTAGTCTTAAGAAAATAAATGTCTCAAGGGTCCTATTTTTAAATTTGTATTAGATGACTTTTAGAATTTGAATAGAACTCAAGAAAAGATTTTTCTCTCTCCTCCTCAACATGTGGTCAATTCTCCTCTAGGGAAACCCCCTCAAAAATTTTGACCATTCCAGATTCAGGGCGTTCAAAATTCAAACAAGATTCCAGACAAGATTTTTCTCTATCCTCCCCTACACAAAAAACTGAGTTTCTCCCTAAATTTGTTTCAAAAATTCAGTCGTTATAGGGTTTGTAATTTAAAATTTGATTCAAATTTCAAACTTTACAAATCTTATAATTTTTTTGTACAAATAATTTTCCACAACTTCAGTTTAAATTCAAAATAAAATCATGACAACTTTATTTGAATTCAAACATTTTCTTACAAAAAAAAAAAAATTTGTAAAAGCGAGGATCATCCGTATCAGGATGATCCAAACCCAAGCAACGTTCATTAATGATGAGTTCTTTATGCTGTTGCATTATGGCTCCAGCCATGTCTCCTGCATGATATAAAAACCATAGCAAGGTGCCTGAAAAACAAAGGACAATTCTTTTTAAATAATGAGATGAAAGACAAAATGTTTCCAATATAAAATATATATATAAAAACGAAACTAAACGAAACGGAAAAACAAAACGGCACAAAGGATCAAGTGATGGTATCCACCGGCAGCAGTTTGCAACCTTACGATGCATTGGACCGGTAACCGGATATAAGGGAAAAGATTAAAAAAAAAAAAAATTAGAAAGGTTTACTTCCAATATGTTCTATATAGGGAAAAAAAAAAAAAAAACACTTTCTTACCAAAATTTTTTTTTCACTTTTTTAAAAGGTTTACTTCCTATATGGATGGATTCACCGTTTTTGAAAAGAAAAAATTTTTTTGTTTGAAATAAAAATATTTTTTCACTTTTGAATGAGATAGTATTCGAAAGTATAAACAATTTTAAACAAAAAAAATTGTTTAGAAGAATAAAAAATAATGTTAAGAATAATGTATTTTTTTTTCTTTTAAGGACTGTAAAAAAATTTTGAAAATAAGATTTTTTTTTAACTGAGAAAAATAATTAAAAAATTAAAAATAAAAAACACTTTCTTACAAAAAAATTTTTTTTTTTCATATTTTTAAAATGGATTTAGCGTCTAAAGTTTCAATCAGGATAGCAAACGCGGTTGCGTGAAGCCACGCCCATGAGCCATGAGCCTCACCTATGCTGGCCTACGTGTCGTCATCAAAGGATCCATAAAGAAAGATGGAAAGAAAAAGAAAAAAAAAAGGAAAATAGAAGAAATAATAAAATTCGAGTCTTGTTGCGCATTAGGCACCTTTATATTTGTAAATCTTCCACTATCGTCTTCCCAAGATAAAACTACATATTTCTTTCTACTACGTCTCACCATTTATACCCATATCAAACTCCATAGAAAAGCTTAATTCCAATGGATTCCATAATATCCTCTCCAACCACCATTTCGCTTAACTTCCATCCCCGTTTCCCTCCAAAGCCCTTCTCTCCCCAACCCAAAGCGTCGTTGTTTCGAAGAAGCCGAGCACCGGTATTGCCGAGGAAGCGCCAGAGAAGGAAACAACACCCGCCGGTTTTCACCGAGAAGGACGCGTTTCCGGAGTCCCTGCCTCTTCACAGCAAGAACCCGCGCGCCGTTTGCAGTGACATTCAGAGATTCGCGCGCCAAAACAAGCTCGCCGAGGCCCTCACCATCCTCGACTACTTGGACCAGCGAGGAGTCCCCGTCAACCCCACCACATTCGCCGCCCTCATCGCCGCCTGCGTCCGCACCAGGTCTCTGGATCACGGTAAGCAAGTTCACGCGTTTATTCGCATCAATGGGCTGGACAATAACGAGTTTTTGCGTACGAAACTTGTTCACATGTATACGGCTTGTGGTTCGGTCGACGATGCCCACCAACTGTTCGACGAAAGTCCTAGCAGAAGTGTCTACCCCTGGAATGCGCTGCTTAGAGGCAATGTGATTTCCGGTGGGAGGAGGTACCGAGACGTGCTTTCTACGTATCACCAGATGCGGGCGTTGGGGGTTGAGATGAACGTTTATAGTTTCTCCAGTGTCATTAAGAGCTTAGCGGGCGCATCGGCGCTTTCGCAAGGTTTGAAAACTCATGCCCTCTTGATTAAGAATGGTTTTATTGATAGTGTGATGCTGCGGACGAGTTTGATCGATATGTACTTTAAATGTGGTAAGATTAAGCTTGCTTGCCAAATATTTAAAGAAATTGATGAGAGAGATATTGTTGTTTGGGGTGCGATGATTTCTGGTTTTGCACACAATAGTCTGCAATGGGAGGCTTTAAAGTACATGAGACGGATGGTGGATGAAGGGATAATGCCAAATTCTGTTATATTGACTTGTATTCTCCCTGCAATAGGAGATGTTTTGGCCTGGAAGCTAGGCAGGGAAGTTCATGCTTATGCGGTGAAGACAAGGATATATTCAAAACAGATGTTTATTCAGACTGCATTGATAGACATGTATTGCAAGTGCGGGGACATGGAGAATGGAAGACGCATCTTTTATAGCTCAAAGGTTAGGAATGCTATTTGTTGGACTGCTTTGATGTCGGGATATGTATCGAATGGGAGGCTCGAGCAGGCATTGAGATCAATTATTTGGATGCAGCAGGAAGGGGTTAAGCCTGACGTTGTAACAGTTGCAACTGTAATTCCGGTTTGTGCAGAGTTGAGGGCTACGAAACCAGGGAAAGAAATTCATGCCTATGCTGTGAAGAATTGTTTCTTGCCCAATGTGTCCATAGTTTCTTCCTTGATGATGATGTATTCGAAATGTGGCACATTGGACTATTCCATAAGATTGTTTAATGATATGGAGTGGAGGAATGTGATCTTGTGGACAGCCATGATTGATTCGTTTGTCGATAACAGACATCTAGATGAGGCACATTCTATGATTAGATCTATGTTGCTATCCAAGCATAGGCCGGATTCTGTTGCAATAGGAAGGATGCTATGTGTTTGTAGTGAATTGAAAATTTTGAAGCTTGGAAAGGAGATTCATGGACAGGTCCTGAAGAGAAATTTTGAGTCAGTCCATTTTGTCTCTGCAGAAATTGTTAAGATGTATGGCCGTTGTGGAGTAGTTGATGATGCAAAGATGGTTTTCAACACAATCCGGGTAAAGGGTTCAATGACATGGACTGCAATTATAGAGGCTTATAGGGAAAACGGATTATATCAAGATGCTATTGATCTCTTTTACGAGATGAGAGATAAAGGTTTTACTCCAAACCATTTAACTTTCCATGTGGTTCTTTCTATCTGCAATGAAGCTGGTTTTGTAGATGACGCGTGCAAAATCTTTAACCTAATGACTCGAAGTTATAATGTCAGGCCCTCCGAAGAACATTTCTCTTTAATCATTGGACTTCTAACACGTTTTGGCCGCACGGAGGCTGCTCAAAGATACATGCAACTGAGTTCTTCTTTATCATAAGGAAGAAGTGGCCACGGAACCTTCATTTTGATGTAAAGATTCATAAAGTGAGCTCCACAAACTTTGTGCTATAAGGATCTCACTGAGCTCAAATGTATAGATCTGTTGTATCTTTATATATCATAGTATCAGTTGAGTCATTTTTCTCTCTCCATCATTTAAGCAGACACACACAAACACTGACTTGAAAATCCAATTATAATCTCTTAGCCTTGTTCTGCTAGATGAGTATTATTTTGTATCGTGCCAAAATACCAATTATTGTGTAGTATTTACCTTACACATTTCCATTTGTATTGGTCCAAGTTTTGTTATGTAGAGATCTAGAATCAATGTGAAGAAAAAGAAAAACCAAATGCGACAATATGCAGAAGATAGTTATACTTTAAATTAAAGTCTCGTTTGTTTCACGAGTCCGAATACAAATTTTTCGATTCAGTTTTGTCTTTTTTTAAAAACTTAATAAAAATTAGAATTAAGTAAACTAACTTTAATATAAAAATTTCATTCTATTCCAAACTCAACCCATAAATCAAACAAGCCCTAAACTTTGCTCAACTTTGGTTCTGAGGTGTCTTGGTATATTACTATGAAGTCATGAATGTTGAACATGTGTATTGGCAGGTTAATCCACCTAGTTGAGGGGGCATTTTTTGTCAGTCTGCTATCTATGAATGCCTTCCTATTTATTTCTTAGAGGTTTGTTTGGTAGGAAGGAGAAAAAAAATAGGATGAAATGAGTCGTAGAGCTGATCACCTATTTAGGTGAGAGAAATAGGAAAGGAGTTATAGGTCATTTCTCTTATGATATTTAGTATGCAATCCCTTCAACAATCTTTTTTATTTAAGAAAGAACAAATTGAAATGTTTTGAAGGATTTAGAGTCCCCATCCCAGTTTCCTCCTTTTATATATATATATATTTATATATATATATATATTCCCCTGTCAAACGATTAAAAACATTAAAATTCTTGTATGAATTTTTCCACCACCCCGTTCGTTCATTTTACTTTTCTCTCTTATGAAACAAAATTTTTAAGTAAAAGCAAAGTTCACTCATTATGAACAAGACTTGGCAGAACTGAGCATTCTAAGGTTTCAAATAGAGTAAAGGCAAATATCTGCGAGAGGAATGAACTGGGTGGAAAGATGAAAATGGAGGCCGACTCAGGAACGTTGCTGTTGCTATAACTTTGATCCGTTGTACTAACCAACTTATAAGCAATGACAAAAAAACTACAAATTTGGCTTGCGACTTTAAGGGAGAAAACAAAATAGGAAAATTGGGGTATTTGTTTTGGATAGATTTATGATATCATTGGAATTTTTTTTTCCCTTTTTAGAAACTTCTATGTGTAGTTATCATTGATTTCGTTCATCTAAAAACGATGTTACTTTAAAAATTAAAGGACCAATTGTAGGAAAAAGCATAAAAGTATGTAGCGAAATTTAAATTTTTTTTTAAACATCGTTAATAAACTCATGTTGTCATATATAATAAATAATCAACAATCAGTATACCTTTGGGGGAACACATCTGGAACATCAGAGGAAGTGATTGAGGGGCTTCAACCAACTAGCCTTTTCTACTATTCTCCAATTCCTGGATGGTGGAGTTTGTGAGCACTCGGTTTCTCGATCAGTATTCTTGTAGGAAATTAAATCGAGAAAAACGTATCAGAGTAGCGCAGCGGAACAATAAAAATTTTTCAAGATCGTTAAATATCTCATGATGCCATATACAATAAACCAACAACAATATAAACTCATACCTCAAGGACGCCAATCTGCAGGAGGAGAATGACCGGAGGGTTTCAACCAACTAGCCTTCTCTACTATTCTCCAATTCCCGAATAGCTGAATGTTTGTTCATTCTGAATCTCGATCGGTATGCTAGCACTACTAGTATTCTTCTGACTACCCAGATCTCTAAAGAACTTATTGTCCCGGTGAGTTGTGCAACAATAAGCCTGCTCACCTGAGAGTCTATGGTCTGAGAGAACTGGAGTGGCAGGACCTCTATTTATAGACTTGCATGAGGTGATTTTCTAAATTCGAATTGGATTAGGAGAAAAAATTCTCCCTTATCTATAACCAAAAAATCTGAATTTATCAAGGCCAAATCCCAACAAGAAAATTCGGCCACTTTAGGATTTTTCTATTCAAAATTCAAACAAGATTTTAACTAGAATTTTATCTCCCTTTTTTCAACCAAAAAATCCGAAAATCCAAAGGGAAAATCCCAACAAGATTTCGGCCACTTTAGGATAAGGGAAGAATCAAAATTCCACTAAGATTTTCAAGCTTGAATATTATCTCATCCTTATCCAAAATAACCAAAAATCCTTTATGAGATAAGCCTCAAAATTTCGGCCATAATCAAGGAGGAGAGAATCCAAATTCAACTGGGATTGAAACTTGAATTTTTCCTTGAACCTTATCCACAAAAATCTGAAAATTCCATGAGGATAATCCTCAAGATTTTCGTCCATTATTGTTAGGATTTGGATTCAAAATTCAAGTAGGATTCTAACAAGATTTTCCTCTCCTTATCCAACTCAAATTCGAATTTCATTTATTGTGGATTTACCACAAGAAATTCGAATCCTACTTAGATTGTGATTCAAAATTTGAAATTCAAATTTCAAATTCAAATTTCAAATTTCAAATTTCAAATTTAAATTTCAAATTCGAATTTCAAATTCGAATTTCAAATTCAAAATTCAAAATTCAAAATTCAAAATTCAAATTTCAAAATTCAAATTTCAAATTTCAAAATTCAAATTTCAAAATCCACAAAACAGTTGTATTTTAAATTCTTGTTCTCATGGATAATTTTCTACAACTCCAATTCAATCTTAAATAAAATCATGGCAACTTTATTTGGAGTTCGAATTATTGTGTACTCTATTATCCAAAACAAAATCTGAATCCAACCGGAAAGAATCTTGTCCACCATCCTAATCCTATGTCAACATCATCCATGCATAATCAACTAGCCAATAGCATACACAAATCAATTTGCCAAACGTTAAGGAATTATGTGGAGCTAGTAGAGGGACTAATTGGACATATATAATCGGGCTCCTGTAAATCCATATGATCATCATTCTTTATCGAATAACTCAATCATATGATCACTAATTTCAGAGTCATACCACTATAAACCTGAAACTGAAATCCTAATTATATACGGTATTACGTAAGCCTGTGACAAGCTATCATCTAATGACCTTGTCATATATGCAGAACCCTCATATGATATCCATGATCAGCCTTAGGTCAAAGTCCATTTAATCATACTGATCAGGCTATCTTAAAGTTCCATTATACTACCGAATAAAGAAAATGATTATTTACCATATGTGAATAAGAAGTCATTCGCCCAGCAGACGACCCAAGGCCTTGTCCATTTTCACATCCAGTATAATGCCTTTAAGAGGATACCCTTAACTCCTTATTAGAGCTATAATTCCGATATCTGTAAACGAACCCTTCATCGTATACAAGTCATGCACCCAACGAACCGGTCTATAAGCTTACTACCTCTGAGACGCTTTAGCCATTGAAACATCAAAGTACACAAGTGATATACATGAAGCTGTCCATATACTCAGGATTAAGGTTACTGCACAATAAATGTCAAAAGCAGATCGATCCACTTAAAGCGGACTTCGTAGATCAATCACGCTTTAGTCCCGGTCTAATATGCCACCACCAAGCAACATATTTATGTCTCTACTTGGGAGTCTATACTCCAGACAGTCAAGACAAACTGTCCCCTCTAAGGCTTTAGACAACATAATAGTCTTAATATAAGTTAGATGCTTGGTATAACCCCATAGATTACAGACCTTAGTTTAGACCGCTTACTTTAGAACATTGTCTTCTCGCATACAAAAGTCCATTGCATGCAACATTCTAACAGTTTTAACACAAGCAGTCAGGGAGCCATATTTGCTTACGTTTACTTTAACATGAAAATAAATTGAGGATAAATAGCAATGTAATGAATAACATCTTTATATAATTTTATTATCCAGTTCAAAATAAATACATTAAAATGTCTCTAATGCTTAGGGCATTTCCTAACAATCTCCCACTTGCCCTAAGCTAGCAGATGTGCCATGTTACGCATCCCCATCGCCTCTACATGCCTTTTAAAGCTTCTAGCCACCAAAGTCTTAGGAAAGGGATCGGCAATGTTGTCCTCGGACGCGATCTTACATACATCTACTTGGCCTGTCTCCACGTGCCCTCTAATAATATGATATCTCCGATCTATGTGCTTGGTCCTCTTGTGGTGCCGAGATTCCCTTATGTTGGCCATTGCCCTAGTGTTATCACAGTAAAGTGTGATAGGCTTGTTAACACTCGGAATGACCTCAAGGTCTCTAAAGAACTTGCGGAGTCAAACCGCTTCTTTAGATGCCTCATCCGCAGCCACATACTCAGCCTCCATAGTAGAGTCAGCTGTGCAACCCTCCTTCACGCTCCTCCATACAATGGCGCCTCCTCCGAGCAAGAACACTGATCCAGATGTCGATTTTCTCGAATCCTTGCAAGTCTGGAAGTCTAAGTTCGTGTATCCTATGGGTGTTAGGTCCCCTCCAAAATACACCAGCATATAATCCCTCGTTCTCTTAAGGTACTTGAGTATATGCTTTGCTACTTGCCAGTGCTTCGTTCCAGGATTCGCTTGATATCGACTCACCATACCTATTGCAAAACATATATCCGAGCGAGTGCAAAATATAGTGTACATAAGACTACCCACAGCGGATGTATAAGGGACCTTACTCATACGTTCTCTTTCTTCCGATGTCTTTAGACAGTCATCCAATGAAAGAATTAGATCGGTAATAGAAGGTTGTGTACTTTTCTTTGCCTCTTGCATTGCATATTTGTCAATTATTTTATCTATGTATGAAGCTTGAGATAATGCTATCATTTTGTTCTTTCGATCTCTGAAGAGACGAATGCCTAGAACATAATTAGCTTCTCCCAAGTCCTTCATGTCAAACTGTTGGTGTAACCAAAACTTGACTGACGATAAGTTCCTTACATCATTCCCAATGAGTAGTATATCATCGATATAGAGTATCAGAAAGACCACTTTTCCATCCTTAATACGTTTATAAACACAGGGTTCATCAACGTTCTGCTCAAAACCAAAAGTCTTGATCGCTTGATAATCGAGAGCCGCAGCAACGGACAAAAGAATACAGATAGACTTCAACATAGCAACAGGCGAAAAGGTTTCATCGTAATCGATTCCAGCCTTTTGCGTGTACCCCTTTACAACCAGTCTAACTTTGAAAGTTTCCACTCTCCCTTCCGCATCCTTCTTTCTTTTGTAGACCCATTTGCATCCAATGGGTTTTATCCCATCCGGCAAATCTACAAGTTCCCAAACAGAGTTGGATTTCATAAAATCCATCTCATTGTTCATAGCCTATTTCCAAGATTTAGAATCAACATCATTTATAGCTTCATCATAGGTGACCGGATCATCCTCATGCTCATGAACCTCGGCCTGGTATACCTCAACATCATACACAAAGAAATTAGGTTTCTTCGAAACCCTCCCACTACGACGAGGCACTCTAAATTGTTGATCGTCTACAGGTCTTTCACCGAAACTCGGACTTGTGTCCAAGACCGAAACCTGTAGAGCAGTTCTTTCACCCGATAATTCCTCTAGCACCACTTTGCTTTGAGGCTTAAAGTCATTCATGTGACTTTCCTCCAAGAATGTCGCATGGGTTGAAACAATGACTTTTTGTTCCTTCGGGTTATAAAACAGACCTCCCTTAGTTCCCTTTGGATACCCTACAAACATGCACAATTCTGATCTTAGTTCCAACTTCTTCGCATCCCCATCCAGTACATGCACCAGACAACCCCATATTCTCATATGTCCGAGGAAGGGCTTCCTGCCATGCCACAATTCATACGGAGTCCTGGGAATTGACTTGCTTGGAACCTGGTTCAAAATATAACACACCGTTTGTAAAGCATATCCTCAAAATGATAGTGGCAGTGTTGAATAACTCATCATGGACCGTACCATATCCAACAAGGTCTTGTTTCTCCTTTTGGCTACACCATTCTGTTATAGAGTACCAGGTGCAATCAATTAGGATAATATCCCATTTTCTACAAGATGTCCTAGAAATTCATCGGAGAGGTATTCACCACCTCGATCAGATCGAAGTGTCTTTATGGATTTATCCAATTGCTTTTCCACTTCCGCATAATACTCTTTGAACTTGTCAAAGGTTTCACTCTTGCGGTGCATTAGATACACATATCCATACCTCGAGTAATCATCTATAAAGGAGACATAATACTCGAACCCTCCTCATGCTGTGACGTTCATGGGGCCACATACGTCAGTGTGCATAATTTCTAAGAGCTCCTGAGCCCTTGTACCCTTAGCTCCAAAAGACCTCTTAGTCATCTTTCCTTCTAGACAAGACTCACATTGAGGAAGACGTACCTCCTCCAGAGATTCTAGAGGACCGTCTTTCACCAATCTTTGAATCCTATCCTGATTAATATGACTAAGTCTTAAATGCCAAAGATACGCCTTGTTAGAATGAGAATCATTCAACCTTTTGGAGTTATCTATTAATTCGGTGTCAAGCAGTGAGTACATCTTTGGTTTGATCAAATATAGGTTTTCATCCATCCATCCAGAATAGATAAAAGACTTATTTCTATGAATATCAACTCTTTTACTAAAAGAAACTAAATAAGAATCCTTTATTAAACAAGCTACCGATATAAGGTTCCTCCTAAAATTAGGAACATAAAAACAGTCTTTCAATAAAATAAACCTAAATTCATCAAAGTAAAGGTAAATATCTCTCACTGCCTCAGCCACCACCAAACTGCCGTCTCCAGTCTGCAACGAGAGGCTCCTATCATGTAGACTTCTCGTTTTCACGAACCTCTACATAGAAACACAAACATGATTAGTGGCGCCTGAATCAATGACCCAAGTATCTTTCGATTTTTCCACCAAACACGCTTCTAAATAGTGAAGTTCCTTACCTTCCTTGCCCTTGGCGGCTAGGAATTCTCGGTAAGCCTTTTTAAAGTGACCTACCTTCCCACAGTGGAAGTACTTAGACTTTTTAGGGTCCCTAGGCTTCTTGTTGTTCTTCTTCTTCTTCCCATCCGAGACAGGAGGATTAGAAGAACTAGAAGCCGCTTGCTTCTAATTTGGCCTCTTCCTCTTCCGTGAGGGTTTGGAAGATTCCGCCAAATTGGCATCTCCTTTAGGTTGGACCGCATCCCCATCCCTGATCATCCACTCATGAGCTTGGAGTTGCTTCATGAGCTCAGTTAGTCCTAACTCCCTTGTCGCCAGATTGTATGCGGCCTTAAACCCCACAAAATCTTTAGACAGAGTTTTGAACACCATCTCGATCTGGGTGTTGTAGTCCAACTCAGCACCGTTCTCGGTAGCCTCAACAAAGAATCTCATTAGAGTGATCATATGGTCCTTTACCGGAGTACCTGCCTTCTGCTTGGATTTTATAATACTGGTTATAGCAGACTGTCGAGCCAACTTTTCTTGGCCTCCAAACATGTCCTCCAGATTGTCCATGATCTCCCTAGCAACCTGATAAGTCTCATGCTGCTTTTGTAAATCATTCGTCATGCTAGCCAGTATGTAGCACCAAGCTATCTCATTGGATTCTCTCTAACGAGTATAGGCAATCGAGATTTCCTCAAGCGGTGTGTTAGGTTTGGGCCCTGGTGGGCATGGTTCGTCCAGTACGCACTTGTGTCTCTCGCAGCTGAGAACTATTAACAGATTTCTTTTCCAATCTTTATAATTATCGCCATTCAGTTTATTCTCAGTGAGTATTGAAATGAGGGGTGTCGGTGATATTTTGAACTGAAATAAAATTATACAAGACATCATTATAAAGCCTAAGCAAATATACAGATAATTTAGTAAATAAAACATACAAGTATGTTCTTATATGAAACTTGAAAAACATGTAGCGTTGCAACGGCAATTCTCAGCACCTATTGCCCCAAGACACCGAAGGGTGGTCATGAAACAAATAGCCGGAACATAGATCCTGTCCAATTAATATATGTTGCCTCAAATCCTCCAAGGTTAAGACATATATTAATAACCGCTTATTTTGGCCACTAGTTTAGTTAACAGAGCTTCTAGGGAAGGTTAATAACTAAACAAGTCTTGAGTGTATAACCATTGTTTACGTAGCCCGATCCACGTCCTACCAAGCCACCGAGTGGTGGTCATGAATAGGATCATACCTGAATACGTTTTCCACATAGGAGATCCAACCTAGTATACCGGCGGTGGTAAACACCTATCGAGGGTTGTGGTCAGGGTAGAACTGACGTAAGGCGTTACCATGCTTTCACATATGGATCAACAATGGAGGTCGTGGGTTTTGTTTGAAACCCTCTCCCACTCAATATTTTGAAAAACATGCAAGTTTTGACAAATATGTATGATCAATATAGTATGAGCGGTACTCACCTATCCTATATGACATGTTATCAAATATGCATATAAAACATCCATCAATACATATTTATACATCCATGACATATCACAGAAAAAATAATTGACGGAATAACCAAGCCATGGTTCCATCCTAGAACAAAGAAAATAAAGATTACAAAATTCCATCCAAAGCATTCTTTGGGTCTTGAATTTTGTTCCGTCTTCTTGTATCCATCTTTATGTAACCTCTCCATTTATTTCTCATCCCAAGAATCATTTAAAATTTAAATTCCAAAAATTTAAATTTCAAATTCAAATTCCAAATTCGAATTTTAAATTTAAAGTTCAAATTCAAACTTTAAACAATTTAAAATATCATGTGTAATAATATGTAATTTTAAAAATTTTAAATTTTCAATTACATATTTTTAAACATGATTTAAAAATTAAATCTCAAATTTAAAAATCAAAATTCTTAATTTTTTGAATCGTCGCCCCACCGCTCCAGAGGCCGGTAGCCGCAGTGGGAAGCCCCCAGTCCCTGGGGGGCTAGCAGCCCACGGCCGCCCCATGTGCAGCCTTGCCGGGCTGCAAGCCAAGCCTGTAGCCCCAGGCTGCACGCCTAGGCTGGGCGCAGCAGCCGGCAGGCTGTAGGCAGCGCCTGCAGCCACAAGCTGCACGCCCAGGCTGCGGCCAGCCTTGGAAGGGCCACGGCCACCCTCGACTGCAGGCCAAGCCTGCGGCCGTGGGTGGTCATGGCCTATACAGGGGCTGCCGCAGCCCCACCAAGGCCCGATAGCCTATCCCAAGGGGTCGTGTCTCGATTTTCATGTCATATTCCAATTTACCCATTAGGATCTCCAAAAGTTAATTTGAATCCCAATTAAATTGAAATCAAAATTTCAACCTTTAAATCAAATTTAAATTTTTGGGAAAAATAAATTACGGTCTTCAAACTTCAATCTCTTCCAAGAATAATTACATAAAATTTCCTAAACCGTTTCCGATGTACAAAAAATTCTAATCATAATAATTCTAAGAGACAAAATTAAAATCCATGGGAAAATTACAGTGTTAATAAACTGCTCCCATAGTTACACAAAAAATCATAGATACAATTTTTCTAAATTCTAAGGAACCATAACCGGCAAAAACAAACATGCTTATAATAATTCAGAAAATTAAAATAATCACATACTACATACATAATTCATGATAACAATATAAAGGAAACCTAGAATGCCACTCTTTAAATATCAAATCCATACATAAATAAAAAAGACTAAGTAATTTTCTAATTTATGTATATGGCATAGTCATGAGATGGCTCTGATACCAATTGTAGGAAATTAAATCGAGAAAAACGTATCAGAGTGGCGCAGCGGAACAATAAAAATTTTTCAAGATTGTTAAATATCTCATGATGCCATATACAATAAACCAACAACAATTTAAACTCATACTTCAAGGACGCCAATCTGCAGGAGGAGAATGACCGGAGAGCTTCAACCAACTAGCCTTCTCTACTATTCCCCAATTCCCGAATGGCTGAGTGTGTGGGCACTCTGAATCTCGATCGGTATGCTAGCACTGCTAGTCTTCTTCTGACTACCCAGATCTCTAAAGAACTTATTGTCACGGTGAGTTGTGCAACAATAAGCCTGCTCACCTGAGAGTTTGTGGTTTGAGAGAACTGGAGTGGCAGGACCGCTATTTATAGACTTGCATAAGGTGATTCTCCGAATTCGAATTGGATTAGGAGAAGATATTCTCCCTTATCCACAACCAAAAAATCTGAATTTATCAAGGCCAAATCCCAACAAGAAAATTCGGCCATTTTAGGATTTTTCCATTCAAAATTAAAACAAGATTTTAACTAGAATTTTATCTCCCTTTTTTCAACCAAAAAATCCGAAAATCCAAAGGGAAAATCCCAACAAGATTTTGGCCACTTTAGGATAAAGGAAGAATCAAAATTCCACTAGGATTTTCAAACTTGAATCTTATCTCATCCTTATCCAAAATAACCGAAAATCCTTTATGAGATAAGCCTAAAAATTTCGACCATAATCAGGGAGGAGAGAATCTAAATTCAACTGGGATTGAAACTTGAATTTTTTCTTGAACCTTATCCACAAAAATCCGAAAATTTCATGAGGATAATCCTCAAAATTTTTGTCCATTATTGTTAGGATTTGGATTCAAAATTCAAGCAGGATTCTAACAAAATTTTCCTCTCCTTATCCAACTCAAATTCGAATTTCATTCTTTGTGGATTTACCACAAGAAATTCGAATCCTACTTGGATTGTGATTCAAAATTTGAATTCCAAATTTCAAATTCAAATTTCAAATTTCAAATTTCAAATTCAAATTTTAAATTCAAAATTCAAATTTCAAAATCCACAAAACAGTTGTATTTCAAATTCTTGTTCTCATGGATGATTTTCTACAACTCCAATCCAATCTCAAATAAAATCATGGCAACTTTATTTGGAGTTCGAATAATTGTATACTCTATTATCCAAAACAAAATCTAAATCTAACCGGAGAGAATCTTGTCCACCATCCTAATCCTATGTCAACACCATCCATGCATAATCAACTAGCTAATAGCATACACAAATCAATTTGCCAAACATTAAGGAATTATGTGGAGCTAGTAGAGGGACCAATTGGACATATATAATTAGGGTCCCGCAAATCCATATGATCATCATTTTTTACCGAACAACTCAATCATATGATCACTAATTTCAGAGTCATACCACTATAAACCTGAAACTGAACTCCCAATTATATACCGTATTACGTAAGCCTGTGATAAGCTATCGTCCAATGAACTTGTCATGTATGCAGAACCCTCATATGATATTCATGATCAGCCCTAGGTCAAAGTCCGTTTAATCCTACTGATCAGGCTATCTTAAAGTTCCATTATACTACCGAATAAAGAAAATGATTATTCACCATATGTGAATAAGAAGTCATCTATCCAGCAGACGACCCAAGGTCTTGTTCATTTTCACATCCAGTATAATGCCTTTAAGAGGATACCCTTAACTCCTGATTAGAGCTATGATTCTGATATCTATAAACGAACCCTTCATCGTATACAAGTCATGCACCCAACAAACCGGTCTATAAGCTTACTACCTCTAAGACACTTTAGCCATTGGAACATCAAAGTACACAAGTCATATACATGAAGCTGTCTATCTACT
This sequence comes from Antiaris toxicaria, assembly GCA_035233585.1. Taxonomy (NCBI): domain Eukaryota; kingdom Viridiplantae; phylum Streptophyta; class Magnoliopsida; order Rosales; family Moraceae; genus Antiaris; species Antiaris toxicaria. Next base: position 56,226,121 of record CP141153.1, read on the forward strand.
CAGGATTAAGGTTACTACATAATGAACGTCAAAAGCATATCGATCCACTCAAAGCGGACTTCGTAGATCAATCACGCTTTAGTCTTATTTTAATATGTCACCACCAAGCAACATATCTATGTCTCTACTTGGGAGTCTATGTTCCAGACAGTCAAGATAAACTGTCCCCTCTAAGGCTTTAGACAACATAATAGTCTTAACATGAATTAGATGCTCGGTCTAACCCCATAGACTACAGACCTTAGTTTAGACCGCTTACTTTAGAACATTGTCTTCTTGCATACAAAAATCCATTGCATGCAACGTTCTAACAGTTTTAACACAAGCAGTCAGGGAGCCATATTTGCTTACATTTACTTTAATATGTAAATAAATTGAGGACAGACAGTAATATAATGAATAACCTCTATATATAATTTTATTATCCAGTTCAAAATAAATACATCAAAATATCTCTAATGTTTAGGGTATTTCCTAACAATTCTAGCATAGCTTATCTCCTTCTAATCATCCAGATCTTTGAGAATTTGTTGTTATTAGTGAGATATACAATAACCAATTCGCTCACCTAAGAGTCTGTAGTTTAAAAAAATAAGAGTGACAAAACCCCTATTTATAAAATTGCATTAGGTGATTTTTTGAATTTTGAATTAGACCAATCTCTCTCTCACAAGCCTTAAGGCTGATTCTCCCTAGGGCATTTTCCCTTCAAAAATTTCGACCATACCAAGGAAGGGGAATTCAAAATTCAAACAGGATTCTAACAAGATTTTTCTCTTTCCTTTTTCCACACAAAAACCGACTTCTTCCCTGTGGATTTATCTATAAAAAACTCAGCTTTAATGAATAATTGTGATTCAAAATATGATTCAAATTTTAAACGCCACAAATCTTGGGATTTTGTCTACATGGATAATTTTTTACAACTTCAACTCAAATTCAAATAAAATCATGATAACTTTATTTGAAATTCAAATAATTATAATATCTTCTCCAAAACAAAATTCAAATTTAAATTAGGAGAAAATCTTATCTTCCATCTTTATCCAAATTGGATGCCACCTATGTCTGTGCCAGGATAAGATTTTGTTCAATTCAAATTCAAATGAGATAATTTTTTGAATTTCAAATATTTATTTAAGACAAGATTTTTAAAATTTAAATTAATTTCTTATTTATCTTTTGAAAGATAAATACAATTAATTTAAATTTTAAATTTTATCTTCTAAAATAAATATTAATTAAATATTTATCCTGTTTATTGAATAATACAAAATTATAATTTTACCCTCTGACATCTCGAGAAAAACACCTACACCCTGTGGAGGGTGATTCGGATTTTCTCTTTACTAAATACAAAAAGAAAAGTAATAAAGAATATCCCGATCAATTACCACCCGTTAAGGATTTATGTAGAGCTAGTAGGAGGACCAATTGAACATACATAATGTGGGTTCCAATAATCAATGTAACTATTAATCTTTACTGAGACTTAAGGCATTATTGGTGCCATACACTATCACAAATATAAAATGAATCATGTCTGTGGGCTTTGAATTGTGAGGCTTACCTTTTGTTAGAAGTGGTAACACCTATAATGTTCTTAGGGTTCATTTGGTATACTGGATAGGATTATATTAGATAAAATAATATTAAAGGATTGGATTGGAAAGTATAAGAAAAGATAGGATTAAATAATCATCTTCTCTTGAAGGGGATGTGATTATCTCCTTCTAAGGAGATTAAATTATGAGCTTGTTAAATTTAGTCTTTTAAAATTTCTCAGCAGACAAAGAATTAAAATTCAGTTTTATCTTATCTTCCTTAGTCCTGTACACCAACCAGGTCCTTAGGGTTTTTTGAGGAATGTCCCAAAAGAGCATATTTATAAAATATTTATAGATTTCAAGATTTTTGTCATTTTATAATATCAAATAAATTGTGATTTTATGACAAAAATGTGAATAATTAAGTAAAAATCCTTACTATATACACTAATAAGGTTATTTTCATAATTTCCTCAACGCACCTTTAATATTATTTAAAACGCTAAAAATGACCAAAATCGCATGATCTAGTGGCATCTATAGCCAGATCTAGCTGTTGAAACGATCTGTAGCTGAAGAGAAAACGGTGGACAGACTTCCTTCTTAAGTTTCGTTCATGTCGGTAATGCTATGCTTGGCACATTCTCGCCGTCGTATAACATTTTATTAAGAAGCTGCCTCCAATTTTACGTTGAAAATTCAGTGCACATAAGTCATGATTTGACATCCCACATGGAAATCCTTCTCAAATATATATGCATAAATACATATATATATATATATATACACACGCGCGCGCGCGCGCACACGGTAACTGACAAATCACATTAAAAATCGACTGCGTTTATATATATAAGTTTAAAACATGTGCTATATAAATATTAGACATATAATAAGAGAAAATTAAAATTATAAATAAAAAATATATAAAAAAAAGAACAACAACAACAAAGAATTTGAAAATAAAGCCTTTTTAATATAGATGCCCCTAAATTTTTAGAATTTAACAATTTAGTTTTTAAATTTTTTCTTGAAAATCAACTTTGAACTTATAATTTTTTACCGTTCTTTTTTTTTATATTCCAATTAGTTAAAGTTTGGCTAGTTGTTTGCACATTATATGCATATTATTGCCCTAAAAGGATATTGATGGTAATTTTAATTAATTTCAATACAAATTTCTTTGAAAACTTGAACTAAATTTAATTATAATTCAAATTTGAACTTAAACATTAGAACGAATTTATATTTAAATTAAGCAAAAATGATTACCAATACACTTCTTGAGATATAACATGCAAGTTATGTGTAATAAAGTCTAAATTTTAATCGATTTGATTAAAAAAAAAAAATTTGAATCGTCAAAAACTATAAATTTAAGAGGTTGATTGTTAAGAGAAAAATTTAGGGACTGAATTATCAGATTCAAAAAATTCAGGAAGTAACTGTATAAAATTAGCAAAAAATGAAAAAAGAGACACAAAAACGAATAAAAAAATAAAATGACTACAATAAAAAAATTATCAACATGAATAAAAAGATAAAAATGAAAAAAAATGGATCGAAAAAAAAAAGAAGACAAAAAAAAAAAGGTTTTTTTCCGTCCAAAACTAACGAAAGTGAAAGTGCACTTTTACACTTCTTTTTTGAAAGCACACCTTTACGCTTCTATATATATGTGTGTGAAAAAAAAAATCATAATATACATGTGCAAAACAAGAAAAGAATAAGAAAAGAAAATTCCCTCTCAAATACAGATATATCAATTACTTTTTTTGTCTCATTATAAATATACATTTTATATCAATTCAAAAATCATAATATCCAACATTAAAATATATATATATATATCAAAAGAGGTAGCTCGATATCATTATTGTAATTACACTGAAAGATACAAGTTTTAGAAACTTAAGAAGATGGCAATCACTCTAAAATATCAATTTAACAAAGACCGTCTTAAGATAAAAAGTACAATATTTTAAATAATATATTACATGAAATTTTCTTGTTTCTTTAGTTGGGTTTCTCAGAAAGAGCTGAAGCATTCATGTTCAGAGGAATTTGAGTCATCAGAAGGAGAGTGGTTGTGTCTGCCTTCATAGGTTGTTATCACCAAACGACAATCCTCGGAAAGTCTTTCAACCCTCTTCTTCACCCGACAGTTGTTATGAGTACAACGGTAATAACTTCTGCCATTAGGTCAAAAACGAAAATAAAGCATCTCAGTGATTTTAATTAGCTATAGCTGAACATGTCCCACATAGATGATAAAAATAAAATAAAATTCATATTAATACATTGATCCATTTATCTGTATATATCTATTTAGGAACGGGTTCCTATCTGGCATCCCTTGCATATACCATTTGTACTAATAAGGTTATCAAATGTAATATTTTTTAATAGTACTTGTACGCCAATATATGAATAGCAGCAAGATTTTAAATAAAAAATATTAAGAATATCAATTCTAATTCTAACTTTGAATTATCAATCAATGTAGCATGTGAGTTATTATTCTTTTATTGATAAATATTTAAAGTATGCTATCACGTCAATTAATTGCATTTATCAATGAAATATAACAAGTGAGTTGGTATTTAAAAATTAATATTAAAGTTAGTACTTCTAGTATTACTCATTCTAAATATAAAGTTATATATAACTTAACTAGTTGTTACAAGTACCGCATATCATATATAGTATCACATACGAGACATTTCATGTTTGTGAGTGTGTATATATTACTTGGAATAAGGATTTAAACTTTATATATTATGATGAGCTTAGATATAAAATTATAGTTAGATAGTACATATAATAAATTTGGCTATAAATTGATGTGTGCATGATATATCTATTTTAAGGAGTGATCTCATCCAAATTAGTGGGGGTAAGTTGATCCATCTCGAAATGAAATACAAGGAATACGTACATATATGGCAGCAGAAGGATTTTGTGAAATTAGTGTGAAATAGATTTTGACATTATCCTTTTGTCACCTATATATTTCATCATCAGAAGCGTAGAACTTTTGAATAGGAAATTTAAAGACGTAAGAAAGAGCTATTCCCAAGTAAATAAATAAATAAATAAATAATACACATACATATATATGCACACACATATGCCTATACATATAGAGAGAGAGATTGAGAGAGCTTAAGAAGTGGCAAACCAATTATAGGAGAGGAGGAGACAAAGAACAAAGGCAATAAAGTTTAAGTTGGAGGAAGCTAGTCATTGCTGATATAGGTACAATAACTCTATCACTACTGATACAAGATCTAATCGACCTATGTGATTCGTTACCTTTGAGAACGAAGAAATAAGACCTTAACAAAATGAAAAGATTGGTTATCAATAAAAAATAACAATAAAAAGGAAGATTATGATAACTTGTCATAGCCATACTTTTCCATGATTAAATAATATACAATCGATAATTGAAAACTTCAATAATAGGAAAAGCAATTAGGTCATATATCCCAGTCATGTGATAGAATATATACCTATAAATGTACATATGCTACGATCGAGTTATGTCAAAGGTTCAAAAATTTTATTAGTTTAGAAATTATCATGTTGAGTGTTCCTTCGTCTAAATTCAAACCTCAAAATTCAAAGTAGTTGATAGTAATCCAAATGTAGGTTTTAGAAAGCTAACTACAACAGTATGTTCTATATATAGATTACTAGGTCATGGTTAATTATAGGAGACGCCCATGATACCCATTTTTCCCATGTTAGGCAGAATGTGGGAGAGAAGTACTACAAAATCAAATAACAACTATATGTGTGTGTATATATTTAACAGTATATGACCTTTGGTTTCTATTTATTTACAAGAATGAAAACATTTTCAAATTTCGAATTTAAATATTTATATTCAAAACCCCTCTCCTTTTACCTGTTAAACCATAACTGTTCAACCATCCCTGGTAGGCTAACTATTAGTAAAGATAATTATGTGTAAAGATAATTATGTTTAAAATAACGACTATATATCTACCCTAAATAAATGTGTTAATTGGCTTATATAAATCATCGTTACCTCTCTCTTCAGAATTATATGTACATGCAGTGTAAACTCATAGCTACCTTATGTAAGGTCTAATTTTTCTTCGTCTTGTTCATTACTAAATGAAAATCCGAGAGGACATTAGCCATATTCAGGAATCTGTGGTGCATATTGTACCGCAGCAGACTTATAAACAAATCCAACATTTGGAAAAAAAATATAAATATAGATATATATGTATACATACATTAAACTGAAAAACTATATAAGTTCATTACCATGGATTTAGTACTATAATTATTTATAAGTTGTCAACTGTTTCGGTTCTTTATTATATTAAAGCTCCTTATCTAGGATATTATTTACTTTTTTGTACTATTATTAATGATTAGTATAACCATATTATCTCGATGGAATTTGAATTGAGTTTTAATGGCATAATACAAATGTAATCTATTACTTTAGTTGTTGAAGTTATTAGATCATTTTTACATATTTCCAGCATTAAACGTCATGCCTAATTAAAGACATTTATGTGACAAAATAATTTTTATTTTTAACCATAGCCAGCCGATAGCTAGCCAACCGAAAAAAAAAAAAAACACGAATAGTTTTTTTTAATGTAAAGGTAATTTTGAGAATATTTTCGCTGATTTATTAAGGACGTAATTTGGCTAATTAATTTCTTTGATTCTTTTTCCCCGCAAAACATGTCTTGACTCTTGAATATCAAATTAATTCCCTAGGTAAATAACAGTTAAAAGAAAAAAATCACTGGCTATAGTTGGATCAAATCTTTATTAGTTCCAGCTAAGGTTAGCCACAAAAACTATACAAATCATTATATAAGCAATACATAAGAAAGAAATTAAGGATAAATTAGTCAATAAATCAAGTAGGTACCTTGGGTGAAGACTGTTCTTGACGACTTTCTGTCCATATTTCCTCCACTTATAACCATCATCAAGAACATCAACATCACTTCTGGTTTGAAAGCAAAACCTTGGCTCCCTCAGCTTTCTCCTCACTTTCACCTTGTTTTTCTCTGCGCTTGAGCTCCTCCACCTGCAGTGAATTCCCGATATACTAATCAATCATCAACATTATTAATACCTCGTTACTACTACTAAATAATCTCTCTAAATTATGATGTTTAGCAGTAATTTCACATTTCATTTTATTTTAAGAATATGCTGGCTGATAGGTACAAATTCCCTCTACCCCAAGTTCAAAGAAATAAAAATCTCACTAAATTACTTTAAAGTTCCGATTAATTATATATATATTTTTTAACGAGATTTAGGAGGATTTAAAGTCGAAGATTTTCAATAGATGGTGGGATTGCTAACTAATAATTAAGCAAAGCTTTCTTGCACAAATCCCATGTTTTATTTAATTAAAGATGTAAGATCGATGCGTGTGTACATTTATATACATATATGTATGCACATATGTATATATATTTGCACATAGATTGGTGACTATATATTTATCAAAAATAGTGTTTGTTGTCTTAGTTGCTTTTTTTTTTTTTTTGCTAGAAAGTGTCTGAGAAGTGAGTTGTTTTCTGCAGGGAAATAATGAGAGCCTCTCTAGTACTACCCTCCCAAAAAGAGTATGGTCTTTGAAAAAATAGATTCTTCTCTTCCATATACTATGGCTGCAGAATCTCCCTCTTAGATTTTGTTGGAACAACATGCACAAAAAAGAATATTTTCTTAATTTTCGTGCTTTCTTTTGTGCATAGGTTCTCATCATCATGTGTTTTATTTTCTTACACACAGAGAGCGAGAGAAGAGAGAGAAAGAGAAACAACTGTGTAACGACTAATACCATGAATTGCTTCCATCGCTAGCATTACTAGTGCAATTTTCCTCGTTAACAGCCTTTGGATCCAACGTTCCAACCTATTAAAATTTTTCCAAACTTAATTAGGTTTTGTAGAAATATTTAACAAATGTGAAAAAAAAAATTGCATAGTTAATTAATCAGTATCTAATTAATAGAGTACCGCTTGTTCGTTATTCCAAGAAGGTCTTGAAACAAGGTCGCCGTGGCAGAACCCCATGGCGGTGTCTACGTTATCGCCTTCGGCAGCGGCGGAAGTACCGTTGAGAGGCTGATGAGTCGACGACGACGACAATTGGCGGGCCGTGGACGGCGACAAGAAGCTCAAGACGTTATGAGTGTGATGATCATGATCTTCAAATTGCACAAACCCCATTTCGTGGATCGGAACAGTCACCGGCGTAGCGGCGGAGAAGGAGACTTGGAGGTCGTAGCTAGGCAATCCTGAAGATGACCTTTCTCCTTCCATTAAAAAATAAAAATTATATATTCGATAAAATTCTCTTCTTTTTTCTTTGAAACAATAATGAGCTCGTTTGATAATTTTCTTCTCTCTTTGATATTCCCTTGTGATGATCCGTACTGAGCTGTTGGTATATAGTGAAGCTGCAGGGTTTTGTGGGTTTTGTGGTGCTTGGTACACGGTGTGTGTTTTGTTTGGGTCAACAGGTAAACGCAAAATGGAATAATATGGTTTCCTACTTGAAAATATTCTTTTCCATCTTCTTAAGGTTGTCTATCTGGTTGGCTTGTTGGCTTTATGGCTCGTTTGATATTCCCTTTAGATGACGTATAAATTTTTTTTTTCTTTATATAAAAATAGAGGATAACGTATTTAAATAACTTTAAAATTAGGATGTGATTTCGCATGATATATGATGTATATTTGCTCGTATACTTTGATTATATATATATATAGTGGTGGGACGACTTGAACCAAAATCTTGAATTTATCATTGATGATTGCGTCGGCGTAGTTGTGTTGCCCTTATATTCTCTTGCTTCACACGCACACACGAATGCACAGTTCAAAAGAAAATCATAGGATTGGTGACGCTTTTAAGGGATATCAAAATTCATTAGCTGGAGATGTCTAATCGGCAAATAAATTTGGACAACAGTAATAATAACAATAATGATAAAAGTGATAAATATATAATAAAATAAAACGCTTTAGCTGAAGGATTATGTTAATGTTCTAAAATTGTAAGATTTGAGTTAATGTTCTTTTTGGTGGCCAAATGCATAAATATTTAATTGATAATCACACCAATTTTTTAAGCACTCATTTGGTAAAATATTTTAGTTTTAATTTAGCTTGAAGTAAGTTAAATTAAAACTAAAATAGAACATTCAATATGCAAAAATTTAATTTAAATTCAAAGTATAACAAAATATTCATCTTAATTTGATTCAAGCTAAATCAAAATTATAATATTTTAGCAAACAAACGCTAATATTCTTCAAAGTTGACTCTTTCTACAATCCTTATCAAGAAAACAATATATAGTCTGAACAGTTAATGGAATTTATTTTGGAGTATACATATCATAGTAGCACATTACTTAAATAGTATGGCCTATCCTTCAAATATTTGACAGATTATCTTCAACCAAATAATATATATTTGACACATTATCCACTTCAAAAAAATATATATACATATTTATTTATATAATTGAGAAATTTGCCACAATGCATATCTATGGTGTAGATAAATTGGTATTCCTCACAAAGAAACCGATAATTCTCAATAATTTAGAAAATATATAGATAATTAATTTGGTGGATCTGTCATATTTCACAAAGGAATAAGAGAGTCGGATTTACTATAGCAGTTAAAATTGACTATCTTCTATGTTATGTAGTATATTGTAGCTCATAAAATTCATTCTTATTAATCAGTTTTCTTTCAGCTTCCCTAATGTTCTAGAAACACTAACTCTAAGGAAACTTTTTGTCCTTGTACTACGCCATTTTCTAGTTTTCAGACGACTCGTTTTTCTCCATCTAATTAAAATGTAAGTTTACCAAGAGTTGTAACTGTACACTTCATTTAAAATTTTTTATATCGCATTTTTTAATTTGAATTTATTATTAAAATTATGAATTTTTTTTTGTAAATTATTAAAATTATGAATTTAATCTTATATCCAAACTGATTCTAGTTTTTTATTTTTCCAATTATTATCGCAGGTAAAAAAGAAAACACATTTTATCATTGCAAAATTATGATACTCTTAATGTCACCTCCAGAGGCAAATTTGTTCCACGTACACCATCACTAATGAGTAGCCTTTTTTTTCTTTTTTTTTGGGTTGATCTTACTACTTTGGCTTTGCCACCTGGTGATGGTGATATTACAATACTGCATATGATAAGCCCCAAAGCCAAAGCTAAATAATTGAGTTTCCATCAAATGACATGGATGTGTTATGAAATAGTCTACACCTTACTTGAAATGGTAGCAAATGAGGTATGGTGGCTTGCAGGCTAATGTTTCTTACCGAGTTTATCTGTCAATATAAATTATTATTATTTTTTAAAAAATAATTAATAAAAAAATAGACATATCAATAGGAGAAAGATCACCTCAATAACCATCAGAATTTTTATGTAATTGAGGAGAAAGTACCAAAATACCTCCTGTAGTTAGTCAAAAAACCACTTGTTTCTTTTGTTATACAAACGCACAAAATATTTCATGTGTTAGTACAATTAGACACAAAATATCGCTTAGCTTGTGTTTAGTTGATGAGTTTTAATCCAAAGATTTTAATTTCATTTTTTTTAAATCAACAAGTTATATTATTTAGTAATTAAGATTATAATTTAAAAACTCAAATTTTAAAAGTTCATAACTTTGCACATATATAAATCGAAATGAGATATATATATTTTTTGAATTATATAGAATTTCGAAACAAATAAAATAAGATCTATATTGATTTTTTTAAACACATTTTAAGTTTTTTTACTTTTTGACTACAACTGTTTAAACACATACCAAACGCACGGTTAAATTTTAATCACAATCCAAATTGTAATTCTTGGATTAAAGTGATTGAATTTTTAAAAATGCTAAGATTGTCCTTTCCAATCTATAGTAAACTCTATTTCAAATATTATTTCACTAAAAATTTTAAAACAATAAAAAACTCTCAATTTCTTTTACGAAAACAGGAACAAAAAATAAAAAAGAACAACTATAGATTTTTTAATCATTTTGAAACTTGTATTTAAATTTAATTTAAGTAATATTTGAACAGTGTTTTAATATAGATTAGTTAAGATAATCTTGGTATTTTCAAAAATTTAATCGTTTCAATAGGCATTTTGTGTCTGATTTTAAAAAACCAGGAGGTGTTTGGGCATTTATATAATAAGAGAAATAAAAGTGATATTTTGGCAAAATAAAGGGAATGTATTTTCCGCCTTTCTTAACATTAACTCTGACATTACAATCACATTAGAATTAACTAATAGTGAATTGTTATAATTGTAATCAACATAACCCCAGAGCCCAAAATTGCACACTATTAGTAATTACACTTTTTTATTTTGTAAAACAATTAACAAAAAAATTCTTATATTTTTCTCATTAAATTTTCTTTTAATCAAAAACATGTTTTGAGTAGAGCTAATAATTAAATAATAACCCCATTTATTTTTGTGATCAAGGACAATAAAATCTTATTTATGGTATTATTAATATTTAGAGACTTATAAAATACTAATTAGTCAAGTATTTATGAATTGGAACACTTATTATTTATCGCTTTTAACGGATCACTAAAATTTAATTAAAAAAAAAAGGAGCTGAAACATCATGGCAATGAATGGTATGATAGTCTTTTACTAACAAATTATGCATGCAAGTTATGCATATGCCTTTGATAAGGAGGGAAAAAAAATCCGAATCAGTACGAGGAATATTATTACTTGAAAAGGCAAAAAAAAAAAAAGGAATGAAATTAACCACGGTATCTGGAGTCGAAAGGAATGTTTTTGTAATAACCGAGAAACTTATCATTCTCAAAAAATTTTGTACAAGATATGTAAATAAATGTACATTCATGATGAGACATGTTATAGAATACAGAGCAGATGAAAATTTTGATTAATTGAGTTTTAATCAAAATTTGACAATGAATTAATGAATATAGTTTAAAAGCTAAGCATTAATTCAAATTAAGATATTTTAAAATTAATAAAAAAGTATGTAGAAAATGTATATTAAGATATCAATGGCACATAAGTAAGTAACATTGATTAACGGCTAAGATTAGCCAAACAAGCCCTTGCAAATTTCTTAAAGAGAATTAAAAAAATTAAAAGAAATGAAGAGAGAGGATGAGAGGCACGTGAGGGAGAGGCCTCCACCAGCCAAAGTGAATTAATTCACTTATGTTGGCTGCAAATAAGCAGCCGAGAGAGAGAGAAAGAAAGAAAGAGAAAGAGAAAGAGAAAGAGAAAGAGAAAAAAAGAGAAAGAGAAAGAGAAAGAGAGAAAAGGAAACCCTTTTCAAGTTCAGATTTATTGATCAAGCATTCAATCAAGACTCAGCAGCAAGAAGTTCTCAAGTTTCAAGTAAGGTAAACCCTCGTTTTTTTACATTTTTCGGGTGGACAAATCTGGGTTTTGAGAGGGAAAAAAAAGAGAATGTGAGCTTAGCATGTTGAGATTTTCGGTTAAATCAAAACATGGCTCAAATCTAGTTGTTTTTAAATACGAATCCATGAGTTGATGGTTTAGAAAACCAAGTTTAGTGAGTTTTCTTCAAGAAAGTTTAGATTTTTCAAATATTGAGTTAAGAGATGTTAATAAGCAAAATGTGAGATTTTGCTTATGTAACCATGGATTTGTGATAGTAGAAATGTAATCTATACCTCGAAACAATCTTATTGAGATCGATTTTGAGTGTAAGAAGTAGAACAAAGGTCATCAAAACCTTAGAAAATCAGAGCGAGCATTTCGGACCCAGAATCTTAATTCTGGTATGAACACGGGCGTGTACAAGGATATGTTCAGAACACGACCCCAAACATGCCCATAGGCACGACCGTGTTCCAAGAAAAATCCAGACCCAAGAGGTACACGGCCAAGAACACGCCCGTGTATTGGGCCATGTCAAGGGGCACACGGTCACAGAAAGTGCGTGTAGCAGACCATGTTAGACAGTAGGAAAACACGGCCAGAAACACGGCCGTATAGGTAACCATGTAAGCATGCACGTATAGTCCAGAGGAGTACATGGCCGTATATCCACCCGTGTAAGTATACACGGATTACACGGCTATGCTCCTCGAAGTACACGGCTATGCACGTAAAGTCCAGAGGAGTACACGGCCAAGGACACGCCTATGTAAGAGGGCGTGTTCGAAGCCAACGTAAAAAAAAAAAAAAAAAAAGAGTCTGGAAATAGAAATTTCATGTTTTGCCATGTTTCCAGCATAAGATGAATATTGGAAATAATCAGCGATTATTTCTTTTATAGGAGTTCAAGCCAGAGACCCCAATAGAGCATTCCCAGAGCAGCAAAAGCTCACGCTAGCAGATTTTCTGTAAGTTCAAGCATTGTCCTGACTACAACGTAGACAATCTTGTTATGTTTATGATATTATGTATATTGTTTGACATGTATGTTAAACATTGATTGTCTGTATCATGATACTCAGGTCAGTTCATGTCATACATGTAGAATTTCATGTTTCACTATACATGTCAGACAGGTACCAGGTACACGAAAACAGATAGGTATACAAGGCACCTTAGTGTGTTAATAAAACTCTCACCCCAAGTAAATCACGTAACAGGTTCTTACTGTGAGGGCAATCAGTATACTACCCAGTTGGAACACCAGTAAGATGGTTATTAAACCAGTTATTGGCGTATCGGCCTCTCGACCTACAGGGAGATTTTCATGTTTAGCTCCAGTTAAGACTGAGGAGGTCAGCACTAAAGTACCGCTCTCAGTTATGCTAACATGTTAGTACGACAAATCAGGAGCTCAAAACCAGAACTTAATAACAGATAATGTCCTAAGACTAATCTTTCAGCCACGAACATGTTTTACAGAGTCTAGTTTCATGCATGAGCACAGCAGTACTACATGTCATGATTCATGTTTTTATATTTGAACTTACTGAGCCCATAGCTCACTAGTTTGTTCATATGTTGCAAGTAAGAGACCTGCTTACCAGTAGTATACGGTGGACGACGAACATGGTAGATGCATGCCAGGTGGATTAGGCGAGGGGTTGTGGTCACCATTAGTCTTCCGCTGTACAGTTTTGAAAAGTTTAAACTTGCAATTTCAAGAATATGTTTTCAAGTCAAGATTATGTGATAAGGGAATCATGAATTCATGTGCAAATTATTTTATTAACATGATTTTCTTATCACATTCTCGAACAAGTTGTTATATCAAGAAGAAAAATAAAAAATTTATTCCGTAAAATTTACAAGCAGTTTTCACATTTAGCATGATTGTTGGCGACCCTAGAGGCCTACATACTATTGCGGTTAACTACAGAATTGACTGTAATAGCACTGTAGGGCCTTGACAGCAGGGCGGGCCGCCACAGTTTTAAATGAAAGAAACTCTAACTAGCTGGCTATCTTACCTCTCAAGATTTGAACTTGGGAGCTTTCTTTTAACCCACCTCACCCACCCATTCGATTAGCGCCAATTTGTCAAAACAAATATTTCAAAGTGAAATCGAAAAAAATATATTGAAATGAAAAACTTAATAATATGAATTGTACTTTTGTCATACTGAAATAGTGGATCCTTTGTAAACATCATCTTATTGTTAGCAATTTGATCAATAAATGATAACACTTTTATGTAGTATAATGCATTATTTAAATGTGTACACTCATAAAATTTAATATGATGGTTTAAAAAACTTATCTTATTAATAGAATAAAAATACAGTCCATACCATAAACTCTTCAAAAACATTTACCTAAAGCTGGGTTGAACCATATGAACAGAACTAATAAACGCAACGCAACATACTTCTAATTAAATAAATATAATACATTGGATAATTAATGTTTAAGCCACTCACCGAAAGTCTTCACATATACTTTGTGTACTAGTAATAATTCTTTTAATTGAATGCCGAAATTTGTTGGCTCTATATCTATTGCACACATATGAAAACATATCACCAAATTTGTGCTATTTTGTGATAATATTTAGAAATGGCAAATTCTAGGGAAGCCTATAAAAAAAAATACATTTATTTGTAGGGTTTTGTTTTTGAACTATCAGATCTACATCAAAAACAGTCAATTTTATACATATATATTGTTTTGACATGACTTTAATTAAATTTAACAGCACTTAACCTCCGTTTATTTTTAACATTGCATTCAAATACAATAAAATTTTCATTTAAATGTAAAAGTATTACATTTAAATACCAATCACATCATATTTTAAATATAATATAATCACTATTTATTTTTTTATAATTTTTATTAATCACATCACATCAGATACTCCTTTTCTCTCTCCTTTATTTCTCTTTACTTTTACCTATTACATCATATATTCATTATTAAAATATAATTCAAATATTTTTCATCTAAATACATATTGTATTCAAATATAATGCAAATACTTTTCCTCCAAATACAATTTGCATTCATTATATTGCATTTAAACATAATGCAAGCGCAATATATTTACCAAATGGAACTTTAGAATCATGTGCTAAGAAAGAAAAATTGCAGCTTCTATAAAATCATAATGCCTCACTAAATCAATATCTTCTTATTTATGGTTTTTTTTTTTTTTTCTAAAAATGAAGATTGTGAAAATATATACAAATTTAACACATCTAAATTAGATTGACACGCATTTGTATTATGTTAAATACCCCACTTTAGTTTATTAATACAAAGAAAAAAAAATCAGAATTCAACTATATAATCTTAACAAAACAAGGAAAAAAGAAAAGACAAACAAGAAACAAACCCACACAGAAAAGAAAAACAAAAATAGCAACAGAAAGAAAAGTATGCTATATCATATTCAAATAAATAAGAGGTCATGTCCTGTTAAAACTCTTTGCTTGTAAAATCCAATGTGAGAAATCTTGTTGAAGGAAAAAGTGTGCATGAATATAACTGGTCTTATATACATAACTTAAAATCCTTCTCATTTTGAGCATGATCGCATTTAGTTTTATTTACGCAATAAATATATAAGTTGTTTTGTTCTTCTTCTTTTTCCTTAATTCCATTCAACTTAGCCTTAAAAAAAAAAAAAAAAAGATTCCATTCAACTTAGTGGGTGTAAATTTCAAAGTTTGCGTAGTAGAAAATCAAAAGAATATAAAGTAGTTGAAGTGCATAACTTGCTTAAGGCAGGTTAATTAGTTATTTAATTTTCTCCCTATGTACCAAAACTCCCACTTAGAAAATTAAGAATTCAACATTTACAACTCTTAAACTGCCGTTCCTTTAGTGTATCCTCTTCATTCTAATCATGTTATACTTTGTTCATCAATTTAAGCAAACATCATGACGAAGAGAATTTCTTCGGCGACATCTGGATAATATTGGCCGCAAATTAAACCCTAACTTGTAAAAGTCCACGTAATAAGAGCATTTCTCTTCATTAGTTTTTGACATAAACAGGGTCATTCTCTACTAGTAAAAGTATTGGAAAAAGAAAAAAAGGCAAATAGAAGGAGGTAAGTCAATTTGATCAACTTATAAAATGAAAAACAGTTTTTTTTTTTTTAATTTAATTCTTTCTATTCATGGCTATATCAGAAAGAGGAAGACTTTCAGAAATGCGTATTTTATTGTTTCAATAACCGTCCACTAATTATATTGAAAATTCATTAATTTGTTTATGTATTTTTTTATGTGACTAAAGTTTTAAATTTACATGATGTAACGTAATGCTATTAGGAAGATAGCAAGTGAAATAGAAACTTTGTAACATCAAATCTCGATTCAAGAAGAGGAAAGTATAAATCTAGTGTTTTGATTTATTTTATATGTGTCTCATCTTTATTTTATTTTATACCTATCACATAGAAGATAACAATTAAATTTTTATGTGGAGCTAAAACTGAGCCCCCAACGAACAACGATTCCAAACGGAATTTTCTCTACTCAACTTTAAAACTTCCAAATCTACATCTCACTTTCTCTCTTTTTTTTTTCAAAAATCTCAAACTTCAAATCATAAAAATAAAAAAGATGAAAAACCATGATCCATATTACATATTTTTTTTTCTGAATACATTTTAAATTCTTACACTATTTTCTATATTATAAATTATTTCCAATTTACATCTCCCCAAATACAAATTTCCAGATCAACATTCAAAAGTCCGTCCCCAATCATCATTCCAAATTACCTTTAAATTATACTTTTAACTAGAAGTTTTACACTATATGTATACTATAAAAAAACTATACATATATTTTTGAAAGTAGCAGTCAAATTAAAACTAATATAATTTAAACTAACTAAAAGTCATAGTAATAAGTACAAGAGAACAATAATAGAAGGAAAGAACTCTATTATAAAAATAATAGTAGTGGTAACAGAAAGAAGGAAGAAAGAAAAAAGAGGGCAAAACAAAAGGCTGAAGAAGGGAGAGAGAGAGAGAGAGAGAGAGCAGATAGTCTTTAGGGTAATGAGTGGTGGGTACATCAAACCTTCCATCCATGTCAAAGATGTCTACAGATCAGTTGAAACTTGAAAGGAGAGGAGAGAGGATATAAGAAAAACCTCTCAAATCCTGCCATATCAAATTCCAATACCCACAAGAGATTGAACAAAATTGTCCACTCAGACCCACCCTTTTTCCTGCAAAAGGAGACAATAACTATAATAATACCACCCACATATTCTGCTTCCTCCTCTCTCTCTCTCCCCTTAAGCATCCACTCACTCTCACCTGTTACTTCGTCCACAGTTGTCCCCCTTTCCTCCTTCTCCCATGAAAAGACCCTCCCAACTTCCCCCACAATACCAACAACTACACATATACACCTATCTCTCTCTCTTTCTCTCTCAATTAGCAACTCCAAGCACTTTTATGAGTCTATTCTCCTCAATGGAATCCTCCAGGGCGACAATTACTCGAACCAAATTCCTTTTTCTCCTCTCGTAGTCCCCTCTTTTAATTCACACGTTCACGTAATGAATCATCTTGGAATAAGTTGTTTGCAAAAGTTTAGGATTTCTCAGAATAGACTGCTCTTCAACATATGATTTTAGTGCCCTTTTGCATGTTAGTAGAAAACAATTTGGAGGGAATATGAATTATTATCGCTGTTATTATTTCACAATATGACAATATATATGAATATATATATATATATATAAATATATAAGCAATTAATATATAAACCAATATTTTCTTTAATTTTGCTTTGTTTAGCAGAAGTAATCAAAGTAGGAAGGAAATGATAGAAGTGAAAGAAAAGAAAATGAAAATATGATCTGTTGAATAAGTTCAAGGACAAATCTAATCATAAATTACAACCACACAATAAGTTAAGGGACAATGGTGGAAAGGAAAAATTAAAAATAAAACTCCTATTTCAACAACAAAGCATAATGGAAGGGATTTTTGGACTGATAGAAAAATAATACTTCGGTTTTACCTTGAACATCTTTTGTATAATTCAAAATAAGACATTTATCTTTTTTTTAATAACCTGTAAAATCTCTCTTACAAATTTTGTTAATAAAAAATATATTTCTTATAAATGCAGAGATAAAGAAGGGGAGATGGGCTTCTTCGATTTTTTTTTTTTTAACTTGCTAAAGATGGGTTTCTTTGGTTTAGCTCTTCTTTCGTTTTTCTTACTTTAAGAAGTTTTGAAATTCCAAAGTTTGTTTTATTTTCTTTATAGTTATTTATAGTTTAAATTTTTAATTTAACTCAGAGCGCAGGGGAATTCGTAGTTTATTAGGGCACGAAATTTTTTTTTTGGGTGAATTGTTAGGGCAAGATTAGTGAGATAGTGTTGGTATTTTGAAATACTTAATGTCAAGGATAAAAAGAATTCCGAGTTCCACGTCGTTAAAACAAAACAATAATAATAGACATATAATGGTATTGGGTCACTCTACTTAACAAGTTGATTTTTTAAATTGGAAGCTCAATCCTTTAATAGTCTTGAATTACTCTTCCTATCTCTAATCTTCATATGATATCAAAGCTCAATAAACTCAAATGAGCTATTCGATCCAATCAATACAAGATAAGTGACTCTAATATGAATACCATCTTGCAAGGGCATGTTAAGGGTAAAAAGAATTCGAGTATTACATCGTAAAAAATACAACAATAATAATAAATATATAAGAGTATTAGGTTGCTCTACTTAATAAATTGACCTTATAAGTTGGAAGCTAAATCTCTTAATAGTCTCAAATTCATTTTTCTTTCTCTAATCTTCACCTTAACCAATAAAATAGAGAAATTGTAACATATAGCTATTTTTAGAAATATTAACAATAAATAGTAGATTTTAAAATATTTGAGTCAAATAATTTATTTATAAAATTAATATATAAGAGAAATTTATTGTAAACATGCTTCATAATATTATATTTTTATCGACTTACCTAAAAATATTTTGATATATTCATTTTATTTCTTTAATTTTCAAAAAAAAAAAGTTATTTATCTCTTTCTCCCTAAAAATACTAAATTTTTTTTTTTAAAACATAAGAATATTTAAGATATAATTTGTAAATATATATATATATATGAAGAAAAAAGTAAAAGTAGTATGGTTGTAGAAATGGTCTTAGAGTAATATCTTGACTTTTCCTAATAATATGAAGTTCTAATCTTTTCGTCCTTAAATTAAAAAAAAAAAGTTGCTCAAAGAAGAAATTGCTAGAGAAAATATCAACGGCTTTGGACATCCAATAAGAAGAGTCTCCCTTCAAACATATAATAAAATAAAATAAAAATCAGGGAATATGTGCTCCACCACAAAATTTCACCTGCAGCTCTGGCGTTCCTTTACTCTCGATTTGTAAATATCTCAGGAAGTATTGTTCCACCAAATCAATGTATCGTGTATATATTGTATAATTGACAAAATCATTTCGTCATTAGAAGTTAATTAATTAATAAACAACACACACTCATAAAACGATTTCTTGTGCAGCACATAAAGGGGCTCTATCTAGTGAATGGGATCATCACCAGAAAAAATAAAATAAATAAAAATAAAAGTCGACGGGGGTAAGCTCAACAACGAAACTAGCCAAAGGCTAAAGCTGATAATTAACTCAGCAATCCCAACTTCTGAAACGACAAGTAGTTTTGATATGCCACAACCAAGGGCTCAGAATGGGGGGAAAAAGGGTTTGTCTTTCCAAAATGCATAGAGGATTTTGATTCTGCAGTAAATGTGCAAACTATTCTATTATGGTCAAAATATTTATGATGCACATATTATATACTAATGCAATACAACGTGTTTTGGATACCTTATATATTCTATTAAAATACAAATACATTTAAATAATAAATCAATTCGAAATATTATTCTTTTATTTATTTTTTCTATTTATTTTTATGAATCATATTACATTCTCTGTTATCAACAACTCAAACATATATTACATTTTAATACAATATAAAAAAAAATCCAAACATATATTGTCTTTTATATATCATATTTGAATACAATACACACTAAATGTAGTTTCCAATTGGATCATTAGATAATAACAAATATTAAAAGAAAAAGGGGAAAAGAAAAAGGATATTTATTAAAAGGCTCATAGATGATGGAGGGCCGTAGAGTCCGCCAGATTCACAAGTGGAGGGCTAGGAGAAACTCATAGATGTTGGAGCCTTGGGAACCTCCATGTAGTCGGGGTAGGGATCCTTGATGGAAGGAGAAGAGACTCCATTTATTTGTTTGTTTGTTTTTTTGTTTTTGTTTTTGCATTGTTTTGTCAATAAGTAATACTCTCTTAGTAGAATGTCATAGTTTACTATCTTTAACATAGCATATAAAATAACATTGTTGAAAATATATTAATAAGTAACAATAAATATCTATATCAAATAATGCGGAAAATATGAATTTTTTTTTTAACAAATTCAATGTTACAACTTAATTTGTAATTTAAAAAATAAACTGAATAAACTAATTTTGTAAGAATCATGATAATAGAAACATTGTCTTAAAAAGAAATTTAAGGTAGCGTTTGGTATTGTTTTTGAAATCTGTCATGTTTTCAAATTCTCTGAATTTGAGATCGTTTTGAAAACAATTCTGAGAACGTTTCTGAAATTGTGTTTGGTTTTATTTTCTGAGTGTATGTTTTGAGAAACAAAAAAGTGAAATTGTGTTTGGTTATATTTTTGAAAACCAGTCATTTTATAAGTATTCTATAAAAATATATTTATGTTTGATTTAAAAAAAATTATTATGAATACCAAAAATTAAAAATTAATAAAATTTTTTAATTGAAAAATGAATTAAAAATTAATAACCATAATATTTAAGTAATTACTATATCAATTAAATCTTAATTAACCATAATAATTAAATCAGAGAAATGAGAAAAATGAAATCAGAGAAAACGACTTTTAGTCGTTTTCAATTTTACGTTAGGAGCAAAGGAGATTTTGGATTCGTTTTGAAATCTGTTTTCAAAAACGATACAAACCAAACATAATTTCACATCGATTTTGAAATCGATTTCCTAGGGAATCGTGAAATCTGTTTTGGAAACAAAACCAAACACGCACATAAGTTATCGGTTTCAAAACTTATTTTCAAGACCGGTGCCAACAAACACGTTTTCATATTGATTTCGAAAATGATTTTCTTGGAAACCGTGAAAACGGTCTCAAATACAAAAACAAACACGGCCTAAGTAATCTTAAAACAACCAAAACTTTTAAAAATAAATAAAATAATCAAACCAACTTTAAACTTATAAAATACTAATAATAAACATGGGTTCTATTAAAATAGGAAAGTTTCGATACCCATTTTGCTACCATACATGCCTCCACGCCAAACCTCCTTCAATTCTATACTTTAGTTTTGCCTTACCTACAATATGCGAAAACTATATTAAGCAAATGTTTAGTAAGTACATATATGTTCTCACAAAATGATAAGTTTATAAACTTGGTGTAAGTACAAATCTTAATGTTTCAAAACATGATATAAAACATTAATGTAAAAACAGTGATTATACGTATCTTAACATATATTAAGCAAGTCACATGATCTTTTTTATTTTTTTATACTATCATTGGGCCCTAGGCGATGTACCATGCGTAACTACAATTGGATTGAGATTTCAAGTTCCAAACCTATTGTGGCAACTATTTAAACGTAACTATAATGAATGCTAACCTAACACCTGATGTGAGCTGCTAGCAGCTCAAATGTAAGCTATAACTATAATTTGGCATGAATCCCTATACATGCCTCTTAATTCTCCGCATCTTTTATATTTGATAACTATTACCTTAATCTTTCATCAACCAAAATCATAACATTTTATTAAAAAAAAAAAACATAACTCTTGATACCATAACATAACCATAACTTTTTATAAAAATAAAACTCTCTAAAAGGAAACATGAGAATCTTTAAAAAAATATTCACAACGAAACCTTTGGAAAGAAAAACATATGTACTCTTAAAAGTTTTACACCAATTGAAAGCCATATTAATTTTGAATCAACGTATTGTAGGTGAGATATATATTTTACCTTGCTTAATAAACTTATTAAAAATTTCTAGCTAGGTGGTGCAATGCCTTGAGACCTTAATATACTTGTTCTTTGGTGGATTCATATCATAAAACCATAGAATTAATATTCTATAATCAAGAAAAACCAAGAAAATCCTAAAAGCCAGAATATTCAATTCTCCATAAATCCTAGAACTCAAAATTCCTAAAATTACATTCACAATTCAAAATTCTATTACCCAATCATTTAAATTAATCACTCCATACCATCAATTTCATCAATGAACATAATAATTCATTCAATTCATCTAAATTCATCAAAATCCTAATTTTTTTTTGTTTTCAAGAAAAATCAAGAAAACCTAATTTGTGAGTCTGACCATCACAATTCATAAAATTCTACCATTGAATCCTTTAATTCATCATCCTAAAATATAAATTTCATCATTCAATTTAATAACTAATCAATCTTACAAATTCATTGAAACTCTAAAAATCAAAAACACCAAATCAACATAAGAAAATAAAATTGCTTTGAACCTCTAATGTAATCAAATGTAGAAGCTCTTGAGAGAAGCAAATCTTTGAGGTTTGGGTGCTGGAATTCACACTAAGGGAGGAAGATGGAAAGGTTTATAAGATTTTACACTTAATGAGATTAAATTGATATATATATATAAACTTAAATAACTAATCCCTAAATATCTAAGAATTAAGATTAAAAGTTAAATAATAACCAAATAGTTAAAAATATATATAGAAGACTTACTGACTCAGCCATTTTTAAATTCCCTATTTTTTTTTTTCATGGGTGGGTGCTATAATGCCCCCATGCTGGCTGCAGTGTGCCATTAAGCACGACAGCCTGCAACCGGGGGTAGCCCTTAGTCCCAACACATGCTATAGCGCCTATGGAGTGCTTTAGCTTGGAACCAAGGCATCCCTTAGCCACAACATGCCACGTTGTGTTAGCCTATAACTAGGGGCTTTCTACCCTTAGTCATGGCATGGCTGCGTTGTAGCATGCCACATAAATTTTTTTTTTTAATTTTAAAGGCCATTCAACCTTCTAAAAGCATTTTGGCCATAATTTTTTACTTCAATATTGAAATTGGATGATTCAAGAGGTGTTGGAAAGTTAGCGAAAAGATCTACTATTTTGGCAAAGAACTTTTCATCCAAATTGAATATTTTCTTAATTAAAGTTATGTATTCTTTCATACAAAATTCTTATTACTTAACTTCTTACACATGAATTTTCTTAAGCGTATTAAAGCTTTTTCCATCATCACTTGTAAAATAGCTTATCAAAATATTAGTAACAACAAATCAGGCTCTATTTTAGAATCACTTAGAACATCTATGCTTACTAAGTTATTATTAAGAATTTAGGTGTAACATACATGTTCTTATACAAATTTTTTCTTAATTTTCTCATTACATGGGATTTTTTTAGGCAAAAACTGACGAAAGCATTAAATTTGCAACATTTTTATAACTTAAGGGAATGGACATCACAAATTAAATTTTGGAAAGCCATTTGGTATAAGGTCAAAAGTTTGATGCAAACCTCGCTAAAAATAATGAGACCCGTCAACAATTAGGAACCCAAGATTGTTTTACAATCAGATTTGAATAGAAGACCTCGACCCCTTACTTCAGCAAAAAAAAGAAGCTCGATATATATGACCTCAACCCATAATTTAATGCGAAACAAGAATCTCGGTATAAGGAAAACACCACAAATGGTGGTCAAAATCCATTTGATAAGTCGATGGTGAATGCCACAAAAAATTTCGATAAGTTCGAATAGTTCGTCAAAGAACCAAAGAGCAAATACTCTCTCAATTTGTTGAATAATGATTTGTGTCCTTCATTGCTACAAAGGATGCTTATTTATAGGCTGTTTTACAATTTTTGAATCCCTAAATGTCCTCTAGTAATTCGGAAATTACAATGATGCAAATCTAGAAATTAACTCCTAAAACCATACCTAAATCATGTCAAAACTAGAAAAGAAAAGTTGAAAATTCTAATGGCTTTATTATCAGCCATTTACAGCTATGAAAAAGTCGATAACTTGGCATGGAAGCCAATCCTAGAAAAGGAAAGTAATCAACGCTTGCAATCAACTCAATCAGTCCAAAAAAAAAAAAGCAAAAAAAAAAAGGTCAATTTGCATCATCTTGAATTGGTTGCTTTAAAGCTGTGCTTTAATTCATATCATTTATCCCAATCATCTTCTTCATCAAAACCAAACCCATAATCTTTATCTTCAACCTTTACTCCCCTCGGCTGAAACACGAGAGTAAGTGAATTTTCTTGTCTTGAGTGAAACACGTAAGGGAGTGCTTGTGAGGTTCCTAACCTTTTTCCATAGATTTTAAATGTGTCACGTGATCAAGAAAAAAACTCAACTGAAGAGGCACCACGACCAACTATTCCAACCCTATAACAGGTATTGATGAGGGAGATAAGACGAATGTTAAGGGTTGAATTAGAATGAGCGCTGTAGGATAAAATCAGTAAAAACGTATCAGAACGGCGCAGTGGAACAATAAAAATTTTTCAAGATCATTAAATATCTCATGATGCCATATACAATAAACTAACAATAATAAAACTCATACCTCAAGAGGATGCCAAACTGCAAGAGGAGAATGACTGGAGGGCTTCAACCAACTAACCTTCTCTACTAGTCTCCAATTCCCGGATGGCAGAATGTGTGGGCACTCAGTTCCTCGACCGGTATGCTAGCACCGCTAGTCTCCTTCCGACCACCCAGATCTCTAAAGAACTTATTGTCACGATAAGTTGTGCAACAATAAGTCTGCTCACATAAGAGTCTGTGGTCTGAAAGAACTAGAGTGGCAGGACCTCTATTTATATACTTGCATGAGGTGATCCTCTAAATTCGAATTGGATTAGGAGAAGATTTTCTCCCTTTTCCACACACAAAATCTGAATTTTTCAAGGCCTTATCCACTAAATAGAATTCAGCCATCTTTAGGATCTTGCATTTAAAATGCAAACAGGATTTTAACTTGAATTTTATCTCACCATTATCCATAAGAAAAATCCGAAAATTCTTAGGATTTATCTATAAAATTTTCGGCCATAATGTGATGGAAAGAATCAAAATTCAAATAGGATTTTCTAGCTTGAATTTTATCTCATCCTTATCCATAAAGAAAACCAAAAATCCCCTTGAGATTTTCCTCAAAATTTTGACCAATCTAGGGAGGAGAGAATCCAAATTCAACTGGGATTGGAACTTAAATTTTTCCCTGAACTTTATCCATAAAAACTGAATTATTTAGGAGGATTTTCCTTAAGTAATTTTTGGCCACTTTTGTTAGAATTATGATTCAAACAAGATTTCTTCTCCTTTATCTAAATCAAAACCGAATTTTCTCTTGTGGATAATCCACAAAAAATTCGAATCCTATATGAATTATGATTCAAAATTTGATTTTAAATTTCAAAGTTCAAATTTCAAAATTCAAACTTTAAATTCAAAATTCAAATTTAAATTTCAAATTCAAATTTCAAATTCAAATGTCAAATTCAAATTTCAAATTCAAATTTCAAATTTAAAATTTAAATTTCAAATTTCAAATTTCAAAATTCAAATTTCAAAATTCACAAAAAGTTGTTTTTCAAATTTTCGTTCTCATGGATAATTTTTTACAACTCCAATCCAATCTCAAATAAAATCATGGTAACTTTATTTGGAGTTCGAATAATTGTATACTCTATTATCCAAAACAAAATCTAAATTCAACCAGAGAGAATCTTGTTCACCATCCTTATCCTATGTCAACACCATCCATGCATAATCAACTAGGCAACAAGCATACACAAATCAATTTGCCAACCATTAAGGAATTATGTGGAGCTAGTAGAGGGACCAATTGGACACATATAATCGGGCTCTTGTGAATCCATATGATCATCATTCTATACCGAACAACTCAATCATATGATCACTAATTTCAGAGTCACACCACTATAAACCTGAAACTGAACTCCCAATTATATATCGTATTACATAAGCCTGTGACGAGCTACTGTCCAATGACCTTGTCATATATGCAAAACCCTCATATGATATCCATGATCAGCCTTAGGTCAAAGTCCGTTCAATCCTATTGATTTGGTCAAAGTCCGTTCAATCCTACTGATCAGGCTATCTTAAAGTTCCATTATACTACCGAATAAGAAAATGATTATTCACCATGTGTGAATAAGAAGTCATCCGCCCTACAGACGAGCAAGGCCTTGTCCATTTTCACATCCAATATAATGCCTTTAAGAGGATACCTTTAACTCCTTAGAACTATGATTCTGATATCTGTAAACAAACCCTTCATCGTATACAAGTCATGCACCCAACGAACCAGTCTATAAGCTTACTACCTCTGAGATGCTTTAGCCATTGGAACATTAAAGTACACAAGTCATATACATGAAGTAGTTCATTTACTTAGGATTAAGGTTATTGTATAATAAACGTCAAAAGCATATTGATCCACTTATAGTGGACTACGTAGATCAATTACGCTTTAGTCTCGGTCTAATATATCACCACCAAGCAATATATCTATGTTTCTACTTGGGAGTCTATGCTCCGGACAATCAAGACAAACCGTCCCCACCATGACTTTAGACAACATAATAGTCTTAACATGAGTTAGATACTCGGTCTAACCCCATCGACTATAGACCTTAGTTTAGGCCGTTTACTTTAGAACATTGTCTTCTCGCATACAAAAGTCCATTGCATGCAACATTCTAATAGTTTTAACATAAGAAGTCAGTGAGCTATATTTGCTTACATTTACTTTAACATATAAATAGAATAAGGATAAACAGTAATGTAATGAATAACCTCTATATTATAATTTTTATTATCCAGTTCAAAATAAATACATAAAATGTCTCTAATGCTTAGGGCATTTCCTAACAAGCGTATGAATAGTTAGATCGGATAGAGAATGCACGCTTGGAGTTTCGAAAGGAGAGAACTCAGTCGAGGGAAGATATAGGGGATCATTACGGAGGTTACGGGAACGAATTTGAAAAAGTAGATAACCGAGATTCAGTTGTCAATCATGAGAGACATGGGCGATTTACAAAACCTAGGAATCGAGAAGACAACAATTTGGGTAGCATCAAGATAAAAATTCTTCTGTTCCAAGGTAAATCATCCCTAATGATTTAGAGAAGTAGTTTGACTGGTGTGTCAAACCGGATGACTTCATTAACAAGTATTCATTCATGCCCAACAATCAACCAATCACTCTTGTACCGTTAACTCTAAGACAGGGCTATGAAGATCAAGTGAGATTACAAAAAGAGAGTGAACAAAAGAAAAAAAGTGAAAAAGAGAGTGACCTAAAGATAAAAAGTGAAAAAGAGAGTGAACAAAAGAAAAAGAGTAAAAAAAAGTACGACCAAAAGACAAAAAGAGAAAAAGAGAGCAAACAGAAAAAAGAGAGTGAAAAAGAGAAAGAGGCTGAGAAAAAAGAGCAAAACAAAGAAAAGAGTTTTACGGCCATTGAAAGAAAATTAGAGAGAAAACAAAAGAATTTCTATACAAAAGCGAGTGAAATCAAAAGAGTGTTGTTTTCAAACTAACCAATGATTGTACTTTTGTACAAGGAGGAGTTTTTAAACACTAATCAGCTTGACTCAACATTGCCTAGTTCTATTGTTCCTGTTTTGCAGGGATACGGAGATGTCTTTCTCGAGGAAACATCACATAGATTACCATCCATTCGAGAGATCAAACATTAAATTGATTTTGTACCTAGAGCTTCCAATCCAACCTGACAAGTCTATAGTAGTAATCTTGAGGAGACCAAGGAGCTTCAAAGTCAAGCCAATAAAATGTGTCACAAATTTTTTTTTTATCCCAAAGGTTGGCTCTGGTTACACGTAAGACAGAAATGAAGTCCATCATAAGATATTCTAAGTGACTTTCTAGGGGAGATAGTGATGATTTGAGGACAAATCCTTCTCAAGAGAAAGGGAATGATGTGAATTAAAGTATGGCTTTAAAGCAACCAATTCAAGATGACGTAAACTAACCTTTTTTTTTTGGCATTTTGTTTTGGATTGATTGAGTTGATTGTAAGCGTTGATTACTTTCCTTTTCTAAGATTGGCTTGCATGCCAAGTTATTGACTTTTCCCTAGCTATAAATGGCTGATAATAAAGCCATTAGAATTTTCAACTTTTCTTTTCTAGTTTTGGCATGATTTAGATATGGTTTTAGGAATTAATTTCCAGATTTGCATCCTTGTAATTTCTGGATTACCAAAGGATGTTTAGAGATTCAAAAATTGTAAAACAGTCTATAAATAGGCATCCTTTATAGCAATGAAGGACACAGATCATTATTCAGCAAATTGAAAAAGTATTTTCTCTTTAGTTCTTTGACGAACTATTCAAACTTATCAGAATTTTCCATAGCGTTCACCATTGACTTATCAATCAACCCTTCTATAATTGATTGTGACATCTTCCTTATATCGAGGTTCTTGTTTCACATTAAACAATAGGTTAAGGTCATAAATACTCAGATTCTTATGAAGCAATAGGTTGAGGTCTCCCATTCAAATCTGATTGCAGAACGATCTTGGGTTTCTAATTATTAACGGGTCTTGTTATTCTTAGCGGAATTTGTATCATTTGGTATCAAAACAAGGCTCTAAGTCAGGTTTGCCTATCTTTGTTCTTGTTTTTTAAGTCAAAATTCGTAGGTCTTATTTTTAAGGCTAGTTTTGGATGAATTTTTTTGTGGTTTCCTTATTCTAATTGTTTTAAATACTAGTTGTTAATTTCTAGTTTGTGATAATTATGAAAAAAAAAAAAACTCAGAAAGGATGAAAAAAAGAGAGAGAAGAAAACAGAAGGAACCAAAAAAGAAACTAGAAAGGATTCAAAGAAGTGAAAAAAGAAAACAGGTGGATCCAAAATAAAAAATAAAAAAATTTTAGATTAAAAAAAATCAGAAAAAAAAGTTGATTCATCATCAAGAAAGATTCAATTTTCTGAAATTGTTTTTTTGCTATCAATTCATGTACTTATTATTTCTTTGTGGGTTTTAGTGAATTGTTGCTGAAAAATTTGATTATTGTTTGTTTAGTTTGAAAAGAACCGAAAGACAATCAATGAGTGGAAAAGGCAAGAGTGATGAGCATGTTAGAGGGTAAAAGCTAATTGAATGACAAACATGAGAATGAGTGAATTTTCTTTTCTTGAGTGAAATATGTGAGGGAGTGCTTGTGAGGTTTCTAACCTCATTTGTAGATTTTAAATATGTCACGTAATCAAGAAGAGAACTCATCTGAAGAGGCACCATATCCAACTATTCTGAACCTATAATTACAGTTGATGAGGGAAATGAGACGGATGTTGAAGGTTGAATTAGAATGAGTGCATGAATGGTTGGACCGGATAGAGAATGCAAGTTTAGAGTATAAAAGGGAGAGAATTCAATGCAAAGAAGATATAGGAGATTATTACAGAGGCTATGGGAATGAAATTAAAGAGGCAAATAACCAAGATTCAGTTGTCAATCATGGGAGACATGGACAATTTACAAAAGTTAGGAATTAAGAAGACAACAATTTGGGTAGTATTAAGATGAAAATTCCTCCATTCCAAGGTAAAACCATCACTAACGATATAAAGAAGCAGTTTGATTGGTCTGTTAAATCAGATGACTTCACTAATAAGTAGTCATTCATGCTCAACAAATAGCCAATCACTCTTGTACCGTTAACCCTGAGACAAGGCTATGAAGATCAAGTGAGGTTACAAAAAGTGAGTGAACAAAAGAAAACAACTGAAAAACAAAGTGACCAAAAGACAAAAAGTGAAAAAGAGAGTGAACAAAAGAAAAGGAGTGAAAAAGAGAGAGGGGATGAGAAAAGTGAGCAAAAAAAAAAAAAAAAAGAGAAGAATCTTATCGCCATTGAGAGAAAACAAAAGAATTTCTATGCAAAAGCGAGTGAAATCAAAAGAGTATTGTTTTCAAACCAGCCAATGATTGTACTTTTGTATAAGGAGGTGTTTTTAAACACTAACTAACTTGATCTCGCTTTGCTTAGTTCTATTGTTTCTCTTTTGCAGGACTATGGGAATGTCTTTCCCAAGGAAACACCACATGGATTATCTCCTACTTGAGGGATCGAACATCAAATTAATTTTATACCTAGAGCTTCCAATCTAACCTAACAAGTCTATAGTAGTAATCCTGAGAAGACTAATGAACTTTAAAGTCAAGCCAAGGCATCATAAATTAGTTTTTGATCTTGGAGATGGGCTTTGGTTACACGTAAGAAAGAAATGAAGTTCGTCACAAGATATTCCAAGCAACTTTTTAGGAGAGATGGTGATGATTTGAGGATAAATCCTTCTCAAGAGAAGGGGAATGACGTGAATTAAAGAATGACTTTGAAGGAACCAATTTAAGGTGATGCAAATTGATTTTTTTTTTTGGCATGTTTTTTTTTTTGGACTGATTAAGTTGATTGCAAACATTGATTACTTTCCTTTTCTGGGATTGGCTTGCATGCCATGTTATTGACTTTTCCCTAACTGTAAATGGCTGATAATAAAGCCATTAGAATTTTCAACTTTCCATTTCTAGTTTTGGCATGATTTAGGTATGGTTTTAGGAATTAATTTCCAGATTTGCATCCTTGTGATTTTCGGATTACTACAGGACATTTAGGGATTCAAAAATTGTAAAATAGCCTATAAATAGGTGTCCTTTGTAGCAATGAAGGACATAGATCATTATTCTGTAAATTGAGAGAGTATTTTTGTGACAGACCAGAAAATACCAACAGTGCTACCTAGGATTAAGTTAGGTTTTTTCAGGAATTTCTGTGAATAAGAATGTATGAGAACACTATGTTTATAAATAAATAAATAATAGTGTTAATAATAATAAATAAATTTTTTGGAGGATTTGAAATCTTCAAAAATGATTAAAGAATAAAGTTCATGACTGAGAAAGTGATTTCGGATCAAAATGCTTAAAATGGAGTGGTTTTGGTATCTGAAAAAGATAGGTATAAGAAATGACAAGTCAAAGTAAAGATAAGTTAAGATAGATGTTTTAGGGTTTTTAAGAGTTTCGAAATTGAATTAGATCAAATTGATAGCACAGATGGCTAGATATGTCATCCGGTATGCTCTCTTAGAAATTTCGTCATTTTTGAAAAAACAAAAATGCCATTTAGAAACCAAAAACCCCAAGAGATTATCTTAGGTAAACCAAGATTGGGGAAAAAGATGAAAAATTTCGATAAGCATTTTTGGCCAAACGACAATAGAATAGGATAAACCGATCGCGTGAAAGGCCCTAGAAACCCACCTACGCGATTTCAGGAAAGTTCCGTTTGGTTTGAATTTTGGTCAAACTTTGACCACCGAATTAATTAGATGATGTCATGGATGATGTAAGCATGCATATGTCATAAATGGAAAAGAAAAAGTGTGTGGAAAGTTTAGGTAGATCTAAGGGCTTCAATTTAAAGAAGTCTTGATGAATGGCCTAGATGTTGCCAAAAAGCCATGAATTTAGTTTTAGAAAACATGGGACATTTCCCAAGATTGGAATCCGGATATGCATGGCCCAATTAATGTGATATTGGAGTCAAAATGAAGACTAAGTTGTTGGCTTGAGATTGGTCCAAAATGGCATGGATTTAGTGATTTTTTTTGAAAAGAAAAAAAAATGGTGAATTGTTGCTTAAAGCAACCGGTGGTTAGGGGGCTGTTTTTAGCCTTCAAAACATGTTAATAAGGTCCCAAAACTGCAGCAAAAACTTTGCCCTTGCAGCCCTATTTCTACTGTGAGCTTCCTCCCCCACCAAGCTAGGAATTTTTCGAGTTTTTAAAACTAAACTTAGAGCAAATCTTTTCCCAAGCACAAGGTGAACTTTATAGTGAGGTAAGCTTGAAAACTCAAGCTTTTCTTTGAGTTTTGATGAAGCAAATTCGTGGGGTGTGAGGTAGATGGTGGTGAAAATTTTGAGTTTCAATTTGTTATTTATAGCTTTACAAATGTGTTTTGGCATGTGAGTAAGCTAGAAAATGGATTAGAAGCTTAGAAGCAAAAATTTTGATACATAGATAATGAGAAATCTGTGGAATATTGTGGAAATGATAGTGAGATTTTTAGGCTTGAGTTTTATGGATTTAATTGGTATGTGATATGGTTATAAATGTATTTAAAAGCTTGAAAACAAAATCTTGTGCATGTTTTTCAAGCTTAAATTTGTGGCTTTCAATGATAAGAAGAATGAAGTTTTTATGGAATATAGTTAGTGTTTGAATTGTGTAAATGAATGAAGTTGATGTGGAAATGAATGACTATGAGATTAGAAGTTTTGAACCAAAATTTTGGCTTGGTTTGCTAAGGGAAAAACGGTGAGATGAATGAGTCGAAGTTTGAGAAAATCTTAGGTTAGGTTTTCATAAGAAAACTGTGAGTGATTGGAAGGTTGAAAACCGAATTTTTGGCTTAGTTTTTCCAAGAGAAAAACCATGGCCTACAATGAGATTAATTAAGTTTTTGTAAAGAAAAGTTTGTAAGTAAATGTGTATGTAAGAACTTGAACTGAGGGTGAGAAGGAAAAAGAATGAATGAAATGTTGTTAGAAAACATTAAAGTTTTATGAAAAATTTTACGTAAAAAGTTTAGACTTTTGCGTAAAAAATTCAGCCTCTGGTATAATATGTGGTAAATTAGAATTAGATTAGATGGTTTTGAGGCGTTACCTAAACACCGGGAACTTAATCAGTTTAATCAGGTTAAGGTTTTATGAGAATTTTTACGTAAAAAGTTTAGACTTTTACGTAAAAAATTCAGCCTCTGGTATAGTATGTGGTAAATTAGAATTAGGTTAGATGATTTTGAGACGTTACCTAAACACCGAGAAGCCAAAAATTAAGAGAAAATACTGCCAAAATTTTAAAGCGGCATTAAGGACATTTAGGAAATGAGGGGCAAAATGTGCTCGGGAGTGAAAACCAAGACCCCTCGATAAGTTAGGCACGGGAAAGAAATATGTACCTTTTAAGAAACAGTAAAATGTCCCTTTGAAGTCTCGAAAAGTTAGAAAAAGAAGAAAAACGATGCTGAGGGTATTTTAGGAAGCAAGAGGTGAAATTGAGGGTCGGGATGAAAACCCGAGCTCCTCGGTAACCAAGGCTTGGGAATAAATAACAAACGTTTCAAGAATAGTGAAATACCCATTTGAGGTTCCGAAATGATAGAAAAACAAGAAACGACTCTAGGTGTCGGGATAGTACTACCCGAGAGTAGGGTGAGAAATAGTCATCTATGCTACAACAATGGCTACAACAAAGATATAATGAAGCCTAATGCTACAGCAAAAATATATCGAAACCTAAGAAACATTATTTTTATGATTTTTGATCTTAGAAAATCCAGTCTAAGCAATAAAATGAAAATATTCACAGTCAAAGTCAAAGTTACTATTCACCATAAAAAGTATTATTTATGGTCAAAGTTATTATTTATTATTTTGATCAAAATTTTCGAAATGCTCAAAAAGAACAGCTTGAGCCTTAAATAGCTTAAATAGAATTCTAAAGGACAGAATCGAGTTTTAAGTCGAAAAAAAGTAAGAAAGACCAGTCAGGGGTAAATGGTCATTTTGACCAGAAATTTGAGAAATAGTTAAAACGAACCGTTAGGGTTTTAAATGTGACCCAAAGGCTCTAATTAGGATTTTAAAGGCTAAAAGTAAAGTTTAAGTGAGAAAAGTCCCACTAGGGGCAAAATGGTAATTTTGCAAAAAGTTTAGGATACAACGGCCATTTTTTCAAAAGTTAACGAAAAAGTGACAAATGAGGTCAATTAGGATTTTTAAGGCCAAAATCAAGATTTAAGAAAGAGAAAAATACGAAAAGTCCGCTAGGGATGAAATTGTCATTTTGTCAAAAGTTAGTGGCGAAATGATAATTTTGACAAAAGTTGACGGGAAGGCTAGAAATAGGATATTAGACCCCCTAAGTTCATGATTGGAAAATTAAACGTAGAATTTTTACGTTTTACTAAGTTTTATGTAAGAATAAAGATTTAAGTAACCGTTATTATTTCGGTTATAGGAACCCGATCCAAACGCGACAAAGGAATGTCTGCGGATCCAGAAGCGAAGAAGGAAATACGAGTGATGTATTTGTAAGTAAAGACATTTAAATATCTACTCACGAACTGACTTGCCATATAACTTTGATTTATATATATAAGTTATACGCTTGTGACTTGACAGTTTAACATGTCCACAAGATAAAAAAAGAATGATAATCTAGAGAAAAGAAAGATAAATATAAGTAAGATAATAAGACTGAAAATGTAAAAGTTGGTGTACCGGCCTCCCCAGAGTAAGGTTTCATAATTACTGCCTCCACTCTAATGTGTGGTGCTACCTCGATAGTGTGGTAGTTAATGGCTCAATGTACTACCCCAAGTGTGGTAGTTCAAAGTTTGACCTTAGAGTTGATTAGTAGGTAGCTCCCCCTTTCCCCATTGGTCCGCACGCATTAGGTACGTCCAACCATGGGCCTACAAGTGAAAGATATTGAAAGAAAGAAAAGCAAAGAAAGGTTAAGAAAAGAAAAGAAAAGAAAAGAATAGAAGAATATGAAAGAACAGAAAGAACAATGAGAACGAAGAAGAAAAATAAGCAAGCATAATCTGACCAACCTTCGTTATTAGTTGATGTATCTAAGTAAAGTTTTAAATGTATGTTATGTCTACATAAAGTTTTAGCATGTATATATGTATATGTAATGTTTTATATATATGTTTGTACTCACTAAGCTCTAACTCACTAGTCTGTTTGTGATGTAGGTAACAAAGCCAAGTTACCTGCACTATGAGAGAAGAAACTGATGGGCTGGCAGAGAGATTCGTGAGATGTCATGGACAGGTTGTGGATTCACTATGCAATTTCTGCTGAAGAAAGAAAAGTAAATGTATAGAGACAAGACAAGTGTGTTATGTAGAGAAATGAGACAAGTTTAAAAAGTATGTTATATTATGAAGTATTTCAACGTAATAAGAACGCAAGTATTTTATGTATGTTTCAAAAACGTATATTAAAAAAAAAATTTACGTGTTAAAATGATAAAGTTAAGAAGAGTAAAGTTAAGAACAAGCAAGGTTTTAAGTGGACGGCTCGAGCAAGTCAAGTCGCCCATTATTTT
Organism: Antiaris toxicaria; assembly: GCA_035233585.1. NCBI lineage: Eukaryota > Viridiplantae > Streptophyta > Magnoliopsida > Rosales > Moraceae > Antiaris > Antiaris toxicaria. The sequence goes on from CP141153.1 coordinate 56,261,534, forward strand.
CTCTTTGGTTCTTTAACGAACTATTCGAACTTATCAGAATTTTCCGTGGTGTTCACCATCGACTTATCAAATGGATTTCTACCACCGTTTGTGGCGTCTTCCTTATACCGAGGTTCTTGTTTCGCATTAAACAATAGATTGAGGTCATATATACTGAGGTTCTTATTTTTATTGAAGCAACCGGTCGAGGTCTCCCATTCAAATCTGATTGTAGAATGATTTTGGATTCCTAATTATTGACGGGTCTTGTTATTCTTGACGGAGTTCGTATCAAAGAGGAAAATATAAAATTTGTATAATATAAATTAACAATACAATGGTATTAGATCATCTTCAATATATTTATCTATATCAATACTATATTTATTACGAAATAATATGACAATAATATTTTCTTACTTTATACTTTAATACATTATTCTATTTCTAATACTATTTTTATTTTTGTTATCATTATTATACCTCGAAAGATATTAAAGTGAACTATTGGTATTTAAATAAATAAAAAATTAAGACATTATAATAATTATACAAAGTAACAACTAATAAATGTCAAATATGAATTATAGCATTTGTTATACCTTGTCATCGATTTTTTATAAAGTTTAGTATATAATAAATCTGACATCAATGATAACACTCAATTATTATTTCTCATTTAATATCAAAATTTTCTATTATCATAATAATTCTGTATTACATTGAAGATACTCTAAGATGTTTAAGATTCCTACGTTATCTAGTGTCGATTTACAATTATGCCACAATACCAAATCCCTATCCAAAACAAAAATAACTCTCATATATTATGTTTATGTAACGCTGAAAACATGACACTGACAATCTATCTATTTTGAATTTTTTTTCCAATTAAAATGAGATGGACATGTCTATGTTTTTCATTTTCTATTAGTTAAGCTAAGAATGATGTGTAGTTCACTTTCCTCATCCTGCGGTCATCATGGAATTTCCGGCAGCAGAATTTTTCGAGGAACATTTTGTGATATAGAGAATATTATCTAGTTTCCATATAGTCCGTTCATTTAGTACCTTCTGCTGCTGATTCTGTTTTATTATTCTATTTTATTTTTATTTTTATTTTATTACCCTTCGGAGCGGGATGAAGAAAAGTAGCTTCAACTTGGTGAAAAAGTAAAAGCGGTAGAAATACAAAGTCAACATACTAGTTATTAGGGTGTGGAATGTGGAAATAAATCGTATAAAATTATATAAAAAATTATTAAATAAAGCTTTCTTTTTGCAGTAGTAGATTCGCATGTCAATTTTTTGTGAACCATATCAGCCGACAACGTGAAAAAGATCAAAGACAGGTCCATTCACTCAGACAAGAAAAGAGGATGATAAATATGTGAACAGATAAAGATGAGTTGGAAATATATATAGACAACGTGGTAATCAAGTGCACTAGAAAATCAACTTGCATTTTGTGTGCAAAAAATGATGACAACTTTTCTAAACCCTCATAATTTGGTTATTAAACCAGGAAAAAAATTAGTATATTTTAAGCAAATTTTGTACTACTAAATATTATCTTCCTTCTAATTGCTATTACATTAAGATCGTAATAGAATTCTCTTTCCCTCCCTCCCTATTTCCCTCCCTACTTTTAGATTATTCTTTTCAGGCTTCAATTGTATTACTCCTTTTTTTTTTTTTAAGTTACTAGTGTGAGCACACGAATACAAAACTGTTTGTTTATGTTGCATGTATTTCTTTAAAAATTAAAAAGTATATGAAATTATTATGACAAGGATGATTAATAATGCTTCAACGTAAAGAATTATTTTATCTAATTGTTTCACATTATGAAGATATATAAATAATTATGCTAATTCATCTTATATCTGAGTAGAACTTGTACATGTATAGATTTGCACGGAGACGGAAACTTGAATGAATATAACCAATTTATAAGTACTTTTTAAATTAAAAACAATATCAACCTTTTCTAAAATAATTGTGCAAACTTATTAAAATTTATGAAATTAAACATACATAAAATGGTAATTGAACAAAAATCAATAAATTTATTTTATGTAAAAAGATGGTTAAACACAGAAAGTTAAAAAAATAAAATAGAAGAATTTTTTTTTTAATGGAGTGCATATTTTCTTTCATATATGTAGTACAGACAAATATATAGATTCATAAATTAGAATACTAAGAATTCGAAAAAAAAATTAAGAAAAGGACTTTTAGACAAATAGCAAAATCCAGATATTGGAGTTGAAACACAGCAAAAGATTAAGAATATTTCGGAAATGACAAAATCATAACTTGTAATGACATAATTACCATTATATTTCATAATTTTTATAAATTTTAATTATACCACTAAAATTTCCAATAAAAGTGGAATAATAATATGATATGAATTAATTTATATAATTACTCTAAAATCTCTCTAAAAATTACAATTTCTCTTAGTTTCTTCGAATATCCCTAATATATACTATGTTATCATTACGTCATTATAAAATGTTATAATGTACTCATAATATCATCATACAATATTATCCTAATATCATTGTAAAATAATATACCTGTAATATATATATATATATTTTTATCCATACAAGCAAGATTACATATAATCTTACGAGACAGATTAACCGCAAGTGCTTTCAAAAGGAGGAATCATAATGAGTTCATAAGTGGTTGTAGTTCTAGTTTAGTTGTTATCCTTTTGTTCATGTCGTTACCACTAAGTAATGTAATTATACAACATTATCATTTGTCGTTTTACAATGATAAATTTGTTGTTTTAGTTATGTACTTGTCATTGTAGTTCTAGTTTTGTTATATATTATGGTTAATGTAATATTATTAAAAAAATGTCAACTAAAAAGTAAAATTGACCATACTTGTAAAAAAATTTTAAAAATTTGTTATTCCAAAAACATTTCTAAATATTTACTATATTTCAACTCCACTCCTGTAAATATGCTATTTACTATAATATCTCATAATAAACGCGTAGGTGTGGGCTCTGATTTAGTCACAACTATAACCTTCTGACCCAAAAGCGTGGGTAGCGCATAACCGGCTGTTGATCAAGACTTAAAATAATCCAAGACTCATTATAGAATCCAAAAGATGAGTTTTTGAAGCATTTAAGTTCTAGATGTAATATTTTAAAAAAGAATATATTTAAGGAAAGTTATTCAAGAAGTCAATTGGGGAAAAAATGTATTTATTACAACTTATTTGAGAAAAACAATATTTTAACCACGTGTACATATGTTTAAGTAGGGACACTTTTTAGAAAGTTTCAATGGACAAATTAGAGGAAAAAAAAAGTTTAAGAAGAAATATTATTTATAATAACTAAAATTAGAGATGAATTTACTGTTTTTTGTAGAATGTCGTCCCCAAAATACCCTTGGGCTTGGCTTTGGATAGGGGTGTTTTGGTTTTCTAGCATATTTTGCCACAGTTTCCTGTTTTTGTCCTTGCTCCATTGTATTGTTGCCCTTGCCTGATAGGGTCTTTTGTGTCATTCTGATGTCGGACTTTACGGTTTTACCATTTTTTTTTTTGGGTTTTAGGGTTCTTCTTTGCGCCTCATGCTCGCCTCTCATCTTCCCTGTCCTCCTTCCTTTCTATTGCTACTATTCCTTTCTCTTTTTCTCTTTTTTTTTTTTTTTTTTGCTTTCTCCTCTGAATCAATTTTTCACTTATGCTCTGTTGTTGCTTTCGTTTTGTTGTTTGTTCTGCCTCTTGAACCCTGGATTTTCAGTCCAAGATTTTTATGCCCAAAATTTTCTTGCATCCTGCTGCTTAGATTCACTCTTTTTTTTTTTTTTTTGCCCTCACTGCATTGTCTGCTTGCTTTGCCTACTGGGGGCTTTATTGGGTTACTCTGGTGTTGGGAATCTAGGGTTCGAAACTTTTTTTTGGGCTTTGGGGATCTATTCTTCACCTCATTTCCCTTGCCTCATGGTCGGTTGTCATCTCTTCCTTTCTTTTATGGGTTAGTTTTTTCCCTTCATGCTCCACTTTTGCTCTGGCTTTGTTCTATCTTTTCCTGCCATAATGCTCGGTTCTTTAGCATACAGGGGATGGAGGATGTTAATGGTGAGTTTTTTTTTTCTTTTTTCTTTTAATTTGACCCATGTTTTTCCTTTTTTTAATACATATTTGTATTTTTGTCTATTTTGACTTTTTTTTTTCACTCTACAGAGAATATGGTTATGGTTGCTATTAAATGTTAGGTTTAGACTATAGTGAAAAAGATTTGAGCTTTTATTGCCCTTCTTGTTTGGTAATTTGATTTTGGGTTTATTTGTTGGTCGAAAATGTTTTCTTGGGTATTTTTGCTTCTTTGTTTGTGTCCGTATATGTGTTTTTCCCTTTTTTTGTTTGATGCACTAATATTGCCATTGGAAATCCCCACCCCACCCCCTCCTTCTTTTTCCTCCCTTGCCATTGGATTTAAACTAGGCTTTCAGTTTGTTTCTTGATTATTTGCATTTGTTGTCTCATTACAATGGAACAAATCATTGGGTGTTGTTGTTTTTTTTAGTTGCTGGATTTTTCATCCTATTTATTATTTGCAGTCTTTCTATTGAGATCAAATTGGCTAGATTTGCTGATCTGTCCGTTACATTTAATGTTTCTATGCAATGCTTTCTTAGTTGTAATCATGTTATTTGCTCATTATAAATATTCCTTGCTTATTTTCTGATATATGTTTTTATGTAATAAATTTGTAGTACTCTACATCCTAATGGTTTTCTTAAAAATGATATATAATTTCTCTGCATTTTATTGTTTCTTTGGTTAAAAATAAATGGACTGTTTGTTGATTCCTTTATTGCTACCGCAAGTCTATTGTTCTCTTCTCTGTTGCTCTGTGGACAATGAACTGTTTTGCCTATCATTCTTTGTGGACGCTTGCTCTTTAATTAAGGTACTTTCTCTATTTATTTCTTCTAACTATAATTGATGATTAGTTTGTTATACACTAATGATGGAGTTATTTCTCATATAGGTTATGTTCTAGGTTTTGCTATTGGTAGTGATTATGATTTGTTGTCATGATAGTGTTGGGATTGGTATTATTAATCTGTTTTTGCTGTTATAATCAATTTTAAGAGAAGATCTTCCTATTATCATTTGCTCCTAATTTGTATTTTCTGATTTCTCATTTGTTTGGATTCTTCATGGACTTGGTTCTCTTTTCCTATTTGTTGTGTTCGTGCGCTTGGTTCATTGTGATATAGTTTTATTTTTGTTTTTATGTTTTTAAAATTAGTGCAGTAAAGTAACATGGAGTTAAAAGTTATTTCAAACTGTTTTGTTTGTTGTATTCGGTGATGATGATCATTGTTTTTTAATGACAATGCAGTTTTTTTTGTGTTAAATCCAAAAGTTGTCATGGCTGGGGGTTTGTAGCTACCACCTTCAACTAATTATGTTATTCATAAAACCTAATTTAGTGGGATTCATACTCTGTTTTGTGATATCTGTGAAATGGGCTATTTGAGTCCAAAAGGGAGTAGGGCCTCTCATTATATTGCATTTGTAGGGTTTTTTTGTCCATTACCGTCATCTTTGTTGTTGGGATTGGTATTGCACTAAGCTTTTTGTTTTGTTTTCTTTGGCATTTTTTTGATAGTCTTCTAGCATATTTTACCGTGGTTTCTCGGTTTTGCTCTTGCTCCATTGTATTGTTAATTTTGTTTGGTTGGGTCTTTTGTGTCATTTCGGTGTGGGGCTTTAGGGTTTCACATTTTTTTTGGGTTTTGGGGTTCTTCTTTGTGCCTCATGCTTGCCTCTCATCTTCCCTGTCTTCTTTCCTTTCTACTGCTGCTACTTCTCTCTCTTTTTCTGTGTTTTTTTGCTTTCTTCTCTGAATCTCTCCTTGCCTTTGCTTGCTGGTGATCTTGTAGCACTCTTTTTGTTTAGTTTTTGTCCTTCTTTAACATTCCCATCCACTTGGTAGCTTTTTGGACAAGGACATGATTATCTTTAGCATCGATCCATTTTGTGCTGTGTATATAGTATGATATATGCAACAAATTATGTGCTTGATAACATTTTATGAGATCGTTTGATTGTCGCCAAAGCCCGGAAGGGCATTTGGTCGGACAGTTATAATATGATTTCAATAATGTGTGCTTAAAAGTTTGTTGTATATTGTGACATCTATAAATGATCTGAGCCACTTACTACCGTCTTTACTAATTTTAGCTCTGTTCGAACCTGTCTTCTTCTTATTTATTTACTTTATTTTATTTTATTTTGTTTTCTTATGTTTTAATTTATTTTCATTTCTTCTTTTTTTATTTATTTTATTTTTTCATAAAAAAATTTGATAGAAATAATATTAATAATAATGATAGTGACAGCAATAATAATGGCGATAATCAAACTAATGATGATGATCATAGGAATGATAAGAACACAAACATGTACACAGGCACATAGGAGCAAGTAAGAGAAAGTGGGCGTTTTATTATTTACGCTATGTTAAGTTATATTGATTTTCCTATATATGTTTCTTGCAATTTCTCTATAATTATGCAATATGTAATTTAATAATTTCCTGGAGTGGAATTATTGTACAATCAAAACTTTGATTTGTTTGTTGATGTACAGAGGAACAAAAATGTAATAATAGGGGACAATCATTAAACAAAATTGGTATCTATTTAAAAAACAAAATCTTTACATATGGCCAATTATATGTTGCCTTATCAAAGGTAACCATGCCAAAAGGCTTGCACATATTAATTCATGCATCGATTAACAAACATCCAAATCATGTTAAAAATATAGTTTACAGAGAAATTTTTCATAGCATTACATCATCATAGGAACAATATCATTATCTAAACATTATTTATGTATCAAAATAACACATTATGTATGTACACATTACTAATATACTAACAACATACTTTTAGGTGTTGCTTATAAAACTTCATTATTGTAAAATTTTTCTCCCTGTAGTTAACCAAAATGACAGCATCGACACGCTTACTAAAACCAACTGAATTGTGCGGAATAATAACAGCTCATGTTATCAGATTGTGGTGCAACAATAACTACATGACAGGACATTTGATAAGCTTCGATTGTGTTTTGATTTGGCAATGAGGTAAGCACTCAATTACACATAAATCTATCTTACATTCTATCTTAAAAAAAGATTAAATATACATATATTTTATCATATAATTTTAAAATACAAGAAACAATAACAAATTGTGCCTTTCCATGATGTAGCATGAAGCCATATATGGATAGATTAAAGCTCGAGATGCAAAATATCTGGCTGAGAAGATAATTGAAGGACAAATATACCAGATCAACAACTTCAACATCATACCAAACAAATCAAGATATAAAATTGTACCCCATGTTGCAATGATACAGATTGCAAGAGCATCATCTTTTATCCTATAACCAAAGAAAAACTTGATATTTCACTACATAAATTTTTCTTTACAAAGTTTGATCAGCTTCTACAAAAGATAGGTATCAACAAAACATTAACAGGTACAACTATTTTCCCGATTAATTAAGACATACATTAACACACATATAAATATAGACACAAACATATAAATATTCATTTATTACAAGAATATTTACTAGAATACTAATAACTATTTTGACTTTATCTATGACAAATTTTATAGGAATGTTACTAAAAGTTCAAGAAGTTGAACAAACAAACATCAAAGGAAAAATAACATCAAGATGCATACTAACAATGTAAAACATAAGGTAATTAAAATATTATCCTTTACTGCTCATATTATAAACAACATATTATAAATTACTTCAACAATAATTTAATATTAATACTTCTTTAATTATAGGAGTGAGAAACTACAAGTAACACTATGGGGAGAAATAGTAGAAAGATTCAATGCAAATGTTTTGAAAACAATAGATGATCTAAAAATAACAATCTTTACATCAATAGCCGTAAAATAATATTTCAATAATTTATCATTATACTAATTGCACACACTTACACATATTTTGCATAGCTTTGATTATACATGACTTAATCCAATTTCATTTACCAAATAAGAAACACATATGTTGCAAGTACAAGAACAATAATATATTACATAAATTTAGATATAATAGAGACCATTACATAAAAAATAAGGTAACAAATATTCTTTGTCTTTGCTCTAAGTAATAAATAAGAAGAACAATAGGATAGGCAAGTCAAAGGGAAAGGAGAAAGGGAGAGATAAAAAAAAGAAGGGAAGTAGGAAATACAAAGTTAAAAATAAAGCAAAAAAAAAAAAAAAAAAAGAGAACAAAAGGGAGGCACAGAAAGGCAACAACAAATAGGAAAATAGAAAGGAAAAAAATAAAAGCAAAAAAAGTCACAGTAATAGAAAGAAAGAAAGACAGAAAGATCCTGATATCACTTTATTTACTCTTACTAAATGCTTTTTTTAATGCATTACATATTCATGTTTTGTCATATAACGTAGCATATTGACTTCATTCTAGTCTCAACTAAGGAGATGTAATCACATGAACAACATAATCTAGAAAACAGGAAGACAATTAAAGAGCTAAACAAATTAAATCACCTAGAACATCAAGTAAGTATAAACAAAATAACTTTTACATAAATAAAGTTATACTATGTACTTAAAAATTTATTCTAACATAATCTTCATCTATGCAGGGGACCAGATTTATGGTGAAGGCAATCATATTCTAATTCAAGACACAGTAAGGATGGTACTATAACTCTTACCACCAATGCAATAGACAAGAATGAGAGCAGATAGTGGGAGGTGGTGTGATACCTATGGATATCTAACATCATCCCAACTCTATGGTACCATATATAACCAAAAACCTTATATTAATATCTCCTCAATAAATTGATCATTCACTAATTAACTATGAATTTGACCATTAGGTACAAATTGAATATAAGAATACAAGATGGCACCAAGTACACAATGATAACAATGTTTGGAAGAACAGTGCAAGCATTGATAAAAAAAACATACTCTAAACTCACAACTGAACAAGGATATACAGAGCCAACAGTGCTGTCACCTATAATCAAATAGTTAAGAGGCCAAACAAAAATTTTCTACGTCTACTTTAGACCTAAAAGTGTGCTTATCAGTACAATTGTGTCAAGAGTGTTCGACAATGATGAGCCCACACTTTTACTATCTCCACCACCAACAAGCACTCCTGAATTGTAGCTACCAGCCGATCCATTGTTAGATCTCATAATATCTGATCCAAAGAAGGCAATCGCAAGGTAATAAACTGTCACACAGAAAAATAAATATTATTTTTAATAAAATACAATGTACAACCACTAATACAAGTTGTTGTCAACTTTATTATTGCAACTATAAAACAAAAACAATTGAACCATCAAAAAGGAAAAAAATTACTAGGTAACAACAAAAAACTTGACTTTTTACCTAGTATAATAATAAATGATTAATAGTTTTCTACTTATTTAAATTAATCTTATTTTTTATTGCAGCCGTGGAGAGAAAGAACACAAGGGCAAATTGAAGCTGTGACACGATAGTTAAACTCTTATTATCATGTAAATATTATACAATATTTGGACTAAAAGACATGTTATTGTAATTAAGTATAAATATAATGTAATATGTTTATATTTTACTTATTATATAATAATAATTTCTAAGATCATATATATATATATTATAAAATATCGCAAGCAAACGCACCGCAGCAACGCTACAGGCACCTTTGCTTGTTTTAAATTATAAGCATGTGTTCAACTTTTAGCTGTTGAAATAAAAAAGGTATTACGATTTGGTCGAAACAATTAAGTAGCAAATATAAGATTCAAACAAATGGAAAAATTCAAAAAGAATTATTTTAGTGGAAAAATTTGTTCAAAGTGCATTTATTAGAATTGTATTTGTGAAAATAATATTTTAGAAGATTGTAGGAAAATATTTGAGAAAAACTATTTTATATGGAAAATAATGGTAGATTACTTAAAATTATTCTACTAGAATACTCTTTGTCGACTAGACATTGGCATGGGCAATCGTAGACCATGTTGAATACAAACGTATGAACTCTCTGATGACTGGAGACTGGCGACTGACATTGGCAACTAACACCTGTAGTAGCTAGAGAATCATTCTCAGAATCGCCTTAACAACATTAATAGAATCATTTTCCACAACATGGATAGCAATCCCGCTATCCTGAGCATATATGGACCTTTTCGGGTGGCTAGGCGCTCAGCCACAAGAGAATCAAAGGCATCAAGAAACTTCTTTGCCATAGCTCCAAGAATAAAGCCATTTTGGTCTTGAATGATAGCTCCAATACTTTTGTGGTTTAAATTGGGCACAACCGCTACATCAACATTCAACACTAAGGGGTTGCCACTATGAGATCTGAGTGCTCCGCTGAGAGACTAGCTTTTTCGACTCTTAATTTAACTTTTGAAACTCAGCCAACCATAAACCATCATTGTCAATGATCTTAGAAGGCTGCATAACCTTACTACCATGAGTGAAATTGCTTCTGTCTCTCCAAAGAAGCCACACCAAAAGACAAAACAATTCCATATGAATATCATCGAGCTCTGAGGAAAAAAATAGTAGCAAATGCCCAAAAGAAAAGCCACAAAATCATGAAGTGAAACACTAGAAGACACTTCCTGCCCAAACTTCAAAATTAGCATCACAAGACCACAGAGCATGTAAAGAAGTTTCATCCTCCCTAAGACATCTTGGACATTTTTTATGACAGGGGACCCCCTCGGAGAGCAAGATTCCACCACTTAATATCTTGACTATCTTTTGAAGTACTCACTGTCATCTTAGCCTCTATAGCCAGCTTGTATCCTGACCTAATTGGATACACTACTTTCTTATCATAAAGTTTGGCACCCCTTCAAACACCCAATGGCGCACGTAAGATTGACTCCCAATCTACCTGCTACACATTAGCACCAATCAGCTCCAGATCCCATTGTTTACCAGATGGATTTATTAAATTTGAGCCCATTAAGTTTCTACTATCCATAGTAGGCTTAGAAATTAGCTTCAAAGTGGAAGATCTTGGTAACTAAGCATCCTCGGACACCCGAATCCTATTTCCATAACCAATTCGCCATCTCAATCCTTGTACAAAAGGTTCCCAACCTCACAGAAAACTTCACCATAAGTACGAGGGGCAACTTCCCATCTTGGCTGAAAGAAACGAGGAGTTGTTGAAGTATTTTGCTTGTAGAATTCTTGCCATCAAAGAATAGGTACTTTGGATTAATCTCTAGCCTTACTTTGCAATTGACACTTGATTAAAAGCACTAAGATCTCAAAAGCCCATTCTACCATTCATCTTTGGTCTACACAATCAATCCTTGCTCTACCAATGAAGTTTCTTCAAATTCTCATCACCGCCCCATCAGAGTCTTGCTACCATGGCCTACAAATCTTGACACAAGGTGACAGGGAGCTTAAAAATACCCATTGAATAAACAGGGATAGCTAGTGTAACAGCCTTAATCAAAGTCTCTCACCCTTCCGTGGAAAAAAGTTTACCTTTCCAAAGTTGCAATCGTCTCCAAACTTTGTCCTTGATTTCTGCAAATGTAGCCTTCTTATTTTCCCAAGTAGTGTTGGTAAACCCAGATATTTCTCATGGTTGGCCACTGTCTAAAGCTGTAATAAGGCTTGAATCTGATGTCATAGATCTATAGACACATTCAAACTAGTCATAATATTTAACTTAGAGAAATTTATTGATTACCTAGAAACAATAGCATAACGCTCCAACATCTTCTTGATCTCAGCACATTCCACAAGATCAGCTTTACCAAAAAAAAAAAAAAAAAAATTGGGTCTATCATCTACAAAAAAGAGATGGTTCATTCGCGGGGGCCAACGAATATAAGCAAAGCTTGTAATCTTGCGATCAAGTTTTGCCCTTTGTATCATTGATGACAACCCCTCAGCACATAACAAGAAGAGTTACGGAGACAAAGGAAATCCTTGCCTTAACCCTCATCGTGGAATCGCTCCCCCAATAGCCTCACCGTTACCTGGGAAAGAGAACCTTGTTGTAATATTGCTATCTTTGATAAGTGCAAACCACCGTGGATCAAACCAAGTTTTGTCATGATGGCAAACAAAAAGCTCCACTCCACATGATCGTAAGCCTTACTCATATCTAGCTTAAGGGCCAACCAACCTTTTTCCTCATTATCACTTCTCATAAGAGAGTGCATCAGCTCAAAAGCAGAGACAAAATTATCATAAATTTGTCTACCTAGAACAAAAGCACTTTGAGTCTCTGAAATCACGTTATCGAGTACTTTCTTGCACCTATTCCCCAACACTTTAGTCACCAATTTATATGCCACATTACAAAGGCATATTGGATGGAAATTTGAGACATTTTTGGGTTGTTTAATCTTTGATATTAATACCACCAATGTTGAATTCAAAGCAGCTAACGAGGAACTTCCATTTAAGACTCTTAAGCACATGTCCAAAATTGTTAGACCAACCAAGTCCCAATGTCTTTGATAGCAAATCGCATGGAAACAATCCAGACTTGGAGCTTTTGTTCCTCCCATCTCGAACTCAGCATGGTGTATTTCCTCCATATTGTATGGTGCTAGTACTACATGGTTCATATCTTTTGACACTCTTGAAGGAACACACTTCAAAACCTTATCCAATTTAGACATAGACGGATAGTTGGAAATGAAAATGTCATGAAAATAACTTTCAATTACCTACCCAATTCTGTCATCATCGTCAATCCATTGACCTTGCGTATCTTTTAGTCCCAACACTTCATTTTTATATCTCTATTGAGAGGCTTTCCAATGAAAGGAAGTTGTACTTCAATCTCCAACCTTTAGCCAATCAGTCTGAGAATGTTGGTGCCAATAATGTACTTCAATCTCTAATAAGCGATCCAACTCTTGTTCAAGATCCCGAATCCTCTACAATGCCAAATTAGATTGGATCCATCATATAACTCTTCAAGCTTCCTCTGAATGCTCCCAATCTTCTTTGGTATTGTCCCAAATTTATTGCTGCTCCAAACCTTTAATTCAGCAACATATTTCTTTAATCCAGTCCCCAATGATACCACCGAGCCATCAAAACAATGTGACTACCAAGCATTAGAAACAACTACCACAAATTCATCATCCTTAATTAACCAGGGTTCAAATCTAAACTTAATATTTTGTCTTTGATTATAGGGACTTGTCTTTGAATGTGAATCCAAGACTAACTTCAAGACCTTATGATCAAAATCCCTGAAGGACAAATGGAACACATTGGCCCAAGGGAATAAAAAACTCCAATCATCAGTAGCTACACAACAACCTAATCTCTCTTGAACATTTGCCAAGTTACTCATTTTACTACTCCAAGTTAGGGACGGGCCAGAAAAACTCAAATCTGCCAAACCACAATCATCCTATGCACTTTGAAATTGCATGACATGGCTAAAAGTTTAGTGACTTCCCCCTAGCTTTTCAGACAGACTCAATATTTCATTAAAGTCCCCGGCATATAGCTAGGGAGGATCAGACATAGATTACAACCTTCTTAACAACTCCCAAGTGTGTCAACGATAAACTCTATGCAGTTGTCCATACACCCCCCAAAAAGGCATTGCATCCTCATTTCCATCTACACTAAATAATCAATATGCCCCTAAGAATTACTGCAAATCTCAACATTCCAAGTCTTTTCCCATAACATGATAAGCCCTCCACTGTGCCATTCCGAATCCACATGAAACTCTATGGGAAAACCAATACTTCGGATTAAAGAACGAGCAGCTCCACTATTTAATTTGGTTTCCGATATGAAAACCAACAAGCGAGAATTAATCCGGATAAGTTTCTAGAATCTTTTGAATGCCCAAGGACTCCTCAATCCCTGAGGATTCCAAAATAAAACACTCATTGGACCGGCAGGACTGCATTACAACCTCCGTTGATCCCAAAAAAAGATTTTCACCCATTTGCACATTTGCACAGTCATCCAAAACTTGCCTTTGCTTAATTCCGACGCCCGTTTTTAGTGCTCCAGTTGAATTCTTCCTCTAGAAACATTATTGGAATCTTCATTAAAGCTCTGCTCCTCCCTTTTCTTGCTTTGTTGTCACGCAAGTCATTTCTAACCCTTCATTTTTCATTCAATCTTGCCAAAGAACCAATGGAGAAGAAAAAAAGAACCAGTGTCGCTTGTATCTCCCGAGATATTTAGCTAAGTGACTTTGAAACTTGTCCATTTTGACAAAATGTCCTCCATGTAATGATATTTATATTTTCTTTTTTTTTAAATACTGATGTGACAATTAATATTATCATTTTATCCTTAATTTATTTCCTATTCCTCTCTTCTCCTCAGCAAATACACATAGCCTTTAAAAGTTATATAAAAAATAAACATAGCAAAGCCTCATCTATTCTAGGTTCTCTATCTTCCTTCCTCTTTTTGACTGTACTCATCTCTACCGCCTTCAGTCCAAGGAGACCAACAGACCGCAACCACTGAAAGTACCCATGTTGGAGGAGCTAAGTTTCAATTAAACTTTAAACTTTAATTTCATTTTTAGGTTTTTTTTTTCTTATGTTGAAAATCTTTGCTAGCTACAATTCCTACAATTCTAGTTATGGTTTATCATTTGTAGTTTCATTATTTTGTGCCGTTAAAGGTACTAAATTTGAAAATCTATTGCCATTCTGGTCTAATAGCTAACCAATGTCAATTAATGAATGCGAATGTATGATTCTTGTATAAATGTGCTGAAATTTTATTGGTTGTCAATTTAGACGATGTAGTTTTTAATTTTCGTATAGGGGGCCTAACTGGTGCCCATTAACTGACATTTACTATCGATATTTGATGTCTGCTATTGATTGGACTGCATCAAAGTAGACTTTCAAATTAGGAGTCCTAAATATTGACAATTAAATACTTTAGGCCAAACTTACAAATGATGAAAGATTCTAGATGCATTTGTGCAAATTAACCTTTTTGTTTTACAGACCTGCACATATGCATTTGTGCTTATAAGTTGTACTAATTTTGTTTACCTGCACATATGCATATGTGTTCATAAGTTGTACTGAATTTTGTTTTGTTGAGTTTAATTTGTTAAAATTTTTTTGTTATTGCTTTTGTGTCATAAAACAAAAACAAGATAGAAATTAACTATTTAGTTTTTATTTAATTAAGAGTTAATGTTTTAGAGTTAGTTTCCCATCAAAAAGTTTGTTTATTAATTTTGGTTTAGTTTACTAGTTTGTTATTTGGTTTGCCTATGAGTAAGTTAGTTTGTAACTTCGATGAAGAGAATGGTTTATGAATGAGTATTAAGATTTATGGTTTTCTTACTTTTGAATTCTTGTTCTCAGTCCAAATCCTTACTTTGCTATCTCTTGGCCTCTAATATCTGTTGAAGATTGTTTTTGATATGTCATGGGTGAACAACAAGAAGTGAGTTTGTGAGTCAAAGTTACTTTTTATTTTCATTGCCCATCGGCATTGTTTTGATGCCTTTCTCTCTCTCTCTTTTTTTTTTTGTTGACTCTTTTTGATGATAGAGTAATGATACTTATATATTGATTTATTTTTCATTCTTCATATGTGTCTATCCAAAATTATTTGCAGACAGACCAAAATTATTTGTGGGAAAAAAGATTAACTGGAACATTAACTTAATAAACATTATTTGCACTATAGTTGTAATCAAAACCAAACTTCACTAAACAACCTGAAAAACAAAAATCCAATCAATATTCCTACTTTTTCCCCATCATGTCTTTGTGTTGATAAGGTAATTCTAGAAATTTAGTATTTTTTTTTTCGAAACTTGAATCTTGGAAACATTCCCATCATTCTATCCTTTTCTTTATTGAGCCCTCATTCTTATGTAAAGATAACTATTTTATCTCTTGGAATAAAGGTGCTTTCCTACTTGGTGACAGATCTGAAAAGAGAAATTTATAAATTATAGTTAAACGTAATAGACGTTGCTCTGATGTATTCAAAAAAAATATGGCCTTATAAAAAATAATTAGAGTATTAAACTTAGTTTGCCTTCTTTATGGTATTTGTTTGATTGTTGTATGCCAAATCTCTAGTAAATGGTTACGAATAATAGATATCCTACTAATTGTCAAAAAGGTACATTGTATCCTGGTAGATATTGTTTCAACTACTGCGGCTGCTACAACTGCCCAAATCTAAGGTTGATAAACATGAATGCCAAATTATTAACTAGATTTTAGAGAACTGTAACTTGTAGAAATTTCTAGGTTATATGGGTTAAATGTGATTATATGTGAAATGTTTCATCTCTTTTTGTTTTTTTTCATTGTATTTCTCATGGCCATTAGGACTAGAAACAGTAAATCAAGTTATCTTTTTCATCTAAGAGTTTAATTAAATTGTTTCTTCCAGCAATGGCAAGAGTGAAACAAGCTTCTTTTCATGATTTTCATCGAGGTGCGGAGGAGCAAGCTGGACAAAAAAATTAAGTAAGACTCAGCAAAATTCTAATTCGAGTGATGAAGACAGTGATGCGGTAGAGGCAACCTTAGAAGATGTTTCAAATACAGAACAAGAGGATGTGACAACGACAGAGCAAGAGGCAACAATGGTAGAGCAAGAGGCAACAACGATGGCAGAGCAAGAGCCAACAGCAGTGAAGCAAGAAGCAACAGCGTTATTGTTAAAATATTTATAAGATCAAATATACTATTTTACTTATTCAATAGTTGCTTAAGTAAATTTGTGATTTGCAGATAAGTACGATAGTTGAGCTGTCTGTCGAATCCATAATTGAGCCTTGTGTTGATCCAACAATCATTATGATATGATAGCATTTAGAAAGTAGTCATAATGTTTATTGACATACTTTACTCCTACAGTCATGATGATTATCAAAATTATTTTTTTTGGGTATATTTTGATTTCAATATTCTTCAGTTGTCACTAACTTTATATATATATACACATACATATTTTTAGGCCAAAGAAGTTGAACGATTAAGGTTGATTTTGGATGAAGAAGAGCACTTCTCTTGTAAGATTTCTATTAGATCTAGATTCCACGACTATTGTAAGCATATCAGAAGCACTTCAATGAGCAAGAAATAGAGCATTTTAGGAAGACCCAATCTAGTCATCTTATTGACGTTCTTGATCACTATCAACATTCAAGTCAACTCATGTGGTACTTCATTCTTCGACAAGTTAAAGTTAATAAGAAATAAGAAATGTGGATGATGGTAAACAAGATATCAATGCGATTCTCTATGGAAGAGTACGCAATGATTACAAGGCTCAACTTTACTTCGATGTTAGATTCGGAGAAAGTAAAAGAGGCAAAAAAAATTCTCACCTATTAAATAAGTATTTTGATGGGAAAGATAAAGTAGTTATAACTGATTTGATGAACAAGCTTGACGAAATGAGAAGTACCCAAAATAAGAACAAGCAAATATTACCTTTCTTTTATTTCTTTATGCAGTCTTACATGGGTTTGACAAGGACAGTAAAGTTGATCTAAAAGACATAGGGCTAGTTAATGATGTTGACCTTTTTGATAGTTATGATTGGGGAGCAAAGACATACAATCACACATTAAAGAGCCTAAGCAAGGACGTAAGAGTTAAAGCGCATGAAAAAAAAGAGCCCACGATCAAGTCATTTGCATTTAATGGTTTCGTGCACGCATTCCAGTAATGATTGAATTTTATGTACTTGGATAGTATTATAGTTGTCATAATATTATTCAAAATTAAAACTAACTAATTTATTTGGACTACAGACATGGATATATAAGATGGTGCCTACCGTTGCAAACAAATTTGCTAAGCAATGGGAAGAAGACATATTACCATGCATGCTTCGTTGGACAATGAAGAAGTGGAATGAAAAAGCGTCCCACTCGTACAGTGCCATTAAGCAACTCTTTGTTTGAGAACATGTTATTGTCACTTTATACTTTTGAGATAATATTTTAAACTCTTATTGAAGTCTCTATATCATAATGATTATGACTTTGATAATCCATATTAACTTTGTTTTTTCTTTTTTAAATTTTAAGATGATTAACTTTGTTATTTGTGTGTAACTTCTCAGATTATATAAAGCATATTGGTTCCAACAAAGGAGGAAAAAAGCTTGGCATATTTGTTTATGCCATCGAGCTTAACAATGATGATGATCCTGTTATTGATCCATTAGTGAGAAAAGTGAAATCTGGAGTAGTGATCAAAATCCATGCAAGTTCAATTGATGATGTCCAAATGACCATGAACATGCGATCTCACCAACCGTACCTCTTATTTCGCCTATGATATTTGAAGGAGAAGATGCAACATCCCTTCAAGCAAATCCAGTCCAAACTGATTCTACAGAAAACTTGAGCTTGTTTATTACTTTGAAAAATTATTTGGATGAGCAATTAGACCAAATGGAACATAGACTTGTGGAGAAAATTGAATCAAGTTCTTGTAGTTATGGAAAAGTAAAGGCATGAGAGGTGGGTGACCAAGGCCACACCTTTTCATCTTATGAACCTATGACAAGAGAGGTGGGAGGTCAGGATTACACCTTTATGCCTACTAATATAGGGCTAACAGAGGTTGGACACAAGAACTATATTTTCAACGATGATCCTAATGCCCTTGCGAATCCCATTGATATGATGAAAAATGAAGTGGATCTAGGAGCATATTACATGACTCCCCCACCAATAATTGTTTTTAATGATGATCTTGTGTTAGAAGAAGACAATGCATTGGACAAAGTGACATCAAAGGTAGATGGTCAACTAATTAAAAAGAAAAAGCACTCAATGTTCTTGCAATCTCCCTACACGGTGCCAAGGAAGCAGTATCCCTAAAATTCCAGGCTTCTATTTGAACCATAGCATGTTATCCTCGAGTGTAAGAAAGCATTATTTGATGAATTTATGAGGAAGCCATACAAGAAAATCCTAATCAAGCATGGTGTAATGAGTCCTGACCAATAATTCTTTAAAGATAATTTAGATAATGGAAAATGGCTACTTAACGCGGTATGTACCAATTTTATATTTCATATGCCAATTTTTCTTTTTTGCATGTTGAGTTGAAAACTAATAATATATTCTTCAATTCGCGGTTATAGCATATTGACGAAGCATTGTTCGCCTTGAGGAAGAGGCATCAGAAGTATAATGACATATTCAATCAAGATGTTGCCGTGTTGGATGAGGCATCCACCCAATTTCTCATAATGGCCTTGTCGTAGAAAGGTAAATATGGTGTTTGCTAGTGTGACTCTAATTTGTAGGCATATTGGGAAGGTCACTTACCAAAGATGGGGAAATCATGGAAAAAATGAAAGCACTATACACAGTTCTTTGGGTACGTAAAGATCATTGGGTTGCAGTAAAGGTAGATATAGAGAAGTACAAACTTGTAGTGTTTGATTATAACTTGCAAGCAGCTCCTGAGAGAGAAATTGAATCTTATATGGAAGCACTTCGTGTTATGATGCCAATTCTTCTTAAGTAAAATGGAATGTTTACCAAGCTTAATGACAAGTTGAAAGATCATGGCCCTATGGGTGGCTTCAAAATTTGCCTCAAAATGACAAGTAAGTTTAAGTTCAAAACTAAATATGTTAAATAATTGGATCATCTAGTGATTTCATTTACTAACAAAATTTTACATAATTATATCTTAAACAGGAGAGAAAGTGCATTATATGCAATTAAATTTATATAGTTGGACTCTGCGGTTATTGGTTTTGATGTGTTAAGTGAGGAAATCGTTTTTTTCTTTAGAAACAAGATGGCTATTGAAATTTTTGAAAACGATTGGGATCCATGAAGATGTAGGAATAAAATCAGTAAAAACGCATCAGAGCGGCGCAGCGGAACAATAAAAATTTTTCAAGATCGTTAAATATCTTGTGATCCTATATACAATAAACTAATAATAATAAAATTCATACCTCAAGAGGAGGCCAATACTGCAGGAGGAGAATAACCGGAGGATTTTAACCAACTAGCCTTCTCTACTATTCTCTAAATCCCGGATGGCAGAGTGTGTTGTCACGGTGAGTTATGCAACAATAAGCCTGCTCATCTGAGAGTCTGTGGTCTGAGAGAACTGGAGTGGCAGGACCTCTATTTATAGACTTGCATGAGGTGATCCTTTGAATTCGAATTAGTTTAGGAGAAGATTTTCTCCCTTATCCACTAACAAAATCCAAAAATCCCATAGGCGACAATCAAATGTAGATTCGGCCTACTCTAGGGATCTTGCAATCCAAATTCAAACAGGATTTTAACTTGAATTTTATCTCCTCATTTATCCATAATAACCGAATTTCCCTAGTGCCAAAAACAAGTCTAAATTCGGCCATTAAAGTGTGAGGAGAATTAAAATCTAAATAGGATTTTCTAGCTTGAATTTTATCTCACCTTTATCCACAAATAACCGAAAAATCTCCTTGGATTTGTCCTCAAAATTTTTGACTATTTTAGAAGGGATAGAATCCAAATTCAATTGGGATTGAAACTTAAATTTTCCTTGCATCCTTATCCCTTAAAATCTGAATTCTCCTAGGAGTTATGCACCCTAACAAATTCGGTTTTTTTCTAGATAGATTTAAGACTCAAAATTCAAGCAAAATTCAAATAAGATTTTCCTCTCCATTATCCAAATCAAATTTGAATTCTAACCCTATGGAATTATCCACAAAAAATTCGAATCCTTCATGGATTGTGATTCAAAATTTGAATTCAAATTTCAAAGTTCAAATTTCAAATTTCAAACTCAAATTCAAAATTCAAATTTAAATTTCAAATTCAAATGTCAAATTTGAATTTCAAATTTAAACTTCAAATTTCAAATTTCAAATTTCAAAATTCACAAAAAGTTATATTTCAAATTTTGTTCTCATGGATAATTTTCTACAACTCCAATTCAATCTCAAATAAAATCATGACAATTTTATTTGGAATTTAAATAATTGTGTACTCTATTATCCAAAATAAAATGTAAATTCAACCGGAGAGAATCTTGTCCACCATCCTAATCCTATATCAACACCATCCATGCAAAGTCAACTATGTAGGAATAAAATCGGTAAAAATGTATCAGAGTGATGCAGCAGAATAATTAAAATTTTTTAAAATTGTTAAATATCTCATGATGCCATATATAATAAACTAATAACAATTTAAACTCATACCTCAAAGGACGCCAATCTGCAGGAGGAGAATGATCGGAGGGCTTCAACCAACTAGCCTTCTCTACTATTCTCCAATTCCCGAATGGTTGAGTGTATGGGTACTCTAAACCTCGATCGGTATGCTAGCACTGCTAATCTTCTTCCGACTACTCAGATCTCTGAAGAACTTATTGTCACGGTGAGTTGTGCAACAATAAGTCTGCTCACCTGAGAGTCTATGATCTGAGAGAACTGGAGTAACAGGACCTCTATTTATAGACTTGCATGAGGTGATCCCTTGAATTCAAATTGGATTAGGAGAAGATTTTCTCCCTTATCCATTAATAAAATTCGAAAATCCCATAGGCCACAATCATGGGAAGATTCCCCCAATCTTGGGATTTTTGCAATCCAAATTTAAACAGGATTTTAACTTGAATTTAATCTCCTCATTTATCCATAATAACTGAATTTCCCTAGGCTATAAACAAGGCTAGATTCAGCCACTTTAATGTGAAATAGGATTTTCTAGCTTGAATTTTATCTCACCCTTATCCACTAAAAAACTGAAATTCTCCCTTAGGATTATCCTTGAATTTTCAGCCACTTTTGTGAGGGGAAGAATCAAAATTCAAATAGGATTTTCTAGCTTGAATTTAATCTCACCCTTATCCACAAAAACCAAAAAATCTCCTTGGATTTATCCACAAAATTTCGTGCACTTTAGGGAGGGAGAGAATCGAAATTCAACTAGGATTGAAACTTGAATTTTCCCTGCATCCTTATCTATTAAGAATTTGAATTCTCCTAGGAGTTATCCACCCTAACAAACTTGGTTTTTCTATATAGATTAGGACTTAAAATTCAAGTAGGATTCAAACAAGATTTTCCTCTCCATAATCCAACTTAAATTCGAATTCTAACCCTGTGGAATTATCCACAAAGAATTTGAATTCCACTTGGATTGTGATTTAAAATTTGAATTTCAAAATTCAAATTTCAAAATTCAAATTTCAAAATCCACAAAGAGTTGTATTTCAAAATTTGTCCACATAGATAATTTTCTACAACTCCAATTCAATCTCAAATAAAATCATGACAACTTTGTTTAGAGTTTGAGTAATTGTGTACTCTATTATCCAAAACAAAATCTGAATTTAACCGGAGAGAACTTGTTCACCATCCTAATTCTATGTTAACTCCACCTATGTAAAGTCAACTAGCCAACAAGCATACACAGATTAATTTTGCCATTCATTAAGGAATTATGTGGAGCTAATAGAGGGACCAATTGGACATATATAATTGAGGTCTCGTGATTCCATATGATCATCATTTTATACCGAATAATTCAATCATATGATCACTAATTTCAGAGTCACATAAACTTGAAACTGAACTTCCAATTATATACCGTATTACGTAAGCCTGTGACGAGCTACTGTCTAATGACCTTGTCATATATGCAAAACCCTCATATGATATCCACGATCAGTCTTAGGTCAAAGTCTGCTCAATCCTCCCGATCAGGCTATCTTAAAGTTTCATTATACTACCGAATAAGAAAATGATTATTCATCATATATGAATAAGAAGTCATCCGCCCAGCAGACGACCCAAGACCCTGTCCATTTTCACATCTAGCATAATGCCTTTAAGAGGATACCTTTAACTCCTTAGAGCTATGATTCCGATATCTGCAAACAAACCCTTCATCGTATACAAGTCATGCACCCAACGAACTGGTCTATAAGCTTACTACCTTTGAGATGCTTTAGCCATTGGAACATTAAAGTACGCAATGTTAGGAAATGCCCTAAGTAATAGAGACATTTTGATGTATTTATTTTGAACTGGATAATAAAATTATATATATAGAGGTTATTCATTACATTGTTGTGTGTCCTCATTTTATTTACATGTTAAAGTAAATGTAAGCAAATATGGCTCCCTGACTGCTTGTGTTAAAACTATTAGAACGTTGCATGCAATGGACTTTTTGTATGCGAGAAGACAATGTTCTAAAGTAAGCAATCTAAACTAAGGTCTGTAGTCTATGGGGTTAGACCGAGCATCTAACTCATGTTAAGACTATTATGTTATCTAAAGCCATGGTAGGGATGGTTTGTCTTGACTGTCTGGAGTATAGACTCCCAAGTAGAGACATAGATATATTGCTTGGTGATGACATATTAGACCAGGATTAAAGCGTGATTGATCTACGAAGTCTGCTTTGAGTGGATTAATCTACTTTTGACGTTCATTGTGCAGTAACCTTAATCCTGAGTGGATAAACAGCTTCATGTATATGACTTATGTACTTTGATGTTCCAATGGCTAAAGCATCTCAGAGGTAGTAAGCTTATAGATCGGTTCGTTAGTTGCATAACTTGTATACGATGAAGGGTTTGTTTACAAATATCAGAATCATAGCTCTAATAAGGAGTTAAGGGTATCCTCTTAAAGGCATTATGCTGGATGTTAAAATGGACAAGGTCTTGGGTCGTTTGCTGGGTGGATGACTTCTTATTCACATATGGTGAATAATCATTTTCTTTATTTGGTAGTATAATGGAACTTTAAGATAGCCTGATTAGTAGGATTAAACGGACTTTGACCTAAAACTGATCATGGATATCATATGAGGGTTCTGCATACATGACAAGGTCATTGGACGATAGCTTGTCACAGGCTTACGTAATACGGTATATAATTGAGAGTTCAGTTTCAGGTTTATAGTAGTGTGACTCTAAAATTAGTGATCATATGATTGAGTTGTTCGGCAAAGAATGATAATCATATGGATTTACAGGAGCTCGATTATATATGTCTAATTGGTCCCTCTACTAGCTCCACATAATTCCTTAACGTTTGGCAAATTGATTTGTGTATGCTATTGGCTAGTTGATTATGCATGGATGGTGTTGACATAGGATTAGGATGGTGGACAAGATTCTCTCCGGTTGAATTTAGATTTTGTTTTGGATAATAGAGTACACAATTATTTGAACTCCAAATAAAGTTGCCATGATTTTATTTGAGATTGGATTGGAGTTGTAGAAAATTATCCATGAGAACAAGAATTTAAAATACAACTGTTTTGTGGATTTTGAAATTTGAATTTTGAAATTTGAAATTTGAAATTTGAAATTTGAATTTTGAATTTTGAATTTGAAATTTGAATTTGAAATCTGAATTTGAAATTTAAATTTGAAATTCGAATTTGAAATCTGAATTTGAAATTTAAATTTGAAATTCGAATTTGAAATCTAAATTTGAAATTTGAATTTGAATTCAAATTTTGAATCACAATCCAAGTAGGATTCGAATTTCTTGTGGTAAATCCACAAGGAATGAAATTCGAATTTGAGTTGGATATGGAGAGGAAAATCTTATTTGAATCATACTTGAATTTTGAATCCAAATCCTAACAAACTTGGTCAAAAATTTTAAGGAAAATTCTCATGGAATTTTTGGATTTTTTGTAGATAAGGTTCAAGGAAAAATTCAAGTTTCAATCCCAGTTGAATTTGGATTCTCTCCTCCCTGATTATGGCCGAAATTTTTGAAGGAATATCCTAGGATATTTTCGGTTATTTTGGATAAGGATGAGATAAAATTCAAGCTTGAAAATCCTAGTAGAATTTTGATTTTCTCCCTATTATTTGTGGCCGAAAATTTAGAGAAAATCTCAAGATAGATTTTCGGATTTTTCGGTTGGATAATAATGAGATAAAATTCTAGTTAAAATCTTGTTTGAATTTTGAAAACAAAATCTAGAGAATGGCTGAATTCTTTTGGTGGATTTTGGCTTGATAATTTCAGATTTTGTGAGTGGATAAGGGAGAAAATCTTCTCCTAATCCAAATCGAATTCAGAGGATCACCTCCTGCAAGTCTATAAATAGAGGTCCTGCCACTCCAATTCTCTTAGACCACAGACTCTCAGGTGAGCAGGCTTATTGTTGCACAACTCACCGTGACAATAAGTTCTTTAGAGATCTGGGTGGTCAGAAGAAGACTAGCAGCGCTAGCATACCGATCAAGGTTTAGAGTGACCACACACTCAGCCATTCGGGAATTGGAGAATAGTAGAGAAGGCTAGTTGGTTGAAGCCCTCCGGTCATTCTCCTCCTGCAGATTGGCATCCTTAAGGTATGAGTTTAAATTGTTGTTGGTTTATTGTATATGGCATCATGAGATATTTAACGATCTTTAAAAAATTTTTTTTTATTGTTCCGCTGCTCCACTCCGATACATTTTTACCGATTTATTTCCTACACACAAGTCATATACATGAAGCAGTTCATCTACTCAGGATTAAGGTTATTGTCTAATGAACATCAAAAGCAGATTGATTCACTCATAGCGGACTACGTAGATCAATCACACTTCAGTCCCAGTCTAATATGTCACCACCGAGCAATATATCTATGTCTCTACTTAGGAGTCAACGCTCCAGACAGTCAAGACAAACCGTCCCCACCATAGCTTTAAACAACATAATAGTTTTAACATGAGTTAGATGCTCGGTTTAACCCCATAGACTACAGACCTTAGTTTAGACCACTTACTTTAGAACATTATCTTCTTGTATACAAAAGTCCATTACATGTAACGTTCTAACTGTGGTGCCCCCGATTTCGATCACCCACAACTGTCATGAACCGGCTCTATTGCCGATCAAGACAGCTCATGTGCCGAATCTGGGTCGTCAATTTAAAGCTCTTTTTCTAATACTTTCATTTCTCAGTGCTCGAAAATTTTGCCCATAAATTTTTTTTTTCTTTTTAATACATACTTTCTCCAAAAGAAAGCTAAATATAAAAACCAGGTAAAATACAACACTAACTCCTAGTTGTCCTTTTTGAGTATAACATAATGTATAATATACAAAACATTTATAGTGCATACATTTTTTTTTCACAATCTCTTCAATTCACTAACTTTGAAAGCTCAGCGGAAAACTTATGGTAGGACCAAGTCTACGTTGAATTCCCTATCCCTTGACACGCGCACATACTACCGCCATCCATATATCTACTGGATAGGTTTCTTACCTGTAACATGAACAAACTGGTGAGCTAACAGGCTCGGTAAGTTCAAACATACTCAGTAAGAATCATACGGATTCAAAAATATTGAAAACTTAATCTCCTATGAATAGTAACTTTGACCTTTGATCGATGAATAGTAACTGTTACCATAATTGGTTACTATTTACATTACTTCAATCGGATACTATTCACACATCCTAACTGAAATCACTATAATTAGTATGCTCTTCGGTTATGCTCAATTATGGTTTTCATCATATTATTGATGGTTCATTCTCTATTTACTTTCTAGTATAGAGCTCTTTTTATGACAGTACCGATATTAATCTTACGCGCTGACTGGGAGGGCCAAGGGAGCGACCCTAGAGTTTCGGCCTCCACAGCCCTTATATCCCTTAGGACCTGAGAGACCTCCATCAATATGTTGGAGGGATGGTACACCTTAATGGTTTTTATTACCATCTTTCAATTATAGTTTTGATCAAGTGACATTAATCGTCACCTTAAGATCACTATCCTCCATCGTCCGTAGGCCTTACTTATTTTCTTTTATCATTATATGGGATATGTTATACTAACTAATCTGTAAATGTCCATCGGACTTTATATCTAGTGTACATCTAGTACATAATAAAATAAAATAATATTTCATGTTGCAGACATGAAAATGCTTGAACTTACCAATACTGCGCTAATGTCCACTTCCGGAACTCCTCCGCAATTCTATCTCTAGTTTGACTTCCTACAGACATAATATTGTCTGTTAATATTCTCTATTAATTATCACTTTAAATATATTTACTTTCTGATAAATTTTACAAAATATTTCAATTCATTATATGGTACACGGTCTGCAATACGCCCGTATCCCTAACCGTGTATTTCTCGGTTTTATTTTACACGGTCGTGTTTCACTGTACAAGCCTGTATACTATTTAAACTCTAGATTTTTAGCTTTAAAATCTCCATTTTGGATCCTATAATTTTATTTAAGTTAATCTAGATCCTTTACGGACCTTTCCGAGCCTTTAGGAAATTTTTGGTCAAAATGAGCATTTTGCCCCTATCAAGTCTCGAGACCGTAACTTCTCCATTCTATCGTTTTTCTCAATCTTTCTAAGCCCAATTATCTTAAAATAACATTTCCTAGGCTTCGGTATCATTTTACAGCCTTTTGGTGCTAAAAACCCTAATTATTCATTTTTCGACCCTCGATTACTATTCTTCCGTCACCTAGGGCCGTTTCTCGTTTTTCGAGTGTTTCGAAGCCTTAAATGGCCATTTCACTACTCTTGAAACACTTTTTATCCCTTCTTGGTCCTTGAGAGGCTCGGTTTCCTATCCCGACCTAATATTTTTCTTTGTTTCCCAAAATACCCCTAACATGAAATTTTTTCCTGTTTTAAGCATTTTGGACATTAAGGGTTGGTTTACTATTCCTTTTGGGTTGGTTTTCCATTTTCAATCCTAATCCGCTGAATGGTCCCGGTTTCCTTCCCGAGTCCAATATTTTTACCCCTCGTTCCCCGAAATGCCCTTATGCCGTTTTAAAAATTTCAACAGCATTTCCGCTTATATTTTAAGGTTTCCCCGGTGTTAAGTATGCCTCAAAATCTTTGTACCTGCCACGTACTATACCAGAGGCCTATTATATACAAAGTTTCCAAACTTTGTATAAAAATTTTCCACATAAATCAATATTCAAAAATCCATACACAATCAACAATATCTTCTAAACTAATCTTGGTTTTACATGTTAATCATCACCAAATAGTTTTCATCACAACATTTCAAAAATCACATATCACTCTTAGGTTTTCTAATGTATAAAACAACATCAAAACCTAACAAAATTTTCATTCCAACCCTAGCATTAGCCACAGATATTTCATACAAATCACATAGAAAATTTTGTTTTATTTCCTAGGGTTTTTATCAACATTTTTCAACACTAAAAAAAATTTCCATTTCCTAGTGTTCATTATCCACGGTTTAGCATGAAAATTTACATCAAATTTTCTTATTTCCTTATTCCAATTCATGCTTAATTCAACTTGAAATCAAATGGATCTAAACACCAAATCAAATCAACAATTTCCACTTTACTTTTCACACCAACTATGTCACGGTTTTTCAATGGAAACATGCAAAATTTTGCTTGTTTCATAACCCTAAATCATGCTTCAAATTCTAAACATCAAACCAATCACAACATCAATCAAAACATCAAATTTTTCAATGTTTTTCTACTCTACGAACCCATGGATTTTCACTAAGAAAATCAAAGGAAATTGCTTCAATTTTGAAGATTGCCTTATCTAGTTGATGGCCTGATGCTAGAATTACATTGAAAGCTAAGTTTGGTGTGAAATTTTCAACAAAATTTTTGACTTAATGAAGAAAGCTCATGGATTTTGGGCTGAAAAAAAAAGCAAGAGTTTAGCTAAGTTTTTCCATTTTTTTTGAATGAATTATGATGCCTATTTATAGGCAAAAGCCAAGGGTTTTGTAGCAAATTTTTCCAACAATTTGTTAATTGTTCAAGGGTCAAAATGCAATACTTTTGGGCCAAAAACCTAATTTTTTTCTTTCTCCCTTTCCACATGGCCGAATGGCCTTTTAGATAATTCTAATAATTTTTTTTTAATCATTTTGGCAAGATCTTAGCCATTGATTAAAAAGTGGATGATCCTAGCCATACACCTTTCAAATTACTTTCCAAACCAAAAATAAAAATGGATTTATGATATCAACATGATGATGTCATCCTACTATTTATATTAATTCACTAATTAATTCATGGTCAAATTTTGATCGAAAACCGAATCGAACGGAACTTTACTGAAATTGTGTAGGTGGGTTCCGGGCGCCTCCGGTACGATCGGTTAATTTTATTTTGCTTCCGTTTGATCAGAATTCTCTACCGTAAATTTCTATCGTTTTAGTACATTTCGATGCATTCTCTAGGGTTTTCGGCTCTGATTTTGAACCATCACACCCAAAAATATTTGGTAAGATTTTCCATTCCTGAACTCACTCATTCTAACACTGCCGGAACATTTTCACAGTATTCTTAACAGTATTAAAACACAATTTTTTCATATTTTATTCATTAAAATTTATACATACATATAATTTTAATCTATTCTGAGAGTCTGAAATTCCCAGTTTTCACACTAACAGTTTTAACACAAGCTGTCAGTAAGCCATATTTGCTTACATTTAATTTAACATGTAAATAGAATAAGGACAAATAGCAATGTAATGAGTAACCTCTATATTATAATTTTATTATCCTGTTTAAAATAAATACATCAAAATGTCCCTCATGGGCATTTCCTAACAAACTAGCCAATAAGCATACACAGACCAATTTGCCATTCGTTAAGGAATTATGTGGAGCTAGTAGAGGGACCAATTGGACATATATAATCGGGCTCCTGTGAATCCATATGATCATCATTCTTTACCGAACAACTCAATCATATGATCACTAATTTCAGAATCACACCACTATAAACCTAAAACTGAACTCCCAATTATATACTGTATTGCGTAAGCCTATGACAAGCTATTGTCCAATGACCTTGTCATGTATGCAGAACTCTTATATGATATCCATGATCAGCCTTAAGTCAAAGTCAGTTCAATCCTACTGATCAGGCTATTTTAAAGTTCTATTATACTACCGAATAAGAAAATGATTATTTATCATATGTGAATAAGAAGTCATCCGCCCAGCAGACGACCCAAGGCCTTGTCCATTTTCACATCCAGTATAATGCCTTTTCGAGGATATCCTTAACTCCTTATTAGAGCTATGATTCCGATATCTGTAAGCACACCCTTCATCGTATACAAGTCATGCATCCAACAAACCGGTCTATAAGCTTACTACCTTTGAGACGCTTTAGCCATTGGAACATCAAAGTACACAAGTCATATACATGAAGTAGTTCATTTACTCAGGATTAAGGTTATTGCATAATGAACATCAAAAGCAGATTGATCCACTCATAGCGGACTACGTAGATCAATCATGCTTTAGTTCCGGTCTAATATGTCACCACCAAGCAACATATCTATGTCTCTACTTAGGAGTCTATGCTCAGGACAGTTAAGACAAACCGTCCCCACCATGGCTTTAGACAACATAATAGTCTTAACATTTTGATGTCTATGTCTTTAATGCCCTAAGCATTAGAGACATTTTGATGTATTTATTTTGAACTGGATAATAAAATTACATATAGAGGTTATTCATTACATTGCTATTTATCGTCATTCTATTTACATGTTAAAGTAAATGTAAGCAAATATGGCTCACTGACTGCTTGTTTTAAAACTGTTAGAACATTGCATGCAATGAACTTTTATATACGAGAAGACAATGTTCTAAAGTAAGCAATCTAAACTAAGGTCTGTAGTCTATGGGATTAGACTGAGCATCTAACTCATGTTAAGACTATTATGTTGTCTAAAGCCATGGTGGGGAATGTTTGTCTTGACTGTTTGGAGCATAGACTCCCAAGTAGAGACATAGATATATTGCTTGGTGGTGACATATTAGACCCGGACTAAAGCATGATTGATCTACATAGTCCGCTATGAGTGGATCAATCTGCTTTTGACGTTCATTGTGTAGTAACCTTAATCCTGAGTGAATGAACTACTTTATGTATATGACTTATGTACTTTGATGTTCCAATGGCTAACGTGTCTCAGAGGTGCCAAGCTTGTAGACCGGTTCGTTGGGTGCATGACTTGTATACGATTAAGGGTTTATTTACAGATATCGGAATCATAACTCTAATAAGGAGTTAAGGGTATCCTCTTAAAGGCATTATACTAGATGTGAAAATGGACAAGGCCTTGGGTCGTCTGCTGGGCAGATGACTTTTTATTCACATATGGTGAATAATTATTTTTTGGTAGTATAATGGAACTTTAAGATAGCCTGATCAGTAGGATTAAACGGACTTTGACCTAAGGCTGATCATGGATATCATATGAGGGTTCTGCATATATGGCAAGGTCATTGGACAGTAGCTTGTCATAGGCTTACGTAATACGGTATATAATTGGGAGTTCAGTTTCAGGTTTATAGTGGTGTAACTCTGAAATTAGTGATCATATGATTGAGTTGTTCGGTAAAGAATGATGATCATATGGATTTACGGGAGCCCGATTATATATGTCCAATTGGTCTCTCTACTAGCTTCACATAATTCCTTAACGATTGGCAAATTGATTTTTATTCTTATTGGCTAGTTGATTATGCATGGATGGTGTTGACATAGGATTAGGATGGTGGACAAGATTGTCTCAGGTTGAATTCATATTTTATTTTGGATAATAGAGTACACAATTATTCAAACTCCAAATAAAGTTGCCATGCTTTTATTTGAGATTGGATTGGAGTTGTAGAAAATTATTCATGAGAACAAAATTTTGAAATAAAACTGTTTGTGGATTTTGAAATTTGAATTTTGAAATTTGAAATTTAAATTTTGAATTTGAAATTTGAATTTGAAATATAAATTTGAAATTCAAATTTGAAATTTGAATTTGAAATATAAATTTGAAATTTGAAATTTGAATTTGAATTTTGAATTTTGAAATTTGAAATTCAAATTTTGAATCGCAGTCTAAGCAGAATTCGAATTCTTTATGAATAATTCCACAAGGCTAAAATTTGAATTTGAGTTGGATTATGAAGAGGAAAATCTTGTTTGAATCCTACTTGAATTTTGAATTCCAATCCTAACTAACATGCACGAAAATCTTGAGGAATATCCTCATGGAATTTTCGATTTTTGTGGATAAGAATGCAGGGAAAAATTCAAGTTTCATTCCCAGTTGAATTTGGATTCTCTCCTCCCTCAAAGTGGTTGAAATTTTGAGGAAGATCTCTTGTAGATTTTCAATTTTTTATGGATAAGGATGAGGTAAATTTCAAGCTAGAAAATCCTATTTGGATTTTGATTCTCCTCATACTTTAATAACTAAATCTAGTCATGTTTTTGGCAAAAAGGAATCGGTTTTTATGAGAGAATGAGGAGAAAAAATTCAAGATAAAATCTTATTTGAATTTGTATTGGATAATCTCAAAAGTGGATGAATTTTTTGGTTGGATAAGGCCATGGAAAATTCAATTTTTATGAGTGCATAAGGGAGAAAATCTTCACCTAATCCAATTCAAATTCAGAGGATCATCGCATGCAAGTCTATAAATAAAGGTCCTTCTACTCTAGTTCTCTCAGACCACAGACTCTCAGGTGAGCAGGCTTATTATTGCACAATTCACCGTGACAATAAGTTTTTTAGGGATCTGGGTGGTTGAAAGGAGACTAGCAGTGCTAGCATACCGATCAAGGTTCAGAGTGCCCACACATTCAGTCATTCAGGAGTTGGAGAATAGTAAAGAATGCTAGTTGGTTGAAGCCCTCCGATCATTCTCCTCCTGCAGATTGGCGTCCTTTGAGGTATGAGTTTGTTGTTGGTTTATTGTATATGGCATCATGAGATATTTAACGATCTTAAAAATTTTTATTGTTCTGCTGCACCACTTTGTTACGTTTTTACCGAATTATTTCCTACAGCTCGGTCTAACCCCATAGATTATAGATCTTAGTTTAGACTACTTACTTTAGAATGTTGTCTTCTCGCATAGGTTTAAAATGTGAAATGTATGTTTAATATTGTGTAGAATGAGATAAAATGTTCTAACGATATTACAAATTAAGAATTCGGCGATGTAAAAGCATGCTGAATTGAGTTGGGGAAAAACAGTGAACTGTAAACCCTAGTAGGTGACTCAGGGTAAGCTGAGTACACAAAAAGATAAAATACTGATAGCAGTGATTTTAGACGTGAGTGCGTGTGTGTGTTACACACAGTATCGAGAAGTTGTTCTAGATGACCTCTTCTTGACCTAAAATTAATATATTTAGATTCAACATGCTCAAATTAGTTAATTGAGCATGAAAAGTAATATTTGACCCGGAGATATGCAGTATTAAGAAATTGGTCAAGATGACATTTTCTTGATATAAAACTGATATATTTGGAATCAGAATGCTCTAATTAGTCAATTGAGCGTACAAAGGTAAATTTTGACCGGGAAATATACAGTACCGGAAAACTGATCAAGATGACCTCAGATGAAGATGAAGCTGATAAATTTGGGTTCAGCACGCCCAAATTAGTCAGTATAGCCTATCAGAATACTCAAATTAGTTAATTGAACATAAAGGTAATTTTTGACCGGGAATTCACAATATCAGAAACTAGTCGAAATGATCTCGGATGGAAATAAAATTGATATATTTGGGTTCAGTACACCAAAATTAGTCAGGATAGCTCATGTTGAAATTTTGGACAAAAAGTGTATAAAAGGTCGAAATTGCAGAAAATGCCCCATATTTTCATTATCTAGATTTTTCCCCCACACACACAACCCCAAAAGTGAACAGTAGTCAACTATCAGAAACAGTGTCCATTTTCGACATCGCCAGTCTCGTTGGAAAGCTCTCGACGAGCTAAGTCCAACGGTGTGCTGAATCGACGGAACCGACGCCGGAGAACACCGCACGCGTCGCCCAAAGCCGCCAGTGGCTGGAAATTTCAAACGGCCATATCTCCGCCGTCCGACCTCCGATTGACATGATTCTGGTCCTAAAAGACTCGTGGTGAAGAGTAGAACAAAACCCAAGCTTCATTTCGGCTCAATAGTCACCGGATTGCACCGCCCAACATCGCACCGTCGCCGCCATGAAGCCGCGGTGAAACTCGCTGTTTCCGTTCGAGTTGAGGGATGCTGGGGGTACCAAAATGATCAGCGTTCAATGGGGAGCAAAAGTCCTCAAACAATTTCGGGCAACAAACCCGGCACGGCGGAGATTCAACACCACCACCTTAGGTCGAGTTTTTGAGGCCGATTGTCGACGATCGGAGCCTCCAATGGTGAAATTGACACCACCAATGGACTCCTCTCATCGATATCTTCAAGGTGGGCACCTCCGTTGCTCACGCCGTCGCCGTTCACCGTCGGTCAACGCTAGAGTCAACGTCGATCAACGCGGGTCAACGGCGACCTGGTGGCAGAAAAATGAAGAGTGGCCCGTTGGCCTATTTTTGAAGTTCTGGACACATCCGCGGCATCAGAATTTCAAACCGGGATTTCAACCGTGAAGAATAGAGACAAAAAGTTTGCGCGATCGAGATCGAACGGTTCGTCTGATCGCCGACGGGACGATTTCGGTAGCGATTTCGTTTCCCTTCATTCCTTATTTATGTATTCGAATGATTTATATGTAATTTGTAGTTTTACGTAAAAATTGGGCCTCTGATATAGTACGTGATAGAATAAAATAGGTTAGATAGTTTTGAGGCGTTTCCTAAACGCAGGAGGCCGAGAAATTTAGCAGAAATGCTGCCAAAATTTTGAAAACGGCATTAAGGGCATTTAGGTGAAAAAACGAGACGCAATTTGTATTCGGTAATGGAAACCGAGACCCCTCGATGAGTTAAGCTCGGAAAATGAGAAAATGAACCTTTGAGGAATAGTAAACCATCCCTCCAAGGTTGTGAAAATGTAAGAGAACTGAAAAACCAATGTTAATGGTATTTTAGGAAACGAAAGGTAAATTTGAGGTCGGGATAAAAACCCGAGACCACTCGATGTCTAAGGCTCGGGATTAGCATAGCAAACATTTCAGGAGTAGTGAAATACCCATTTAAGACTCCGAAACGTGAGAAAAACAAGAAACGACCCTAGGTGTTAGAATAGTACCACCCGAGGGTTGGATGACCAATAGTCGTCTATGGAACAGCAATAGATGCTGTAAAAGTGGGTAAAAGCTTAAGAAATATTATTTTATGTTTGGGCTTAGAAAATCCTATTAAAAGTCATAGTGAGCATATGACGGTCCCGAGACCAGTCAAGGGCAAAATGGTCATTTTGACCAAAAATTTTTGAAAGGCTCGGAAAGGACTATGACTGCCTAAGGATAGTTAAAATGAAATTATAAAAGTTAAATTTGGGTCTTAAACCAACAAAAAGTAGGTTTACGATGAGAAATCAAATTAGGGGCAAAATGGTAATTTTGCCAAGAGTTAGTGTAAAAATGGAAAATGGGATTTTAGATTCCTAAGACCATTTACGGGAAATAAAACGTAGAATTTTTATGTTTTACTAAATTTTGAATATGAAATGTAGATTTAAAATAACCGTGGTTATTCCGGTTATAGGAACCCGATCCAGACGCGGCAAATGAACGTCTGCGGAGTTGGGGAGGGAAATGCTAGCGAAAGTATCTGTAAGTTCAAGCATTTAATTGGCTGCAACATGAACTGACTATTGTATGTCTGTTTTCATGTCAAGATGTGATGATGTAGATGTTATGAAAGTCATGTTATGAACTATGTGTTATGTCTAAGTCATATATAAATTGACTTGACATATTTATGTTGATGCGTTATATGCAGTAAGTTCAGACATTTAAATTTGTCTGTAACATGAAATACAATGATACTGATTATGTACTAAGTGTACATTAGGTATTAAGTCCTATGAACATTTGGGGATTAGTTAGTATAACATATCCCATATAAAGAGAAAAGAGAGTATTAAGTCGTATGGACACTTGGGGATTAGTTGGTATAACATATCCCATATAAAGAGAAAAGAGAATATGTAAGGCCTACGGACGATGGAGGATAGTGACCTTGAGGTGATGATTGATATCACTTGGTCAAGACTATAAATTGAAAGATGGTAATGAAACCACTAAGGCGTACCGCCCCTCCAACATAGTGGTGGAGGTTTTTCTCAGATCTTACGAGGATATCAGGGCTGTGGAGGCTGATGTTCTAAGGTCGCTCCTTAGACCCTCCCAGTCAGCGCGCTAATAATCATCGGTACTGCCATAAACAGAGCTCTAAACTAGAAATCAAATAGAGAATAAACAATCAATAAAATAATAAAAATCATAATTGAGCATAACCGAAGTTTACGCTAAAGTGTAGTAATTTCGGTTAGGATATGTGAATAGTATCCCATTAGGGTAAAGTAAATAGTAACCAGTTAAGGTAACTATTACTATTTCGAAGGTCAAAGTCACTACTCATAGGAAATTGAGTTTTCAGTGTTTTTGAATCTGTATGATTCTTACTAAGTATGTTCGAACTTACTAAGCCTGTTAGCTCACCGGTTTGTTCATGTTGCAGGTAAGAAACCTGTCCAGTAGATTTCTAGGTGGCGGCAGGATGCGAGCGTGTCAAAGGGATATGGAATCCACAGTGGATATGATCTTGCTACAAGTTTCCCGCTGAGTGTTAAAAGAAGAAACATGTATTGTAAAAAGATTTGACTTAGGTATTTATGTATAAAGTATGTTTGTACTTTTAAAAGTGACAAACATAGTTCAGTTTAATCACGTTATGTTACAATCAAGAAAAAGTATTTAAGAAAAAAAAATGATTCCAAATTTCACAAAGGGTTTAAAGGAAAGAAAAGAATTTAGGCAACTCAATGAAGTTCACGAGCTATTTCAGTCAGCTAAGGAGCTTGATTGTAATAGTTTCGATGGACCGAGGTAAGGGGCGCCACGTCTAGCGGGCAGAAAATTACAGCAAATTTGTTCCCCAAGTAGGCAAAGAATGTGGATAATTAAGTGAGCTTAATTCTAAGTAAGTTAGGTTGGTTTTGCCTATAAAAGGCATGCATGACCTAAAGGATTTACTTTCTTACTTTTGCCCCAAAAACACAACTCTTCTTTCTCTCTCTTTTCTTGCTATAGCCGACCATGTTTAAGCCCCCAAGCCAAAAATCTAACCAAAAGCTTTCCAAAACTTAGCCCCTTCAAGCTTGTGTTAGGAGATTTCATTTCAAGCCCTTTCAAGTGCATCAAAGGGTAAGATTCTAGACCAGTCCTTGTGATTTATAGTTGTTATTTTGGTTTGATATTAAGAGGAAAATTTTGGTGTCTTTGCTAGCATAAACCGACCCCAACCTCTCTTGGTATACACGGCCATTTTAGTCACTCAAGCCTAGATTCGATGTGCTTGATTCGTAGCACGAAAGGTAAACCCGAAAAACCCTCCCTTTTTGTAGTTAGTTATTTTTAAGTTTTTGATCAAGAAATTTATGTGAATTTATTTATGTAAATCAGTTGTAATAAGTTTATTTAGAGCCCTTAGCTTTCCATTTTTAAGTTATGTAGTTGTGTGGTTATGGTTTACATTTTTTATGAATGGATGTGTGTATATGTGAGCATGAACATTTTTGGAACGGCTGGACACAAATCTATCCCTAGAAATAGGCCATGG
The DNA here is from genome assembly GCA_035233585.1 of Antiaris toxicaria. NCBI lineage: Eukaryota > Viridiplantae > Streptophyta > Magnoliopsida > Rosales > Moraceae > Antiaris > Antiaris toxicaria. The sequence continues at coordinate 56,299,163 of CP141153.1, forward strand.
GTTTTGGCTATTTCGACCATGTTAAATTCCAAATTTGGGATTTAGTAAACTATGAAGTTTTAAGGAAATTTCGTTACGGTCATTATTGCATCAAATAGGTTTTGGCTAAAAGCGACAGTAATATAAGTTTTTCGAGTGGTTTTCCTTCGGTGTCCAAAACTAGGACTAAAAATCCGAGCCCAGATACAATTTCGGGTTTGTTAAAAATTTACTATTTAGAGTCTAAACTGGATCTCAGGCTCAACATGAAAATTGTAGATCTCATTGAATCTTTAAGGTGACCTACACGTTTTTTAAAAATTTGACTGTTTCGGGCCTCAAACAGAGCAATTTTTAAAATAGCGTAAAACTAGGATTTTTGCAAAACTAGGCACAAGTAGCCACTGTTTTAGTAAGATTAGGACCCATTCGAGTTTGATTTGAGTTCCAAGATGAACACGAGGATTGTTCACCTCGTCAAGGATGGAAAATTTCATGTTCGCCAAATTTACAAACTAAGTCGTTTCAAACACGTTTTTAAAACGGTTTCGGTAAATGGTTCAAAAACCATCTTTAAAATACAACACCAAAATGTGTTTTACACACTTTAAAATGAAAATGTGGTTTTAATAAAACATCCTCCACCTTCCAATGGGATGGCATAGGGACGGTTTCAAAGCACATAATTTTCCCAAGAATTTTATAAGTCAACTAAAATAATTTTCAAAATGAACATAGACAGTAACGGTAGCCCGGTAGGCTACCATACCAAACAAGTGATAGTAACCTGGTAGACTACCTAGAAACAATGCGTGCGGTAACCAATCAAGGACTGTGTCTTTAACAAAATGGTGGGGCACAGTGATTAATCTGTCAAGTAGACAAGTTAATCAAACATTATAAAATTTAGACACCAAATTCCCAAAGTAGAGCAGTAGGGTACCGATAGGCCTCGGTACCATACCACGATACAATTAATAGCCATTAATGATAATAGTGACCAAAGAATGATGTTAATTAATTTATTGGGTAATAAATTAATTAACCATGTCTAAAGAATCAGACTCTAAAAAGAGGGCGAGTTAGTATCGACGGCAATCGGTACCAAATGAATTTATCTGCTTTAGTCACTAACAGTATTAGTGACTCAGCAAAAGTATTAATGGAGTACGTTATGTTGATAGGTGGTTACCTGTAATGTGATAAAGGTGAGAGTACGAGTTTGCGTGCAAACTAGGTAAGTACAACTCTGCCTATAGCATGAATAAAATGAGTTTGAAATGATATTTTATAGTATGTTAAGTATGCATACCATGCACATGTTATTACACAGCATGTATAAGAGCATATAGTTTCACAATCGGGTAGATTGATGAAAGCCTGAGTTAAATGCCATACATCCCTATCACGTAAGATTAGTGGATGGCTTAGTAGAGCATATGGCCTGATCAGATAAAGAATTGGGTAATTGAATTAAGGTGTCATTATAACGGGCACAAGGCCTACATTATGTATATAAGTATAACGAGCACGAAGCCCATATTATGTATATAAGTATAACGGGCACGAGGCCCACATTATGTATAAAAATATAACGGGCCTTAAGTTAGACATAGGAGAGAAAAAGAATATTCAAGCATAAATGAGTATAACTGGACCATGCTGTATACATCAGTTATAGTTCTCTATGCTTCCAGTAGATATGCATTCAGTACACGATGTTTCTATTATGCATTCAAGTATGAAATGTTCTGTATTCAAGGATGTGTGATGTTCTGATATGATGAATATTTCGGTGAGATGCATTGGTTTATGACATGCTTATATGGTTTTAAGTATGTATTATGATTTAAACATGGTTTGCGGACGACATGCTGTACTTACTGGGTAATAAAGCTCACAGTGTGTGTTAATCTATAGGTAAGTGACCTATAACTTAGAGCTCAATGGGCGATGGCGACGGCGGAGGTGGATGTGAGGGCGAGGTTATGGATACACCGCGAGTTTAACTTTCGCATAGTAAACAGTATTTTTGAATAGTATATTTTGAATAGTGAATAGTTAAAGAATTTTATAAGTATGAATGTATGACTGAACTCCTTATAATTTAGACTTTGTATTTTCAAAAGTATACATACATAAATAGTAAATACGTACGCATAAAAAAATCTCTAAAATTGTGGTATCTAATTAAGTAAGTTTAAGTAATAGTTTTAAGTAAGTAAGTATCAGTAGTAAATTTAAGTGGCGGTCTGGGCCATTCAGGGCATAGGGTGTCACAAAAAATGAAACTAACTCACTTGGACAGATGAGGCAGGCATGCGGTGATGTGAGGTAGGGTGGCAGGATATCGCTCTGATACCAACTGTGACGTCTTGTATCCTGAGTGGCCTAGACAGTCACTTAAAACTACTAGTGATATTTACTTGCTTAAAACTATTACTTAAACTTACTCAATTTGATAACATAATTTTAGGGATTTTTTTTAAAATGTGTACGTATTTACTATTTACGTATGTATACTTTAAGCATACGAAGTCTACATCATAGGTGGTTCAATTACACATACATACTTGTAAAACTATTTAACTAATTACTATTCAAAAATATTGTTTACTCAAAAACTATGCGGAAGTTTTAAATTGGCGGTGATATCCATAACCTCGCCCTCACATTTGCCTCCGCCGCCATCATCGCCCATTAAGCTCTAAGCTATAGGTCGCTTACCTACAGCATGACATGCACTGTGAGCTTTATGCCCAATAAGTACAACATGTCATCCCCAAAATATGTTTAAATCATAATACATACTTAAAACCATATAAGCATGTCATATACCAACATATACCACTGAAACATTCCACATACCAGTACAACACATATCACTGAATGTAGAACTGAAACATAACATACTGAATGCATAATCGAAACATCATGTATTGAATGCATATCTACTATAGCTGGAAGCATAGTGAACTATAACTAATGCATACTGTGAACCCTGTATGATTCAGTTATGCTCATTTATGCTTCAATATTCTTTTTCTTTCCTATGTCTAACTGAGGGCCCGTGTGTCAGTACTGAGTGTACGCGGATCATCGGAAACGTCTGTGATCACAAACTTAAGAGCTGTCAACAGAGGCTCATCTTACTTAAACTTGAAAAATCTCTTCAACGGAAAAGGCTGGTACGACACGCTTATTAATTTCTGACTTGTTTAACTGATCTGGCCATATGCTCTACTAAGCTATCCCAAATCTTATGCAATAGGGACGCATGGCATCTAACTCATGCTTTCATCAATCTACGCGATTGTGAAACTATATGCTTTCTTAACATACGATGCATCAATAATGCATGAATTGCATACTTAACATACTGTAAAAATCAATGCTTTAAATTCCTTTTACTCATGTTGTAGGCGGAATTATACTTACCTAGTTTGCAAGCAAACTTGTGCTCTCACCCTTATCATGTTATAGGTAACTACTTGTCATCAACACGTATTCCATTAATACTCTTGCTGGGTCACTAATACCGTTAGTGACTAAAGCAGATACTAATGTATGGTACCGATTGCTGTCGATACTAACTTACTCTTTTGGTGAGTTTGATTGTCTAATCATGGCTAATTAATTTATTACCCAATAAATTAATTAACGTCGTTTTTTGGTCACTACTACCGTTAGTGACTATAACTTGTATCGTTTTATGATATCAGAGTCCATCGGTATCCAACTGTTCTACTTTTGGAATTTGGTATCTAACTTCTATCATGTTTGATTAAGTTGTCTACTTGACAATTTAATCGTCGTTCCTCACTATATCGTTTAAACTCGGTCCTTGACTGGTTGATCGACCAGTCAACTGATCATTTACCTCGTGCGTTGTTGACTCGGTAGCCTATCGGGTTACTAAGCTTGTTTGATGTTGTAGCCTACCGGGCTACCGCTACTATTTTGTTTATTTTGTAAAATTGTTTTAGTTGCCTTATAAAATTCTTGGGAAAATTATGTACTTTGAAACTGTCCCCTTATCACCCCGTTGGAAGGTGGGGGCGTTTTATTAAAATCATATTCTTATTTTAAAAAGATTAAAACACATTTTGGTGTTTACATTTTAAAGGTGGTTTTTGAACCATTTACTGAAACTATTTTAAAAACGTGTTTAAAATGACTTAGTTTGTAAATTTGGCAAACATAAAACTTTTCATCCTCGATGAGATGAACAATTCTCGTGTTCATCTCAGAGCTCAAATCGAACTCTATCAATTCCTAAACTTACTAAACCCGTAGCTACTTATGCCCAGTTTTGGAAAAGTTTCCAATTTTACTTTATTTTAAAAATAGCTCTGTTTGAGGCCCGAAACGGCAAATTTTTAAAACATGCATATGTTGTCTTAAAGGTTTGAACGAGATCTATAACTTTTGTGTTGAGCCCGAGATCCAGTTCTGAATCTAATTGGTTCATTTTTAATAAAACCCGAGACTATTCCTGTGCTAAGATTTTTAGTCCTAGTTTTGGACACCGGTTCAAAACTACTTGAAAAATCTATCATAGAGTCATTTTTGGCCAAAAGCTATTTGACGCAAATACGACCGTAACAAAATTTTCTTAAAACTTTATGTTTTACTAAATCCCAAATTCGAATTCTAACATGGTCAAAATGGCCAAAACCCATGGCCTAAATCTAGGGACAGATTTGTGTCCAGCCACCTTAAACGTCCACACACACACATATCCATCCGTAAAATTTAAACCACAGCCACACAACCACATAACTAAAAATAAAATGCTAAGGGATCAAAATAAACTTATTATAACCCATTGCTCAAATAAATACACATAAATTTCTTGATCAAAACTTAAAAATAACTAAACTTCAAAAGGAGGGTTTTCGGTTTTACCTCACGTGCTATGAACCAAACACATCGAATCAAAACTTGGATGACCAAAATGGCCATGTGAACCAAGGAGATTTGAGGTCGGCTTTTGCTGAAAAGACACCAAAATTTTTCTCTTAATATCAAACCAAAATAACAACTAAAAAAACAAGGATTGGTTCTAAAAACTTACCCTTGAGTGAACTTGGAATGGCTTGGATGGAAACCTCCTAACACAAGCTTGGTGGTGGCTAGCTTTTGGTAAGTTTTTGGTTGGATTTTTGGCTTGAAAATGGTTGGTTTGGGGGCTAGGGAATGGTTGGCTGTAGCTAGAAAAAGAAGAAGGAGAATGGTTGTGTTTTGGGTGCAAAAGAAAGAAAGTGACCCTTTTAGCTGAAGCATGCCTTTTATAGGCAAATCTAACCAATTTAATCAAGTTTAAGCTCACTTAATTTACCAAATTTTTTGCCTTATTAGGGGACAAATTGCTGCCATTTTTTCAGCCTCTAAGGCCAAGGGCTGTGCAGGGGGAAGGGGCCAATTAAAAAAAAATTTGTTGGCCATGTGATGGAATTTATGCATTGTTTATTCAAAAAGGTGGCCAACATATCCCTTACTTTAATGAATTACTCCTAAATTTTCACATCATAATAGTGCTAATCGATGAGGATTACTTTGGAAACAAAAAGATTAAAGTCAAATTCATTGGGGTTTATCTCCCAATTACAATAAAATGCAAGTAGATCTAGTCATAGTATGAGTTGGCGATCAGAAGACCATATCTGGATAGAACTTATAGCGGGGTCTTGAAATGTCTACTAGGCTTTTATCCTTTTTTTAGGTTCATTAGGTTTTTTATTGGCTGGAACATCTAGTTATCTTGGTAGGAATCTTATACAATTATTTCCCTCTCAGCAAATAATTTTTTTTCCCCAAGGAATCGTTATGTCTTTCTATGGAATCGCAGGTCTTTTTATTAGTTCATATTTGTGGTGCACAATTTCATGGAATGTGGATAGTGGTTATGATCGATTCGATATAAAAGAAGGAATAGTATGTATTTTTCATTGGGGATTTCCTAGAAAAAATCGTCGCATCTTCCTCCGATTCTTTATTAAAGACATTCAATCCATTAGAATAGAAGTTAAAGAGGGTATTTATGCTCGTTGTGTCCTTTATATGGGAATCAAAGGCCAGCTAGGCATTCCCTTGACTCGTGCCAATGATAATTTGACTCTACAAGAAATTAAACAGAAAGCTGTTGAATTGGCTTATTTCTTGCGTGTATCAATTGAAGTATTTTGAAAAAAGGCGAATGCTTTCTTATTCTTAGCAAAAGGGAAAAAACTATAACTCAAGAATTCTCTTTTTTCTATAGTATACCTTAACTGAAGTTTCTGCCGAACTCTGATTAGAATAAAAAAAGAGTAAACGTACATGGACCAATCATAAAATGAACTAGTTTTTGTCCATAAATTATTTTTTATGAGTTTATGAGTATGTAAATCCATTTAAATCAATTCAGTAACGGAACAAGTAACAAATTGGAATAAAGAATTTCTCTCTTTTTTTTTTCAATATTGCGAATTTAGTAAATACAGATAGATTCTCTCTTGTAAATCATTTCTCCTTTTTTGTTAATCAAAATTTTTTATCTTTTTTTGTGCTCTTTAATTACTAACCGATTGGACTGCTTATAATGATAACCTTTTTATCTTGTTTTGACACTCATTTTTTATCATAACATCATAGTATTTTTCAGAAAATTCTATCACTTATTCCTATACTCAGGGCGGCCAGCGAGTTTTTTTTTTCAAAATTTTTGGATATCTTGATAAACTAGGAGTTCTTTCGTCTCAAAATTCGAATAATATTCATTATTTGAAATTTCTTTTTTGTGCATTCATCCAAAGGGGACAATTGCTTTGAATTTGAGCAATTGAGATATTTTGAAAAAATATTATTGTAGAATATTCTAGTTTAGTTATTTCTTCATCCAATTTGAAAGGGAATCTTTCTTATTCTATTTCGGTATTTCTATATTGTTTTTCTGTATTCTTGCTAAATTCAAAGACGAACCCATTGTACTGAATCACAAATAAAAAAAGGAGAATAGGCTTGATAACTTGTAATGTAATAGACCTAATATTTGATAGAAATCTTAGTATCGTATAGAGAGAGTCGACGAATGAGATGAGTTAATATCAAAATTCACAGCCGAGCAAATGGAAAAAAAGAACACATTTATTTCACTTCTATATCTTGCATCTATAGTATTTTTGCCTTGGTGGATCTATCTCTCATTTAATAAAAGTCTAGAATCTTGGGTTAATAATTGGTGGAATACTAGGCCCTCTGAAATCTTTTTGATTGATATTCAAGAAAAGAGTATTCTAAAAAAATTCATAGAATTAGAGAGGAACTCTCCCACTTTGACGAAATTCTAAAGGAATACCTGGAAAGGCACTTACAAAAGCTTCACATTGGGATTTACAACGAAACGATCCAATTGATCAAGATGCACAATGAGGGTTGTATCCATACGATTTTACATTTCTCAACAAATATAATTTCTTTCGTTATTCTAAGTGTTTATTCTATTCTAAGTAATGAAGAACTTATTTTTCTTAACTCTCGTCTTCAAGAATTTGTATATAATTTAAGCAACACAATAAAAGCTTTTTCTATTCTTTTATTAACTGATTTATGTATAGGATTCCATTCGTTCCATGGTTGGAAACTAATGATTGCTTCTATCTACAAAGATTTTGGATTTGCTCAGAATGATCAAATTATATCCGGTGTTGTTTCTACTTTTCCAGTAATTTTAGATACAATTTTTAAATATTGGATTTTTCGTTATTTAAATCGTGTATCTCTGTCACTTGTAGTGATTTATCATTCAATGAATGATTGAAAAATGATCGACCGATCCAATTATAATGTTTGTTACTTTGTAACATAAGTAAAACAGTATAAATTGTACTCATTTTTTCTACCCACCCGAAGGATTCCTTTAATATTCGAGTAACATTATTTTAGTAAATAACAGAATCATAGATAGGAAACTATACTAGTGACTTATCTAATTTTATTGTAGAAATTTTCAGGATCAATGATTGGACTATGCAAATGAGAAAACCCTTTCTTGGATAAAGGAAGAGATTATTCGAGTCATTTCCATATCGCTCATAATATATATAATAACTCGGGCGCCTATTTCAAATGCATATCCTATTTTTGCATAGCAGAGTTATGAAAATCCACGAGAAGTGACTAGCCGTATTGTATGTGCCAATTTCCATTTAGCTAACAAGCCCGTGGATATTGAGGTTCCACAAGCGGTACTTCCTGATACTGTATTTGAAGTAGTTGTTCGAATTCCTTATGATCTGCAACTGAAACAAGTTCTTGCTAATGGGAAAAAAGGAGCCTTGAATGTGGGAGCTGTTCTAATTTTACTTGAGGGGTTCGAATTAGCCCCTCCCGATCGTATCTCGCCCGAGATTAAAGAAAAGATAAGATATCTGTCTTTTCAAAGCTATCGCCCCATGAAAAAAAATATTCTTGTGATAGGTCCTGTTCTTGGTCAAAAATAAAGTGAAATCGCCTTTCCTATTCTTTCCCCAGACCCCGCTACTAAGAAAGACATTCACTTCTTAAAATATCCCATATACGTAGGCAAGAATGGGGGAAGGGGTTAGATTTATCCCGACGGGAGCAAGAGTAACAATAATGTTTATAATGCTACAGCAACTGGTATAGTAAGCAAAATCATACGAAAAGAAAAAAGGGGATACGAAATAACCATAGTGGATGCGTCGGATGGACGTCAAGTGGTTGATATTATCCCTCCAGGACTAGAACTTCTTGTTTCAGAGGGTGAATTCATCAAACTGGATCAACCATTAATGAGTAATCCTAATGTGGGTGGATTTGGTCAGGGAGATGTGGAAATAGTACTTCAAGATCCATTACGTGTACAAGGCCTTTTGCTCTTCTTGGCATCTATTATTTTGGCACAAATCTTTTTGGTTCTTAAAAAGAAACAATTTGAGAAGGTTCAATTGTCTGAAATGAATTTCTAGTTTATCAATATCAAGTTCTAAAAAAAACAAATTCTTGTTGGAATTTGTGTTATGTAAGTCTGTATGATCAAAAAAACTTATGAAAAGCCTTTTCTTTTGCTTGATTATATTCTTTTTCTATCAGATTTTGGGAATTCTTTGTATCGCATTACTAGTCATAGTATGTATGCTGTGAATAAGACTATTTGACTTTACTTACCTCTTCTTTATTTCTTTGTTTTTTCAATCAAAACAAAAAGAAAAGGAAGCGGTATGGTTATCTTACTATTGTCAGATTTAAATGCCATAGAATGAGTAAATCGTTAGGGAAAACTTTTTCCTCTTTTTAGGGTAGTGTTTGGATGTGTTCTAGCTACTTGCACACGGTTTTCTGGGGGAAAATTTTATCTGCAAAGTCTTCTCTTCGCAGTCTAATTTCTACCTTTTGGTATCCGACCCTTTTTCGGCAGTGTTCTAGTTTTCTACTAGAATTGGATTTTCTGAATCCGATTTTTATACTGATCATTCCTAGTTGGGTTGTACTACCTATAAGCCCATTTTGTGTCTATTTTACTATTTATTTTCTATACTGTGGTTATGTCTACACTGTGTTGTCCTTGTGCATGCATAATGAGGCATTCTTTTGTGAAATTTCAAACACAGTCTTTCTTGACTAATTTGGATGTGCTGATTTCAAATTTATCAGTTTTACGTCCATCTGAGGTCGTCTGAACTAGTTTTTGAGATCTGTGTGACCCCACCTCGAAAAATATGTCAGGTGCCCAATTGACTAATTTAGGCATTCTGAATCTAAATATATCAGTTTCAGGGTGAGAAAAGGTCGTCTTGACCCTCTTCCCGATACTGCGTATCTCTCAAACAAAAATTTTCGTTTTATGCTCAATTGACTAAATTGAGCCTGCTGACTGTAAATATATCAATTTTAAGTCAAATTAAGGCTGTCTTGGCCATTAGCCTGACACTGCGTTATCTATTATTCACTATTCATTGTTTTGTCAATTTCTAGGCGAGAAGAGATCATCTAGACCATTTTTCTCGATACTGTACCTCTGTTAGGGTTATTATCGCTGTTGTGCTCAAATGACAGGTCCGAGTGTACTGATGATCTGTTCACCAGTCCTGTGTCAAGAAATGGTTATCTGGACCGGTTTCTTAATACTGCGTGTATTATACGCTCATACACATAATAGGGTGGACCGATTTCACTGTCGGTTGTCCCTTTCACTGTATAAATAGTAATTAAACATTACTGTACCCGTTTAATCTATTCAATTGGAAAATATCTTATATTTTTCAACTTAATTACTCATTACATAGTAATTAGGTTTCATGAATTTTGAGAGTCTTTGTAGCAGCTCTATACTCAATACACGACCTTCTACACAGCTCTCACACGGGCGTGTACATTCCGAACATGGGCGTGTATTAGTTGAGATTTCTTAACACAGCCATGTCTTTGAAACACATTCATTTACTCGAGCGGTACACGGCCACTTACACGGCCGTGTACCTAACTGTGTTACTCAAATTTGCACTAAAAGGCATCAAACTAACCCAAATTCATTTCTCAATTTCTCATTATATAGAATTTAGGTTACATGTATATCAGGGTCCTTACATGTCTTCTATTTTATTATGTGTTAGTTCTATATTTTCAATTATTACTTCCATTAAATTAGTTGAATTATTATCATTTTCTTCTTCTGTTTCATTTGTATTTGATAATTTGTCTTCACTAAAATTTTTATGTTTATAATTAGAAAACCTTAATTTATATGTTCCATCTATATCTCTATGTATTATGTTATTTTCTGGTAATAATAATGAATTACTGTCTTCTATATGTTTACTAATATTCCAATCTGTATTAGCTAATAGATTAAGGTCTACAGATATTGGCTTTATTATTATTTTTCCTTTACTACTTATAGCATCTATTATTCCTTGTATATTTAATTTATATCTTACATCACTACTATTTGTTAATCTTCCAAGAAATCCTATAGATATTGATAAGTTTTGTCTGGTAAAATTTTAAAATCCTTTAGCTTGTATTCCTGCCTGTATATATTTAACAAAATCATCTATATCCATACAAAAGGTAGGAGCTATATAGAATATTCCTTAGTTTTCATTCATATCTACTTCTATACTTGCTATTTTGGCTAGTGTTAGATTATCCTATCTTTTATCTAATAATAATAGTAATGTTTTTGTGCCTGAATTTTTTCCAATTAATCCCTTTATTCCTATAACAATCAATCCTAAATGTATTTATTTTTTACCAGTTTTCTTTATCTATTCAGCTGTTTCATTTGTTATTATAGTTAAATTTAAAGTTTCTATGGTTACACTGCACCGTCTTTCCCTAGTTATTCTTAATAAACCTGTATCTAATGTTAACAGTCCTACACTATATAATACCCTTGAATTTAACAAATTTATTTGATTATTATTATAGATATTTACATCTCTATCTATGTCTATTACATCCTCTAAAGCTCTTTCCTGTTCTGTTGAATTTGATCCACTTCTTCTTAATATTCCAGAAAAACTTCTCCTATTACTCACCATTGACGTTTCTGATATATCATCTGTATCGTTTAATCTTCTACTTTTTCCTGTAAATGGTTTTGTTAGGATTTTTGTTATACTTTTCATTTTATTCCAAAAATAGCTAAGCCTCTTTCTGATGACTTTTTAATTTCTTTACTATCTTTTCCTAAGGATAATTTTTTTAAATATTTTGTTACTTTTATTAAGTCTTCTTCTAAATTTTTTTCTGGTTATAATGTTTCTTATTTCTGTTTCTAATATATCTAGCCTTTGATGTAATGTTATTAATAACCCGATAATAGTATTTAATTGTCTTGGATAATTTTGATCATTGATATTTTGTCCTTCAAACAAAGTAAATCCTATGGGATTGATAACTCTATAAAATAAAGTTATTTTACCACATTTTCATGCACAAAAATTAGCTTGTTCTTGAGAATTTTAGTTGTTTTTTATTTATTTTGTTTTGTGTACTTTAATTTAGATTTTCATAAATTTCGTTAAGTTTTTATTTAATTTTTAGCTTTTTCTAATAGTATATTAAATAAGCTTAAAATTAAATATTTCCTATGAGTCTACTTATAGCATTTTATTTAAGAAATATCTAATTTTAGCACTTTATTTTTCTGTAGCATCAAAGAGGGCATCACCATTCATGTTAGAAAACTGTGAAAGCCAAGCTTATCATGCATTCTATCATACTGGATCCTTCCTAATGCGCTACTGTAGCAGCACTGTAGCAAGCATGTGCTGACACTGTAGTAACATTGTAGCAAGCATGCACCGAATACTATAGCATATGTACACCGATCACTGTAGCATTGTAGCAAGTTTGAAATTTGTGTTGTGTGGACACCCAATACTGTAGCAAGTTTGAAAAGTTGTGTGAAAGTTAGGTAGAATAGTGTAAATTTATGCTTATAAAATGGGGCATTCTTGGAGAGTTTTAGGAGAAGGGGGATACACTTTGTCTCTCTCATTTTTGCCTTACTTTAATTCTCATGTTTTCTCTTTAGAATTTTGTGAGAATATTTTGCAAGTTAGGCTAGAGTTCTTGGGTGAGGCTAGAGATGATCCTATATGTGCAGTGAGCTTATTTGGGTTTTGATTCTCTATGATTTGTAATGTTTATACATTTGAGTAAATAATTTTCTTTCATCTCATTTATTTCTCACATCAATATATTTTGTTGACAACTTTTGTATAAATTCAGTCAAGCTTTTTTATGTGATTGTTGTATGATACAATATATTGATAAATATAGTTTTATAAGTAGTCTTTTACTGCATTATCACAGGTGGCATATTGTCGATTTTAGATTTCTTATAAGACAATATTTTCTAGCACTTAATGTAAGAATTTTATTTACTCGAATACATTAATTCACAAGTTCTTCAAATCTTATGTTCTGATTGATTGTTTGGAATGTGAAACTTTTAATTGTGTGAATTTGTGAATCAAAATTCAAATAGGTGAATGAAGCATATATGGGATTCTCGATGTCTTACCATATTTAACTATTGAATTTTCTCTATTTTAAATTGCATTATCTTTCAATCAAATTGCTCTAAAATCACAAAAACACTTTCTTTCTTTTCTTGTTTAATTGTGTATCTCTCTAATACTTGTGTTCTACTAATCTCTTTTGTTTGTTTTTATCACCTCCTCGTGAGATCGATCGTCCTAATTAAACTATAACTGACCACTTTGTTTTGTCACAATTTGGGTATAATCAAATTTCGGCGCCATTGCCAGGGAGGTGCTTCAAGCAAGATTGATTGGTAGATTTTAAGCCAAAGGAGGTGCGTTTAACTTTCTTTTATTTTCTTTTATTTATTTTACCTTTTTTATTTTCTTGTTCTTAAAAAAAAAAAAGAAAAAGAAAAATTAACAACTAGTTTTAATTTTTAGGTTAGTTTTTTAGGTTACCAATTTTAATTAGGTCTCATAATTTGTATAACTGTAGGATTTAGAGTAGTGTTAACTTAGATTACTAACATCTAACATTTAACATTTCATAAAATACGTCATAAAATTTAATAAAATTTTCAAACAATTGTGTAGAATTGTTGAAAAGTACAAACTAAGGGAGTTCTGTCTAGGAGACTGAGTTTTGTTAGCGTTCTATGCCACCAGTCTTTCTTGGGAACGTTGCTCTGTCTAGGAGGTTGGTTTTTAAGGAGGTCTCGCCGCACCGATCTTTCGTGGGAGCACTCTTAGTGGTTGTGATTCTCAGTTTTGCACTATTGTTGTTTTTGTAAAAAATTTTCTTTGTTTAAAAAAATAATAAAAAGACTATAAAAAAATAATAATAAAAAGAAAAACGAAACACTTAGGGTGAATGAATCGTTATAGAGACAAACTAGGGAGATTTACAAAAAGACCTGAAAACCCTAGTAAAGCTTCTTCTCGTACGTCTAGCCTTCTGTCGCCCTAGTTTCATTAACTATTCAAGATCCATTCGCGATGACTCAAAATGAGGAGGTCCAACTGAAAACGTTGAAAGATTACCTTCACCTTACGCGTACGGCCACACCATCATGTATAATGTTTCCTCCCAATATGCCTAACTTGGACTTCAAGCCAGGCATGATTCAACTTTTACCAACCTTTCATGGGTTAGAGAAAGAGAATCCATACGTGCATATACGAGAATTTGAAGAAGTGGTGGCAACTTTTCACAACCAAGCTGAAGTTACAAATTGTGTGCGTTTAAAGTTTTTCCCTTTCTCTTTAAAGGAAAAGGCTAAAAGTTGGTTGTATTCTCTGTGACTTAGGTCAATTAGAACATGGGAAGAAATGACAACTTTATTTTTCAACAAATATTTTCCACACCATAAAACCAATGCTTTGAAGCAACAAATCTCGACCTTCACTTAAAAGGACAATGAAACTCTTTATCAAGTTTGGAAATGATTCAAAGATCTATTAAATCAATGTCCCCACCATGACTATGAGAGTTGGCATCTCGTTAGCTATTTTTACGAAGGACTCACGATCCGAGAGCGCCAATTTGTGGAGATGATGTGCAATGGAGACTTTCTTCAAAAAAACCCTACAGAAGCTTTTGAGTATCTCAATGAGCTAGCCGAGAAATCCCACATATGGACTGGACCAAGTACTACTGACAGTACTAGTCGATCTCGACCTATTGGAATGTACCAACTAAGGGAAGAGGACAACCTTAAGGCCCAAATTGAGTCTTTGACCCGATAACTTGAGGCCCTTAAAACCAAAGAAAGTAGAGGAATTCACATGGTCGCAAGGGTGGAATCACAAGAGCAATGCTTTGTTTGTGGAGGCGTGGAACATCTAACTAAGGATTGCTCTGCTTACGATGAAACAAGAGGGGTTTACGAGGAGCAATGTAATGCTTTAGGGGTGTACAACAACCCTTTCTCTAAAACCTACAATCCTGGCTCAAAGAACCATCCGAACTTTAGTTGAAGAGATTCCAATCAAACACAATCATCAGGAGGACAAAGGAAAACTGAGCAACAGCCACAACCACCAAAGGCGTATTTTGCACCTCAGTACCATGTACAACCATCAAGAAGTTCTTTCGAGAATACTATGCAAGCTTTCATGGAGATGCAGGATAAGATGAACTAAGAGTTTAAATCTCTTTTTCTGCAAATAATGGATGAAAGAAAAGAGATAAAGATTCAGATTTCAAAGCTAACTGAAGCTTTAGCTGTTTCTTCTTAAGAACGTGGCAAGTTCCCTTCACAAGCTCAGTCTAACCGAAAGGGACAACACATGGCACAAACCTCCGACTCTGAAGATCATAATATCAAAGAGCTCAATGCTGTCACCACTCGTAGAGGTAGGATTTTAGATGATCCATCAACAACCACAGCTAATTCAATAGGTCAAGAAGTCACCCCTGAGAAAGAAAAACCAACCAATTTTCTAGTTAAGGTGCCTTTTCCCCAAGCTCTACGACATCTTGGAAAAGTATTGGAAAATCAAAGTGAGATCCTAGAGCACTTAACTCAAGTGAAGATTAATCTTCCCTTGCTTCATGTGATCAAACAAGTGCTAGCTTATGCCAAAGTTATCAAGGATCTGTGCCCCATAAAAAGGAAGCACCACATCAAAAAGACTGCATTCTTGACAAAAAAAGTAAGTGCAATGATCGAACAAAAAACACCACCCAAATACAAAGATCCTGGTTGTCCAACCATCTCATGTCAAATTAGGGCTCAGGAATTTGGCCAAGCTTTACTTGACTTAGGAGCTAGTGTCAACCTTATGCCTTATTCTGTTTACTCACAACTTGGTCTTGGAGAAATCAAGCCCACATCAGTGATGTTGCAGTTGGCTGATCGGTCAATCAAGAAGCCTCGAGGTATAATCGAGGATGTTCTGGTTCAAGTCGAGAATTTCTATTACCTTGTTGATTTTCTTATTTTGGACACCTAATCTGTGGTAAGCATGGAGTCTATTGGTATGCTCACACCTAATCTTGTTGATTCCCATTATCATCGGTAGACCTTTCCTTGCTACGGCCAATGCTTTCATTAACTATAGGAATGGTCTCATGAAGATATCTTTCGGGAACATGACTTTAGAAGTAAATGTTTCCCACATTTTGAAGCAACCACGTGATGATGGCGAGTGCCACTAAACATTTTTGATCGACACAATAGTCTCAAAGGAGCTTCAGCTATATAGTGATCCTGAAAAACTCGATGATCTCCTTTGCACTGAAAATTCTAGTCCTTGTGAGTTGGTAAACAATGTTGCCATCTTCAAAGACTCATAACGTAGAGGAACTAAGTTTTTAGAACCACGCTTTGAAGAGCTTCCTTGAGGGAAAGAAAAGCCAAAACCATCTACTGAAGAGACCCCAACACTCAAGCTGGCTCAACTACCTGAGGATCTTAGCCATGTCTTCCCGAGAGCTAATGATACCTTTCCTGTTATCATTTCATCTAAACTTGATGCATCTCAAGAGCAGCGGTTAGTTGACATGCTGTGTGAGTACAAATCGGCATTAGGTTGGACGATAGCTGACATTAAGGGTTATTAACCCCTTGATTTGCTCTCACTGTATACATTTGGAAGATGCAGCCATTTCACGAAGCGATCCCCAAAGGAAATTGAACCCGATAATGAAAGAAGTCGTGAAGAATGAAGTTTTGAAGCTTCTAGATGCAGGAATCATCTATCCGATTGCTGATAGCAATTGGGTTAGTCCAACTCAAGTAGTTCCAAAGAAATCGAGGGTAACAGTGGTAAAGAATGAGAAAGGGAGTTTTATCCCCACAAAAATTATTACGGGTTGGAGTATGTGCATGGACTATAGAAAGTTAAACGCTGCCACTCGTAAGGATCACTTCCATTACCATTCATCGACCAAATCCTAGAACGTGTGGTTGGTCATCCCTATTATTGGTTCCTTAATGGCTACTCAGGCTATTATCAAATTGAAATTGCATTGGAGGATCAAGACAAGACCACGTTTACCTGTCCTTTTGGTACCTATGCTTTTCGACGCATGCCATTTGGGCTATGTAATGCACCAGCCACCTTCCAAAGGTGTATGATGAGCATTTTCAGTGACATGGTTGAGAAGTGTATGGAAGTGTTCATGGATGATTTGACCATCTTTGGTGACTCTTTCGAATCATGCCTTCTCAACTTGGAAGCTATTTTGACAAGATGTGAAGAAAAAGGTCTCGTTTTCAACTGGTAGAAGTGCCATTTCATGGTACCATCTGGCATAGTCTTAGGCCATGTTGTTTCTAATAAAGGGATTGAGGTTGATCAATGTAAGATTGAACTCATTGCCAAGATGCCTACCCCTAGGTCTATCAAAGAAGTTTGATCATTTTTGGGGCATGCTGGTTTCTATAGGAGATTCATACAAAACTTTTCCATAATTTCACACCCATTGTGTAACCTCCTAGCCAAAGATGCCGTTTTTGAGTGGACGCCTAAGTGTGAGGATTCCTTCCAAACGCTTGTGGTGAAGTTAACTTCGGCCCCTATCATTCAGCCACCAAATTGGAGCTTACCATTTGAGATCATGTGTGACGTAAGAAACCATGCTGTTGGGGCTGTCCTAGGCCAAAGAAGGGAAGGAAAGCCCTTTGTTGGGTATTACATGAGTAGAACTGTGAATAGCGCTCAAATAAACTACTCAACAACTAAGAAAGAGTTGCTTGCTATAGTTTTTGCACTTGACAAGTTCTGCACGTACTTAATTGATTCACTAATCACCATCTTCACAGATCATTCAACCCTTAAATATCTTCTTTCTAAAAAGGATGCTAAGGCATGACTAATTCGGTGGGTCCTTCTATTACAGGAATTTGATTTAACCATTAAGGACAAGAAGGGTGTTGAGAATGTTGTGGCAGATCACTTATCTCGATTAGACTTTAAAGACTTCATCGATACTCCTTCCATCTGAGATGACTTTCCTGATGAAAATCTCTTCGCAGTCATAAAGCTGCCTTGGTATGCTCACATCGTCAATTACTTGGTGACTAACAAACTTCCTTCTGATTGGAGTGCTCAAGATAAGCGTAAGTTTCTGGTCGAGGTGCGTAATTTCTTTTGGGATGATTCGTATCTATTCAAGTATTGCCTAGACCAAACCATAAGGCGATGCATTCCTGATGATGAGGTCATTGGTGTCCTAAATTTTTGCCATAATGATGCATGTGGTGGTCACTTCTCTATGAAGAAAACTACTGCAAAAATCTTACAGTGTGGTCTTTATTGGCCCACTTTATTTAAGGACACTAATGATTTTTGTCGATCTTGTCTACGATGCCAAAATTTAGATGCTTTGTCTCGTCGTCATATGATGCCCTAGAACCTAATTCTCGTGATAGAAAATTTCAATTGTTGGGGGATAGATTTTATGGGACCATTTCTGCCTTCTTCTGGTTACCTTTACATTTTCCTTGCTGTGGATTACCCGTCAAAATGGGTAGAAGCTGTGTCATGTCAAACCAGTGATAATGCAACCGTTGTAAAATTCTTGAAA
Organism: Antiaris toxicaria; assembly: GCA_035233585.1. Taxonomy (NCBI): domain Eukaryota; kingdom Viridiplantae; phylum Streptophyta; class Magnoliopsida; order Rosales; family Moraceae; genus Antiaris; species Antiaris toxicaria. Next base: position 56,317,673 of record CP141153.1, read on the forward strand.
GAAAATGTGTTATCTAGGTTTGGCATTCCGCGTGCTATCATCAGTGATCAAGGCACTCACCTCTGTAACCGTTCTTTTGAGGCTCTCATGCGTAAGTATGGTGTTATTCACAAGGTTGCCACTGCATACCATCCACAAATAAATAGTCAAGTAGAGTTGGCAAATAGGGAAATCAAGCATATTCTGAAGAAGACGGTAAGCCCCGATCGTAAGGATTGGTCCTCACGTCTCTTAGATGCTCTGTGGGCATATTGCACTGCTTATAAATCCCCTCTTGGGATGTCACCCTACAGGCTTGTCTTTGGAAAAGCCTATCATTTACCTGTAGAGCTTGAACATAAGGCTTATTGGGCTGTCAAAGCCCTTAACTTTGATCTCAGTGCTACAGGTATCCAACGGAGGCTCCAACTATCAAAAATTGAGGAATTAAGAAATGATGCATATGACAACTCTAGGATCTACAAATTAAGATTGAAAGCATCTCATGACAAACAGATCCTACGAAACAAGCCCATTTGTGATGAAACAAGTTTTTTCTAATAGTGTTGTTGAGATCGAGGATCCAAGCAATGGGAGGATATTTAGAGTCAATGGCCAGAGACTGAAACACTACATTGAGCGAGTGAGTCAGGTTAAAGAAGTCATTCTCGAGGCTCTAGTTTACCAACCCTGAGAAATTACTTCCAATCATAATGTATCATATAAATATATATATTTTCTCACTTATTTCTTTTACATTTTTTTTCTTCAAATCTTTTATGTTTTTAATTTTGGTTTGCTTTTCTGTGTTTATTTTTGTAGAGAAGCATTTTAGGAAGCTCATCTGTATTCCTTTTGTATGTTTTCTATTAGCCACGTAAGAATGACCTCCATAAATCGAGATGACAAATTCCAGTTCATAAAAGATGGTTGAGTAAAGAGTAATTGGATAATTTCCTTTTGTCTCTTGATGCACATCCTAATGAACAAGTTCAAGATATCATTCTAGATATATGGAGTTTATTCATGGATAAACGGAAGCACTACAGTCTAGGGAATCTGATGTTAAAAGACCCTATTTGCCAGTTTATAAGAAAACTAGATGGGAAGCTCATCCTCGACTCATAGAAGGCATTTAAGCCATTACTGGATGTAAAACCAGAGGAAGATGTGAGCCACAATCACAACTACTGTATAAATCTTACTTATTTTTTTCTCATATATCACTCTAATCATTATTATTATTATTTTACATTGAGTTTGTATTTTTGACTTTAGTCTATATTTTTGTCTTTTCTTTTTTTTTTTTTTATCGAGTGCGTATTTTTGACTTTTTCTTTGCATTAAGTGTGTATTTTTATCTTTTTCTTCTTTTTCCATCAAATGTGTATTTTGACTTTTTCTTTTTGTATCGAGTGTATATTTTTGACTTTTTCTTTTCCCATCGAGCATGTATTTTTGACTTTTTCTTTTATTTTTCAAAGTTTTCTAACAAACAGCTGATCTACCCCCTTATAGACTTAACTCAGCATCGTCTTTCCTTACCTTATAAATATGTATGCATTTTCACCATTTTCATTAAACACATATCCATTTGTAAGGTTAAAAAGAAGTGAGTTGAGATGGAAGGTCCATCAGTTCGTAAATTTAAAACTATTTATGTTTTTGGTAGGAGTAGTCTAAGAAAAGATAAAGAGTTTTTGAAAGCAGCAAACAACCTTGGTAGGGTGTTAACTGCTAGACAAATTAATCTAATATATGGGGAAGGAAGTCTTGGGTTAATGGGTTGTGTGTCATCTAATGCATATGTAGGGGGCAGCAAAGTCTTAGGTATCATTCCTAGTGCTTTAGCTGACAAAAAAATCAACGATTATACTCTGGGTAATGAGTTAAATGTCTCATCTATGCATGAGAGAATGGGTAACATGATGCGTAATGCAGATGCCTTTATTACTTTACCTAGTGGTTTAGGAAACCTGGAAGAGATTTTCAACACTGCCTCTTGGGCCCAACTTAATCTTCATCAAAAGCCGTTAGGATTGTTAAATGTTAATGGTTTTTATGATGGTTTATTGTCTTTTCTAGATCATGCTGTGAAACAAGAATTCATTACACCATCAGCTCGGAAAATCTTAGTCTCAGCTCCAATTGTTGATCAGCTAATTGAACAACTATAGATCTTTGTGCCTGAACCTGACCCATTAATGTCACAGGTAGTATGGTCAACTACGGATAACAAAAGCAGTAAGAAGTGAGGGTTTGATCTGACACCATGGTTATAACATTCCTTAACTTGTTGTTTTTCCTCATAACATTTGATTTTTTTTTTCTTCTTTTAGTTTCAGTTTATGAGTTTTTGCCTTCAATAACACTAGATCAGGTGAGACCATTCATTCTCTACTTATCTACATTAGACATTGGGGACAATGTCTCAATTATGTTGTGGGGAGGGAATAGTTTAGTCTTTTTGATTTTTTTTTTGTTCAATTTCTTGTGTTTTTACTAAAAAAAAACAAAAAAAAATTTTTTTTAAACAACTAGATTCATTATTTATAAGATGATTAAGTAAAGAGTTACTTTTGGTACTCTTGATGTGCATCTTATAGTAATGATTGTTTTCTTGTTCATTGTTTTGTCTTTATTTAAAAAAATAAAAAAAAAAGCAAAAAAAGAAAGGGTGATTTCCCACAGATTCGATGATGAAAATTTTAGTTGCTTTATATTATATAGTCTTTCAGAAAAGTATAAATTTTGGACAAATTTGCGTTTAAATTTTTGAGTTAGTCTAACTCAGTTGTGATATTCAATATTTAAGCACTAATTCTTGATCTATAAGTTGTGTGTTTATTTAGAGAAAGTTTTGTTAATATGAAATATATCTGATCTCACAAGTCCTAGAATTTATTTGATTTTCACTCTAGGCAAAATCCCAGACAATATCAAAAATTAAGAAAATGATTTAGGCTTTTTTTTTTTTGGAACGTTTGAGCTTTTTAAGCCAACCCTAAAATATCTTTGTCCTTAGTTTACCCCTTTTGAGCCTTATTTTATAAAATGTTTTCTTTGTTACCCATATTTTTAGCCTAGCCTTTTAAATAAAATATCTAACCTTTAGCTCTTAAGCATGTTGATCATTTTAGAAATTATTTTGAGCTATGCTGAAATCTAGGAGGAAGGTTAGGATTATGAAACACACAAAAAAAAAGTAAAAAGAGTAAAAAAAAAAAAGAATATTATATCCTTTGTTTATCATAGTAAGTTTGGGGATGTAGTTGTTCTAAAACAAAAACAAAAACAAAAACAAATTAAAACAAAAAAACAAAAAAAAGTTTTATTTTTAATAAGGGAAAGTTGGGAATAAGTTTGGGAGTGTTACTTGGGTGTAAATAAAAAGATCTACAATAAGTTCTAAAATGATTAATGTGTTGAAGGGTGATCTAAACTATATTATTCTATATCTTACCTTCGCCTCAGCCATTTATTACAAGCCTAATAAAAGTTCTAATGATCCTTGGTTTTGTGTTTGTCGACATTAGTGGAGAGAGAAATGAAAAATGAACCTATGGGATTTGATAATTATCTTAGATCGATTGTTTCATTTCTCATAAACTCATCTAATTGCATACAATTTAATGAAAAAGAAATTTTGCACACACACACACACACATAGAATATCCAACTGTAAGTAGCTATACTCTTAAATTAAACTCAAATTTTTGATCAAAATTTATGTTTTTTTTGTAGACTATATCTTTTATAGCAACCTATGAGGAAATTTCTAGAAATCACCATTACTAATAAAATATTTTCGTTCTTTCTTACCTTTTTTTGTTTCTTTCTTTTCTTTTCTTTTGCTCAAGGACAAGCAAAATCTTAAGTTTAAGAGTGCAATAACTCTATAAAATAGAGTTATTTTACTACTTTTTCATGCACAAAAATTAATTTGTTCTTGAGAATTTTAGTTGTTTTTTATTTGTTTTTTATTTATTTTGTTTTGTGTACTTTAATTTAGATTTTCATAAATTTTGTAAAGTTTTTATTTAATTTTTATCTTTTTCTAATAGTATACTAAATAAGCTTAAAATTAAATATTTCCAATGAGTTTACTTATAGAATTTTATTTTGGAAATATCTAATTTTAGCATTTAATTTTTCTATAACATCAAAGAGGGCAGCACTATTCATGTCAGGAAACTGTGAAAACCATACTTATCACGCATTCTACTGTTAGGAAATACCCTAAGCATTAGAGACATTTTGATGTATTTATTTTGAACTGGATAATAAAATTATATATATATGTTATTTATTACATCGCTATCTGTCCTCGTTTTATTTACATTTTAAAGTAAATGTAAGCAAATATAGCTCCCTGACAGCTTGTGTTAAACTGTTAGAACATTGCATGCAATGGATTTTTGTATGCGAGAAGATAATATTCTAAAGTAAGCGGTCTAAACTATGGTCTATAGTCTGTGGGGTTAAACCGAACATCTAACTCATGTTAAGACTATTATGTTGTCTAAAGCCTTGGAGGAGATGGTTTTTCTTGACTGTCTGGAGCTGGACTCCCAAGTACAGACATAGATATGTTGCTTGGTGGTGACATATTAGACTGAGACTAAAGCGTGATTGATCTACGAAGTCCACTTTGAGTGGATCGATCTGCTTTTGACGTTCATTGTGCAGTTAGCTTAATCCTGAGTAGATAGATAGCTTCGTGTATATGACTTGTGTACTTTGATGTTCCAACAGCTAAAGCGTCTCAGAGGTAGTAAGCTTATAGACCGGTTCGTTGGGTGCATGACTTGTATACGATGAAGGGTTCATTTACAGATATCAGAATCATAGCTTTAATGAGGAGTTAAGGGTATCCTCTTAAAGGCATTATACTGAATGTGAAAATGGACAAGGCCTTCGGTCGTCTGCTGGGCAGATGACTTCTTATTCACACATGGTGAATAATCATTTTGTTTATTCGGTAGTATAATGGAACTTTAAGGTAGCCTGATCAGTAGGATTAAATGGACTTTGGCTTAAGGCTGCTCATGGATATCATATGAGGGTTCTATATACATGAGAAGGTCATTGGACGATAGCTTGTCACAGGCTTACGTAATACGGTATATAATTGGGAGTTCAGTTTTAGGTTTAAAGTGGTGTGACTCTGAAATTAGTGATCATATGATTGAGTTGTTCGGTAAAGAATGATGATCATATGGATTTGCAGAAGCCCAATTATATATGTCCAATTGGTCCCTCTACTGACTCCACATAATTCCTTAACGTTTGGCAAAATTGATTTGTGTATGCTATTGGCTAGTTTATTATGCATGGATGGTGTTGACATAGGATTAGGATGGTGGACAAAATTCTCTCCGGTTGGATTCAGATTTTGTTTTGGATAATAGAGTACACAATTATTCGAACTCCAAATAAAATTGTCATGATTTTATTTGAGATTGGATTAGAGTTGTAGGAAAATTATCCATGAGAATAAGAATTTGAAATATAACTGTTTTGTGGATTTTGAATTTTGAATTTTGAATTTTGAATTTTGAAATTCGAATTTGAAATTTGAATTTGAAATTTGAAATTTGAAATTCAAATTTTGAATCATAGTCCAAGTAGGATTCGAATTTCTTGTGGTAAATCCACAAGGAATGAAATTCGAATTTTAGTTAGATATGGAGAGGAAAATCTTGTTAGAATCCTACTTGAATTTTGAATCCAAATCCTAACAATAATGGACGAAAATTTTGAGGATTCTCCTCATGGAATTTTCAGATTTTTTGTGGATAAGGTTCAAGAAAAAATTCAAGTTTCAATCCCAGTTGAATTTGGATCCTTTCCTCCCTGATTATGGCCGAAAATTTAAGGAAGATCTCTTAGGAGATTTTCAGTTATTTTGGATAAGGATGAGATAAGATTCAAGCTTGAAAATCCTAGTGGAATTTTGATTCTTCCCTTATCCAAAAGTGGCCGAAATTATTTGGTAAATATCCTTAAGGATTTTCGGATTTTTTGGTTGGAAAAGGGGAGATAAAATTCTAGTTAAAATCTTGTTTAGATTTGAATTGGATATTCCTAAGTTGGCTGAAAATTTGTTGAGATTTTCCCCTTGGAAAATTCAGATTTTTTGGTTGTGGATAAGGAAGAATATCTTCTTCTAATCTAATTCAAATTCAGAGAATCACCTCATGTAAGTCTATAAATAGAGGTCCTGTCACTCCAGTTCTCTTAGACCACAGACTCTCAAGTGAGCAGGCTTATTGTTGCATAACTTACCGTGACAATAAGTTCTTTAGAGATCTAGGTGGTCGGAAGAAGACTAGCAGTGCTAGCATACCGATCGAGGTTCAGAGTGCTCACACACTCAGCCATTCGGGAATTGGAGAATAGTAGAGAAGGCTAGTTGGTTGAAGCCCTCCGGTCATTCTCCTCCTGCAAGATTGGTGTCCTTGAGGTATGAGTTTAAATTGTTGTTGGTTTATTGTATATGGCATCATGAGATATTTAACGATCTTAAAAAAAAATTTTATTATTCCACTGCGCCATTTTGATACGTTTTTATCGATTTATTTACCACATCTATCACACTGGATCCTTCCTAATGTGCTACTGTAGCAGCACTGTAGTAAGCATGTGCCGACACTGTAACAACACTATAGCAAGCATGTGCCGAACACTGTAGCAAGCATGCACCGAACACTGTAGCAAGCATGCACCGAACACTGTAGCACATATGCACCGATCACTGTAGCACATATGCACCGATCACTGTAGCACTGTAGCAGGTTAAAAAATTTGTGTTGTGTGGACACCGAATACTGTAGCAGGTTTGAAAAGTTGTGTGAAAATTAGGTGGAATAATGTAAATTTATGCTTAAAAAAGTGGGCATTCTTAGAGAGTTTTAGAAGAAGGGGGATACACTTTGTCTCTCTCATTTTTGCCTTACTTTCATTCTCATGTTTTCTCTTTAGAATTTTGTGAGAATGTTTTGCAAGTTAGGTTAGAGTTCTTAGGTGAGGCTAGAGATGATCCTATATGTGTAGTGAGCTTATTTGGATTTCGATTCTCTATGGTTTGTAATTTTATACATTTGAGTGAATAATTTTCTTTCATCTCATTTATTTCTCACATCAATATATTTTGTTGACAACTTTTGTATAAATTCAGTCAAGCTTTTTTTATGTGATTGTTGTATGATACAATATATTGATAAACATAATTTTATAAGTAGACTTTTACTACTTTATCGCCGGTGGTATATTGTCGATTTTAAATTTCTTATAAGACAATATTTTCTAGCACTTAACGTAAGAATTTTATTTACTCAAATACGTTTAATTCACAAGTTCTTCAAATCTTATCTTCTAATTGATTGTTTGGAATGTGAAACTTTTAATTATGTCAATTTGTGAATCAAAATTCAAATAGGTGAATGAAGCATATAGGGGATTCTCGATGTCTTACCATTTTTAACTATTGAATTTTCTCTACTTTAAATTGCATTATCTTTCAATCAAATTACTCTAAAATCACAAAAACACTTTCTTTCTTTTTTTGTTTAATTGTGTATCTCTCTAACACTTGTGTTCTACTAATCTCTTTTGTTTGTTTTTATCACCTCCTCGTGGGATCGACCGTCCTAATTGTACTATAACTGACCGCTTTGTTTTGTCACAATTTGGGCGTAATCAGGGACTTTTATGATATTTAACCAAATAGTTTAAGATTCGTTTATATTCATTATGATCTTCTAAACTTATTAATTACTAGCCTTGACTCTGATACTATATTAGTACTATAATGCAGTAATACTATATTAGATTATAATGTAGTAATACTATATTAGATTCTAAATCAGTACCACAATAATTTTATAATAAGTTATTACCATCATAAACTAATACTGCCGAACAGATGGATGGGAAATTATATACATATGATACTAAATTAAAAAAGTCAAAAATTATGTTTAAAACAACACAAGGATATACAAATGCTATGACAACAACTGATATCTATTTAAGAAATCTTACACTTAGAAATATACAATTTATTATAGCACTAAATTTCTTATTAAATAACCAATATGGAATTTTATTTACCCAAATAAGCATGTATATATTAAACACACCTATTTTACCCTTAACTACATAAGAGTTAACAGCAAAGCGTGGTGGCACTTATACCAAAACTTGTGAATGTGAGCAACTAGGTAAATGTCATAATACTTTAGAAGACAAATTAGAAATAGAGGACATAGAAGAATTAGAAGACTATACAATAAGAACAGAAATATATTTTCCACAATCAGTTGAATTAAATAATATAACAACAGGAATAGATGAAATTGATAATTTAATAAAAATATTACATAAAGAAGAAATTATTGGAAATATACCTACAACACACTGGGAAAAGAATAAAATATATTGTAAATTAGAAATTAAAAATCTAGATCTAATAATAAAAGGAAAGAAAATAGAAGCAACAACAGAAAATTATAAAGATTTTGAATTACATACAACAGAATTATTAAAACTGAAAGTTATAAGAAAAAGTATAAGTCCCCATAGATCTCTAGCATTTATTGTAAATAAACATAGTGAACAAGTTAGAGGAAAATCTAGAATGGTAATAGATTATAGAAGATTAAATGATAGTACTATAGATGATAGTTATGATATACCAGACAAAACAGAATTATTAAATAGAATCCAAAACAGCAAAATATTCAGTAAATTTGATTGCAAGTCAAGATTTTGGCAAATAAAAATGTATAGTATACCATAGACAGCTTTCACATCACCCTTAGGACATTATGAATGGCTGGTAATGCCATTTGGATTAAAAAAATGCTCTAGCAATATTTCAACGAAAAATGGATGACATATTCACAAAATATAATAAGTTTGTATGTGTATATATTAATGATATCTTAGTTTTTAGTAAAACAAAACAAGAACATATATCTCACTTAAAATTAGTTTTTGTGAATTCTTAAAACATGGCATAATAATTTCTCAATCAAAAATGAAATTATTAAAACAAAATATAGAATTCTTAGGAGTTGAGTTAGGACAAGGATATATTAAACTTCAACCCCATATATCACAAAAAGCATTAGAATTCCTTAACAAAATGAATATAAAATAATTACAAAAATTTTTAGGATTATTAAATTATGCAAGACCATTTATTTAAGATTTAAGTAAATTAGTAGGACCGCTATTGTGACGCCCCTAAATCCAACCACGCGAAACCGTCACGATCTGACTTCGTTTTCGATCAAGACAGCCCGTATGCCAAATTTGGATCGCTATTTAAAACTCTTTTTCTTTCAACTCTTATTTTTCAAGGCCCAAAATTTCGCCCATAAAATTTTTATTCTTTTTAATACATACTTTCCTCACATGAAAGCCAAGTATGAAAGCCATATAGAATATAATACTAACTTTTAGTTGTCTTTTTGGAGTACAACATCATTAACAAATATAAAAAATATGTACTTTATTTTTCAAAATATACATTCTCTTCAATTCACTATTTTATCGCTCAGCGGAATACTGGTAGTAGGACCAAAATCTACAGTGGATTCCCTATCCTATCGGCACACACGTACCCTGCCATCATTCAGGTAATCTATTGGGCAGGTTTCTTACCTGCAACATAAACAAACTGATGAGCTAACAGGCTCAGTAAGTTCAAACATACTTAGTAAGAATCGCATAGATTCAAAAACGTTAAAAACATACTTTCCTATGAATAATACAATTCATCTATGAATAGTACTATTTATAATAAATAGTAACTTTGACATTTGACTGATGAATAGTAACTGTTACCCTAACTGGTTACAATTCACATTACCCTAACCAAATCCACTACACTTAGTGCTAGTGTCGGTTATGTTCAATTATGCTATATTATGCCTTTCATCACATTATTGACTAATCTCTCTATTTGTATTTTGGTGTTGAGGTCATTGTGACAGTACTGATAGTTTATTTGTGCGCTAACTAGGAGGGCCTAGGGAGCGACCCTAGAGCTTCTTCCTCTCTAGCCCTCATCACTCTTAGCGATTATTATATTCCCAAAGGACCTGTAAAACCTCCACCACAACGTTAGAGGGGCATTACACCTTAAATGATTTTATTACTATCTTTCAATTATAATTCTGACCAAGTGACATTTATTGTCATCTCAAGGTCATTAACCTCCATCGCTCGCAGGCCTTACATATTCTCTTTCTCTTATTAGTTAGATGTGTTATACTAACTAATCCCCCAATGTCCATAGGACTTAATATCTAATGTACAATTAGTACATAATGAAATAATACAGTATTTCATGTTGCAGACATGAAAATACTTGAACTTACCACCACTGCGATAATGTCCACTTTCAGAACTCCTCCGTAACTTTATCTCGAGTTTGGGTCCCTACAAACACAGTATTGTCTGTTAATACCCATCATTAATTATCAGTTTGGATATATTCATTTTGTGATAAATTTTACAACATATTTCAACTTTTTATGCGGTACACGATTTGCAACACGCCCGTGTACCTCTCGGGTTTACCCTACACGGCTGTGTTTCAAAGTACACGCCCGTGTACTATTTAAACTCTAGATTTTAGCTCTAAAATCTTTATTTTGGGTTCTAAAATTTTATTTAAGACATTCTAAATCCTTCACGGTCCTTTCTGAATCTTTCAGAAATTTTTGGCCAAAATGACCATTTTGCCCCTGATGGGTCTTGGGACCATAACTATTCCGTTCTATTATTTTTCCTGACTTTTCTAAGCCCAAATATCATAAAATAATATTTGCTAGGTTTCTGTACCATTTTATAGCTTCATTTGCTATAAAATCACACTTATTCATTTTCCGATCCTCGGTTTCTATTCATCCGACACCTAGGGTCGTTTCTTGTTTTTCTAGCGTTTCGGAGCCTCAAATGGGTATTTCACTACTCCTAAAATGTTTTTCATTCCGTCCCCGAGCCTCGGTTCTCGAGGGGCTCAGGTTTCCAATCCCGATCTAATTTTTCCCCTCATTTCCTAAAATACTCCTAACGTAAATTTTTCCCATTTTAGGCATTTTAGTTACTAAAGGTTCAGTTTACTATTCCCTTTAAGTTGGTTTTCCATTACTAACCATAACCCACCGAGGGGTCTCGGTTTCCTTTCCAAGTCTAATATTTTTATTCCTCGTTTCCTAAAATGCCCTTATGCCGTTTTAGAATTTTTAACAGTATTTCTGCTTGTATTTTTAGGTTTCCCTGGGGTTAGGTACGCTTCAAAACCTTTATACCTGTCATGTATTATACCAGAGACCTATTTAATACAAAATTACCAATTTTGTATAAAAATTTTCTACATTATCATCATTCCAATTTCAACACAAAATCATTAAATTTTTTTCCAATTATCAACTCTATTTCTCATGGTAAACATGACCAAATATTTTCATCACCATAAACAATTATCACATATCACTCTTAGGTTTTCTAATGTACATATCAACATTAAAAACCTAACAAAATTTTCATTCAACCCTAGCCTTCAAATGCCACGGTTTTCATACACAACCACCATAGGAAAATTTTGTTCTCAATACTGGGGTTTTATCAACATTATTCATCATTATTCATCACTAAAAATTTTCCATTTTCACCACACATAGGCCATGGTTTTCACAAGAAATCAAGTACCACTTTGCTTGTTTTCTTTATTCCAATTCATACTTAAATAAACATAGTATCAAACTAACATAGCCATTAAAGCAAATCACCAAATTTCTCTTTTTTCCCCTTAACAAGCCACGGTTTTCATAGGAAAGCATGCAAAATTTTTCTTGATTCCTATTTCTAAATCATGCATCATTCATCTTAATATCAAACCAATCAAATCATCAACAAAACATCAAATTTTTCAATGTTTTCTACACCTCATAAGCCACGGATTTTTCAAAGAAAAACCAATAAAATTACTTCAATTTGAAAGCTCACCTTATCAATTAGTTTCCTTCCAACGTAAGCTTGGATTGGAATCAAATTTGGTGATGAAACTTGTCAAATTTTTTTGGCTAAAATGGAGGAATGATTTTCGGTTTTGGGAGAGCAAGAGTTTGGCCAATTTTTCCTATTTTTCAAATGAATTTCTCATGCCTATTTATAGGCAAATGGATGGGGACCTTTCCGTAATTTTTCCCAACAATTACATAATTGTTTAGGGACTTAAATGCAAACTTTTTGGGGTCAAATTTGTAAATTTTGGGTTGCCTTCTTTCCATGTGGCCGAATCCTTTTTTTCCATTTTTTCCAAATTTTTTTCAAAGCCATTTGGCTTGATCATGGCCATTGATCCTAAAAGCATTTAATTTTGGCCTTTAATGCTACCTACCACATTAATTAAGCTTAATAACCTAATTAACTAAATCCAAATTATGATGTCATCTTGACATCATCTAATTAATATGTGAATTAATTCATAGTCAAATTTTGACCGAAAGTCAAACCGAACAGAATTTTACTAAAATCGCGTAGGCAGGTTCCGGATGCCTCTGGTGCAATCGGTCTGTTTTATTTTGCTTCCGTTTGGCCAGAATTCACTATCGTAAATTTTTGTCTTTTAGTGCACTCTTCAGGGTTTTTGGCTCCGTTTTCGAGCCGTCTCACCTGTTTTTGTTCGATAAGATTTTCCATCTCCGAACTCACTCACTTTAATACTACCGGAACATTTTCACAGTATTTTCAACAGTATTAAAACACAACTTTTTCATATTTTATTTATTAAAATTGATATATACATACAATTTTAATTTACTCCGAGAATCTAAAAATTCCCGGTTATCACATTCATCCCTCCTTATAAAATTTTTATCCTTTAAAATTTAGAACAAGTGGGGATACAAATTTCTAATTTCAGCTTCTCGTTCCCGCGTAGCCTCTTCAATGCTATGATTTTTCCACAGTACTTTGACCAATGGGATCATTTTATTCCTCAAGACTTTCTCTTCTCCTGCCAAGATTCGAACAGGCTTTTCTTCGTAAGTGAGATCTTCCTGAATTTGGATCGGTTCATGTTTTAGCACATGGGATGGATCCGATATGTACTTTCGTAACATCGACACATGAAATACATTGTGTACTGCCAACATTTCTTGAGGTAATGTCAATCTATAGGCAACCTTCCTAATGCATTTGATAATCTCATATGGTCCAATATATCATGGACGTAATTTCCCTTTCTTTCTGAATCACATTATTCCTTTCATTGGTAAGACTCGTAAAAATACAAAATCCCCTTCGTTGAACTCTAGGGACTTCGTCTTTTATCTGCATAGCTCTTCTGTTGGCTCTGTGTTATTTTCATCTGTTTCTATATTTTTGTAACTACATCCACTATTTCTTGTACAAAATTTGTCTTATGCAGTCGTTTTTCTTGTAAATCATACCAATGAACCAGTGATCTACACTTCCTTCCATATAGAGTTTCATAAGGTGCCATACCTATCAAAGCTTGGTAGCTATTATTGTATGAAAACTCTACTAATGGAAGTTTCTTGTTCTAGTTCCGCGAGAAATCTATTGTACACGCACAAAGCATGTCCTCTAATGTTTGAATTGTCCACTCAGATTGCTCGTCCGTCTATGGATGAAATGCTATACTCAGGTGCACTTCCGTTCTCATAGCTTCTTGCATGCACTTCCAAAAATTTGAAGTGAATCGCGCAGCACGATCCGATATAATGGACTTAAGAACTCCATATAACCTGACAATGTGGTTAACATATAAGTTCGCTAACTTTTCTGGGGAAAAAGTCATTTTTACTACTATGAATCTTACCGTCTTTGTCAATCTGTCAACAATAACCCAGATAGCATTGTAACCTTCTCGGGTTTTTGGCAATCCTACCACAAAGTCCATTATAACATGTTCCCATTTCCATTTGAGAATCTCCAACGGCTCTAGTTTTCCGCCTGGATGATGATGTTCAGCCTTAACTTATTAGCACATCATGCATTTACTCACAAATTTAGCAATGTCCTTCCTTATCCCTTTCCACCAAAATTATAGTTTCAAATCCTGGTACATCTTACTAGCTCCGGGATACACTAAATATGGCGTTTCATGTGCTTCTGCCATAATTCACCTTCTCAATTCTTCGTCATTAGGAATATAAATTCTTCCCTAACGTAGGATCAATCCTTCTTTGGACACTCCTTCCTGAGGACTTGGTAGATTTGGGTCTCGCTTCTGACCCTCTTTAATGTCTTCATACAACGATGATTCCAATTGTAGTGCAGCCAATCTTCCTATTATCAGCTCCATCTTCAATGCGTTAATTTTTTGCTGTAATGGCTGTGGAAATTTTCCAATCGGCAGTTGCTATCAAACAGTAGATTTCCTACTTAACACATCTGCAACACGATTGGCTTTTCTGGGATAGTAGAGGATTTCACAATCATAGTCTTTTACCAGCTCTAACCATCTCCTTTGTCGCATATTCAGCTTCTTTTGTGTGAAGAAAAACTTTAAACTCTGGTGGTTAGTATAAATCTGACACTGAGCTCCATACAGATAGTGTCACCAGATCTTCAATACGAACATTACTACGGTAAGTTCCAGATCATGCGTAGGATAGTTTCTTTCATGATCCTTTAATTGACGTGAGGCATAGGCAATCACCTTGTTACCTTGCATCAGGACAGCTCCTAATCCCATCTTTGACGTATCACTGTAAATCACGAACATCTCCCCTTCAGTAGGAAGTGTAAGGATTAGCACACTGGTTAATCATCTTTTCAGCTCTTGAAAGTTTTTTTTGCACACCTCTGTCTACTCGTACTTCCTCTTCTTGTGTGTCAAAGCCATAAGAGATATAGCGAGTTATGTGCATCCCTCGACAAATCTTCTGTAATAGCCGGCTAAACCTAAGAAACTCCGTATTTTAGTCACATTCTTAGGTGTGAGCCATTCATTGATTGCCTCTACTTTTGCTGGGTCCACGACAATTCCTTCCTTGGAAACCACATGTCCAAGAAAATATACTCTATCTAGCCAAAACTCATACTTAGAAAATTTGGCATAGAGTTGATGCTTCCTTATCGTCTACAGGACAATTTGTTGGTGTTCTTTATGCTCCTCTTGAGTATTTGAATATATAAGTATGTCATCGATAAACACAATGACAAACTTATCTAGATATTCTTTGAAGACTCGATTCATCAAGTCCATAAATGCAGCTGGCGCATTTGTTATCCCAAACGGCATCACAAGGAATTCGTAATGACCGTAACGGGTCCTAAATGCGGTCTTATGAATGTCGCTCTCCTTGATTTGCAGTTCATGGTATCCTGATCTTAGATCAATCTTGGAGAATACTGCTGCGCCTTTGAGTTGGTTAAACAAGTCATTAATTCTAGGTAGTGGATACCTATTCTTGACAGTGACCTTGTTCAACTCCCGGTAGTCGATACACATTCGAAATGATCCATCCTTCTTCTTGAAAAACAGTATGGGAGCACCCCATGGGGAATAGCTCAGATGTATGAATCCCTTGTCAAGAAGCTCTTTCAACTACTCTTGTAACTCTTTCAACTCTACCAGTGTCATTCGATATGGTGCATTTAAGATAGGTGTCGTCCCTGGCACCAACTCGATCTCAAAGGAGATCTCTAATTCAAGCAGCAATCCTGGTAATTACTCTAGAAAGACATCGATAAACTCCTTCACAATCAGAATATCTTCGGGTTGAAGCTTCCATTCCTCTTTCACGTCCACTATGTATGCTAAATATCCAGCACAGCCACTAGACATTAGCCTTCTTGCTTTCATCGAGTTGATCGTTATCTTCCTCGGTTTATGTGACAAACAGACATATTCAAATCCATCCTCCTGGTCGGGTTGGAACATTATCTTTTGCTTCCAGCAATCGATCGTAGCTTGATACTTCCCTAAGAAATCCATTCCTAGTATTATATCATAATCAGCCAGCTTCATCATGATCAATTTTGCATACAACTCCCTATTTGCCACAATTATTAGCACATGAGGCAACCAATAATTGAACATCAATACTTCTCTTGACGGTAAAACCATTCTATCGGTCATACCCATGTTATCCTTAGGATATCCTATTTTGTTCGTGAATAATTAGTATGAAATAAATGAATGCGTAGCACCAGAATCAAATAAAACAGATATCAAATGATTAGTAATAGAAAACTGACCTATCACTACATTGGACGTCCCCGCTTCTGCATCCTTCTTGGTATATACCATAACTCTAGCATCCGAACGAGGTAAGCATTGTGGTCTTTCTTGTCTCTCTGTGAATGAAGGACCTTCAATCTTTGCCTGGATTGCATGTGTTTGGGGATGTTGCTGCTATGTCTAGAATGAACCTTGCACACTTTGCCTATTTTCAGGACAATTCCTAGCAAAATGGCCATCCTTTTCACATTGAAAACAGGCGTTTGGGGCAAGTCTGCATCTGCTTGAATGTCTTTTTTCGCAGACAACACAGTCACGAATAATGGGTCAAGCATTATTGTTCAATCTCCGCTGTTGGTTCCTATTCCTAGAATTATTCCCTTTTCTCTTTCCTTATGACTGCTGGCCAAAAGTGCTTGCTTGTCTGGCCTTAGTGTTTCTAATTCGGTTTGCTGCTTTATCCAGCCTAGGATCCAACTTGTACCGCTTTTGTCAAAACCTTCTCCTTCTTTTTGGCATCCCATATCTTTTCCTTTTCTTCCTTCTGTCTAACCGGATAATACTCTACCCTCAAAGCTCTGCTCACACAATCAAACACAGTAGTGGGCAGCGTCAACCCACTGTCCACCAATGCTAAGATTTCAGGGCAGAACATTCCTAGCATCTTCTGGATTTTCTCCCTCTTAATGGAGACAATGTATGGGCACAATCGGGACAATTGGTCGAACTTGCTACAGACTTCTATCATTGAAATGTCCCCCTGCTTCAACTATGTAAACTCCCTTTATTGGGGTCGCAGCAGTGTAGGATTGTAGTATTTCTGATTAAATTCTTCTAAGAAGTCTAACCAGGACATTGTGAACACATTCCTTCTCAACTTGACTGAATCTTACTAAAATCTTGCATCCTTCTTCAAAACAAAGGATGCATACATAATCTTTTCTTGATCATTAAACTCCATAAATTCTAATATCATATGGAGTGAAGACAACCACTCCTCTACTTCCAAAGGGTTTGTGGAACCCTCGAACTCCAGCGGCTTCTTTCGTTGGAATTGTTCATAAAGTGGTTCTTGATTGACTCTAGGTTGGGGTTGTGGTTCTACTATTTTAATCTCAAGTTCAATTGGTGGCACTTCTTGTTCAGGTACTGTCATCTGTGGGTTTTGGCCTTCTTCTTGGCCTTGCCTCTGCTCCATCTGTTCTATTCTTTGTCTCAGCTCAGCATTTGCCTTCATTTGAGCCTCTAACATGGCTTCCAGTTCATCTACTCTTTCTGATGATTGAAACACGTTCCTTTCGGAAAGAGTAGATGAACTAGAAGCCATGTTAGAGGCTCATTTTGAACATTTCATCATTTGAACATGTCAAAATATGATTTCATTTCATTTCAAAATTTTCCATATACACGTCAGTTCAAAGGCTCCTTTTTCAAAATGGCCTTTCGATATAGTTATATATACACATATACAGATATATACATTTATATATCTTATATGATTTATATCTAATCCCCTATTTGAGGTAGATCCGGAACTAGCGAAAACTCCTCTAGATCTTCTTTGTCCTCATCCGAATCATTTTCGGCCTCGGATGGTGTCGATCCCCTAGTGGGACTCGTATCCTCTCATCGCCTTGACATGCCAGTCTCATGATCATTTGCCATAGGCCATGCCCTATACAGACGGTCTAGCATGGCATCCTATAATAACTACTCACGTCTCTTGCGTACTATGCACTACATCATCAATTCTTCCTCTACTTTAGCTATAGTAACTATAAACTCATGTAAAGTAGTAGGGTATAAAGGGGTTACCTTCTGTCGTAGATTTATGAGCCCCTTCCAGAAAATATCACAAAAATCCTCCTTAGTAAGGTTAGACATAGGGCATCTCGTTACTACATTCTCCTCAAACCGTACTGCATAAGTGAAAACCATATCACTCAGCAGCATCTGTAGTCTCTCAGCTCGGAGAACAAACTCCCTCACATCCATATATCTAGGCATCGCTGGTGGCGGAGTCACTACCCTGCTCTCCAGAGGGTCTGGAACCGGTGATGCTAGACTCTTCGGCGGAAACTGCAGTATCATAATGTGTCAGAACTCAGCCCAGTCTAGTCCCAACAACACCTCTTGGTCACAGTACTCCCAATACATCCATGCATCCTCACAGAATGTGCCGATTACTAACAACACCCAGCAGTCCTCATCTATATTGCACTGGCTCATGATCGTCTCCACATCATGCAGCCAATCTCGAGTAAAGATCCCCTTTTGACCTCCCTCAAAAGTGGTGGATGACTACCTCTGAAGGCATGTACCGCTTGTACCGATACTCAGGATCCTACATGGGCTCACCTTCCCACCACTAGAACATCTATAGCCACTGGTGGATTAACTACCAGTCAAGGAAGTGGTGCTTGTATCGGTGCCGGTGCTACCATCCTTAGCGCTGGTGGCTCAGATAGCAGCGGTCGAGGTATTGCTCGATAGATCATGGACAGTCCGACCACAGGCCTAGTCCATACCCAGATTGGTCCTCTTGGTCGATATGGGTATGGTCTCATATAAAGTGGTCTAGTCATCGTATATCCTACAAAAATATATAACCTCATATAAACAAAAAGTTAACTAACTTAAATAAAACTAATTTACTTGGATTGACGAGCAGATCGCGTTCTGTGCCAATAAGGATATAGTCAACTACTCTGATACCAACCTGTGACACCCCCGAATCCAACCATGTGAAACCGTCATGATCCGACTCCATTGTCGACCAAGACAGCCCGTGTGCGAATCCGGATCGCCATTTAAAACTCTTTTTCTTTCAACTCTTATTTTTCAAAGCCCAAAATTTCACCCATAAAACTTTTTTTTTCTTTTTAATACATACTTTCATCACATGAAAGCCAAGTATGAAAGCCATATAGAATATAATACTAACTTTTAGTTGTCTTTTTGGAGTACAACATCATTTACAAATATACAAAATATGTACTTTATTTTTCAAAATATACATTCTCTTCAATTCACCATTTTGTTGCTCAGCGGAAGACTGGTAGCAAGACTAAAATCTATAGTGGATTCCCTATCCCATCGGCATACGCGTACCCTGCCACCATCCAGGTATTCTATTGGACAGGTTTCTTACCTACAACATAAACAAACTGATGAGCTAACAGGCTCAGTAAGTTCAAACATACTTAATAAGAATCATATAGATTCAAAAACATCAAAAACACACTTTCCTGTGAATAATACTATTTATCAATGAATAGCATTATTCACCATAAATAGTAACTTTGACCTTTGATTGATGAATAGTAACTATTATCCTAATTGGTCACAATTCACATTACCCTAACCGAATCCACTACACTTAGTGCTAGTGTCGGTTATGTTCAATTATGCTCTATTATGCCTTTGATAACATTATTGACTATTCTCTCTATTTGTATTTTGGTGTTGAGCTCATTATGGCAGTACCAATAGTTTATTTGTGCGCTGACTAGAAGGGCCTAGGGAGCGATGCTAGAGCTTCTTCCTCTCCAACCCTCATCGCTCTTAGCGATTATTATATTCCTAAAGGACCTGTAAAACCTCCACCACAAGTTGGAGGGAGAGTACGCCTTAAATGGTTTTATTACCATCTTTCAATTATAATTCTGATTAAGTGACATTTATCGTCACCTCAAGGTCATTAACCTCCATCGCCCATAGGCCTTACATATTCTCTTTCTCTTATTATGTGGGATGTGTTATACTAACTAATCTCCCAATGTCCATAGGACTTAATATCTAATGTACAATTAGTACATAACGAAATAATACAGTATTTCATGTTGTAGACATGAAACTGCTTGAACTTACTACCACTGCGATAATGTCCACATCCGAAACTCCTCTGTAGTTTTATCTCTAGTTTGGATCCCTATAGACATAGTATTATCTATTAATACCCATCATTAATTATCACTTTGGATATATTTATTTTGTGATAAATTTTACAATATCTTTTAACTTTTTATATGGTACATGTTTTATAACACGCCCGTGTTCCGACCCGTGTACCTCTCGGGTTTACCCTATACGGCCGTGTTTCAAAGTACACACCCGTGTACTATTTAAACTCTAGATTTTAGCTCTAAAATCTTTATTTTGGGTTCTAGAATTTTATTTAAGATATTCTAGATCCTTTACGGTCCTTTTCGAACCTTTTGGAAATTTTTGGTCAAAATGATCATTTTGCCCCTGACGAGTCTCGGGACCGTAACTATTCCGTTATATTATTTTTCCTGAATTTTCTAAGCCCAAATATATAAAATAATATTTTCTAGACTTCTGTATCATTTTACAGCTTCATTTGCTATAAAATCACACTTATTCCTTTTTCGACCTCAGTTACTATTCATCCAACATCTAGGGTCATTTCTCGTTTTTCTAGCGTTTTGGAGTCTCAAATGGGTATTTCACTATTCCTGAAACATTTTTCATTCTGTCCCTGAGCCTTGGTTCTCGAGGGGCTCAAGTTTCCTATCCCAATCTAATTTTTCCCCCTCGTTTCATAAAATGTCTTTAACGTGAATTTTTCCCATTTTAGGCATTTTAGTTACTAAAGGATCGATTTACTATTCCTTTTAGGTTGGTTTTTCATTACCAATCCTAACCCACCGAGGGGTCTTGGTTTTCTTTCCGAGTCTAATATTTTTATTCCTCGTTTCCTAAAATGCCCTTATGTCATTTTAGAATTTTCGACAGTATTTCCGCTTGTATTTTTCGGTTTCCCCGGTGTTAGATACGCCTCAAAACCTTTATACTTGTCACGTACTATATCAGAGACCTATTTTGTACAAAGTTACCAACTTTGTATAAAAATTTTCTACATTATCATCATTCCAATTTCAACACAAAATCATTAAATTTTTTTCCAATTATCAACTCGGTTTCTCATGGTAAACATCACCAAATATTTTCATCACAATAAGCAATTATCGCATATCACTCTTAGGTTTTTTAATGTACATATCAACATTAAAAACCTAACAAAATTTTCATTCAACCCTAGCCTTGAAATGCCATAGTTTTCATACACAACCACCATAGGAAAATTTTGTTCTCAATACAGTGGTTTTATCAACATTATTCATCATTTTTCATCACTAAAAATTTTCCATTTTCACCACACATAGGCCACGGTTTGTGCAAGAAATCAAGTACCACTTTGCTTGTTTTCTTTATTCCAATTTATGCTTAAATAAACATAGTATCAAACTAACATAACCATTAAAGCAAATTATCAAATTTCTCAACATTTTTTTTCCTTTAACAAGCCATGGTTTTCATAGGAAAGCATGCAAAATTTTTGCTTGATTCCTATTTCTAAATCATGCTTCATTCATCTTAATATCAAACCCATCAAATCATCAACAAAACATCAAATTTTTCAATGTTTTCTACACCTCATAACCCATGGATTTTTCAAAGAAAAACCAATGAAAATGCTTCAATTTGAAAGCTCACCTTATCAATTAGTTTCCTTGCGACGTAAGCTTGGATTGGAATTAAATTTGGTGGTAAAACTTGTCAAATTTTTTTAGCTAAAATGGAGGAATGATTTTTGATTTTGGGAGAGTAAGAGTTTGGCCAATTTTTCCAATTTTTCAAATGAATTTCTCATGCCTATTTATAGGCAAATGGATGGGGACCTTTTTGTAATTTTTCGCAACAATTACATAATTGTTTAGGGACTTAAATGCAAAATTTTTTCGGCCAAATTTGCAAATTTTGGGCTGCCTTCTTTCCATGTAGCCGAATCCCATTTTTCCATTTTTTCCAAATTTTTTTCAAAGCCATTTTGGCTTGATCATGGCCATTGATCCTAAAAGCATTTAATCTTAGCCTTTAATACTGCCTACTACATTAATTAAGCTTAATAACCTAATTAACTAAATCCAAATTATGATGTCATCTTGACATCATTTAATTAATATGTGGATTAATTCATGGTCAAATTTTGATCGAAAGTCAAACCGAACAGAACTTTACCAAAATCGCGTAGGTGGGTTTCGGGCGCCTCCGATGCGATTCGTCTGTTTTATTTTGCTTCCGTTTGGCCAGAATTCACTACCGTAAATTTTTGTCTTTTAGTACACTTTAGTGCACTCTTCAGGGTTTTTGGTTCTGTTTTCGAGCCGTCTCACTCGTTTCTATTTGGTAAGACTTTCCATCTTTGAACTCACTCTCTTTAATACTGCCAAAACATTTTCACAGTATTCTCAACAATATTAAAACATAACTTTTTCATATTTTATTTATTAAAATTGATATATACATACAATTTTAATTTACTCCGAGAATCTAAAAATTCCCGATTATCACGGCTATAGTAAATTAAGACCCACAGGTAATAAACAATTTAATCAGGAAGATGAAAAATTAGTAGAAATAATAAAAGAAAAAGTAAAAATATTAAAACCTTTAAGACTCCCTTTGGATACAGATTATTTAATTATTGAAAGTGATGGATGTGAAATAGGATGGGGAGGCATACTAAAAAGAAAACCACACAAATATGATAATAAACAATCAAAAGAAATATATAGATATAACAGTGGAAAATTTAGAGAAAAATTGTATTGTTCCATTGATCAAGAAATAATGACGGTGATATATTCTTTAATTAGTTTTCAGTTATTTTTATTAGATAAACTAGAAATATTAGTAAGAACAGATTGTGAGGTCATAATAAAATTTTATAATAATAAAAATAGTAAGAGAATGTCACAAAAAAGATGGATTTCTTTTAAAGATATTTTGATAAACAATAATTACAGAGTAATTTTTGAACATATAAAAGGTACAGATAATAGTTTACCAGATATTTTAAGTAGATATTTGAATAATAATGATTGAAGTTTTGTAGATATGGACAAAGGAAAAGCTCCCATGAGCACAGAACAGGACCAGAGTATGTTATTTAATAGGGAAATAAGTCCAGTAGCACCCTTTTGGCCTAATTGGCAAAAACAACCTTTTTGTCAATTTAGATCAATTAGACTTCCCCAATATCCATCCCACAAAGCTTTTCGAACTATATATAATTCACAACTAGATACTTCTCAAAAATGTATTATAGATAATTTATGGAACCTAGAAACTCTTAATCCACAGGAATCTAAGAAAAAAACAAACTATATCAAATAGTTTAATATATTATTTCACAAAAATACAACAGAAACCTGCTTCTAAAAATTTTTCGATATATGTAGTATATAAAAGGTTTAAACCAAGAATATATTGAAATTTTAGTCAAGTAAGTGAATAAGTTAAAGAATACCCTAACCCTATATACAGGGGTTATTATGATATTTCAATAGCTTTAAAAGAAGCCCGGTATTATTTAGGATCCCAGGTATTTATATATCCAAATGTACAAAATCAACAAACCCAAGACATGATATCTCAATCACAGGTAAGAATAGATTTAGTATCTCAAAATGTAGAATCCAATAAATTAGTATTTTGTAATTACTGTGAAAATCTTACAAAAAAACTTTGCCAAAATAAACAAGAGATGTAGTGAATATGAAGAAACTATACAGAAATATGAAAAACGAGCAAAAACTAAGCATAATGATGTTCTACAAGTATATAATACAAAATACGAAGATATGTGTGCAAAGACTACATTTAAAACTTTTGAATTTCTAAAACCACTATTAGAATATCTCGATATTATAGACATAATAACAGAAAAAATAGAGAAAATATATCTAGACAAAGTACAAAAATATACAGAATTTTTGAAATCTCCTTCTCAACCAGGAATATGTATAAAAGGAAGTTTCTTCAATATAAAAGATATTACTAGCCCATATAAAGATTCTTGTAAAAATTTAAATAAAATATATGATATATGTGAATGCCAGGTTATGTATAGGTTTCCTTTCATAAAAATAGACCTTTCTGACTACCATAGTTGGGTATATAAAAAACAATATTATAATATACAACCTTATTAGATTATGGATTTGTTAGACAAATTCTTATTTCTGATCCTGACCAAACAGACCTACTTGGGAAACATATAGCCATAGCTATATGTAAACAATTTCAATTTGGAGTCCAATATGTACTAGTAACAATAAGATCATGCCCTCCAGAGTATATCCCAACCAAATTAAATGTAGAACCAGTCTTCCACAGGATTTGGATCAAGCCCATAACACATCTCTATTTTACCACACCACATAGCCATCCTTTAAGGATAGAAATTGAAGATGAACATATAGATTCTAAATGTACATACGATCTTGAAGATATGATAGTCCACTGGAGAATGAGAAACTATGCCTTATTACATGATAAGTGGACAATCCAAGAAGATAGATATCAGCCACAGCCATTGAGACTTTTTTCAGAAAATATGATACAGAAAATATATGTGCTAGCTCATCCACACTCAACAAAGATAACCCAACAGATAGTAACCACGCATCCTATATTATTCAATTTCTACAGAGCACAATACAGACAACTAAATCAAGATCCAGAAGATAAGGAATATTTTGCTTTTAAAAGGACCAATCAATAGGAGGACAGCTATTCTGATGGAGACCTCGACAAAACAATGGGAGATAAAGGAATCTCTAACCTTTACCAAGACTAATAATAACAAGTCTGTAAAAATCTTATCCGAAGAGAATCCCTTTTTGGGACAAATAAAGTCGACCATGTGCTCTGGTTTTCTGAAGAAAAGTGAGTCACTTTTTATTTTTGGCGGTATATGTAAATTATTGATCAGAATCTTATCAAAAGATGATCGATGGGGCCCAATGCGTACCCAGTCTTTTGAAAAGCTTATGATCAACTTGTGTTTGTTTTTCTATAAATAGCATCTTGAGATTTTAGTAGGGATCATCGAGAGTTAGAATGTGAGAGTTTAAAAATAAACTCTTGAGTTTGTAATACTTCCAAAGTCTATAAACTTTTGAGTCTGAAAAATCTTGTAATAACTCTTCTTCATAAATAAAATCCAGTTGTTTATATTTTATATATCTTTTATATCCTTTAAAATTAAAGAAACCTGGTAACCAATCCAGGGTTAAGAGTGAAAAAGAGTAATACCTGAGTGAAAGACACAGCGGAAAACAATTGACCTCCAAAGGCAAAAGTGATAGCCAATTTGGTCTTAAAATACGCATCGTGGTGAACAAAGGTAAAACTACTCTGCTTACTTGATGAAAACTTATTTTACAGGAAAATGAAAAAAAATTTATTTGTGTTTTACATTTCTCTGTGTGTTTTATATTTCATTTCTATGTGTGGCTCCAAGTGTTTTACATTTCTCTGTGTGTTTTATATTCTCTGGGCTCTAAATTCTATTTTTATATTTGTAATTCCCTGGGTTTTGTAAGGGTTTTTGTTATACTTTTCATTTTATTCCAAAAATAGCTAAGCCTCTTTCTGATGACTTTTTAATTTTTTTACTATCTTTTCCTAAGGATAATTTTTCTAAATTTTTTGTTACTTTTATTAAGTCTTCTTCTAAATTTTTTGTGGTTATAATGTTTCTTATTTCTGTTTCTAATACATCTAACCTTTGATGTAATGTTATTAATAACCCGATAATAGTATTTAATTATCTTGGATAATTTTGATCATTGATATTTTGTCATTCAAACAAAGTAAATTCTATGAGACTTTTATGATGTTTAACCAAATAGTTTAACATTCGTTTATATTCATTATAATCTTTTAAACTCATTAATTATTAGCATTGCTCTGATACCATATAGAGCCTAGGGAATTACAAATATAAAAATAGAATTTGGAGTCCCGAGAATATAAAACACATAGACACACAGAGATATGAAATATAAAACACACAAAGAAATCTAAAATATTTTTATTTTTATTTTTATTTTATTTTTATTTTTTTATTTTTTATTTTACAAATCAACTCATAAGCTTGAGAGAAATATCAAGTTGACACTTGCATGTGAGTCATAGAGTCAATTTGGTATTGCTATGCCATGAAAATTTTTTGTTGTCGTTTGCAGTGAGTCCAAAATCAATGTGTTTACAGATAGACGTTTGATAAATTTTTAAGAATAAAAGTAGAATTATAGATGCGCGATAAAATATTAATATAATTATTATGCAGATGTAAAATGATTAAAAAGTACATATTATGTTATTTTCTAATAACTACTGCATTATACATAATCATTGACCAATAAATTCAATATTCATAATATTTTACTTATAAAAAAAAGTTGAAAAAAATGCTTTTAATCTATAAAATTTTAATTAGTCATAATGTGATCAACACCCTTGAAATAAATAGAAATGATTTTATCATTTTAAATTTGGAACTATTAAATTATTTGGTTCTTAATTTCTTATGTAGAAACTAAAAAAGAAATGATGTGTTAATTAGCCTTTCTTTGTTAGCAAAAAAAAATAAAAATGATTTAACCAATAAAAAGGAGGCAGAAGATCATAATGGAGGCTTTAAAAATTGAAAATAAAAAAGAATGATTGATTACAAAACTTCTGAATTATAATTTTTGTAAACCTTTGCATCCGAATTTTAAAATATAGTATACGTTATTCTTTAACTTTAAATCGTAATAAATCCTCTTCCATTACTTTTTTGACCAATAGTACCACATGTCATTATATAAACTGATAAAGTTAAATGAATTGTAATAAATCACAAATTTACTCTTACAAAATGAATAAAAACTTTTTCAAATAAATTTAGATTTTAATTATTAAAACAATAATACCAATAAAAATAAATTTTATCATAAAAATGAAAATAAATACTGACAACTTCTTTCTTTCTTTCTTTAAAGTTCATATCTGTTAGTATTTATTTTTATGGACACAAAATTCCCATGCTCTTTATTTCTTCTCGCTCTCCTGTCTACGGTAAACACTTCATTTTTTTGGTGCACAAAAAATCTCAACAAAATAAACAGCAAATTATTTCTAATTGCTTTTAATTTTCTTGTCATGTGCATGTCATGTGAGTTTTCCCTTCAGCAACTAACGATGGATGACAAAATTGTTACGAGTACAAAACTAAAGCAAAGAATGTTATGCTTTTATTTACATCAGACATTATATTTAAATATAATATAATTTTTATTTAAATATAAAAATATTATACGTAAATATTAATCACATTATATTTTAAATTTAATATAACCATTATTTATTATTTTACTTTTTTATATTACTTTTATTAATCAAATCACATATTCTCTTTCTCTTTTTCTTTTTTCTCTTTATTTTTACCTATCACATCACATATTCATTATTAAAATACAATTCAAATATTTTTCATGTGACGACCCTCACTACGTAGGGATTTTCCAGAGTTATTACAGACCACTTTAAGGTCAGTTGTAATAATCTGTGTTCTTATGAGTCGTCAACTCCTAGATTTTTTTTTTAACTTTCTTTTTAACTTGATAAAATTCTTACCGTTTAATATATACATATTTTTGTAAAATTTAACTAGCAGTATAAAAAGTCATAATACCATGTTACAAGCACTATAGTAGATGTTGTACATAATACAAACTTATTTTACATATATTACAATACTTTAAAACTTTGCATAATGCTGCTCAGGGGAAGTCATGTAGTTGGACCATTTCCCTCGCCCAGTCCTCTGGCTCATGCATCTCCACTTCGGCATCCATCAGGTATCTAATGGAATACAGGCTTTTTACCTACAACATGAACAACTTGATGAGCAACAAGCTCAGTAAGCTCAAACATAAAAGTCAATAATAAAAACAATAATGATTCAAAAGGAAAAGTGACCTTAACCTAAATCCTAAGACATGTTAGTTTCACCTATATTGAAAAACATATTATGCTAGCTTATGCTTGGTTATGAGAACAATTTAAATCTTAGGTCATCATCTTATTTTAGGTTCTAGTTTTAGGCCCCAATGTTGGTCGTACCGTTTTGCGCGCTTGACTGAGAGGGACGCTGGGATGCGACCCACTAGCCACTCCTCTACAGTCTAAAACAACTTAGGAAACCTTCCCGTAAGTCAGAAGGCTGATACGCCAATAAATGGTGTTATTACATTCTTTCATATAGTTCCAGTCCTGTGACATTTTCAATATCACTAGATCTGAAACCCTTATATTACATGTCTTGGTTTTACTTAGCAAGTGTAGTTTTAATTGTTACTCTTAGTGCATTCTACACTAATTTAGTGTGTCATGCATTAACTTATATAAATACACATTCTATAATTTAAAATATTTAAAAATACTACAAATGTTCATGTTGTAGACAATTAAATATCTGAACTTACAGAAAATTTGCTAACATCCTCGCCTTGATTTCCACCGACGGTCTCTTGTCGCCTATCCGTTGAATTCCTATAACCGAGGTATACAACGGTTATTCATACTGACATTTTAGATATTTAAATTTCATAAAATATCTAAAATTACTTTTCGTACCCTAATCCACATTTTAACCTTTTAATATTTCATTTTAAGCTTTTTCTAAAATTTTAGGATAAAATTACCATTTTACCTCTGACTGCGGTTTCCCCTTTTTAAACTGTATTTTTGGCCTTAAAAATCTTAATTCTAGCTGTATTGGATCATTTCAGGTCCTAACGGCTCTTTTCCTAAATTTTTGTCGGGGGGTCATAAATAGTAACTTTGACTGAAATAGTAACTTTGACTTTCCCGATCCTAGTGGGTTTTCGTTGTAAATCTTGATTTTCTTCGACTCTGGATTTGATTTTAACTTCTAAATTTTTAATTCTATAGTTCTAGGGTTTTAATGGTTCGTTTTGACCAATTTGGACATTTTTTGTCAAAATGACCATTTTACCCCTATCGGGTCCTTGGGCCATAACTATTTTATTTTACCGTTCTAACCGAATTATCTAAACTTATAAATCTTAAAATTATTTTTCCTAAGCTTTGGTAAATTTTTACAGCCCTAATTATTATAAAATTGCTAACTTTTTATCACCCGACCCTCGAGTGTTACTATTCCGACCTAGGGGGCATTTTCTTGTTTTTCTATCTTTTCTGAGCTCCGGATGGACGTTTTACTAGTTCTTAAAACGTTCATCCTTCCCTCTTCCCTTGGTCTAAGCCACCGAGGGGGCTCAAGTTTTCTTTCCCAACCTTAATTTACCCCTCGTTTCCTAAAATACCCCTCGTGTGGTCTTAAAAATTTTGACAGCATTTCTGTTGAAATTTAAGGCTTCCGGTGTTTAGGAAACGCCTCGAAACCATTTATCCTAACTAATCTACCAAGTACTATACCAGAGTCCTAATTGATATTAAAATTCAAGTTTTGGTCAATGAATGTTATGTTGAAATTTTTATGCAAAAGTGTCTTTTGCATAAAAATTTCAACATAACATTCATTGACCAAAACTTGAATTTTAATACCAATTTGCATCACATTTAGCCTTATTTTTCATTCTAACCCCACGGTTTCAACATATAGGTTAACCAACAATTTTTAATCCCATTATCAACCCTTGACAACCTTAGGTTTAACATATAGGATTTTAGCATAATTAGGTTTCTAGCACTTATTCCTCTTTAACCTTTCACATACAAGTTTTTAAATAAAACTTATACAATTCTTATGTTTTCAAACCATGAAACAACAACATATTCACATCAATTTTTTTTTCCTATCTTTAACATACAAGTTTTTACATAAAACTTATACAATTCCTATGTTTTCAAACCATGAAACAACAACATATTCACATCAAATTTTTTTTTTCCTATCTTTCACATACACCCCACGGCCTCACCATGACCAACATACACCAACTTTTTTTTTTTTCAAGTTTCCAATCAGACCATAAAACCATTCCAATTACCACAACATGTTTTCATACACAAAACACCAAAATCTCGTGCAACTTTTTCACTAAACCCTAACCCCAAACTCACGGATTTTTCTTTGAAAAATTCAACCAAAAATTTTGTTTACAATTTCAACTTACATAGATTTCATTTTAAACCAATTCAACCATAGCAAAACAATTTTTTTCACCCTTAGCCCTATATACATGCCACAGTTTTACACTAAAAAAACCTAGGAAAAATTGAAGTTTTTGCATTCCACACTCATCAAATTCATCACCAAAACTTGTTTCAATCATAACCATACTCTAATACATAAACAACAACATAAAACTCAAACTTTTTCATCAACAATTCCACTATTCTAGCCACGGTTTTTCAGCCAAAAAGAAGCAAGAAAAAATGAATTTTTTATGGTTACCTTGCTAGGAATACTTCTTGCCACTTAGATATGAACTTGAACACCAAAACTTGAAGATTTTTGGCTTGAAATTGGGTGGTGAACTCACGGTTTCAATGGAAAACAAAGAGCTGCTGTTTTCTAAATTTTTTTGGCTGATTTGCACATTGGTTTTCAGTAGAAAAATGGGTATATATAGCAGCCCATAAAGTTAGGGATTTAGTTGCAAACTAGTTAGCAATTTGGCAAAACTTTGGGGACTTAATTGCAACTTTTAGAGGGTCTTTTTGCAACTTTTTCTTGCTGTTTTCCAGCTGCCAAAATAGCTCATTTTGCTTGGATTTATCCAAGAAAGTTAAAGAAAACCTATGGCATTTTGGCTTAATCCCAACCTTTGGATCAAAAAGTGTTAAATCCTAGCCATTAAAGCTTGGATTTCTTTCCACTATTAACTTAATTAATTTAATTATGACATCATGCTAATGAGTTCATCCAATTAGAATCTAGTTCACTTCTGGTTGATTTTCGGTTACCATCCAACCGAAAATTACCCCGGATCAAATTTTACCGAAATCACACTGGAGGTTTTCTGAGGCCATCCGCGCGCTCGGTTTGCACTAATATACTGTCGTTTGGCCAAAAATACAGTCTATAAGTTCTCTTCTTTTAGTGAAACACATACTTTTGTTAGGGTTTTTGGTTCCAACTTAGTACCATTTTTCCTCGTTTCAACTCGATAAAATTTTCTACAGTCGAATTCATGATTCTTGACCTTGCTAAACATTTTATCGCATTCTAAATAGTATTAAATCATTTATTTTACAGTTTAAAACTTAAAAATCAGCGTTCACATACATTGTACATAGTCTCCGAGAACAATTAAATTTCCTGGTTGTCACATTCACCCCTCCTTATGGAATTTTCGTTCTTGAAAATTAAAACAAGTGGGGGTACAAAACTTTCATGTTGTCTTCTCGTTCCCACATAGCCTCTTTGACACTATGATTTCTCCAGAGTACTTTGACTAGCAGGATTGTCTTGTTCCTCAGTACTTTCTCCTCGCAGTCTAAAATTTGCGCAGGTTGTTCTTCATATGTCAGATTATCTTGAATCTGCACTGGTTTATGCTTCAGTACATGCAATGGATCTTATACATATTTTCTCAGCATGGACACATGAAAAACATTGTGTACAGTCGATAAATTTGGAGGTAATGCCAACTTGTAGGCCACTTTTCCAATGCGTTTGATAATTTCAAAAGGTTCAATATTCCTTGGACTCAATTTTCCCTTCTTACCAAAACGCATTACGCCTTTCATTAGTGATACCTTAAGGAATACGAAATCTCCTTCGTTAAACTCTAGAGATTTTCGTCGCTTGTCCCCATAACTCTTCTGCCAGCTTTGTGCCATCTTCATTCATTGTTGAATCTTCACGATTGCATCTGAAGTTTCTCGAATGAAATCGGTCCTGTGTAGCTATTTTTCTCGTAGATCGTACCAGTGAATAGGAGACCTACATTTATATCCATTCCATGCCTCATAAGGTGCCATTTCGATGGAAGTTTGGTAACTGTTGTTGTAGGAGAATTCTACTAGAGGTAGCTTTTCATTCCAAACTCCAGGAAAATCTATCACATAGGCGCGAAACATGTCTTCTAACGTTTGAATAGTTCACTCAGACTGTCCATTTATTTGTGGGTGGAAAGCAGTATTGAGTTGTAACTCTATTCTCATCGCTTCTTGTACACACTTCCAGAATGCTGAAGTGAATCGGGCATCCCTATCTGAGACAATTGACTTCGGTACTCCATGTAATCGAATGATGTGGGTCATATATAAATTTGCTAATTTATCCAGCGTATATGCTGTCTTCACAGCTATAAATCTAGCAGTCTTTATTAGGCGATCCACGATAACCCAAATAGCATCAAAGCCTTCACACGTCTTAGGTAGTCCCACTACGAAATCCATTGTGATGTGCTCCCACTTCCATTCTAGAATTTTCAAAGGCTCTAATTTTCCACTTGGATGCTGATGTTCAGCCTTGACTTTTTGGCAAGTCATGCACCTACTCACGAAAACCACAATATCATTTTTCATCCCTTTCCACCAAAATTGTAATTTTAAATCTTGATACATCTTGGTGGCTCCAGGATGCACTGAATACGGTGCTTCGTGGGCTTCTGTCATGATTCGCCTTTTTATTTCATCATTGGCCGGAACATAGATCCGTCTCTATTTTAGAACCATTCCATCATCAGAAACACTAACGTCGGACTTCGAGTCATTAGAAATCATTTCTCGAAACTTTGTCACTTGTGGGTCTCGTTTCTGAGCCTCCTTGACCTCTTCAAATAATGATGATTTCAAGTAAAGTGCAGATAATCTTCCAGATATTATCTCCAACTCCAACGCGTTGATCTCTTTCTATAAGGACTTTGGCAATTCTTCTATTGGCAACCGTTGCGGAATCATTAACTTCCTGCTCAAAGCATCTGCTACACTGTTTGCCTTTCTGGGATGGTAGAGGATTTCACAATCGTAGTCCTTTACCAACTCTAGCCATCTTCTTTGTCGCATGTTTAGTTCTTTCCAAGTGAAAAAGTACTTCAGGCTTTGGTGATCCGTGAAGATTTGACATCGAACTCCATAAAGGTAGTGTCACCAAATTTTAAGTGCGAACACCACTGCAGTTAGCTCCAAATCATGCGTGGGGTAATTCTTCTCGTGGTCCTTCAACTGGCGTGAAGCATAAGCTATTACCTTATCATTTGGCATTAGAACTGCTAATATGCCCACTTTCGAAGCATCACTGTAGATGTCGAATCCTTCTCCTTCGGTCGGGAGCATAAGGATTGGTGCACCAGTCAGACGCCTCTTTAACTTTCTAAAGTTTTTTTCGTATTTATCTGTCTACTCATACTTTGCAGGATCAATAGATATCCCATCTCAAGAGACTACATGCCCTAGAAAATGTACCTGATCCAACCAAAAATCGCATTTGGAGAATTTTGCATACAGCTGATGATCTCTTAGCGCACGTAGAACAATCCGTAGGTGCTCTTCATGCTCCTTCCGAGTTCTCGAATAAATAAAGATGTCATCAATAAAAACAATGACAAACTTATCTAAGAATTCCTTGAAAACACGGTTCATTAGATCCATGAATGCGGTTGGAGCATTTGTTAATCCGAACGGCATCATTAAAAATTCGTAGTGTCTGTAACGAGTTCTAAATGCTATCTTGAGAACATCTCCTTCCTTAATCTTCAGCTGATGGTACCTTGAATGCAAATCGATCTTTAAAAACACTATCGCTCCTTTCAGCTGATCAAACAGGTCATCAATCCTAGGCAATGGATACCTATTTTTGATAGTGACCTTATTCAATTCATGATAGTCGATACACATTCTAAGGTCCTGTTAGGAAATGCCCTAAGTATTAGAGACATTTTGATGTATTCATTTTGAACTGGATAATAAAATTATATACATAGAGGTTATTCATTACATTGCTATTTGTCCTCGTCTTATTTACACGTTAAAGTAAATGTAAGCAAATATGGCTCACTGACTGCTTGTGTTAAAACTGTTAGAACGTTGCATGCAATGGACTTTTGTATGCAAGAAGACAATGTTCTAAAGTTAGCAGTCTAAACTATGGTCTGTAGTCTATGGGGTTAGACCGAGCATCTAACTCATGATAAAGACTATTATGTTGTCTAAAGCCTTGGAGGGGACGGTTTGTCTTAACTGTCTGGAGCTGGACTCCGAAGTAGAGACATAGATATGTTACTTGGTGGTGACATATTAGACCGGGACTAAAGCGTGGTTGATCTACGTAGTCCGCTATGAGTGGATCAATCTGCTTTTGACGTTCATTGTGAATAACCTTAATCCTGAGTAAATGAACTACTTCATGTATATGACTTGTGTACTTTGATGTTCCAATGGCTAAAGCGTCTCAGAGGTAGTAAGCTTATAGACCGGTTCGTTGGGTGCATGACTTGTATACGTTGAAGGGTTTGTTTGCAGATATCGGAATCATAGCTCTGAGGAGTTAAAGGTATCCTCTTAAAGGCATTATACTGAATGTGAAAATGGACAAGGCCTTGGGTCGTCTGCTGGGCGGATGACTTCTTATTCACATATGGTGAATAATCATTTTCTTGATTCGGTAGTATAATGGAACTTTAAGATAGCCTGATCAGTAGGATTAAACGGACTTTGACCTAAGGCTGATCATGGATATCATATGAGGGTTTTGCATATATGACAAGGTCATTGGATGGTAGCTCATCACAGGCTTACATAATACGGTATATAATTGGGAGTTCAGTTTCAGGTTTATAGTGGTGTGACTCTGAAATTAGTGATCATATGATTGAGTTGTTCGGTACAGAATGATGATCATATGGAATCACGGGAGCCCGATTATATATATCCAATCAGTCCCTCTACTAGCTCCACATAATTCCTTAATGTTTGGCAAATTGATTTGTGTATGCTATTGGCTAGTTTATTATGCATGGATGGTGATGACACAGGATTAGGATGCTAGACAAGATTCTCTCCGGTTGGATTCAGATTTTGTTTTGGATAATAGAGTACACAATTATTCGAACTCCAAATAAAGTTGCCATGATTTTATTTGAGATTGGATTGGAGTTGTAGAAAATTATCCATGAGAATAAGAATATGAAACACAACCGTTTTGTGGAATTTGAAATTTGAATTTTGAAATTTGAAATTTGAATTTTGAAATTTGAAATTTGAATTTTGAATTTGAAATTTGAATTTGAAATTTGAATTTGAAATTCGAATTTGAAATTTGAATTTGAAATTTAAATTTGAAATTTGAAATTTGAAATTTGAAATTTGAAATTTGAAATTTGAAATTTGAATTTGAAATTTGAAATTCAAATTTTGAATCACAGTCCAAGTAGGATTCGAATTTGTTGTGGAAAATCCACAAGGTTTGAAATTCGAATTTGAGTTGGATTTGGAGAGGATAATCTTGTTAGAATCCTACTTGAATTTTGAATCCAAATCCCAACAAAAGTGGGCGAATTTTTTGAGGATAATCCTCAATGGAAAATTCGGTTTTTGTGGATAAGATTCAAGGGAAAATTCAAGTTTCAATCCCAGTTGAATTAGGATTCTCTCCTTCCCTAAAAGTGGCCGAAATTGTTGGATTTATCCAAGGAAAAATTCGGTTATTTTTGGATAAGGTTGAGATAAGATTCAAGCTTGAAAATCCTAGTGGAATTTTTTGATTTTCCCTTATCCATAATGGCCGAAATCTTTAGGGAAGATACACCTTGAAATTTTCGGATTTTTTGGGTTGAAAAAGAGAGATAAAATTCTAGTTAAAATCTTGTTGAGATTTCGATTGGATCTATCCTAAGAAAACCGAATTTTTAATGGAGATTTTCCCTTGGAAAAATTCAGATTTTATGGGTTTGGATAAGGGAAAATATCTTTTCCTAATCCAATTCAAATTCAGAGATTCACCTCATGCAGGTCTATAAATAGAGGTCCTGCCACTCCAGTTCTCTCAGACCACAGACGCTCAGGTGAGCAGGCTTATTGTTGCACAGCTCATCGTGACAATAAAGTTCTTTAGAGATCTGGCTGGTCGGAAGAAGACTAGCAGTGCTAGCATACCGATCGAGGTTCAGAGTGTCCACACACTCAGCCATTCGGGAATTGGAGAAGTGTAGAGAAGGCTAGTTGGTTGAAGCCTCCGGTCATTCTCCTCCTGCATATTGGCGTCCTTGAGGTATGAGTTTTAATTGTTGTTGATTTATTGTATATGGCATCATGAGATATTTAACGATCTAAAAATTTTTATTGTTCCGCTGCGCCACTCTGATACGTTTTTACCGGTTTATTTTCCTACAATTGGTATCAGAGCCATCTCATGACTATGCCATG
The DNA here is from genome assembly GCA_035233585.1 of Antiaris toxicaria. Taxonomy (NCBI): domain Eukaryota; kingdom Viridiplantae; phylum Streptophyta; class Magnoliopsida; order Rosales; family Moraceae; genus Antiaris; species Antiaris toxicaria. The sequence continues at coordinate 56,354,109 of CP141153.1, forward strand.
TACATAAATTAGACAATTACTTAGTCTTTTTATTTATGTATGGATTTGATATTTAGAGAGTGGCATTCTAGAGTTCCTTTATGTTGTTATCATGTATTATGTATAAATTATGTGGTTATTTTAATTTTTTGAATTATTATAAGCATGCTTGTTTATGCCGGTTATGGTTCCTTAGAATTTAGAAAAATTGTATCTAGGAATTTTTTATGTAACCGTGGGAGCAGTTTATTAACACTGTAATTTTCCCATGGATATTAATTTTTGTCTCTTAGAATTTTTATGGATAGAATTTTGTACACCGGAAACGGTATAGGAATTTTTTATGTAATTATTCTTGGAGGAGATTGAAGATTGAAGACCGTAATTTATTTTTCCCAAAAGTTAAATTTGATTTAAAGGTTGAAATTTTGATTGTGTGGAAAATTTCAATTTAATTGGGATTCAAATTAATTTTTGGAGATCCTAATAGGTAAATTGGAATATGGCATGAAAATCGAGACACGACCCCTCGGGATAAGCCGATGGGCCTTGGTGGGGCTGCAGCCCCTGCCCTCGGGTAGGATGGGGCTGCGGCAACCCCTCTGCAGGCAAACATCACCCACGGCCGCAGGCTTGGCCTACAGCCGAGGGTGGCGCAGCCTGCCCAAGGCTGGCCGCAGCCTGGGTGTGCAGCCTGGCGCTGCAGGCTTGGCCTGCAGCCCGGCAGGGCTGCACAAGGGGCAGCTGTGGGCTGCCAGCCCCTCCGGGATTGGTGGCTGCCCACGGCGGCTGCCGCCTACGGGGGCGGCGGTCCGACGGTCCAAAAATCAGAAAATTTTGATTTTTAAATTTGAGATTTAATTTTAAATCATGTTTAAAAAATATGTAATTAAAAATTTGAAATTTTTGAAATTACATATTATTACACATGATGTTTTAAAATTGTTTAAAATTTAAATTTGAAATTTGAAATTTAAATTTGAAATTCGAATTTGGAATTTGAATTTGAAATTTAAATTTTTGGGAGATTTAAATTTTAAATAATTCTTGGGATGAGAAATAAATAGAGAGGCTACATAAAGAAGGATACAAGAAGACGGAACAGAATTCAAGACCCAAAGAATGCTTTGGAGGGAATTTTGTAATCTTTATTTTCTTTGTTCTAGGATGGAACCATAGCTTGGTTATTCTGTCAATTATTTTTTCTGTGATATGTCATGGATGTATAAATATGTATTGATGGATGTTTTGTATGCATATTTGATAACATGTCATATAGGATAGGTGAGTGCCACTCATACTATATTGATCATACATAATTTGTCAAAACTTGCATGTTTTTCAAAATATTGAGTGGGAGAGGGTTTCAAACAAAACCCACGGCCTCCATTGTTGATCCATATGTGAAAGCATGGTAACGCCTCGCGTCAGTTCTGACCTGACCACACCCCTTGGTAGGTGTTTACCGCCGCCGGTATACTAGATTGGATCTCCTATGTGGAAAACGTGTTCGGGTGCGATCCTATTCATGACCACCCCTCGGTGGCTTGGTAGGACGTGGATCGGGCTACGTAAACAATGGTTAAACACTCAAGACTCGTTTAGTTATTAACCTTCCCTAGAAGCTCTGTTAACTAGACTGGTGGCCAAATAAGCGGTTATTAATATATGTCTTAACCTTGGAGGATTTAAGGTAACATATATTAATTGGACGGGGTCCATGTTCCGGCTATTTGTTCCCATGACCACCTCTCGGTGGCTTGGGGCAATGGGTGCTGAGAATTACCGTTGCAATGCTACATGTTTTTCAAGTTTCATGTAGGAACATACTTGTATGTTTTATTTGCTAAATTATCTGCATATTTGCTTGGGCTTTGTAATGATGTCTAGTATAATTTTATTTCAGTTCAAAATGTCACCGACACCCCTCATTTCAATACTTACTGAAAATAAGTTGAATGGCGACAATTATAAAGACTGGAAAAGAAATCTATTAATAGTTCTCAGCTACGAGAGACACAAGTTTGTACTGGACGAACCATGCCCACCTGGGCCCAAACCTGACACACCACTTGAGGAGGTCCCGGTTGCCTATAATCGTTGGAGAGAATCCAATGAGATAGCTCGATGCTACATCCTTGCTAGCATGACGAGTGCTTTACAAAAGCAGCATGAGACTTATCAAGTTACTGGGGAGATCATGGAAAATCTGGAGGACATGTTCGGAGGCCAAGAAAAATTGGCTCGACAGTCTGCAATCACCAGCATTATGAACTCCAAGCAAAAGGTGGGTGCTCCGGTGAAGGACCATATGATCACTCTAATGGGATTCTTTGCTGAGGCTGCCGAGAATGGTGCTAAGTTAGACTACAACACCCAGATCGAGATGGTGTTCAAGACTCTGTCTAAAGATTTTGTGGGGTTTAAGGCCGCATACAATCTGGCGACAAAGGAGTTAGGACTTACCGAGCTCATGAAGCAACTACAGGCTTATGAGCGGATGATCAGGGATGAGGATGTGGTCCGACCTAAAGGAGAGGCCAATTTGGCAGAATCTTCCAATCCCTCATGGAAGAGGAAGAGGCCAAATAAGAAGCAAGTGGCTTCCAGTTCTTCTAATCCTCCTGTCTCGGATGGGAAGAAGAAGAAGAAGAACAAGAAGCCAAAGGACCATAAAAAGTCCAAATGCTTCCACTGTGGGAAGGTAGGTCACTTCAAGAAGGCTTGCCGGGAATTCCTAGCCTCCAAGGGCAAGGAAGGTAAGGAACTTCATTACTTAGAAGCGTGTTTGGTGGAAGAATCGAAAGACACTTGGGTCATTGATTCGGGCGCCACTAATCATGTTTGTGTTTCTATGCAGGGGTTCGTGGAAACGAGAAGTCTACATGATAGGAGCCTCTCGTTGCGGACTGGAGATGGTAGCTTTGTGGTGGCTGAGGTAGTGGGAGACGTTCATCTTTATTTTGATCAATTTAGGTTTATTTTATTGAAAGACTGTTTTTATGTTCCTAATTTTAGGAGGAACCTTATATCGGTAGCTTGTTTAATAAAGGATTCTTATTCAGTTTCTTTTAGTAAAAGAGTTGATATTCGTAGAAATAAGTCTTTTATCTGTTCTGGATGGATGGATAGAAACCTATATTTGATCAGACCAAAGATGTACTCACTGCTTGACACTGAATTAATTGATAACTCTAAAAGGTTGAAAGTTTCTCACTCTAACAAGGCGTATCTTTGGCATTTAAGACTTGGTCATATTAATCAGGATAGGATTCAAAGATTGGTGAAAGACGGTCCTCTGGAATCTCTGGAGGAGGTACGACTTCCCCAATGTGAGTCTTGTCTAGAGGGTAAGATGACTAAGAGGTCTTTTGGAGCTAAGGGTACAAGGGCACAGGAGCTCTTAGAAATTGTGCACACTGACGTATGTGGCCCCATGAACGTCACAGCACGAGGAGGGTTCGAGTACTATGTCTCTTTCATAGATGATTACTCGAGGTATGGATATGTGTATCTGATGCACCGCAAGAGCGAAACTTTTGATAAGTTCAAAGAGTATCGTGCGGAAGTGGAAAAGCAATTGGATAAATCCATAAAGACACTTCGATCTGATCGAGGTGGCGAATACCTCTCCGATGAATTTCTAGGACATCTTGTAGAGAATGGGATATTATCCCAATTGACTGCACCTGGTACTCCATAACAGAATGGTGTAGCCGAATGGAGAAACAGGACCTTATTGGATATGGTACGGTCCATGATGAGTTACTCAACGCTGCCATTATCATTTTGGGGACATGCTTTACAAACGGCGTGCTATATCCTGAACCAGGTTCCGAGTAAATCAATTCCTAGAACTCCGTATGAATTGTGGCGTGGCAGGAAGCCCTCCCTTGGACATATGAGAATATGGGGCTGCCCGGCACATGTACTGGATGGGGATGCGAAGAAGTTGGAACCAAGATCAGAATTGTGCATGTTTGTAGGGTATCCAAAGGGAACTAAAGGAGGTCTGTTCTATAACCCGAAGGAACAAAAGGTCATTGTCTCAACCCATGCGACATTCTTGGAGGAAAGTCACATGAATGACTTTAAGCCTCGAAGCAAAGTGTTGCTAGAGGAGTTATCGGGTGAAAGAACTGCTCCATAGATTTCGGTCTTGGACGCAAGTCCGAGTTCCAGTGAAAGACCTGCAGACGATCAACAATTTAGGGTGCCTCGTCGTAGTGGGAGGGTTTCTAAGAAACCTAATTTCTTTATGTATGATGCTGAGGTATACCAGGCCGAGGCTCATGAGCATGAGGAAGATCCGGTCACATATGATGAAGCTATAAAGGATGTTGATTCTAGATCTTGGAAACAGGCTATGAACAATGAGATGGATTCTATGAAATCCAACTCTGTTTGGGAACTTGTAGATTTGTCGGATGGGATAAAACCCATTGGATGCAAATGGGTCTACAAAAGAAAGAAGGATGCGGAAGGGAGAGTGGAAACTTTCAAAGCTAGACTGGTTGCAAAGGGATACATGCAAAAGGCTGGAATCGATTACGAGGAAACCTTTTCGCCTGTTGCTATGCTGAAGTCTATCCATATTCTTCTGTCCATTGCTGCGGCTCTCGATTACGAGATCTGGCAAATGGATGTCAAGACGGCATTCTTGAATGGCCATCTTGAAGAGTGTATCTATATGATACAGCCCGAAGGGTTCGTAGCAAAAGGCCAAGATAGGAAAGTCTGCAAGTTGCTTAGATCCATTTATGGATTAAAGCAGGCATCCCGCTCATGGAACCAGAGGTTTGATCAAGCGATTAAGACATTTGGTTTTGAGCAGAACGTTGATGAACCTTGTGTTTACAAACGTATTAAGGATGGAAAAGTGGTCTTTCTGATACTCTATGTCGATGATATACTACTCATTGGGAATGATGTAGGGAATTTATCATCGGTCAAGCTTTGGTTATACCAACAGTTTGACATGAAGGACTTGGGAGAAGCTAATTATGTTCTAGGCATTCGTCTCTTCAGAGATCGAAAGAACAAAATGATAGCATTATCCCAAGCTTCATACATAGATAAAATAATTGACAAATATGCAATGCTAGAGGCAAAGAAAGGCTCACAACCTTCTATTGCAGGTCTAACTCTTTCATTGGATGACTGTCCCAAGACATCGGAAGAAAGAGAGCGTATGAGTAAGGTCCCTTATGCATCCGCTGTGGGTAGCCTTATATACGCTATGCTTTGCACTCGCCGGGACATATGTTTTGCAGTAGGTATGGTGAGTCGATATCAAGCGAATCCTGGAACCAAGCACTGGCAAGCAGTAAAGCATATACTCAAGTATCTTAAGAGAACGAGGGATTATATGCTGGTGTATTCTGGAGGGAACCTAACACCCGTAGGATACATGGACTGAGTCTTCCAGACTTGCAAGGATTTGAGGAAGTCGACATTAGAGGGCACGTGGAGACAGGATTAGTCGATGTATGTAAGATCGTATCGGAGGACAACATTGTCGATCCCTCTACTAAGACTTTGGTGGCTAGAAGCTTTGAGAGGCATCTAGAGGCGATGGGGATGCGTAACATGGCACATCTACTGGCTTAGGGCAAGTGGGAGATTGTTAGGAAATGCCCTAAGTATTAGAGACATTTTGATGTATTCATTTTGAACTGGATAATAAAATTATATACATAGAGGTTATTCATTACATTGTTATTTGTCCTCGTCTTATTTACACGTTAAAGTAAATGTAAGCAAATATGGCTCACTGACTGCTTGTGTTAAAACTGTTAGAACGTTGCATGCAATGGACTTTTGTATGCAAGAAGACAATGTTCTAAAGTTAGCAGTCTAAACTATGGTCTGTAGTCTATGGGGTTAGACCGAGCATCTAACTCATGATAAAGACTATTATGTTGTCTAAAGCCTTGGAGGGGACGGTTTGTCTTAACTGTCTGGAGCTGGACTCCGAAGTAGAGACATAGATATGTTACTTGGTGGTGACATATTAGACCGGGACTAAAGCGTGGTTGATCTACGTAGTCCGCTATGAGTGGATCAATCTGCTTTTGACGTTCATTGTGCAATAACCTTAATCCTGAGTAAATGAACTACTTCATGTATATGACTTGTGTACTTTGATGTTCCAATGGCTAAAGCGTCTCAGAGGTAGTAAGCTTATAGACCGGTTCGTTGGGTGCATGACTTGTATACGATGAAGGGTTTGTTTGCAGATTTCGGAATCATAGCTCTGAGGAGTTAAAGGTATCCTCTTAAAGGCATTATACTGAATGTGAAAATGGACAAGGCCTTAGGTCGTCTGCTGGGCGGATGACTTCTTATTCACATATGGTGAATAATCATTTTCTTGATTCGGTAGTATAATGGAACTTTAAGATAGCCTGATCAGTAGGATTAAACGGACTTTGACCTAAGGCTGATCATGGATATCATATGAGGGTTTTGCATATATGATAAGGTCATTGGATGGTAGCTCGTCACAGGCTTACGTAATACGGTATATAATTGGGAGTTCAGTTTCAGGTTTATAGTGGTGTGACTCTGAAATTAGTGATCATATGATTAAGTTGTTCGGTACAGAATGATGATCATATGGAATCACGGGAGCCCGATTATATATGTCCAATCAGTCCCTCTACTAGCTCCTCATAATTCCTTAACGTTTGGCAAATTGATTTGTGTATGCTATTGGCTAGTTTATTATGCATGGATGGTGATGACACAGGATTAGGATGGTAGACAAGATTCTCTCCGGTTGGATTCAGATTTTGTTTTGGATAATAGAGTACACAATTATTCGAACTCCAAATAAAGTTGCCATGATTTTATTTGAGATTGGATTGGAGTTGTAGAAAATTATCCATGAGAACAAGAATATGAAACACAACCGTTTTGTGGAATTTGAAATTTGAATTTTGAAATTTGAAATTTGAATTTTGAAATTTGAAATTTGAATTTTGAATTTGAAATTTGAATTTGAAATTTGAATTTGAAATTCGAATTTGAAATTCGAATTTGAAATTTGAATTTGAAATTTAAATTTGAAATTTGAAATTTGAAATTTGAAATTTGAATTTGAAATTTGAAATTCAAATTTTGAATCACAGTCCAAGTAGGATTCGAATTTGTTGTGGAAAATCCACAAGGTTTGAAATTCGAATTTGAGTTGGATTTGGAGAGGATAATCTTGTTAGAATCCTACTTGAATTTTGAATCCAAATCCCAACAAAAGTGGGTGAATTTTTTGAGGATAATCCTCAATGGAAAATTCGGTTTTTGTGGATAAGATTCAAGGGAAAATTCAAGTTTCAATCCCAGTTGAATTAGGATTCTCTCCCTCCCTAAAAGTGGCCGAAATTGTTGGATTTATCCAAGGAAAAATTCGGTTATTTTTGGATAAGGTTGAGATAAGATTCAAGCTTGAAAATCCTAGTGGAATTTTTTGATTCTCCCTTATCCATAATGGCCGAAATCTTTAGGGAAGATACACCTTGAAATTTTCGGATTTTTTGGGTTGAAAAAGAGAGATAAAATTCTAATTAAAATCTTGTTGAGATTTGGATTGGATCTATCCTAAGAAAACCGAATTTTTAGTGGAGATTCTCCCTTGGAAAAATTCGGATTTTATGGGTTTGGATAAGGGAAAATATCTTTTCCTAATCCAATTCAAATTCAGAGATTCACCTCATGCAGGTCTATAAATAGAGGTCCTGCCACTCCAGTTCTCTCAGACCACAGACTCTCAAGTGAGCAGGCTTATTGTTGCACAGCTCATCGTGATAATAAAGTTCTTTAGAGATCTGGCTGGTCGGAAGAAGACTAGTAGTGCTAGCATACCGATCGAGGTTCAGAGTGCCCACACACTCAGCCATTCGGGAATTGGAGAATAGTAGAGAAGGCTAGTTGGTTGAAGCCTCCGGTCATTCTCCTCCTGCATATTGGCGTCCTTGAGGTATGAGTTTTAATTGTTGTTGATTTATTGTATATGGCATCATGAGATATTTAACGATCTAAAAATTTTTATTGTTCCGCTGCGCCACTCTGATATGTTTTTACCGGTTTATTTTCCTACAGGTCCCATCTTTCTTTTTGATGAATAAAACTAGAGCACCCCATGGTGAATTAAAAAAGGGCGAATAAACCCTTTGTCTAGTAGCTCCTTTAGCTACAATTGTAGCTCTTTCAGCTCCACTGGTGCCATTCGATACGGTGCCTTGGAAAACGGTGCAGTCCTTGGCATCAAATCGATCACGAAGGAAATTTCCCGTTCTGGCAGAATTCCTGGCAGTTTTTCTAGAAATACATCGAGGAATTCATTAAAGATTGGGACATCTTCCGGTTGAATCTTCTTTTCTTCCATTACATTTTTCACGTATGCCAAGTATCCTGTACAGCCATTGGAGAGCAACTTCTTTGCTTCCATCGAACTAATCATCATTTTTCTTGGTCGATGAGAAGAATCGACATATTCGAAACTCTTTTCTTCATCGGGCTCAAAAACCACTTTCTGGTGTCGATACTTAATGGTGGCTTGATATTTTCCTAGAAAGTCCATTCCTAAGATGACATCATAGTCTGCTAACTGTATAACTATGAGATCAACAAATAGCTTCCTATCTGCCACAATTACTGGTATGTGTCGTAACCAGCAATCTGACAACAACACTTCACCTGAAGGCAATGTAGTTCTAAATGTTGTTCCCATTCTATCCTTAACATGTTCTATCTTTGTAGCAAATTCATACAATGCAAAGGAATGCAATGCACCAGAATCAAAAAGAACACATGCCATATGGTTAGAGACAGGAAGCTGACCTGTAACCACATTGGATGTCCCTGCTTCCGCATCCTCCTTCGTATAGATCATCATTCGGGTATCAGAACGCAGCATATACTCTTGTCATTCAGGTATTTCAGATGGCATTGCCAAGGTCCCTTCATTCTTGATCTACAGGGCATGCATTTGCTGAGGCTGTTGCCGTGGAGGGAATTATTGACGTGGCTAGAAAGAGCTTTGAGTATTGGGTTGATTGGTCAGACAATTCTTCGTAAAATGACCTTCCTTACCACACAGGTAGCAAGCATTTGTACCATACCAGCATTGACCCTAATGTCTCTTCCCATAAGTTGCACAGGTGGGGTAGGTCATTCCCACATTCGTATTAGGCTTCTTTGATTGATTTCACTGATTGTTAGAGAAGTTGCCCTTCCGTTTCTGTTGTTGAGATGAACTTTGACCGTCTATCTGACCTGATTTACTAGCTTGGGCAGCCTTGTTACCCTGGCCAATCTGACCCCCGGCCTGAGCAAATTTAGTCAACAGTTTTTCCTTTTTCTTTGCTTCCCAAACTTTCTCTTTCTCTTCTCTTTGCCTAGCCAGATGAAACTCTGCTCTGAGAGCCCGGCTAATGCAGTCAGCCACGGTGGTTGGAGGTATCGGTCCGCTATCAACCATCATTGAGATTTCTAGTCTGAAGGTGTTGATCAGCTTCTGGATCTTTTCCCACTCTGTCGGTACCACATAAAGGCACAATCGAGAAAGTTGGTCGAATCTTTTACATACTTCACTAACCATCATACTTCCCTGCTTTAATTCTGTAAATTCCTTCTGCTGTGGTCTTAGAGAAGCAGGATCATAGTATTTTTGGTTAAATTCCTCCAAGAAATCATCCCAGGTCATAGTAGTGACATCCCTCCTTAGTCGGACTGTGTCCCACCAAAATCGTGCGTCCTTCCTTAAGACAAATGATGCACACATTACTTTTTCCTGTTCTGTTAAGTTCATAAAACCCAATATCATCTGTAGTGAAGAAAGCCATGCCTCTGCTTCTAGAGGGTCAATCGTGCCTTCGAAATCCGGTGGCTTCATTCGACGTAATCATTTATATAGTGGTTCTGGATTGATAATCTGTTGAGGTACTTGAACTACTGGAGCAACAAGTGGTGGCATAACTGGCTCTGCCGCAACCGCCTGTGGCGCCTGAACCTCTTATGCATGAACTTGCCTTTGCTCCAAGGCAATTAGTCACTGTCGTAATTCCGCATTTTCTTTCCTTTGCAATTCCAGAAGAGTTCGTATCTCTTCCATTGGGTCAGGTTCGGGATTATGTCTTCCTTTTCGAGTATTCATATTGTATCTTCTTATCCTAGATAACATAAAAGTCGATTATTAAAATTCTTTTTCACAACGCATTTATATAATTTCAACAAATTTGTGAAATCTCATATGAAGCAAGGTGAAACAAAAGTCAGATCATCATTGCCATATTTCATTCATTCATGTCTTTACATATCATACATAAATATTTACATACATAAGTCATTACTTTACATATTATCATGAAGTCACATATATACATATATACATATCACACATCCATTCCCTATTCACTCTAATCAGCAGGGAACTCCTCTGGATCTTCTTCATTCGCATCCGAAACGTTCCTTTCTCCAGACGGGTTTCCTTGCTCCACACTACCCTCCTCACATCTCTGTGAAGGACCTGCCTCGTGATCATTCGTCATCGACCTTGGTCCGTAAAGATGCTATAGTAAACATTCCCGTCGTCCTTTCTCACTCATCGTTCTATCGACATGCTCTTCTAACAGCTTTTCTTCGGCCTTAATAGCCATCTCCACGAACTCCCAAACTATACCAGCGTGCAACAAGTTTACTCTCTGTCTGATCTCTATGGGAAGTCCTCTCCAGAACAGCTCACAAAACTCCTCTACTGTGGCATTAGGTATAGGACATCTCTCTATTATATTCTTCTCAAACCTCCTGGCATATGTGAGTATAATGTCTCCAGATGTCATCTGCAATGTATCTGCCCGTTGGATAAACTCTCGAATCTCAGCAAGGCGGGGCATGTGAGACGATGGAGTACTCCCTTTAAGTCTCTGCACGGTGGGAGAGGTAACTGGATTGATCCGAGCAAACTGAGCTACCATTTCATGTCGAAAGTCGGCCCAGTTGAGCCCTAACAGCTCATCATGATCACTGTAATCCCAGTAAATCCTAGCGTTTCCCTAGAATTTACTCACTGCTAGTATCACCCAATGGTCTTCATCAATATCACATGTTTGCAGTATCATCTCTATCTCATGGAGCCAATCTTGCACTCTCGTAGACTATGGACTTTCCTCGAAATACGGAGGCTGACTAGTTCTAAATGCATGTATAGCTCATGTGGAAACCCTCGTCCCTATCAGATGACGTCCACTTACCACTGGTATGTCAATCAGTACTGGTGGCAGAGGTACTGGTGGTAGAACCGGAGCTCTAGGGGTGGTCGGTGCAACTACCCATGGAGCAAGCCTCTCGGGTACTAGAGATCTCATCAACGTCTGATGGGCTAGAGGTGGCCTAATGATAGGCCTGGTCCACATCCGGGGTAGCCCTCTGGTACTATATGGTCGCAGGCGCATATAGGGGGGCCTCGTCATCTCGTTCCCTACAAAATGTTTTATTCCAAATGAATAAACATTTATTAATCTAAAAAGAAAACTAACTTACTTGGATGAGCGAGCTGGATGTGCATGATGCCAGGCGGGATATGGTCAACCATGCTCTGATACCAAATGTGACGACCCTCACTACGTAGGGATTTTCCAGAGTTATTACTGACCACTTTAAGGTCAGCTGTAATAATTTGTGTTCTTATGAGTCGTCAACTCCTAGATTTTTTTTTAAACTTTCTTTTTAACTTGATAAAATTCTTACCGTTTAATATATATATAGTTTTGTAAAATTTAACTGGTAGTATAAAAAGTCATAATACCATGTTACAAGTACTATAATAGATGTTGTACATAATACAAACTTATTTTACATTTGTTAGGAAATGCCCTAAGTATTAGAGACATTTTGATGTATTCATTTTGAACTGGATAATAAAATTATATATATAGAGGTTATTCATTACATTGCTATCTGTCCTCGTCTTATTTACATGTTAAAGTAAATGTAAGCAAATATGGCTCACTGACTGCTTGTGTTAAAACTGTTAGAACGTTGCATGCAATGGACTTTTGTATGCGAGAAGACAATGTTCTAAAGTTAGCGGTCTAAACTATGGTCTGTAGTCTATGAGGTTAGACCGAGCATCTAACTCATGTTAAGACTATTATGTTGTCTAAAGCCTTGGAGGGGACGGTTTGTCTTGACTGTCTGGAGCTGGACTCCCAAGTAGAGACATAGATATGTTGCTTGGAGGTGACATATTAGACCGGGACTAAAGCGTGATTGATCTACGTAGTCCGCTATGAGTGGATCAATCTGCTTTTGACGTTCATTATACAATAACCTTAATCCTGAGTAAATGAACTACTTCATGTATATGACTTGTGTACTTTGATGTTCCAATGGCTAAAGCGTCTCAGAGGTAGTAAGCTTATAGACCGGTTCGTTGAGTACATGACTTGTATACGATGAAGGGTTTGTTTGCAGATATCGGAATCATAGCTCTAAGGAGTTAAAGGTATCCTCTTAAAGGCATTATACTAAATGTGAAAATGGACAAGGCCTTGGGTCGTCTGCTGGGCAGATGACTTCTTATTCACACATGGTGAATAATCATTTTCTTAATTCGGTAGTATAATGGAACTTTAAGATAGCCTGATCAGTAGGATTAAACGGACTTTGACCTAAGGTTGATCATGGATATCATATGAGGGTTTTGCATATATGACAAGGTCATTGGATAGTAGCTTGTCACAGGCTTACATAATACGGTATATAATTGGGAGTTCAGTTTCAGGTTTATAGTGGTGTGACTCTGAAATTAGTGATCATGTGATTGAGTTGTTCGGTACAGAATGATGATCATATGGAATCACGGGAGCCCGATTATATATGTCCAATCAGTCCCTCTACTAGCTTCACATAATTCCTTAACGTTTGGCAAATTGGTTTGTGTATGCTATTGGCTAGTTTATTATGCATGGATGGTGATGACACAGGATTAGGATGGTAGACAAGATTCTCTCCGATTGGATTCAAATTTTGTTTTGGATAATAGAGTACACAATTATTCGAACTCCAAATAAAATTGCCATGATTTTATTTGAGATTGGATTGGAGTTGTAGAAAATTATCCATGAGAACAAGAATTTGAAACACAACCTTTTTGTGTATTTTGAAATTTGAATTTTGAAATTTGAAATTTGAAATTTGAATTTGAAATTTGAATTTGAAATTTAAATTTGAAATTTGAATTTTGAAATTTGAAATTCGAATTTGAAATTTGAAATTCAAATTTTGAATCACAGTCCAAGTGGGATTCGAATTTGTTGTGGAAAATCCACAAGGTTTGAAATTCAAATTTGAGTTGGATTTGGAGAGGATAATCTTGTTAGAATCCTACTTGAATTTTGAATCTAAATCGTAACAAAAGTGGGTGAAATTTTGAGGATAATCCTCAATGAAATTTCGGTTTTTGTGGATAAGGTTCAAGGGAAGATTCAAGTTTCAATCCTAGTTGAATTTGGATTCTCTCCTTTCCTGAAAAGTGGCCGAAATTATGGAGGAAATCTCCTAGGAAAATTCGGTTATTTTGGATAAGGTTGAGATAAGATTCAAGCTTGAAAATCCTAGTGGAATTTTGATTCTCCCTTATCCTAAATGTGGCCGAATATTTGGAGAAAAATCTCCTAGGAAATTTCGTATTTTTTGGTTGAAAAAGGGAGATAAAATTCTAGTTAAAATCTTGTTTAGATTTGGATTGGTTTTATCCTTAAAAAACCGAATTTTATTGTTAGGATTTTCCCATGAAAAAATTCAGATTTTTATGGTTATGGATAAGGGAGAATATCTTTTCCTAGTCCAATTCAAATTCAGAGAATCACTTCATGCAGGTCTATAAATAGAGGTCCTGCCACTCCAGTTCTCTCAGACCATAAACTCTCAGGTGAGCAGGTTTATTGTTACACAGCTCATCGTGACAATAAAGTTCTTTAGAGATCTGGGTGGTCGGAAGAAGACTAGCAGTGCTAGCATACCGATCAAGGTTCAGAGTGCCCACACACTCAGCCATTCGGGAATTGGAGAATAGTAGAGAAGGCTAGTTGGTTAAAGCCTCCGGTCATTCTCCTCCTGCAAGATTGGCATCCTTGAGTTATGAGTTTTAATTGTTGTTGGTTTATTGTATATGGCATCATGAGATATTTAACGATTTTAAAAAATTTTTATTGTTCCGCTGCGCCACTCTGATATGTTTTACCGATTTATTATCCTACAATTGGTATCAGAGCCATCTCATGACTATGCCATGTATATAAATTAGACAATTACTTAGTCTTTTTATTTATGTATGGATTTGATATTTAGAGAGTGGCATTCTAGGGTTCCTTTATATTGTTATCATGGATTATGTATAAAGTATGTGGTTATTTTAATTTTTTGAATTATTATAAGCATGCTTGTTTATACCGGTTATGGTTCCTTAGAATTTAGAAAAATTGTATCTAGGAATTTTTATGTAACCATGGGAGCAGTTTATTAACACTGTAATTTTCCCATGGATTTTAATTTTTGTCTCTTAGAATTTTTATGGTTAGAATTTTTGTACACCGGAAACGGTTTAGGAAATTTTATGTAATTATTCTTGGAGGAGATTGAAGATTGAAGACCGTAATTTATTTTTTTCCCAAAAGTTAAATTTGATTTAAAGGTTGAAATTTTGATTGTGTGGAAAATTTCAATTTAATTGGGATTCAAATTAATTTTTGGAGATCCTAATAGGTAAATTGGAATATGACACGAAAATCGAGACACGACCCCTCGGGATAGGCCGACGGGCCTTGGTGGGGCTGCAGCCCCTGCCCTCGGGCAGGATGGGGCTACGGCAGCCCCTGTGCAGGCCAACACCACCCACGGCCGCAGGCTTGGCCTGCAGCCAAGGGTGGCCGTGGCCTGCCCAAGGCTGGCCGCAGCCTGGGCGTGCAGCCTCTGGCTAAAGGCGCTGCCTGCAGCCTACCGGCTGCTGCGCCCAGCCTGGGCGTGCAGCCTGGCGCTGCAGGCTTGGCCTGCAGCCCGGCAAGGCTGCACATAGGGGGCAGCCGTGGGCTGCCAGCCCCTTTGGGGCTAGTGGCTACCCACGGCGGCTGCCGCCTTCGGAGGTGGCCGTACGACGGTCTAAAAATCAAAAAATTTTGATTTTTAAATTAGAAATTTAATTTTAAATCATGTTTAAAAATTTGTAATTGAAAATTTGAAATTTTTGAAATTACATATTATTACACATGATGTTTAAAATTGTTTAAAAATTTGAATTGGAAATTTAAATTTGAAATTCGAATTTGGAATTTGAATTTGAAATTTAAATTTTTGGAGATTTAAATTTTAAATAATTCTTGGGATGAGAAATAAATGGAGAGGCTACATAAAGATGGATACGAGAAGACGGAACAGAATTCAAGACCCAAAGAATGCTTTGGATGGAATTTTATAATCTTTATTTTCTTTGTTCTAGGATGGAACCATAGCTTGGTTATTCTGTCAATTATTTTTTCTGTGATATGTCATGGATGTATAAATATGTATTGATGGATGTTTTATATGCATATTTGATAACATGTCATATAGGATAGGTGAGTGCCGCTCATACTATATTGATTATACATAATTTGTCAAAACTTGCATGTTTTTCAAAATATTGAGTGGGAGAGGGTTTCAGACAAAACCCATGGCCTCCATTGTTGATCCATATGTGAAAGCATGGTAATGCCTCGCGTCAGTTCTGCCCTGACCACACCCCTCGGTAGGTGTTTATCGCCGCCGATATACTAGATTGGATCTCCTATGTGGAAAACGTGTTCGGGTACGATCCTATTCATGACCACCCCTTGGTGGCTTGGTAGGACGTGGATCGAGCTACGTAAACAATGGTTATACACTCAAGACTCGTTTAGTTATTAACCTTCCCTAGAAGCTCTGTTAACTAAACTGGTGGCCAAACAAGTGGTTATTAATATATGTCTTAACCTTGGAGGATTTAAGGCAACATATATTAATTGGACAGGGTCCATGTTCTGGCTATTTGTTTTCATGACCATCCCTCGGTGGCTTGGGGCAATAGGTGCTAAGAATTACCGTTGCAATGCTACATGTTTTTCAAGTTTCATGTAGGAACATACTTGTATGTTTTATTTGTTAAATTATTTGTATATTTGCTTGGGCTTTGTAATGATGTCTAGTATAATTTTATTTCAGTTCAAAATGTCACCGACACCCCTCATTTCAATACTTACTGAAAATAAGCTGAATGGCGATAATTATAAAGATTGGAAAAGAAATCTATTAATAGTTCTCAGCTGCGAGAGACACAAGTTCGTACTGGACGAACCATGCCCACCAGGGCCCAAACCTGACACACCACTTGAGGAGGTCCCGGTTGCCTATAATCGTTGGAGAGAATCCAATGAGATAGCTCGATGCTACATCCTTGCTAGCATGACGAGTGCTTTACAAAAGCAGCATGAGACTTATCAAGATGCTGGGGAGATCATGGAAAATCTGGAGGACATGTTCGGAGGCCAAGAAAAATTGGCTCGACAGTCCGCTATCACCAGCATTATGAACTCTAAGCAAAAGGCGGGTACTCCAGTGAAGGACCATATGATCACTCTAATGGGATTCTTCGCTGAGGCTGCCGAGAATGGTGCTGAGTTGGACTACAACACCCAGATTGAGATGGTGTTCAAGACTCTGTCTAAAGATTTTGTGGGGTTTAAGGCCGCATACAATCTAGCGACAAAGGAGTTAGGACTAATCGAGCTCATGAAGCAACTACAGCCTTATGAGTGGATGATCAGGGATGAGGATGTAGTCCGACCTAAAGGTGAGGCCAATTTGGCGGAATCTTCCAATCCCTCACGGAAGAGGAAGAGGCCAAATAAGAAGCAAGTGGCTTCTAGTTCTTCTAATCCTCTTGTCTCGGACAGGAAGAAGAAGAAGAAGAACAAGAAGCCAAAGGACCCTAAAAAGTCCAAATGCTTCCATTGTGGGAAGGTAGGTCACTTCAAGAAGGCTTGCCGGGAATTCCTAGCCGCCAAGGGCAAGGAAGGTAAGGAACTTCATTACTTGGAAGCGTGTTTGGTGGAAGAATCGAAAGACACTTGGGTCATTGATTCAGGCGCCACTAATCATGTTTGTGTTTCTATGCAGGGGTTCGTGGAAACGAGAAGTCTACATGATAGGAGCCTCTCGTTGCGGACTGGAGATGGTAGCTTTGTGGTGGCTGAGGTAGTGGGAGATGTTTACCTTTATTTTGATCAATTTAGGTTTATTTTATTAAAAGACTGTTTTTATGTTCCTAATTTTAGGAGGAACCTTATATCGGTAGCTTGTTTAATAAAGGATTCTTATTCAGTTTCTTTTAGTAAAAGAGTTGATATTCGTAGAAATAAGTCTTTTATCTGTTCTGGATGGATGGATGGAAACATATATTTGATCAAACCAAAGATGTACTCACTGCTTGACACTGAATTAATTGATAACTCTAAAAGGTTGAAAGTTTCTCACTCTAACAAGGCGTATCTTTGGCATTTAAGACTTGGTCATATTAATCAGGATAGGATTCAAAAATTAGTGAAAGACAGTCCTCTGGAATCTCTGGAGGAGGTACGACTTCCCCAATGTGAGTCTTGTCTAGAGGGTAAAATGACTAAGAGGTCTTTTGGAGCTAAGGGTACAAGGGCTCAGGAGCTCTTAGAAATTGTGCACACTGACGTATGTGGCCCCATGAACGTCACAGCACGAGGAGGGTTTGAGTATTATGTCTCTTTTATAGATGATTACTCGATGTATGGATATGTGTATCTGATGCACCGCAAAAGCGAAACCTTTGACAAGTTCAAAGAGTATCGTGCGGAAGTGGAAAAGCAATTGGATAAATCCATAAAGATACTTCGATCTGATCGAGGTGGCGAATACCTCTCCGATGAATTTCTAGGACATCTTGTAGAGAACGGGATATTATCCCAATTGACTGCACCTGGTACTCCACAACAGAATGGTGTAGCTGAAAGGAGAAACAGGACCTTATTGGATATGGTACGGTCCATGATGAGTTATTCAACGCTGCCATTATCATTTTGGGGATATGCTTTACAAACGGCATGCTATATTCTGAACCAGGTTCCAAGCAAATCAATTCCCAGAACTCTGTATGAATTGTGGCGTGGCAGGAAGCCCTCCCTTGGACATATGAGAATATGGGGCTGCCCGGCACATGTACTGGATGGGGATGCAAAAAAGTTGGAACCAAGATCAGAATTGTGCATGTTTGTAGGGTATCCAAAAGGAACTAAAGGAGGTCTGTTCTATAACCCGAAGGAACAAAAAGTCATTGTCTCAACCCATGCGACATTCTTGGAGGAAAGTCACATGAATGACTTTATGCCTCGAAGCAAAGTGGTGCTAGAGGAGTTATCGGGTGAAAGAACTGCTCCATAGATTTCGGTTTTGGACGCAAGTCCGAGTTCCAGTGAAAGACCTGCAGACGATCAACAATTTAGGGTGCCTCGTCGTAGTGGGAGGGTTTCTAAGAAACCTAATTTCTTCATGTATGATGCTGAGGTATACCAGGCCGAGGCTCATGAGCATGAGGATGATCCGGTCACTTATGATGAAGCTATAAATGATGTTGATTCTAAATCTTAGAAACAGGCTATGAACAATGAGATGGATTCTATGAAATCCAACTCTGTTTGGGAACTTGTAGATTTGCCGGATAGGATAAAACCCATTGGATGCAAATAGGTCTACAAAAGAAAGAAGGATGGGGAAGGGAGAGTGGAAACTTTCAAAGCTAGACTGGTTGCAAAGGCATACATGCAAAAGGCTGGAATCGATTACGATGAAACCTTTTCGCCTGTTGCTATGCTGAAGTCTATCCGTATTCTTTTGTCCATTACTGCGGCTCTCGATTACGAGATCTGGCAAATGGATGTCAAGACGGCATTCTTGAATGGCCATCTTGAAGAGTGTATCTATATGATACAGCCCGAAGGGTTCGTAGCAAAAGGCCAAGAAAGGAAAGTCTGCAAGTTGCTTAGATCCATTTATGGATTAAAGCAAGCATCCCGCTCATGGAACCAGAGGTTTGATCAAGCAATTAAGACATTTGGTTTTAAGCAGAACGTTAATGAACCCTATGTTTATAAACGTATTAAGGATGGAAAAGTGGTCTTTCTGATACTTTATGTCGATGATATACTACTCATTGGGAATGATGTAGGGAACTTATCATCGGTCAAGCTTTGGTTACACCAACAGTTTGACATGAAGGACTTGGGAGAAGCTAATTATGTTCTAGGCATTCGTCTCTTTAGAGATCGAAAGAACAAAATGATAGCGTTATCCCAAGCTTCATACATAGATAAAATAATTGACAAATATGCAATGCAAGAGGCAAAGAAAGGCTCACAACCTTCTATTGCCGGTCTAACTCTTTCATTGGATGACTGTCCCAAGACATCGGAAGAAAGAGAGCATATGAGTAAGGTCTCTTATGCATCTGCTATGGGTAGCCTTATATACGCTATGCTTTGCACTCGTCCGGATATATGTTTTGCAGTAGGTATGGTGAGTCGATATCAAGCAAATCCTGGAACTAAGCACTGACAAGCTGTAAAGCATATACTCAAGTATCTTAAGAGAACGAGGTATTATATACTGGTGTATTTTGGAGGGGACCTAACACCCGTAGGATACATAGACTCAAACTTCCAGACTTGTAAGGATTTGAGGAAGTCGACATTAGAGGGCATGTGGAGACAGGACAAGTGGATGTATGTAAGATCGCGTCCGAGGACAACATCGCCGATCCCTTTACTAAGACTTTGGTGGCTAGAAGCTTTGAGAGGCATGTAGAGGCGATGGAGATGTGTACTCTACTAACATGGCACATCTACTGGCTTAGGGCAAGTGGGAGATTGTTAGGAAATGCCCTAAGTATTAGAGACATTTTGATGTATTCATTTTGAACTAGATAATAAAATTATATATATAGAGGTTATTCATTACATTGCTATCTGTCCTCATCTTATTTACATGTTAAAGTAAATGTAAGCAAATATGGCTCACTAACTGCTTGTGTTAAAACTGTTAGAACGTTGCATGCAATGGACTTTTGTATGCAAGAAGACAATGTTCTAAAGTTAGCGGTCTAAACTATGGTCTGTAGTCTATGGGGTTAGACCGAGCATCTAACTCATGTTAAGATTATTATGTTGTCTAAAGCCTTAGAGAGGACGGTTTGTCTTGACTGTCTGGAGCTGGACTCCCAAGTAGAGACATAGATATATTGCTTAGAGGTGACATATTAGACCGGGACTAAAGCGTGATTGATCTACGTAGTCCGCTATGAGTGGATCAATCTGCTTTTGGCGTTCATTATGCAATAACCTTAATCCTAAGTAAATGAACTACTTCATGTATATGACTTGTGTACTTTGATGTTCCAATGGCTAAAGCGTCTCAGAGGTAGTAAGCTTATAGACCGGTTCGTTGGGTGCATGACTTGTATACGATGAAGGGTTTGTTTGCAGATATCGGAATCATAGCTCTAAGGAGTTAAAGGTATCCTCTTAAAGGCATTATACTGAATGTGAAAATGGACATGGCCTTGGGTCATCTGCTGGGCAGATGACTTCTTATTCACACATGGTGAATAATCATTTTCTTAATTCAGTAGTATAATGGAACTTTAAGATAGCCTGATCAGTAGGATTAAACGGACTTTGACCTAAGGCTGATCATGGATATCATATGAGGGTTTTGCATATATGACAAGGTTATTGGATAGTAGCTTGTCACAGGCTTACGTAATACGGTATATAATTAGGAGTTCAGTTTCAGGTTTATAGTGGTGTGACTCTGAAATTAGTGATCATATGATTGAGTTGTTCGCTACAGAATGATGATCATATGGAATCACGGGAGCCCGATTATATATGTCCAATCAGTCCCTCTACTAGCTTCACATAATTCCTTAACGTTTGGCAAATTGGTTTGTGTATGCTATTGGCTAGTTTATTATGCATGGATGGTGATGATACAGGATTAGGATGGTAGACAAGATTCTCTCCGGTTGGATTCAGATTTTGTTTTGGATAATAGAGTACACAATTATTCGAACTCCAAATAAAGGTGCCATGATTTTATTTGAGATTGGATTGGAGTTGTAGAAAATTATCCATGAGAACAAGAATTTGAAACACAACCGTTTTGTGTATTTTGAAATTTGAAATTTGAAATTTGAATTTGAAATTTGAATTTGATATTCGAATTTGAAATTCGAATTTGAAATTTGAATTTGAAATTCGAATTTGAAATTTGAAATTCAAATTTTGAATCACAGTCCAAGTGGGATTCGAATTTGTTGTGGAAAATCCACAAGGTTTGAAATTCGAATTTGAGTTGGATTTGGAGAGGATAATCTTGTTAGAATCCTACTTGAATTTTGAATCTAAATCCTAACAAAAGTGGACGAAATTTTGAGGATAATCCTCAATGGAATTTCTGTTTTTGTGGATAAGGTTCAAGGGAAGATTCAAGTTTCAATCCTAGTTGAATTTGGATTCTCTCCTTCCCTGAAAAGTGGCCGAAATTATGGAGGAAATCTCCTAGGAAAATTCGGTTATTTTGGATAAGGTTGAGATAAGATTCAAGCTTAAAAATCCTAGTGGAATTTTGATTCTCCCTTATCCTAAATGTGGCCGAATATTTGGAGAGAAATCTCCTAGGAAATTTCGGATTTTTTGGTTGAAAAAGGGAGATAAAATTCTAGTTAAAATCTTGTTTAGATTTGGATTGGTTTTATCCTTAAAAAACTGAATTTTATTGTTGGGATTTTCCCATGAAAAAATTCAGATTTTTATGGTTATGGATAAGGGAGAATATCTTTTCCTAGTCCAATTCAAATTCAGAGAATCACCTCATGCAGGTCTATAAATAGAGGTCCTGCCCCTCCAGTTCTCTCAGACCACAGACTCTCAGGTGAGCAGGCTTATTGTTGCACAGCTCATCGTGACAATAAAGTTCTTTAGAGATCTGGGTGGTCGGAAGAAGACTAGCAGTGCTAGCATACCGATCGAGGTTCAGAGTGCCCACACACTCAGCCATTCGGGAATTGGAGAATAGTAGAGAAGGCTAGTTGGTTGAAGCCTCTGGTCATTCTCCTCCTGCAAGATTGGCGTCCTTGAGGTATGAGTTTTAATTGTTGTTGGTTTATTGTATATGGCATCATGAGATATTTAACGATCTTAAAAAATTTTTATTGTTCCGCTGCGCCACTCTGATACATTTTACCGATTTATTATCCTACAACATTATATTACAATACTTTAAAACTTTGCATAATGCTACTCAGGGGAAGTCATGTAGTTGGACTATTTCCCTCGCCCAGTCCTCTGGCTCATGCATCTCCATCTCGGCATCCATTAGACATCTAATGGTATACAGGCTTTTTACTACAACATGAACAACTTGGTAAGCAACAAGCTCAGTAAGTTCAAACATAAAAGTCAATAATATAAACCATAGTGATTCAAAGGGAAAAGCGACCGTAACCTAAATCCTAAGACATGTTAGTTTCACCTATATTGAAAAACGTATTATGCTAGCTTATGCTTGGTTATGAGAATAATTTAAATCTTAGGTCATCATCTTATTTTAGGTTCTGGTTTTGGACCCCAATGTTGGTCGTACCGTTTTACGCACTTGACTGAGAGGGATGCTGGGGTGCGACCCACTGGCCACTCCTCTACAGTCTAAAACAACTTAGGAAACCTTCCCGTAGGTCAGAAGGCTGGTACGCCAATAAATGGTGTTATTACCTTTTTTCATACAGTTTCGGTCTTGTGACATTTCAATATCACTAGATCCGAAACATTTATATTACATGTCTTGGTTTTACTTAGTAAGTGTAGTTTCAATTATTACTCTTAGTGCATTCTACACTGATTTAGTGTGTCATGCATTAACTTATATAACTACACATTCTATAATTTAAAATATTTAAAAATACTACAAATGTTCATGTTGCAGACAATTAAATGTCTAAACTTATAGAAAATTTGCTAATGTCCTCGCCTTGACTTCCACCAACGATCTCTTGTCGCCTATCTGTTGAGTTCCTATAACCGAGGTGTACAACGGTTATTCATACTGACATTTTAGATATTTAAATTTAATAAAATATCTAAAATTTACTTTTCGTACCCTAACCCACATTTTTACGTTTTAATATTTCATTTTAAGCTTTTTCTAAAATTTTCAGGTAAAATTACCATTTTACCCCTGACTGTGGTTTTCCCTTTTTAAACTGTATTTTTGGCCTTAAAAATCTTAATTCTAGCTATATTGGATCATTTCGGGTCCTAACGGCTCTTTTTCTAAATTTTTGTCAGGGGTCATAAATAGTAACTTTGATCGAAATAGTAACTTTGACTTTCTTGGCCCTAGCGGGTTTTCGTTGTAAATCTTGATTTTCTTTGACCCTAGACTTGATTTTGACTTCTAAATTTTTAATTTTATGATTCTAGGGTTTTAATGGTTCGTTTTGACCAATTCAGACATTTTTAAGTCAAAATGACTATTTTGCCCCTATCGGGTCCTTGGGCCGTAACTATTTTATTTTACCGTTCTAACGTAATTTTCTGAACTTATAAATCTTAAAATAATTTTTCCTAAGCTTTGGTAAATTTTTACAACCCTAATTGTTATAAAATTGCTAACTTTTTATCACCCGACCCTCGGGTGGTACTATTCCGACCTAGGGGGCGTTTTCTCGTTTTTCTATCATTTCTGAGCTTCGGATGGATGTTTTACTAGTTCTTAAAATGTTCATCCTTCCCCCTTCCCTTGGTCTAGGTCGCCCAGGGGGCTCGATTTTTCTTTCCCGACCCTAATTTACCCCTTATTTCCTAAAATACCTCTCATGTGGTCTTAAAAATTTTGGCAGCATTTCCGCTGAAATTCAAGGCTTCCGGCGTTTAGGAAACGCCTCGAAACCATTTATTCTAACTAATCTACCAAGTACTATATCAGAGGCATAATTTTTATGTAAAAGTGCTAACTTTTTGCACAAAAATTTCAACATAACATTCATTGACCAAAACTTGAATTTTAATACCAATTTGCATCACACTTAGCCTTATTTTTCATTCTAACCCCACGGTTTCAACATATAGGTTAACCAACAATTTTTAATCCCATTATCAACCCTTGACAACCTTAGGTTTAGCATATAGGATTTTAGCATAATTAGGTTTCTCTAACACTTATTCCTTTTTAATCTTTCACATATAAGTTTTTAAATAAAACTTATACAATTCCTATGTTTTCAAACCATGAAACAACAACATATTCACATCAATTTTTTTTTTCCTATCTTTCACATACACCCCACGGCCTCACCATGACCAACATACACCAACTTTTTTTTTTTTTCAAGTTTCCAATCACACCATAAAACCATTCCAATTACCACAACATGTTTTCATACACAAAACACCAAAATCTCATGCAACTTTTTCACTAAATTCTAACCCCAAACTCACAGATTTTTCTTTAAAAAATTCAACCAAAAATTTTGTTTACAATTTCAACTTACATAGATTTCATTTTAAACCAATTCAACCATAGCAAAACAATTTTTTTCACCCTTAGCCCTATATACATGCCACGATTTTATACTAAGAAAACCTAGGAAAAATTCAAGTTTTTGCTTTCCACACTCATCAAATTCATCACCAAAACTTGTTTCAATCATAACCATACTCTAATACATAAACAACAACATAAAACTCAAACTTTTTCATCAACAATTCCACTATTCCAGCCATGGTTTTTTAGCCAAAAAGAAGCAAGAAAAACTGAATTTTTGATGGTTACCTTGCTAGGAATACTTATTGCCACTTAGAGATGAACTTGAACACCAAAACTTGAAGATTTTTGGCTTGAAATTGGGTGGTGAACTCATGGTTTCAATGGAAAACAAAGGGCTGTTGTTTTCTAAATTTTTTTGGCTGATTTGCACGTTGGTTTTCAGCAAAATAATGGGTATATATAGCAGCCCATAAAGTTAGGGATTTAGTTGCAAACTAGTTAGCAATTTGACAAAATTTTAGGGACTTAGTTGCAACTTTTGGAGGGTCTTTTTGCAACTTTTTCTTGTTATTTTCCAGCTGCCAAAACAGCTCATTTTGCTTGGATTTATCCAAGAAATTTAAAGAAAATCTATGGCATTTTGCCTTAATCCCAACCGTTGGATCAAAAAATGTTAAATCCTAGCCATTAAAGCTTGGATTTCTTTCCACCATTAACTTAATTAATTTAATTATGACACCATGCTAATGAGGTCATCTAATTAGAATCTAGTTCACTTCTACTTGATTTTCGGTTACAACCCAGCCGAAAATTACTCTGGACCAAATTTTACCGAAATCGCATCGGAGGTTTTCTGAGGCCATCCGCCCTAATACACTGTCCTTTGACCAAAAATACAGTCTAAAATTTTTCGTCTTTTAGTGAAACACATACTTTTATTAGGGTTTTCGGTTCCAACTTGGTACCATATTCCCCCGTTTCAATTTGATAAAATTTTCTGCAGTCGAATTCATGATTCTTGACCTTGCTAAACATTTTATCGCATTCTAAACAGTATTAAATCATTTATTTTACAGTTTAAAACTTAAAAATCACTGTTCACATACATTTTACATAGTCTCTGAGAGCGATTAAATTTCCCGGTTGTCACATTTCATCTACATACACATTGCATTCAAATATAATGTCAATATTTTTCTTTTAAATATAAATTAGATATAATACAAATATAATATATTTACCAAACGAAACCTATATTTGACATATACACATTACACTTCATTTGTTTAACATATTCATTTATAAAAAATAAAAAAAATTCATTTATAAAAAATAAAAAATTTTTCACTTTAAAAAAATGAATCTTCTTAAATCTTAATATAAAAAATTTTTTATTTTTAAAAAATAAAAAAAGAGTTCTCTTCAAAATGTAAATTAAAAAACTTTTCAATTTAAAAAAAATTAAACAATCTTTTATCTTTTAAAATTAAAAATTTTCTATTTTTTAAAAAGAGATATCTTATGCAAACGGACCATTCGTTAGATAAAGCACTATAAAAGCTGTACTTTAGGTAAAATTTTGCAACTAATTCAGAAAATAATCAAAATGGAGAGCCTTTAAAAAAATGGAGCGCCTTAAAAAAAAAAAGAAATGAAGACCTTTGGCAACCGATGTCCAGTGGTAGATGTCAGGGACCTGCCACACGTGACCTGAAGTCGCCGTCTGCCAAGTACTCTTTGGTTAACACAACCACAAAGTTACCAAAACTACCCTCACTTCTGAACATTCTAAACGTCCCAGAAGGCAAAATTCTGAGGGTATTCCAGTCATTTCATCGCTCCACACCGGGCACCCATGCCTTTCAGAGTCTTCTCAAAATCTATCGTCAACCCCTTTTCCGCTTATATTCCACTTTCTTCCTCTGCAACTAATAAAAGACTGAAGAGAGACGGTAAATCCCTCCAAACCCAATGGGCAAAAAGGTAAAATGGAGCTGGAGTTCGGCCCTGATCGGCGCGGCGTCGGCGGTGGCAGCGACGGCTCTGATCGGAGCCAAGCCGAAGGACCCTACTTTCCACCTGATTTCCGTCAACCTCACCTCCTTCAAGCTCAACCTCCCTGTTCTCGACGCAGAGCTCATCCTGACCGTCCACGTCACCAACCCTAACTTCGCGCCCGTCCATTACTCCTCCACCACCATGTCGATCTTCTACCAGGGCGAGCTCCTCGGCTCGGCCGACGTCCAAGCCGGCTTCCAGGCCCCCCGCTCGTGCCAGCTGCTGCGGCTGCCGACCCGGCTGGATGGCCTCCGGCTGACTCACCACGCGGCTCGGTTCTTCTCCGACTTGGCAAAGAGGGAGATGCTGCTCGACGCCGCCGTGGACATTGGTGGTACGGCGAAGGTGCTGTGGTGGGACCACAAGTTCAAGGTCCACGTGGACAGCCATGTGACCGTTGATCCGGTGTTTCTGGATGTGATTGATCAAGAACATAAGTCCGAGCTAGAACTTTACCTTGCTTAGCTGCTACCTAAATTATAATGTAATTTGTTAAATTGTATGGTGATTTGTTAAAGAGCTTTGAAACTTTACGGATTTGTCTTGGGTAAATTGTAATGCTCTATTTTTTTTTTATAGTTTCTTTTTGGTGTTTGTTAAAGACGTGATTGAAATGAAACAGGGGTTGAAAATTTGGGAATTGTAATTGTTATATGACTGCCTTTCGGTCGTCCACTTGCATTGTTGGTTTTGTTTAGCAACATGTGGAGAAATAGCTTCAATTGTTTTCTTCCCCCAAAATAAAAAAAAAAAAACTGAATTTCTATTTTTGAAGTAAAAAAGGTTGATGGTGATGGAAACGGTTCTTTTGAGAAGGTTTTTAAGCCTTGTTTGGTGAACGCATTGTATTTGCATTGCGTTTGAATGCAATACATTGAATGTCATTTGTATTCGGAAGAAAAGTATTAGTATTACATTTGAATGCGATGTGTGTTTGGGTAAAAAATATTTGAATTGTATTTTAATAATGAATATGTGATGTGATGGATAAAAGTAGAGAGAAAAAATTTTTGTAATTAATAAAAGTAATAGAAAAAGTGAAATATTAAATAGTGATTGTGTTTGATTTAAATGGTGATGTGATTGATATTTGAATGAAATGTTTTTGTATTTGGAAAAAAATTACATTACATTTAAATGCAATGCCAAAAAAAATGCATTAACCAAATGCATGCTTAATTTATTTATGCATGGTAATACTTTATTTATTATAAAATAAGTAAAAATTAATATTATTTTATTTTATATTTTAATGTATTATATTATTTTTATTTTTTATTATCATAATTATATTTTAAAAATTATAAAAATGAATTTTTATTATTTTAATAAATTAAAAAAATTGTTGTGATAATTATATTAGATAATAATTAATAAAAATTAAGAGTGAAATTTAGTATTATTTATAAAGTTTAATATATAATAAATTTGACATAAAAGATAATA
Organism: Antiaris toxicaria; assembly: GCA_035233585.1. NCBI lineage: Eukaryota > Viridiplantae > Streptophyta > Magnoliopsida > Rosales > Moraceae > Antiaris > Antiaris toxicaria. The sequence goes on from CP141153.1 coordinate 56,382,231, forward strand.
TTATATTGGAGAATATTTTTTTATTCAAATGTTAAAATTTATCGTTAATACATTAATTTGTTATTACATTAGATATGTTCTAAGGCCCAATTTCCCTCGAGACATTGATGGCAGAACCATCATAGACTGTAGTTAACCCAAGGGTTGTTAGGAGTCTAGGAAAACCATGAGTTGATGTCTAGAGAACTATTTCACGTGGTAGAAGAGAAACATCCATTTAACAAGCAAGATACTTACCTTTGAGTTCTTGGGGTAAGGAGCGAAGCTAGTGTGATAATCAAAAATTTTGAGATTCTCAGATAAATTTAAAATTGTATGTATATGATAATTTTAATAAATAAAATGTGAAAAAACTATGTTTTAATACTGGTTAGAATGCGATGAAAATGTTCTAACAATGTTAAAGAGTGTAAATTCGGAGATGGAAAATCTTGCCGAATAAAAATGGGTGAGACGGCCCTAAAACGGAGCTAAAAACCCTAGAGAGTGCACCGAAGTGCACTAAAAAACAAAAATTTATAATAATGAATTTTGGTCAAACGCAAGCAAAATAAGGCAAACTGATCGCACTGGAGGCGTCAGAAACCCACCTACGTGATTTCGGTAGATTTCCGTTCGATTTAACTTTTGGTCAAACTTTAATCACGAATTAATATATAAATTAATTAGATGATGTCATGGTGACATAAAAAATGTGATGTAATTAATGAAGAAATTAAGGCTAAAAAGGGAGGTAGGTAGCATTAATGGTGTGGATTAATGGGAATCTTAGATCAAGGGCCAAGATTTAGCCACAATGGCATGAAAAAAATTGGGCAAAATGGGAAAAAGGGGTTCGGCCAAAAGCAAGAAAAATTAGCAAAAAAATTTGCCTTTTGGTCCTTAAAAGTTTGCTGAAAAATCCCTAAACAATTATCAAATTGTTGGAAAAATTTTACCAATTAGTCCTCCACCATTTGCCTATAAATAGGTGTGGAAATTTATTTGGAAAATTGTAAAAACCAGCCAGATTCTGCCATTTTGTGGCCGTGAGCTTCCTTCCCCCCTTAAGCCAAAATTTTGACAAAAATTCTTCACCAAACTAGCTTTCAATCCTAGTTAAGTAGCAAGAGATCAAGTTGATAAGGTAAGCCACCATTTTGAAGCATTTCTTAGTGATTTTCTTCAAGAAAATCGTGGCATGTTGGGTGAAAAAAATGGTAAAGAAATTTGATGTTTGTTTTAGTGTTAATGTTGGTTTGGTGATGTGGTAATTTAAGCAAGATTTAGAAACTTGAAACAAGCAAAATTGATGCATGTTTTCCTTGGTAAACCCCTGGCTTATGTGTGAAGAAAATGGGAAAATTTTGTGATGAATTTGGTGAAGAAATGTTTAGATAAATGATTATAAAATTGAGGGAAAATTTTTCCTATGATTTGGAACATAAAAACCGTGGCATAAGACTAGGTTGGAATGAAAAATTTCATAGGTTTTTGCTGTTGAAACGTGCATTAGAAACCCTAAGATTGATATGTGATAACTGAGTTGTGTGAAAAAAAATTTTGGTGTTGAATACCATGTGAAAACTGTGGCCTATGATGAGGAAATTGGTGAATATTGTTTTGTGATTGAATAATGGATAATGTGAAAAAATTTTACATAAAGTTTAGTAACTTTGCGTAAAATAGGCCTCTGATATAATAAAACCTAAAAATTTAAATGGAAATGCTGCTGAAATTTTTAAAACAGCATAAGGGCATTTCAGGAAATGAGGGGTAAAAATATAGGCTCGGAAATAAAAATCGAGACCCCTCGGTAGATCAGAATTGATAATGGAAAACTAAACCCAAGAGGAATAGTAAAATGACCTCCAATATCTAAAATGCCGAGAACGGGAAAATTTACATTAGGGGTATTTTAGGAAACGAGGGAGTGGGGGGGGGAGAAATTATGGACGGGATAGAAAACCCAAGCCCCTCGGGAACCAAGACTAGGGAACGGGATGATAAACATTTCAAGAGTAATGAAATACCTATTTGAGACTCCGAAACGCTAGAAAAATAAGAAATGACCCTAGGTGTCGGAATAGTATCTCCGAGAGTCGGGTGAGGAATAGTTACTGAATTTGCAGCAAATAATGCTGTAAAAATATGTCGAAGTCTAAGAAATATTATTTTATGATATTTGGGCTTAGAAAATCCCAAAAAAAAAATAATAGAATGGAATTATTACGGTCCCGAAACCTGCTAGGGGCAAAATGGTCATTTTGACCAAAAATTTCTGAAAGGCTCAGAAAGGACCGTTAAGGACTTAGAAGTCTTAAATAAGATTCTAGAAGTCATAACTAAGATTTTAAAGTTAAAAATCTAAAGTTTATAAGTACACGGGCGTGTAGTGGAAACCCAAGAGGTACACGGGATTAGACACGGGCGTGGATCAAGCCGTGTATTACAAAAAGAGATGAAATGTGTTGTAAAGTTAATAACAAAATGAATATATCCGAAGTGATAAATGATAATGGGTATTAACTGTTAGGAAATGCCCTAAGCATTAGAGACATTATGATGTATTTATTTTGAACTGGATTATAAAATTATATATAGAGGTTATTCATTACATTGCTATCTGTCCTCGTTTTATTTACATGTTAAAGTAAATGTAAGCAAATATGGCTCCTTGACTGCTTGTGTTAAACTGTTAGAACGTTGCATGCAATAGACTTTTGTATGTGAGAAGACAATGTTCTAAAGTTAGCGGTCTAAACTATGGTTTGTAGTCTATGGGGTTAGACTAAGCATCTAACTCATGGTAAGACTATTATTTTGTCTAAAGCCTTGGAGGGGATGGTTTGTCTTGACTGTCTGGAGCTGGACTCCCAAGTAGAGACATAGATATGTTGCTTGGTGGTAACATATTAGACCGGGACTAAAGCGTGATTGATCTACAAAGTCCGCTTTGAGTGGATCGATATGCTTTTGACATTCATTATGCAGTAACCTTAATCCTGAGTAAAAGGACAACTTCATGTATATGACTTGTGTACTTTGATGTTCCAATGGCTAAAACGTCTCAGAGGTAGTATGCTTATAGACCGGTTCATTGGGTGCATGACTTGTATACGATGAAGGGTTCATTTACAGATATCGGAATCATAGCTCTAATGAGGAGTTAAAGGTATCCTCTTAAAGGCATTATACTGAATGCGAAAATGGACAAGGCCTTGGGTCGTCTGCTGGGCGGATGACTTCTTATTCACATATAGTGAATAATCATTTTCTTTATTCGGTAGTATAATGGAACTTTAAGATAGCCTGATTAGTAGGATTAAACGGACTTTGGCCTAAGGCTTATCATGGATATCATATGAGGGTTCTGCATACATGACAAGGTCATTGGACGATAGCTTGTCACAGGCTTACGTAATATGGTATATAATTGGGAGTTCAGTTTCAGGTTTATAGTGGTGTGACTCTGAAATTAGTGATCATATGATTGAGTTGTTCGGTAAAAGAATGATGATCATATGGATTTGCGGGAGCCCGATTATATATGTCCAATCAGTCCCTCTACTAGCTCCACATAATTCCTTAACGTTTGGCAAATTGATTTGCGTATGCTCTTGACTGGTTTATTATGCATGGATGGTGATGACATAGGATTAGGATAGTAGACAAGATTCTCTCCGGTTGGATTCAGATTTTGTTTTGGATAATAGAGTACACAATTATTCGAACTCCAAATAAAGTTGCCATGATTTTATTTGAGATTGGATTGGAGTTGTAGAAAATTATCCATGAGAACAAGAATTTGAAACACAACTGTTTTGTGAAATTTGAAATTTGAATTTTGAAATTTGAAATTTGAATTTTTGAATTTGAAATTTGAATTTGAAATTTGAATTTGAAATTTGAATTTGAAATTTAAATTTGAAATTTGAAATTTGAAATTTGAATTTGAAATTCGAATTTGAAATTTGAAATTCAAATTTTGAATCACAGCCCAAGTGGGATTCGAATTTGTTGTGGAAAATCCACAAGGTTTGAAATTCGAATTTGAGTTGGATATGGAGAGCATAATCTTGTTAGAATCCTACTTGAATTTTGAATCCAAATCCTAACTAATGATGGACGAAATTTTGAGGATTATCCTCAATGGATTTTCGGTTTTTGTGGATAAGGTTCAAAGGAAAAATTCAAGTTTCAATCCTAGTTGAATTTGGATTCTCTCCTTCCCAGAAAGTGGCCGAAATTTTGGAGTGTATCTCCTAAAAAAATTCGGTTATTTTGGATAAGGATGAGATAAGATTTAAGCTTGAAAATCCTAGTGGAATTTTGATTCTCCCTTATCCTAAATGTGGCCGAAATTTTTAGGAGATTTTCTCCTTAGATTTTTCGGATTTTTTGGTTGAAAAAGGGAGATAAAATTCTAGTTAAAATCTTGTTTAGATTTGGATTGGATTTATCTTAAATGACCGAATTTTATTGTTGGGATTTTCCCTTTGAAAATTCAGATTTTATGGTTATGGATAAGGGAGAATATCTTTTCCTAATCCAATTCGATTTCAGAGAATCACCTCATGCAGGTCTATAAATAGAGGTCCTGCCACTCCAGTTCTCTCAGACCACAAACTCTCAGGTGAGCAGGCTTATTGTTGCACAGCCCACCGTGACAATAAGTTCTTTAGAAATCTGGGTGGTCGGAAGAAGACTAGCAGTGCTAGCATACCGATCGAGGTTCAGAGTGCCCACACACTCAGCCATTCGGGAATTGGAGAATAGTAGAGAAGGCTAGTTGGTTGAAACCTCTGGTCATTCTCCTCCTACAGATTGGCGTCCTTGAGGTATGAGTTTTAATTGTTGATGATTTATTATATATGGCATCATGAGATATTTAACGATCTAAAAATTTTTTATTGTTCCACTGCACCACTCTGATACATTTTTACCGATTTATTTTTTCTACATTAACAGACAATATTCTATCTATAAGGACCCACACTAGAGACGATAACAAAACTGCAGAGGACTTCCGAAGGTGGACGTTATCGCAGTTGTGGTAAGTTCGAGCATTTTCATGTCTGCAACATTAAATACTATGATATTTAATTATGTACTAATTGTACATTAGATGTAAAGTCCTATGGACACTAGGGTGTAGTTAGACTAACACACCCAATGATTGATAAAATGAGAGGTGTATTGTGGGTACACTACAGAAAGAGTATGACTAAATTTAAGACACACCCTTAAAAGAAAGAATCTGTTAAGACCTACTGGCATGAAAGGTTCTCGACTTTGAGGTGATGGTTAATGCCATCCGGTCAGAACTGTAATTGAAAAATGGTAATAAAACCACTTTTGGCGTACTGGGCTTTAATAATAAGGTGGAGGTTTACAGGTCCTTTAGGGATACAATGACCGCTTTGGGCGATGATGGACTGGGGAGGATCAGCCTCAAGGTCGCTCCCAAGGCCCCTTACAATCAGCGCACATATGAAAATGGTACGGGCCAAAATGAGCTCAAAACCAGAACGTAAACAAAGATAATGATAAAAAATGTGATGAAAACCATAATTGAGCATAATTGAGCATAACCAACACTAACGTTAAGTGTAGTGGACTCGGTTAGGGTGACGTGAATAATAACTGGTTAGAGTCAAAGTTATTATTCACCGATCAAAAGTTAAAGTTACTGTTTACGGTGAATAGTACTATTCATAGGAAATTGTATTATTGATATTTTTGAATTTATGTGATTCCTAATATGTATGTTTAAACTTACTGAGCCTGTTAGCTCATCGGTTTATTCATGTTGCAAGTAAAAAACTTGTCCAGTAGACAACCTGGATGGCGGTAGGATATGCGATGCCAATGGGATAGGGAATCTACTGTGGATTATGGTCCTGCTATTAGTCTTCCGCTGAGCGTCAAAAAAGAGAATTTGAAGAAAATGTAATTTTAGAAAACAAGTTGAGGAAATGTATCTTTGTAAATTATGTTGTATTACACAAAAGACAACTAAAGTTTAGTTTTAAATTTATATGGCTTTCATACAATGCTATTATGCAAGAAAGGTATTTTGAAAAGATGAAAAAAAAAATATGGCTGAAAATTTTGAGTCCTGTAAGATGAGAGTTTAAAAGTAAAAGTGTTTTTAGTGGCAACCCGATGAGGTGTACAGGCTGTCTCGATCGACTACGGAGTCAGATTGTGACGGTTTCGCGTGGCCGAGATCGGGGCGTCATAGCTAGTCCTAAGCAAGTAGCCAAGCAAAAGGGCAATTAAAGAAGATTACAAGTACACAAAGTTTATACATGATTGGGTTTTCTATTGTCCCTTAATTGGCATGATCCCTTAAATGTAAATTTTTTTTAATAAAAAATAACAATAAGTTAATTTAGCTATAATTTTATATAAAATAGTGTATAACATGATATTATTTGCTACTAACTTATAATGTTATACATAATTTTATATAAAATTACATGTAAATCAATTATATGTTATATTTTATTAAAAAGAAAGTTATATTTGAGAGACCACAAACATAAGATTGATAGAAGAACCCAACGATCTTATATAAGATAAGCGGATTGGTGTGATACTAAGAACTAGCTTTATCATTGTGGGACTCATCGGAAAGCCTCCTTACTATTTTCAACGGTCTTGATATTTGACGGTGACAAATTTGGAGGATAACAGTGCGTGAACCCAACCGTTGTTCTTTTTTATGGGATAGGAGTTTCCAAGCTATTTTGAGATCAAGAAAAACGTGGTCAGCCTAACCGTCCAATATAATAGTCATGCTGACCCATGCTATGAGGCCGAAGTAAAAAGTGGTGTGCACACACAACATCGTATATATGAATGGGAGGCAGGGAGGTCTAAAATCAGGTTGAGAAATCGCAACATGTAGGTTATTTAAAAAAAAAATCATAAAAATAGTATTTTTCAAATATTTTAAACATTTGAGGTAAGTAGCATAATTTTTATTCTCATAATTGTATTTTAAAAATTTTAAAAATAAATTTATTATAAAATATTTTAAAATATGTTTTTTTACTTTTTTTTTTTATAAAGCTGTTTACCTTTTTATTTTTTTTAAAGAGAAAAAGAGGTTAATACTATATTTATGGAAGCTAAAACATAAATAGCATATTTATAAAATTATTGAAATAAATGACATATTTATCCGTCATGATTTTTTAAAAGTTATTATAAATAGCATGATTTATAATATTTGAAATAAATTATAATAAATAATACATTTATTAGGTAAACTATCTATTTACTGTAAATAAATTATTGTGGGATAATCCTCAACTACTCAAATTGCCTATCAGCATGAAGCCATGGGTTGTGGTATGTAGCTCTACAAGGCTAGTCTGCTTATGTTATCCGATGGGGTTGCTTAGTAGGAGATGTGGACTTGTGCATGACAGGATGCTTCCCGACAGTCGAGCGGAAAAGTAATCTTGACTCTTCTTGCACCTGACAGTCGAGCGAAAAAGTAATCTTGACTCTTCTTGCATAACCCGTGTCTAGTAGGTGAGGAGCATCCGTTGAAATGACATTTATTATCAGTCATGATTTTTTAAAAGTTATAATAAATAGCATGGTTTATAATATTTGAAATAAATTATAATAAATGATACATTTATTAGGTAAACTATCTATTTACTATAAATAAATTATTGCGGGATAATCCTCAACTACTCAAATTGTCTATCAGCATGAAGCCATGGGTTGTGGTATGTTGCTCTACAAGGCTAATTTGCTTATGTTATCTGATGGGGCTGCTCAGTAGGAGATGTGGACTTGTGCATGACAGGATGCTTCTCGACAGTCGAGCGAAAAAGTAATCTTGACTCTTCTTGCACAACACGTGTCTAGTTGGTGAGGAGCATCCGTTGCTCTTCAGGTCTCCTACTCTTCTTGGACAAATGCTTGGAACACGATGGGTTTATTATAACAAGATTAGGGACCACAGTTGTTGCTCCCAGACGACCTAACACTAGGAATCCTTGGTACAAGACACATGGCACCTAGTCTGCTTCCCTTGTAACGATATCCTGAATTTCCTTCAATAGCCTGAGGTATTATTCACCCTTAAGATGCATGGTGAAACTACAACCAATCACCAAATTTTCGGGTTAACGACCCCAGTGGGGCAATCTGAACTTGTTGAACGAGGTCTGACCAAGACCTACTTCGACTAATGCTCTATAAATACCAAGCTTATTATAGCTCACAAGTACGAATATTCTTAACCATAAAACACTATGTCTCACTCTAAGCCTGTTAGCTTTCTACTAATTTGAGCGTCGGAGTACTTTTGATAGACACCTTACTGGTGTCCCCCTACTTTGCAGCTTTTCTCTTCATCTTTGTAGACTTGCTAGGCAAAAGACCATCATGTGCCACTATACATGGTGTTGAGGTCAAATTTTCGATATCAACATTTTGGCACTAGAAGGAGGGCTTTCGCCTTTCCAGCAAATTTCCAACATTCCCAAAACTTCTCTGCTCTATCCTTAGTAGAAGAATGGAAAATCCTAAAGCTCGGGAACAACCTTAAGGTTCTAAAGGCTCCACACAGCCTAACTTGGTAGCTAGCCACTATGATCGGTGTAGAAGACGTGGAGTAAGACGCCAGCAGAGGAGGCCAATATAGACAAAGATCCTAAATGGCAACGTTTAGAACCTGACCCAAATGGTTCAAGCAGTGGCTGAGACTTTATTATACATCTAGGAGCGGCTGCCTCTGTTAGGAAATACCCTAAGCATAAAAGATATTTTGTTGTATTTTATTTATTTTGAATTGGATAATAAAATTATATTTAAATGTTATTCATTACATTGTTATACATCCTTATTCTATTTACATGTTAAAGTAAATGTAAGCAAATATGGCTCACTGACTGCTTGTGTTAAACTATTAGAATGTTGTATGTAATAGACTTTTGTATACGAGAAGACAATATTCTAAAGTAAGTAGTCTAAATTATGGTCTGTAGTCTATGGGGTTAGACCGAGCATCTAACTCATGTTAAGACTATTATGTTATCTAAAGCCATGGTGAGGATGGTTTGTCTTGACCATTTATAGCATAGACTCCCGAGTAGAGATATAGATATGTTACTTGATGGTGACATATTGGACCAGACTAAAGCACGATTGATCTGCATAGTCTGCTATGAGTGGATCAAGCTGCATTGGACGTTCATTATGCAATAACCTTAATCCTGAGTAGATGAACTACTTCATATATATGACTTGTGTACTTTAATGTTCCAATGGCTAAAGCGTCTCAGAGGTAGTAAGTTTGTAAACCAGTTCGTTGGGTCCATGACATGCATACGATGGAGGGTTTGTTTACAGATATTAAAATCATAACTCTAATAAGGAGTTAAGGGTATCCTCTTAGAGGTATTATACTGGATGTGAAAATGGACAAGGCCTTGGGTTGTCTGTTAGGTGGATGACTTCTTATTCAAACATGGTGAATAATCATTTTCTTATTTAATAGTATAATGGAACATTAAGATAGCTTGATTAGTAGGTTGAACAGACTTTGACCTAACGCTGATCATAGATATTATATGAGGGTTTTGCATACATGATAAGGTCATTGAATAATAGCTTGTCACAAGCTTTCGTAATACAGTATATAATTGAGAGTTCAGTTTCAGGTTTATAATGGTGTGACTCTGAAATTAGTGATCATATGACTAAGTTGTTTGGTACAGAATGATGATCACATGGATTCATGGGAGCCCGATTATATATGTCTAAGTGGTCTCTCTACTAGCTCCACATAATTCCTTAACAGATGGCAAATTGATCAGGGTATACTTATTGGCTTGTTGTCTTACATGGATACAGGTGGTGTCCACATAGGATAAGGATGGAAGACAAGATTCTCTCCTGTTGAATTCGAATTTTGTTATAGATAAGAGATTATACAATTATTTGAATTCCAAATAAAGTTGCCATGATTTTATTTGAATTTGAATTGGAGTTGTAAAAAATTATCCATGAGGCCAAAATTTGAAATACAAGTTATTTGTGGAGTTTGAAATTTGAAATTTAAATTTTGAATTTGAATTTGAAATTTAAATTTGAAATTTGTATTTGAATTTTGAATTTTGAAATTTAAATTTTGAAATTTGAATTCAAATTTTGAATCATAAATCAAGTGGTAACCGAATTTTGTTGTGGATAATTCCACATGGTAAATTTGGTTTTCTTGTGGATAAGGGAAATGAAGATCTTATTTGAATCCTACTTGAATTTTGAATCCTAATCCCTCTAGATGTGGTCGAATTTGTTGAACGGTGCACACCCTAGGAGGATTCGGTTTTTATGGATAAGGATGAAGGAGAATTCAAGTCACAAACCTATTTGAATTTTGAATCTCTCCCTCATATGGTGGAACCGAATTTCTTTATGGATAATGCTAAGGGAGAATCGGTTTTTTGTAGATAAGGGTGAGATAAAATTCAAGATAAAAATCCTATTTGAATTTTGAATACAAAATCTTTCCTAGTGTGGCCGAAAGAGTTCGGATTTTGTGTGGAAAAGAGAGAGAAAATCTTCTCTTAGTCCAATTCAAATTCAAGAGATCACCTCATGCAAAACTATAAATAGAGGTTCTACCACTCCAGTTCTCTCAAACCACAGACTCTCAGATAAGCAGGCTTATTATTACATAAATCACCGTGATGATAAGTTCTTAAAGAGATCTGGGTGGTCAGAAGAATACTAGCACTGCTAGTATACCGATCGAGAATCCGAGTGCTTACACACTCTGCCGTCCAGGAATTAGAGAATAGTAGAGAGAGCTAGTTGGTTGAAGCCCTCCGGTCATTCTCCTCTTGCGTTCTTGGCATCCTTTGAAGGTATAAATTTATTGTTGTTAGTTTATTGTATATGACATCACGAGATATTTAACGATCTTAAAAATTTTTTGTACTTCTGCTATGCTATTTTTTGATCGATTTTTCCTACAATTGGTATCAGAGCCAACTTATGATTATGTCATGTACATAAATTAGACAATTGTTTAGTCTCTTTAATGTATGGACTTTGTGACAATCGAGAGATTTCGCCATTCTCGGAAAATAGATACATTGAATGTAATTATGATTTTTAGGTTTAAAATGTGAATTGAATGATTTAATATTGTTTAGAACATGATAAAATGTTCTGACAATGTTAAATGTGAGAAATTCGGTTATGAAAAAATTTCACAGAACCGAAATAGGAAAAAAAACGGTGCCATTTGGGTATCGAGAGCTCTAGAAGGTGACTTGTGGTAAGACAAGTCAACTAAAAGACGAAAGAGTTACGGTAGTGATGTTATATGTGTATACGTGTGTGTTACATGCAGTATCAAGAAGTTAGTCAAGATGACATTTTCTTGATATAAAACTGATATATTTAGAATCAGTATGCTCAAAATAGTCAATTGAGCATAAAATGTAAATTTTGACTGAGGAACATGCAGCATCAAGAAATTGGTCAAGATGACCTTTTCTTGATATAAAACTGATATATTTGGGATCAGAATGCTCAAATTAGTCATTTCAGCACAAAAAGTAAATTTTGACCGGGAAATATGCAGTATCGGAAAACAAATCGAGATGACCTTGAATGAAATTGAAACTGATAAATTTGGGTTCAGCACGCCTAAATTAGTCAGTATAACCTATCAGAATGCTCAAATTAGTTAATTGAGCACAAAAGGTAAATTTTAACTGGAAATTCGTAGTACTGGAAACTGGTCAAGATGACCTTGGATGAAAATAAAACTGATATATTTGGGTTCAACATGCCCAAATTAGTCAGGATAACTCATGTTGAAATTTTGGACAAAAAAAGTATAAAAAGATAGAAAAGGTCGAAATTGCAAATAAGGCCCTCATAATTTCCTTATCTTCTTTTTCTCCACACACCACCCAAAAGTGAATAGTAATCGACCACCAGAAACGGTGTCCGTTTTCGACACCGCTGGTCTCGTTGGAAAGCTCTCGCCGAGCTAAGTCCAACGGTGGGTCGAGTCGACGGAGCAGCTGCCGGAGGAAGCCGCATGCGTTGCCTGAAGCTGTCGGTGGTCGAAATTTTCGAATGGCCATATCTCCACCGTCCAACGTCCAAATTGCACGATTCCGATCCCAATGGATTCGTGGTGAAGAGTAAAACAAAACCCAGGCTTCATTTCAGCTCAACAACCGCTGGATTGTGCCGCCCAAGTTCGTCCGTTGCCGTCGCCGTCACCACCGTGGAATTCGTCGATTCCGGTGGAGTTGAGTGACGTGGTGGGTACCAAAATGATTAGAGAGACATGAGGAAAAAAGCCCCAAACCAATTTTGGGCAACATCCCCGGCACAGCGGAGATTGAACAATGCCGCCGCTGATAACTTTTTGAGGGTACAATTCCGGCAATAGGAGGCTCGATTGGTGAAATTGACACCACCAATGGATTCCTCACGTCGAGATCTATGAGATGGTGGTCACCTTTTTCCAAACCACCGTCAGTCAACGCCAGTCAACGATAAGTCAACACCGGTCAATGGTGGTCAACGCCGATCAACGGCGACCCAGTGACCAAAAATTGAAAAATGGCCTGTTGGCCTATTTTGGACGTTCCGGACACATCTGCGGTTTCTAATTAGCAAACTAGAAATTGGAAAGTGAAGAACAGTGGAATAAAGTTTGTACGCTTAGGATCGAATGGTTCATTCGATCACCGGTGGGACGATTTCGGTAGTGATTTCGGTCCTTTCATTCCTTAAATTATGTTTTGGAACGATTATGTATTAATTATGTATTTTGTCAGGTGAAATTGTAAGAAAAATGACGAAAATGATGGATAAAAAAATGTGTAGGAATATGAAGATTTTTACACAAAAGTTGAGTTTTACATAAAAATATAGGTCTCTGGTATAGTATGTGGCAGATTAGAATTAAGTTAGATGGTTTTGAGGCGTTTCCTAAACACTGGGAACCCAAAAAAATTAAGCAGAAATGCTGTCCAAATTTTGAAAACGGCACAAAGAGGTATTTTAAGAACCGAAGTGTAAAATGTGATCGGGATGGAAACCTGAGCCCCCTTGGTGATCTAGGCTCGAGAAAAAGGGGAGAAACGACCTAGGGTCGGAATAGTGCCACCCGAGAGTCGGTAAATAGTAACCCGAGCATTTCGGTAATTAATGCTGAAAAAGCTCGACAAGGCCTAAGAAGAATTATTTTATGATTTTTGGACTTAGAATACCCCGAAAAAATAATATAACAGAATTGTTACGGTCCCGAAACCCGCTAAGGGCAAGATGGTCATTTTGACTAAAAATTTCTAAAATGCTCGGAAAGGACCGTGAGCGCCTTAGAATAATTAAAATAATATTCTAAGTGGAAAATTTAGGTTTTAAACCAACGGAAAGTGGGTTTACGGTGAGAAATGTGAACTAGGGGCAAAATGATCATTTATCAAAAGTTATGGGCAAAATGGTCATTCTGTCAAAAGTTGGGAAAAAGGCCGTTAAGGCTAGAAATAGTGTCCTAAGGCCATAATTGAGAGTTTTAAGGCCGGTTTAAGAATTAAGAAGGAAAAAGTGAGAAAATTCTGCTAGGGGTAAAATGGTAATTTTGACCAAAAATTAGCAGAAAAGTGGAAAATGGGATTTTAGACCCCTAAGTTTATGATTGAGAAATAAAACATAAAATTTTTACATTTTGTTTAGTTTCATGTATGAAATAAGATTGAAAATAACCATCGATTTTCCGGTTATAGGAACCCGATCCAGACGCAACGAAAGAACGTCTGCGGACCCGGGAAAGGAGATATGCACAAGAGTATCTATAAGTTCAAATATTGCATTGTCTGCAACATGAACGACTATTATGTCTATGCATGATGTGTTGTAAGTTCGAACATTTAATTGACTGCAACATGAATAGACTATTATGTCTAAGTGTGATATGTAGTAAGTTCAAGCTTTTAATTGACTGCAATATGAATGGACTAGTCATGTTATGAACTATGTGTTATGTCTAAGTCATATATAAATTGACTTGACATATTTATGTGTATGTGTTATATGTAGTAAGTTCAGACATTTAAATTTGTCTGCAACATGAAATACAGTGATACTGATTATGTACTAATTGTACATTAGGTGTTAAGTCCTATATTGACTAACACCCCAATGTGATAAGAAAATGAGAAGTGTACTATGGGTACACTATGGAAAGAGTGCGACTAAAATTAAGACATACCCTTAGAAAGAAAATAAGTAAGACCTACGGACAATAGAAGTTCCTGACTTTGAGGTGATAAATAATACCACCTGGTAGGAACTATAATTGAAAGATGGTAATGAAACCACTGATGGCGTACCAGCTCCCAAAAATGATCACCTGGGGGTTCTTTTTCAGATCCTACGAGGATAGAGCCAAAGGGTCATTAGACTGGAGGATTGGCTGACAAGTCCCTCTCAATAGCGCACACCATCGGTACGGTCAATATGGATTCAAAACCAGAACTAAATAAAAGATAATGACCCAAAACTGAATTGGGAACCATAATTGAGAATAATAGACACTAACTGTACGTTTAGTGATCTTGGTTAGAGTTGACGTGAGTAGTGTTTGGTCAAAATTGAGGTACTATTCTTGATGGGTAGTACTATTCATGGTTAAATTATTATTTTTGGTTATTGATGCCACAGTTTGGTATCAGAGGTTAATGCTCGGTACTATATGGTACGAGTATTTTATATGTATGAATGTTATTGCTACTAGTGTATGATACTAGTATGCGATGTGTTATGAAATAAGCTTACGAAATGTAAGTAATTTGAAGTATGATATAATATCAAGCATGTTTATGATGTTCAAATAAGTGTTAAGTATGCTTACTATGTTACATATGAATGTTTAGAGCAATGAATGGTGTATACCATATGTTATGTTAATGCTCTGACGCCATAGTTGATGACAGAGTTATGTTATATGTTATGATTACTTTGATGCCATAGTTGGTAACAGAGATGCTCCTTACGATATGGTAAGAGCTTTTATATGTTACATATTTATATTTGAACTTACTAAGCTTTAGCTCATAAGTTTGTTCATGTTACAGGTAAGAAACCTGTATCTCAGCAGTAGATTACCTGGATGATAGCGGGATTTACATGCGCTAATAGGGATAGGGAATCCACTGTGGATATGGTCCTACTACCAATCTTCCGCTGAGCAATTTGAATGAGAAGATTTGAAGAAAAGAGAATTGATGTATTTCATGTGTAATTTTGAAATAAAATATTTCTGTAAGTTATGCTTTACAAAAATATTTTGTGAAAAAAAAAAAATTTTATTCCTTATTTTCATGTTTAAATGGGAAGTTAAAATAAGCATATTAAAGAAAGTATGATAAAACCAAGATACCAGCCGTCACAGGTGGTATTAGAGCAAGTTAAAAATAAGTTTAAATATGTTGCCGATGACCCATTGAGGCGACAATCTATCATAGTGGACTTCAAAGCTCTACTATGCTAGTACTGTTGGCCTCCACGAAGGGCACGATGTCATAGTTGGTATCAGAGCAGTTCGACCATATCCGTTCTAGCATAAAGCGCAGCCTGCTTGTTAGTCCAAGTAAGTTAGTTTATTGTAAATTTGTAAATGTTTATTTATTGAAGATAAACATTTTATAGTAATGAGATGACGAGATCTAAGATGACAAGGATAGAATGACGAGACGACGAGGTCACTATGCGTGAGATCACGACTGTACAGTGCTAAATGACTGTCTAGAGTAAGAAAGAAGATTTTGCCCGAACTATTCCCTCAAGACTAAGTGTGATAACCGAGAAATCTACACTCTCAGAAAATGTTGTACAAGATATGTAAATAAATGTACATTTATGATGAGATATGTTATAGAATACAGAGCAGATGAAAATTTTGATTAACTGAGTTTTAATCAAAATTTGACAATGAATTAATGAAAATAGTTAAAAGCTAAATATTAATTCAATTTATGATGTTTTAAAATTAATAGAAAAGTATGTGAAAAATACATATTAAGAGATCAATGGCACACAAGTAAGCCATATTGATCAATGGCCAAGATTAGCCAAACAAGCCTTTGTAAATTTCAAAAAAAAATGAAATGAAAGAAAGTGAGAGAGAGAGAGTTAGGCACGTGAGTTAAGGGGGGGGGGGATTAAATCATTCCCCTTAGCTGCAAAGAGAAACGCCCGAGAAAGAAAGAAAGAAAGAGAAAGAAAGAAAGAGAAAGAGAAAGAGAAAGGGAAAGAGAGAAAGAGACCAAGAAAGGAAGAGAAAAGAAAGGGAAATCCAACAAGGTTTGGATTTTCTCTTCATCTGTAGCAGATCGTTCAAGAATCAACCAAGAATCAGTAGCAAGAAGCTCTTAAGCTTCAAAGCAAGGTAAACCCTCGTTTTCTCACATTTTTCGGGTGAAAATCTGGGGTTTTGAGAGGAAAAAGGGAATGTGAGTAAATCGTGTTGAGATTTTCGGTTAAAATCGAAACATGGTTCGAGTCTAGTTGTTTTAAAACACGAATCCATTAGTTGACCGTGTAGAAAACCAAGTTTAGTAAGTTTTCTTCAAGAAAGCTCAGATTTTTCAAAAGTTGAGTCAAGAGATGTTCATAAGCAAAGTGTGAGATTTTGCTTATGAAATCATGGATTTGTGATAGTAGAGATGTAGCCTATACCTTGAAATGATCTTATTGAGATCGATTTTGAGTGTAAGAAGTAGAACAAAGGCCATAAAAGCCTTAGAAAATTAGAGCAGAGTAGTTCAGACCCAGAATCTTGATTTTGGTATGAACACGGGCGTGTACAAGGGCATGTACAAGGGCATGTTCAGAACACGGCCTCGAACATGCCCACATGCATGACCGTGTTGCAAGAAAATTCAGACCCGAGAGGTACACGACCGTGTCAAGGGGCACACGGTCATGGGAAGGGCGTGTAGCAGACCATGTTAGACAGCAGGAAAACACGGCCAGAAACACGGCCGTGTAGGTGACTGTGTAATATTACACGGCCATGTTCCACGAAGTACACGGCCATACACGTAAATCCAGAGGAGTACACGGCCAGAAACACGGCCGTGTAGATACCCGTGTAAGACAGTATGAATTACACGGCCATGTTGTATAGATTACATGGCCATGCACGTAAGTCCAGAGAGGTACACGGCCAAAGACACGCTCGTGTAGGAGGGCGTGTTTGAAGCCAAAGAGAAAAAAAAAAAAAGAGTCTGGAAATAGAAATGACATATTTTGCCATGTTTTCATTATAAGATGAACATTGGAAATAATCAATGATTATTTCTTTTATAGGAGTTCAAGCCAGAGACCCCGATACAGTAGTTCCAGAGCAGTAGAGGCTTACGCTAGCAGATTTTCTGTAAGTTCAAGTATTGTCCTGACTGCAACGTGGATAATCTTGTTATATTATGATGTGTATGTTAGACATTGATTGTCTACATCACGATATTCATGTTAGTCTCATGTCAGTTCATGTCATGTATGTAGAATTTCATGTTTCAGTACACATGTCAGACAGGTACCAGAACACGAAAATAGGCAGGTGTACAAGGCACCTTAGTGTGTTAATAAAACTCACACTTCAAGTAAATCATGTAACAGGTTCCTACTGTGGGGGCAATCAGTATGCTACTCAGTTGGAACACCAGCAAGATGGTAATTAAACCAGTTATTGGCGTATCGGTCTCTCGACCCACGGGGAGGTTTTCATGTTCAGCTTCAGTTAAGACTGAGGAGGTCAGCACTAAAGTACCGCTCCCAGTTGTGCTAACATGTCGGTACGACCAATCAGGGGCCCAAAACTAGAACTTAATAACAGATAATGTCCTAAGACTAATCTTTCAGCCATGAGCATGTTTTACAGAGTCCAGTTTCATGCATGAGCACAGCAGTATAGCATGTCATATTTCATGTTTTTATGTTTGAACTTACTGAGCCCATAGCTCATCAGTTTGTTCACATGTTGCAGGTAAGAGACCTGTTCACCAGTAGTACACGGTGACGACGGACAGGGTAGATGCATGCCGGGGGGATTGGGCGAGGGATTGTGGTCACCTTAAATCTTCTGTTGTATAGTTTTGAAAACTTTAAACATGTAATTTCAAAAAGAACAAGATTTCAAGTTAAGATTATGTGATAGCGGAATCATGATTCATGTGCATATTATTCTGTTAACATGATTTCCTTTTCACATTTTCGAATAGTTCATGATATTAAGAAAAAAAGATTTATTCCGCAAATTAGTAAGCAGTTTTCAAGTTCAGCTTGATTGCCGGAAACCCTAGAGGCCTGCATACTATTGTGGTTAACTACAGAATTGACCGTAATAGCTCTATAGAGCCTCCACAGTAGGGCGGGCCGCCACACTAAGTGGCAAATAGCATCGTACCACTCCATGGGAACACAGAATTGGTTTTATACCATCTGGCTGAATTCCCCAATTGTACGCCATTAATCAGGATAACCTAGTCTGGTTGGCTGTTGATATCTCTCAGGAAGATACTCTCATGTGTATTAGGATTTTTGTGACCAGGATGAGCTCTTAACTGTATCGAGGTTTGCCATACCACGATCAAGAGAATCTCTGAGAGGAGTCTAGCATCAGCCCTAGTTTCTTGTTTCTTTTGGGCAAGCGGGGAAGTGAAATCGTCTAAGTTCCCTAGAATTGCGAATATACGTGAATTCATTCATCGGATTGAGAAACTGTAGTCGATGTCCTTTGATACAGTTCTAACATATGCTGTGTGCTATGAAGAACTGATGGGGACTTCTATAACGAGTCCTATAAATTATTGTTGAGGAACTGATGAGTTTTCTCCAACTCATGACGGAACTAAAGCCGAGGCAAATGTGGTTCAAGGAGCATCTACTGTAGGCCAAGAAATTCGATGACATACGTGAGGATACAAATGATGAAAAAGAGTTTTCTATCTCCAGGAAAATTTGATGTACAAGGCTAACATATACATATAGTTTTTATGTTATGTTAAAATGTTCAAAATGATATGTACATGTTATGTGATGATACAATAAGAATCATTACATCACAGAGTGGAATACACACAAAATGTTAAAGACATGTTGCTATGTTAAGACATGTCGAAATGATTCTTGTTGTTCTACCCTAACTAAAAGGGCAGAATATACGATAAATGGGTTCAACAAATGAAGTTGCCGGAATGTAAACCCCTTGAAGCAGAAAAGAAGATGCTAAGGAATAACACGATTCCACTAGTCAAAGTACTACGGAGGAATCATAGTATTGGGGAGGCTATGTAGGAAAGTGAAGAGGGAATGAAATCGTTGTACCCCTACTAGTCTCAATTTTTGAGGACGAAAGTTTTATAAGGAGGGGTGAATATGACAACCGAGAGATTTCACCATTCTCAGAAAATAGATACATTGAATGTACATTATGATTTTTAGGTTTAAAATATGAATTGAATGATTTAATATTGTTTAGAACATGATAAAATGTACTGTCAATGTTAAAGGTGAGAAATTCAGTTATGGAAAAATTCCACATAACTGAAACAGGAAAAAACGATGCCATTTGGGTATCAAGAGCTCTAAAAGGTGACTTGTGGTAAGATAAGTCTACTAAAAGATGAAAGAGTTACGGTAGTGATGTTATATGGTGTGCGTGTGTGTTACACGCAGTATCAAGAAGTTGGTCAAGATGACATTTTCTTGATATAAAACTGATATATTTAAAATCAGTATGCTCAAAATAGTCAATTGAGAATAAAATGCAAATTTTGACCGAGGAACATGCGGTATCAAGAAATTGGTCAAGATAACCTTTTCTTGATAGAAAACTGATATATTTGCTATCAGAATGCTCAAATTAGTCATTTCAGCATAAAAAGTAAATTTTGACCGGGAAATATGCAGTACTGGAAAACTGGTCAAGATAACCTTGAATGAAATTAAAACTGATAAATTTGGGTTCAACACGCCCAAATTAGTCAGTATAGCCTATCAGAATGCTCAAATTAGTTAATTGAGCACAAAAGGTAAATTTTGACCGGAAATTCGCAGTACCGGAAATTGGTCAAGATGACCTCGGATGAAAATAAAACTGATATATTTGGGTTCAGCACGCCCAAATTAGTCAGGATGGCTCATGTTAAAATTTTGGAAAAAAAAAGTATAAAAAGGACAGAAAAGGTTGAAATTGCAAATAAGGCCATCATAATTTCCATATCTTCTTTTTCTCCCCACACCACCCAAAAGTGAACAGTAATTGACCACCAAAAACGGTGCCCATTTTTGACACTGCCAGTCTCGTTGGAAAGCTCTCGCCGAACTGAGTCCAACAGTGGGTTGAGTCGACAGAGCAGCCGCCAGAGGAAGCTGCACACACCACCTGAAGCTATCGATGGCCGAAATTTTTGAACGGCTATATCTCTGCCGTCCGACGTCTAAATGCCATGATTCCGGTCCCAATGGAGTTGTAGTGAAGAGTAGAACAAAACCCAAGCTTCATTTTAGCTCAACAACTGCTGGATCACGCCGCCTAAGTTCACCTGTTGCCGTCACTGTGGCATCTACCGATTCTGACGGAGTTGAGTGACGTGGTGGGTACCAAAATGATCAGAGAAACACAAGGAACAAAAGGCCCAAACCAATTTTGGGCAACAACCCCGGCACGATGGAGATTGAACAATACCACCGCTGACAACTTTTCGAGAGTTCGATTCCGGCGATAGGAGGCTCGATTGGTGAAATTGACACCACTAATGGGTTTCTCACGTCGAGATCTATGAGATGGTGGTTGCCTTTTTCCAAACCACCGCCAGTCAACGTCGATCAACGATGAGTCAACGCCAGTCAATGGTGGTCAACACCGATCAATGGCGAACCGGTGACCAAAAATTGAAAAATGGCCCGGCGACCTATTTTTCGATGTTCCAGACACGTCCGCGGCATCGGATTTGCAAACTGGAACTTGGAAAGTGAAGAACGATGGAATAAAGTTCGTACGCTCGGGACCGAATGGTTCGTTCAATCGTCGGTGGGATGATTTTAGTAGTGATTTCGGTCCCTTCATTCCTTAAATTATGTTTTGGAATGATTATGTATTAGTTATGTATTTTGTCATGTGAAATTGTAAGAAAAATGGCGTAAATGATGGATAAAAAAATGTGTAGGAATGTGAAGATTTTTATGTAAAAGTTGAGTTTTACGTAAAAATATAGGTCTCTGGTATAGTACGTGGTAGATTAGAATTCAGTTATATGGTTTTGAGGTGTTTTCTAAACGCCGAGAACCCAAAATATTAAGCGGAAATGCTGCCCAAATTTTGAAAACGGCACAAAGGGGTGTTTTAGGAACCAAAGGATAAAATGTGGTTGGGATGGAAACTCGAGCCCCCTTGGTGACCTAGGCCCGAGAAAAAGGGGAGAATCGACCTAGGGTCGAAATAGTGCCACCCAAGAGTCGGTAAATAGTAACCCGAGCATTTCAGCAATTAATGCCGAAAAAGCTCGATAAGTCCTAAGAAGAATTATTTTATAATTTTTGGGCTTAGAAAACCCTAGAAAAATAATATAACGGAATTGTTACGGTCCCGAAACCCGCTAAGGCAAAATGGTCATTTTGACCAAAAATTTTTGAAATGCGCGGAAAGGACCGTGAGTGCCTTAGAATAATTAAAATAATACTCTAAGGGCTAAATTTTGGTTTTAAACCAACAGAAAGTGGGTTTTCGGTGAGAAAGTGCGGTCATTCTGTCAAAAGTTTGAAAAAGGGCCGTTAAGACTAGAAATAGTGTCCTAAGGCCATAATTGAGAGTTTTAAGGCCGGTTTAAGAATTAAGAAGGAAAAGTGAGAAATGGTAATTTTGATCAAAATTACCCGAAAATTGGAAAATGGGATTTTAGATCCCTAAGTTTATGATTAAGAAATAAAACGTAAAATTTTTACGTTTTGTTTACTTTCATGTATGAAATAAGATTGAAAATAACCGTTAATTTTCCGGTTATAAGAACTCGATCCAGACGTAACGAAGGAACGTCTATGGACCTGGGAAAGGAGATATGCGTAAGAGTATCTGTAAGTTCAAATATTGCATTGTCTGCAACATGAACGACTATTATGTCTATGCATGATGTGTTGTAAGTTCAAATATTTAATTGACTGCAACATGAATAGATTATTATATCTAAGTGTGATATGTAGTAAGTTCAAGCATTTAATTGACTGCAACATGAATGGACTAGTCATGTTATGAACTATGTGTTATGTCTAAGTCATATATAAATTGACTTGACATATTTATGTGTATGTGTTATATTTAGTAAGTTCAGACATTTAAATTTGTCTGCAACATGAAATATAGTGATACTGATTATGTATTAATTGTACATTAGGTGTTAAGTCCTACGGGAACTAGGGTGTAGATTGACTAACACCCCAACGAGATAAGAAAATGAGAAGTGTACTGTGGGTACACTATGGAAAGAATGTGACTAAAATTAAGACATACCCTTAGAGAGAAAATAAGTAAGACCTACGGGCAATAGAAGTTCCTGACTTTGAGGTGATAAATAATACCACCTAGTAGGAACTATAATTGAAAGATGGTAATGAAACCACTGATGGCGTACCAGCTCCCAAAAATGATCACCTGGGGGTTCTTTTTCAGATCCTACGAGGATAGAGCCAAAGGGTCATTAGACTGGAGGATTGGCCGACAGGTCCCTCTCAATAGCGTACACCATCGATACGGCCAATATGGATCCAAAACCCGAACTAAATAACAGATAATGACCCAAAACTGAATTGGGAACCATAATTGAGAATAATAGACACTAACTGTATGTTTAGTGATCTTGGCCAGAGTTGACGTGAGTAGTGTTTGGTCAAAGTTGAGGTACTATTCTTGATTAGTAGTACTATTCATGGTTAAATTATTATTTTTGGTTATTGATGCCATAGTTTGGTATCAGAGGTTAATGCTCCGTACTATATGGTACGAGTATTTTATATGTATGAATGTTATTGCTACTAGTGTATGATACTAGTATGCGATGTGTTATGAAATAAGCTTACGAAATATAAGTAATTTAAAGTATGATATAATATCAAGCATGTTTATGATATTCAAATAAGTGTTAAGTATGCTTACTATGTTACGTATGAATGTTTAGAGCAATGAATGGTGCATACCATATGTTATGTTAATGCTCCGAGGCCATAGTTGATGACAGAGCTATGTTATATGTTATGATTACTTTGATGCCATAGTTGGTAACAGAGATGCTCCTTACGATATGGTAAGAGCTTTTATATGTCATGTATTTATGTTTAAACTTATTGAGCTTTAGCTCACAAGTTTGTTCATGTTGCAGGTAAGAAACCTGTATCTCAGCAGTAGATTACCCGGATGATGGCCGAATTTGTGTGTACCAATGGGGATAGGAAATCCATTGTGGATATAGTCCTTCTACCAGTCTTCCGTTGAGCAATTTGAATGAGAAGATTTGAAGAAAAGAGAATTGATGTATTTCATGTGTAATTTTGAAATAAAATATTTCTGTAAGTTATGCTTTATAAAAATATTTTGTGAAAAAAAAATATTCCCTATTTTCATGTTCAAATGGGAAGTGAAAATAAGCATATTAAAAAAAGTATGATAAAACTAAGATACCATCCATCACAGGTGGTATCAGAGCAAGTTAAAAATAAGTTTAAATATGTTACCGACGACCCATTGAGGCAACAATCTACTATAGTGGACTTCAAAGCTTTACTATGCTAGTACTGTTGGCCTCCACGAAGGGCAGGACGTCACAGATTTGATATTTAGAGACTGGCATTCTAGGATTCCTTTATGTTGTTATCATGGATTATGTATGGAGTATGTGGTCATTTTAATTTTTTAAATTGTTAAAAGTATGCTTAATTTTGCTTGTTATGGTTCTTTAGAATTTAAAAAAATTTATATCTAGGAATTTTTTATGTAACCATGGTATATGAATTTTTTATGTTAATTTTTCATCTCTTCGAATTTTATGATTAGAATTTTGTACACTGGAAACAGTATAAGAATTTTTTTATATAATTATTCTTAGAGGAGATTAAAGATTTAAGACCATAATTTATTTTTCCCAAAAGTTAAATTTAATTTGAAGATTGAAATTTTTTTGTGTGGAAAATTCCAATTTAATTAGGATTTATATTAATTTTTGGAGATCCTAATAAAAATCGAGAACCAACCCTTTGGGACAGGCCACCGGTCTTGGTGGGGCCACAGCCCTTGTGCTTGGGTAGGATGGGGCTGTGGCAACCCATGTCCAAGGCTGGACCACCCATGGCTGTAGGCTATGCCTGCAATCAAGGGTGGTCGTGACCCCCCCAGGGGCTACTAAGGCCCTAGGGTTATAGCCCATGGATACAGGTAAAGCTTGTAGCCTGGCGGGCTGCTGTGGCCCCCTGGGGGTGCAGCCCATGGCTGCAGCCCATGGCTGCAAGCGAAGCCTGCAACCTGGCAGGCTGCTACAACCCCCCATGGGGTGCAGCCCAACAGGGCTACACTTGGCCTCGCCATAGGCTACCAGCCCCCTCGGGGGCTGGGTGTGATAACCGGGAATTTTTAGATTCTCGAAGTAAATTAAAATTGTATGTATGTATCAATTTTAATAAATAAAATGTGAAAAAGTTTTGTTTTAATACTGTTGAGAATACTATGAAAATGTTCTGGCAGTGTTAAAGTGAGTGAGTTTGGAGATGGAAAATCTTATCGAGTAGAAATAGGGAGAGGGCTCGAAAATAAAGCCAAAAACCCTGAATAGTGTGCCATAGTGCACTAAAAGACAAACATTTATGATAATGAATTCTGGCCAAACGGAAGCAAAATAAAACAAACCGATCGCACCAGAGACGCCCGGAACCCACCTACGCAATTGCGGTAAAGTTCTGTTCGGTTTAACTTTCGGTCAAAAATTGACCATGAATTAATTCATATATTAATTGGATGATGTCAAGGTGGCATCATAAATATAATTTAGTTAATTAGCTTATTAAGGTTAATTTAATGTGGTAGGTAGCATTAAAGGCCAAGATTAAATGCTTTTAGGATCAATGGCCATGATCAAGCCAAAATGGCTTTGAAAAAAATTTTGAAAAAATGGAAAAATGGGGATCGACCACATGGAAAGAAGGCAGCACAAAAATTTTAATTTTGACCTCAAAAAGTTTGCATTTAAGCCTTTGGACAATTATATAATTGTTGGAAAAATTTGCTAAAAAGTTCCCATCCATTTGCCTATAAATTGGCATGAAAATTCATTTGGAAAAATTGAAAAAATTGGCCAAACTCTTGCTCTCCCAAAACCAAAAATCATTCCTCCATTTTAGCCGAAAATTTGACAAGTTTCATCACCAAATTAGCTTCCAATCCAAGCTTAAATTGAAAGGAATTGAAGTGATAAG
This sequence comes from Antiaris toxicaria, assembly GCA_035233585.1. NCBI lineage: Eukaryota > Viridiplantae > Streptophyta > Magnoliopsida > Rosales > Moraceae > Antiaris > Antiaris toxicaria. Next base: position 56,407,734 of record CP141153.1, read on the forward strand.
GTGAGTGACCATTTTGAAGAATTTTTCCTTGGTTTTATTCTTGCAAAATCCGTGGCACTATTGGTGTAGAAAACATTGAAAAATTTGATGTTTTGTTTGGTGTTATGATTGGTTTGATGTTAGGATGAATGAAGCATGATTTAGAACTAGGAAACAAGCAAAAAAAATTTTGCATGCTTTCCTATGAAAACCATGGCCTGTTAGGGGGAAAAATGTTGAGAAATTTTGGTGATTTGCTTTAATAGTTATGTTGGTTTGGTGCAATGTTTATTAAAGCATGAATTGGAATAATGAAACAAGCAAATTGATGCATGTTTCACACCAAGAATCCGTGGCCTATATGGGATAAAAATGAGAAAGTTTTGTGTTGAAAAATGATGAGAAATGTTGATAAAAACCCTAGGAATGAAAACAAAATTTTCTATGTTGGTTTAGCATGAAAATCTGTGGCTTAATGCTAGGGTTGGAATGAAAATTTTCTTAGGTTTTAATGATAATATGTACATTTGAAAACCTCAGAGTGATATGTGATAATTGTTTATGGTGATGAAAATTCCTTGGTGTTGTTTACCATGAGAAACCGAGGCTATAATTGGAAAAATTTGATGGATTTTGTGTTGTGTTTTGAATGATGTTAATGTGGAAATTTTTATACAAAGTTTAGTAACTTTATATAAAATAGGTCTCTGGTATAGTACATTGCAGGTATAAAGATTCTGAGACATACTTAACGCCAGGGAAACCTAAAAATACAAGCGGAAATATTGCTAAAATTTCTAAAATGACATAAGGGCATTCCGGGAAACGAGACGTAAAAAAATATTAGGCTCGGAAAGGAAATTGAGATGCCTCGGTGTGTTAGGTTTGATAATGAAAAACCAAACCTAAAAGGAATAGTAAACCGACCCTTTAATGACTAAAATGCCTAAAACGGGGAAAATTCACGTTAGGGATATTTTAGGAAACGAGGGGGAAAAATTAGATCGGGATAGGAAACCCAAACTCCTCGGGAACCGAGACTCGGAGATGGAATGAAAATTTTTTTAAGAGTAGTGAAATACCCATTTGATGCTCCAAAACGCTAGAAAAACGAAAAACGACCCCAAGTGTCAGATGAATAGTAATCGAGGGTCAGAAAAATGAATAATTGTGATTTTGTAGCAAATAAAACTGTAAAACAAATATAGAAGCCTAGCGAATATTATTTTATGATATTTGGGCTTAGAAAATTTGAGAAAAATGATAGAACAGAATAGTTACGGTCCCGAGACCCGTTAGGGGCAAAATGGTCATTTTGACCAAAAATTTTCGAAAGGCTCGGAAAGGACCGTAAAGGATCTAGAATGTCTTAAAGAAAATTCTAGAACCCAAAATAAAGATTTTAAAGTTAAAAATCTAAAATTTATGTAGTACACGGGTGTGTACTTTGAAACACGGCCGTGTAGAGTGAACCTGAGAGGTATATGGGCAACGACATAGGCATGTTGCAGACCGTGTACCACATAAAAAGTTGAAATATCATTATAAAATTTATCACAAAATGAATATGTCCAAAGTGATAATTAATGATGGGTATTAACAGACAATATTATGTTTGTAGGGACCCAAACTAGATATAAAACTGTGGAGGAGTTTCGGAAGTAGACATTATCGCAGTGGTGGTAAGTTCAAGCATTTTCATGTCTGTAATGTAAAATACTATAATATTTCCTCATGTACTAGTTGTACATTAACTGTTAAGCCCTATGGGAACTGGGGGATTAGTTAGTATAACATATCCCACATAATGAGAAAAAGAGAATATGTAAGACCTACGAGCAACAGAGATTGTTGACCTTAAGGTGGCTATTAGGGTCACTTGGTCAGGACTATAATTGAAAGATGGTAATAAAACCACCATTTAAGACGTACCGCCCCTCCAACGTTGTGGTGGAGGTTTTACAGGTCCTTTGGGGATATAATAATCGATACGGGTGATGAAGGACTGGAGAGGAAGAAGCTTTAGGGTCGTTCCCTAGGCCCTTCCAGTCAACACACAATAAACTATCAATATTACCACAATGAGCTCAAAATCAAAATACAAATAGAGAGAATAGTCAGCAATGTGATGAAAGCCATAATAGAGCATAATTGAGCATAACCGACACTAACACTAAGTGTAGTGGACTCGGTTAGGGTAATGTAAATAGTAACCGATTAGGGTAATAGTTACTATTCATCGATCAACGATCAAAGTTACTATTTATGATGAATAGTACTATTCATAGGAAATTGTATTTTTAATGTTTTTGGAATCTATGTGATTCTTACTAAGTATGTTTGAACTTATTGAGCCTGTTAGCTCATCAGTTTGTTCATGTTGCAGGTAAGAAACCTGTCCAATAGACTTCCTGGATGACGGCAAGATACGTGTGTGCCGATGGGATAGGGAATCCACTGTGGATTTGGTTCTGTCATAAGTTTTCCACTGAGCATCGAGAGAAAGTAAATTGAAGAGAATGTATTTTAGAAAAAAACAAAGTACATTTTTTGTCTATTTGTAAATTATGTTGTACTTCAAAAAGACAATTAAAAATTAGTATTATATTTTATATGGCTTTCATACTTGGCTTTCGTGAGAGAAAAGTATTTTGAAAAGAAAAAAAAATATATGGGCAAAATTTTAGGCCCTGAAATATGAGAGTTGAAAGAAAAAGTGTTTAAATGGTGACTTGAATTCGATGCATAGGCTGTCTTGGTCGACTACGGGGTTAGACCTCGGCGGTTTCACGTGGCTGGATTCGGGGGCGCCACACTGGGGCTACACAAGATGGTTGCAGGCTCTCGAGCCCTTGGGCCGATGGGTCGAAAGACAGAAAATTTCAATTTTTGAATTTGAGATTTAATTTTAAATCATGTATAAAAATATTTAATTGAAAATTTTAAATTTTTGGAATTACATATTATCATATATGAAGTTTAAATTGTTTAAAATTTGAATTTGAAATTTAAATTTGAAATTCAAATTTGAAATATGAATTTAAAATTTAATTTTTTAAAATTTGAATTTTAAATAATTCTTGGGATGAGAATTAAATGACGAGGCTACATGAAGATGGATACAAGAAGATGGAGCAAAAATTCAAGACCCAAAGAATGCTTTAGATGGAATTTTGTAATCTTTAATTTTTTTCTTTATTCTAGGATGGGACCATGACTTGGTTATTTAATTTTTCTGTCATTTATTTGTTCTGTGATATGTCATGGATGGATGAATACGTATTGATGGATGTTATGGATGCATATTTGATAACATGTCATATAAGACAGGTGAATGTTGCTCAAACTATATTGATCATACATATTTTATCAAAACTTGTATGTTTTCAAAATATTGAGTGGAAGAGGGTTTCAACAAACCCCACGACCTCCATTGTTGATCCATATATGAAAGCATGGTAACGCCTTGCATCAGTGCTGCCCTGACCACACCCCTCAGTAGGTGTTTACTACCGTCGGTATACTAAGTTGGATCTCCTATGTGGGAAACGTGTTCAGGCATGATTCTATTCATAACCACCCCTTGGTGGCTTGGTAGGACATGGATCAAATTACATAAACAATGGTTATACACTCAAGACTTGTTTAGTTATTAACCTTCCCTAGAAGCTCTGTTAGCTAAACTGGTGGCCAAAATAAGCGGTTATTAATATATGTCTTAACCTTGGAGGATTTAAGACAATATATATTAATTGGATGGGGTCCATGTTCGGGCTATTTATCCCATGACCACCCCTCGGTGGCTTGGGGCAATAGGTGCTGAGAATTATTGTTGCAATGCTATATGTTTTTTCAAGTTTCATGTAGGAATATACTCGTATGTTTTATTTGTTAAATTATCTCTATATTTGCTTGGGCTTTGTAATGATATTCTTGTATAATTTTATTTCAGTTTAAAATGTCATCGACACCCCTCATTTTAATATTTACTGAAAACAAACTAAAAGGCGATAATTATAAAGATTGGAAAAGAAATCTGCTAATAGTTCTCAACTACGAGAGACACAAGTTTGTACTGGACGGACTATGCCCACTTGGGCCCAAACCTGACACACTACTTGAGGAGGTCCCAGTTGCCTATACTCGTTGGAAAGAATCTAATGAGATAGTTCAATGTTACATTTTTGCTAGCATGACGAGTGCTTAGCAAAAGCAACATGAAACTTAGCAAGTTGCTAGGGAGATCTTGGAAAACTTGGAGGACATGTTCGGAGGCCAAGAAAAATTAGCTCAACAGTCTGCCATTACTTGTATCATGAACTTTAGGTAGAAGGCAATTACTCCGATGAAGGATCACATGATCACTCTTTTGGGATTCTTTGCTGAGACTGCCGAAAATGGTGCTAAGTTGGACTACAACACCCAGATCGAGATAGCGTTTAAAACTCTGTCAAAGGATTTTGTGAGGTTTAAATCTGCATATAATCTAGCGACAAGAGAATTAGGACTCACCGAGCTCATGAAGTAACTCCAAGCTTATGAGCACGTGATCAAAGATGGGGATGCCGTCCAACCTAGGGGAGAGGCTAACTTGGTGAAATCTTCCAAACCCTCTGGGAAAAAGAAGAATCCAAAGAAGAAGCAAGTAGCTTCCAATTCTTCTATTCCTCCTATCTCGGATGGGAAGAAAAAGAAGAAGAACAAGAAGCCCAGAGACCCTAGAAAGTCCAAGTACTTCCACTGTGAGAAGGTAGGTCACTTCAAGAAGGCTTACGGTGAATTTCTAGCCACCAAGGGCAAGGAAGGTAAGGAACTTCATTATTTAGAAGCATGTATGGTGGAAGAATTGAAAGACACTTGGGTCATTGATTTAGGCACCACTAATCATATTTGTGTTTCTTTGCAGGGTTTGTGGAAACAAGAAGTCTACATGATAGGAGCCTCTAGTTGCGGATTGGAGATGGTAGCTTGGTGGTAACTAAAGCAGTAGGAGATTTTTGCCTTTATTTTGATGAATTTAGGTTTATTTTATTAAAAGACTGTTTTTATGTTCCTAATTTTAGGAAAAACCTTATATCGATAGCTTGTTTAATAAGAAATTCTTATTCTATTTCTTTTACTAAAAGAGTTGATATTCATGAAGATAAGTCTTTTATCTGTTTTGAATGGATAGATGGAAACCTATATTTGATCAAACCAAAGATGTACTCATTGCTTGATACCAAATTAACTAATAACTTTAAAAGGTTGAATGTTTCTTACTCTAACAAGGTGTATCTTTGGCATTCAAGATTTGGTCATACTAATCAGGATAGGATTCAAAGATTGGTGAAGGACGATCCTTTGGATTCTCTGAAGAAGGTACGTCTTCCTCAATGTGAGTCTTGTTTTGAGGGTAAGATAACTAAGAGGTCTTTTAGAGCTAAGGGTACAAGGGCTCAGGAACTCTTAGAAATTGTGCACACCGATGTATGTAAGCCCATGAATGTTGTAGCACAAGGAGGGTTTGAGTATTATGTCTCCTTTATAGACGATTATTTGAGGTATGGATATGTGTACCTGATGCACCGCAAAAGTGAAACCTTTGACAAATTCAAAGTTATTGTACGGAAGTGGAAAAGCTATTGGGTAAATCCATAAAGATACTTCGATCAGATCGAGGTGACGAATACCACTTTGATGAATTTCTACGACATCTTGTAGAGAATGGGATATTATCCTAATTGATTGTACCTGGTACTCTACAATAGAATGGTGTAGCTGAAAGAAGAAACAGGACCTTATTAGATATGGTACGGTCCATGATGAGTTATTTAATGCTGCTGTTATCATTCTGGGGATATGCATTACAAACGACGTGCTATATTCTGAACCAAGTTCCAAGTAAGTTAAATCCTAAGACTCCATATGAATTGTGGCGTGGTAGAAAGCCCTCCCTTAAACATATGAGAATATGGGGCCCGACACATGTACTGGATGGGGATGTGAAGAAGTTGGAACCAAGATCGTAGTTATGCATGTTTGTAGGGTATCCTAAGGGAACTAAGAGAGGTCTGTTCTGCAACCCAAAAGAACAAAAAGTCATTGTATCAACCCATGTAACATTCTTGGAGGAAAGTCATATGAATGACTTTAAGCCTCGAAGCAAAGTGATGTTGAGGAGTTATCGGGTGATAAAACTACTCCACAGGTTTTAGTCTTGGACGTAAGTCCGAGTTCCAATGAAAGACCTGCAAACAATGAATAGTTTAGGGTACTTCGTCGTAATATGAGGGTTTCTAGGAAACCTAATTTCCTCATGTATGATGTTGAGGTGTACCAGGCCGAGGCTCATGAGCATGAAGATGATCCGGTCACTTATGATGAAGCTATAAATGATGTTGATTCCAAATCTTGAAAACAGGCCATGAACAATGAGATGGATTCTATGAAGTCCAACTCTGTTTAGGAACTTATGGATCTACCAGATGGGATAAAACTTATTAGATACAAGTGGGTCTACAAAAAAAAAAAAAAGAAGGATGTGAAAGGGAGAGTTGAAAGTTTCAAGGCTAGACGTGTGGTAAAGGGATACACGCAAAAGACTGGAATTGATTACGATGAAACCTTTTCACCTGTTGTTATGTTAAAGTCTATCTGCATTCTTTTGTCCGTTGTTGCGGCTCTCGATTATGAGATTTGGCAAATGGACATCAAGATAGTATTCTTGAATGACCATCTTGAGGAAAGTATCTATATGATATAGCCCAAAGGGTTCGTGGTAAAAGGCCAAGAAAGAAAAGTCTACAAGTTGCTTAGATCCATTTATGGATTAAAGCAAGCATCCGGTTCATGGAACTAAAGATTTGATCAAGTGATCAAAATATTCAGTTTTAAGCAGAACGTTGATGAATCTTGTGTTTATAAATGTATTAAGGTAGAAAAGTGGTCTTTCTAGTGCTCTATATCAATGATATACTGCTCATTGAAAATGATGTAGGAAATCTATTATCAGTCAAACTTTGGCTGCACCAACAGTTTGATATGAAGGACTTGGGAGAAGCTAATTATGTTCTAGGCATTCGTCTCTTTAGAGATCGAAAGAATAAAATGATAGCATTATCCGAGACTTCATACATAGATAAGATAGTTGACAAGTATGCAATACAATAGGTAAAGAAAGGTTCATAACCTTCCATTGTCGCTCTAACTCTTTCATTGGATGATTGTCCTAAGATATTGAAAGAAAGAGAGTGTATGAGTAAAGTCCCTTATGCATCCGCTGTGGGTAGCCTTATGTATGCTATGCTTTGCACTTGCCTGGATATATGTTTTACAGTAGGTATGATGAGTCGATATCAAGCAAATCCTTGAATCAAGCACTGGTAAGTAGTAAAACATATACTCAAGTATCTTAAGAGAATGAGGGATTATATACTGGTATATTCTACAGGGACCTAACACCCGTAGGATACACAGACTCAGATTTCCAAACTTGCAAGGATTCAAGGAAATCGACATCAGGATTATTGTTCTTACTTGGAGGAGGCGCTATTGTGTGGAGGAGCGTGAAATAGGGTTGCACGGCTGACTCTACAATGGAGGCTAAGTATGTGGTTGCAGTTGAAGCATCTAAGGAATCAGTTTGGCTCCATAAGTTCTTTAGAGACCTTGAGGTCATTCTAGGTGTTGACAAGCCTATCACACTCTATTGTGATAATAGTGCGGCTATTGCCAACACTAGGGAATCTTGGCACCATAAGAGGACAAAGCATATAGATCAGAGGTATTACATAATAAGAGGGTATGTGGAGACAGGACTAGTGGATGTATATAAGGTGCATCCGAGGACAACATTGCCGACCCTTTTACTCAGACTTTAGTGGCTAGAAGCTTTGAGAGGCATGTTAAGGCGATGAGGATGCAAAACATGGCACATCTACTGGCTTAGGGCAAGTAGGAGATTGTTAGAAAATGCCGAAGCATGAAAGATATTTTGATGTATATCATTTATTTTGAACTGGATAATAAAATTATATTTAAAGGTTATTTATTATATTATTGTATGTCCTCATTTTATTTAAATATTAAAGTAAATGTAAGCAAATATGGCTCACTGATTGCTTGTGTTAAACTGTTAGAATGTTGCACATAATGGACTTTTGTATACGAAAAGACAATGTTCTACAGTAAGTAGTCTAAATTATGGTCTGCAGTTTATAGGGTTAGCTCAAGCATCTAACTCATGTTAAGACTATTATGTTGTCTAAAGCCATGGTGGGGACGGTTTGTATTGATTGTCCGGAGCATAGACTTTCGAGTAGAGACATAGATATGTTGCTTGGTGGTGACATATTAGAACAGGACTAAAGCGTGATTGATTTGCGTATTCTGCTATGCGTGGATCATTCTGCTTTTGATGTTCATTATGCAATAACCTTAATCCTGAGTACATGAACTACTTCATGTATATGACTTGTGTACTTTGATGTTCCAATGGCTAAAGCGTCTCAGAGGTAGTAAGCTTATAGATCGGTTTATTGGGTGCATAACTTATATACAATAGAGGGTTTGTTTACAGATATTAGAATCATAGCTCTAACAAGGAATTAAGGGTATTCTCTTAAAGGCATTATACTAGATGTGAAAATGGACAAGGCCTTGGGTCATCTGCTAGGTGGATGACTTCTTGTTCACAGATGATGAATAATCATTTTCTTATTCGGTAGTATAATGAAACTTTAAGATAGCTTGATCAGTAGGTTAAACTTACTTTGACCTAAGGCTAATCATGGATATCATATGAGGGTTTTGCATACATGACAAAGTCATTGGACAATAGCTTGTCATAGGCTTTCATAATATGGTATATAATTGGGAGTTTAGTTTCAGGTTTATAGTGGTATGGCTCTAAAATTAGTGATCATATGATTGAGTTATTCGATACAGAATGATGATCACATAGATTCACGGGAGCTCGATTATATATGTCTAAGTGGTCCCTCTACTGGCTCCATATAATTCCTTAACGGAAGGCAAATTGATCAGGGTATACTTATTGGCTTGTTGTCATGCATGGATGTAGGTGGAAGACAAGATTCTCTCTTGTTGAATTCGAAATTTGTTTTAGATAAGAGATTACATAATTATTCAAATTCCAAATAAAGTTGCTATGATTTTATTTGAATTTGAATTGGAGTTGTGGAAAATTATCCATGAGGGTAAAATTTGAAATACAAGTTATTTGTGGAGTTTGAAATTTGAAATTTAAATTTTGAATTTGAAATTTGAATTTGAAATTTAAATTTGAAATTTGTAGTTAAAGTTTGAATTTTGAAATTTGAACTTTGAAATTTGAATTCAAATTTTGAATCACAAATCAAGTGGTAACTGAATTTTGTTGTGGATAATTCCACATGGTAAATTCGGTTTTCTTGTGGATAAGAGAGAGGAAGATCTTATTTGAATCCTACTTGAATTTTGAATCCTAATCCCTTTGGATGTGGTCGAATTTGTTGAAGGGATCACACCATAGAGGGATTTAGTTTTTATGGATAAGGATGAAGGAGAATTCAAGTCACAATCCTATTTGAATTTTCAATCTCTCCCTCATGTGGTGCAGCCGAATTTCTCTATGGATACCAGCCGAATTTCTCTATGGATAATGCTAAGGAAGAATTAGTTTTTTGTGGATAAGAGTGAGATAAAATTCAAGATAAAAATCCTGTTTGAATTTTGAATACAAATCTTTCCCAGTGTGGCTAAAATTGATCATGATCTTGGCCTAAGGAAAAATTCAGATTTTGTGTGGAAAAGAGAGAGAAAATCTTCTCTTAGTCCAATTCAAATTTAAGGTATCACCTCATGTAAAACTATAAATAGGGGTCCTACCATTCCAGTTTTCTAAGACTACAGACTCTCAGGTGACCAGGCTGATTGTTGCACTAATCACCGTGATTATAAGTTCTTAAAGAGATATGGGTGATTGGAAGAAGATTAGTAGTGCTAGTATACCGATCAAGGATCTGAGTGCCCATATACTCTGTCATCCAGGAATTGGAAAATAGTAGAGAAGGCTAGTTGGTTGAAGCCCTCCAGTCATTCTCTTCTTGCATTCTTAGTGTCCTCTAAAGGTATAAATTTATTATTGTTAGTTTATTGTATACGACATCACGAGATACTTAAGGATCTTTAAAAATTTTTGTAATTCCGATGTGCTATTTTTTTGTCATTTTCTTTCTTACATCCTCCTCCATAGGTCAAGGTCATGATTGAGGATCCTGAGAAGCATGACAGAGAGCCTCGACCCGATAGCTTGTGAAGAAACTCTGAGGACACAGCAAGCCGGGAAGACTAAGAATGTGGTTGGGAGTGAATGAACCCGTTCGAGCATACAGGGACTTAGGAAACTAAACCCAATGCACGCAATAGACTAGAACGGTCCACGAACACCCTAATGTGGGCATATGTTCGCCAAGAAGTAGGCACAGCATGATAACACGTTGGCATGTACATGAACTTCAGTCTTTGATAGGCTGGGCCATCGATTGCTCAGCACCTAGACCTCCAAGAACATTCAACAAGTTGGGTCCTGGCAAGTCATGCTAAGTAGTTAACGCCACACGAGAATCACGACCAAATAGCCTAACTATAACAGCAAGTAGACTTACAGATGAACCAAAGATATGCCTAAAGTCTACCAGTAGAATTAACCCCCACTTACACCAGAAATAATGGAAGCTCCATACTAAGAGAGATTCAAGATGCCAGCTATAGCAGCATATGACAGCACCACAGATACTAATGAGCACTTAGAGAACTATTAGATGCAAATGCTTATGCAGAATGGCAATGAGGCTGCTCTGTGCAAGTTATTTTTTTTAACGCTGCCAAGCATTGTTTGGCAATGGTATAGATGACTTATCTGGGATACATCAGCTCTTTTCACTAGCTTTCTAAAGCCTTTTCATTAGCATTCTTGAATGATAAAACCAGAAAGAACGAAACCTCCTACTTGTATCAGATTAAGCAGGGCAAAGATAAACCCTTGAAAGATTACCTTAACATGTTCGACAAGGCTATTATGCAAGTCAAGATTTATGTTAATGCTACCTTTATCGATGCCTTTAGTGAAAGGGTAAAGGATGAAAAATTATTATGTTCCATCACATATGACACACTCCCATCTTTTGCTCATCTACAAGGTATCGCCCAAAAGCATTCTGGTGTTGAAAAGTACGTCAGAGGGTGACACGGTGCTAGGGAGACCAATAAAGTTGGGGTGAAAAAAAGAAAAAGGAGGGTGTCGGGTTATATTCTACGCTTGCTAGGTATAAGAATCCAAAACAGGACAAAACTCTGATGTGAAGACCCTTGCTGGGAAGTTTCAAGAAGATACCCCATGGTCACCTTTATTGACCATGTACTGAATCAGATCAGTGGTAGTGGGCTCCTAAGGGACCCACCACTACTCAGGTTTGATAAGACAAGAGGAATCAAAGTAAGTATTGTAACTTTCACAAGGATGTGGGGCACAATATAAAAGACTATATACAAATCTGAGACCAGATCAAGGCACTTGTCCTTGAGGGGCACTATGAGAGTTTATGGAGCATGTACTAGCACCAGTCTGAAAGTATACTAAGTAGGGCGGCCAAGAAGACTGACCACTAAGGCCCCCCACCCCTCAGGGGCAAGAGGTGGCGAAGAAAACCTATAGACCAGGCTAACCATGTGGTCACGACCATATTTGGCAAGGTAGCCACTGGGGATACCTCGAGTGGATGATGCATGTATGTGGTTTCCTAAGAGACCCACCACTACTCAAGTCTGATAGGATAAAGAGGAATTAGAGTAGGTATTGTAACTTCCACAGGGATATGGGGCACAATACAAAAGGCTGTATATAACTTCGAGACTAGATCAAGGCACTTATCTGTGAGTGGCACCTATGAGAGTTTGTGGAGCATGTCCTAGCACCAGTTTGAAGGTATCCTAAATAGGGCAACCAAAAAGACCAACCACTAAGGCCCCCTACCCCCAGGGATAGGAGGTGGCGGAGCAAAACCTATAGGGCAGGTTGACCATGTGGTCACGACTATATTTGGCGGGGCAACCATCGGGGATACCTTGAGTGAGTGACACACATATGCTAGGGAAGCTTGGCAAGTGATGCAAGGTGGGTACATTAACATGGCAATGTACATAGCTAAGATTTCTTGGCATGAAAGTATGCCAATCACATTTACAGAAGAAGATGCCAACAAGCTCCTATACCCCTATAAAAATACCCTGGACAGAAAGGTCCAAATTACTAACAACATCATCCTTTAAGTCCTAGTAGACAATGGGAATTCGACGGACATCCTATTCATGAGTGCCTTTAATAGGATGAAGGTCACAGGAGTAGCTCTGAAACCAATGTTGACCTTTCTATATGGCTTTGTTAGGGACTACGTCTAAGCAGCTGGTCTGATCGACTTGCTAGTCATGATAGGAGATGGTGTGGAGAAGGTCACTTGCATGGTCGAGTCCATTATGGTAGACAAGCTATCAGTGTACAACATCATACTTGGTAGACTAACTATGAACATGCTAAAGGTGATCATCTTAATTTACCACCTTGCTATGAAGTTCCCCACACCTACACGTGTAAGGATCTTCAAGGGGGACCAAAGTAGTGCCAGGGACTATTATGTCTAAGCAGTGAACAAAGTTTATTGAGCCGCCTCTATATCTGTCATCTTCAAAATCGATGACATAAAGTTCCCCACAAGAATGGTGAAAAAGTTAGACGACTTAAACTCTAGAATATCAGAGGGGGAATCTCATGCTTTATTGGTAGAGGACTTCATGTTCTTCTTCCTTGACGTTGAACACCCTGAACATACTGTCCAACTGGGATCTTGACTCTAATCGGAGACCAAAGAAGACATGAAGGCATTCATGAAGACATTTATGTCTTCATGAAGACATGAGGACCAGAGAAGACAAGGATTTTTTTGCTTGGTTGCATGAAGACATGCCAGGCATTGACTCTTCTATCGTGTGTCATCAACTCCATGTGAATCCTAGGTTTAAGTTGGTAGTGCATGAGATGAGAGCTTTCAACCTAGTATGCTATGCGATAATCAACTAAGAAATGAAAAAGCTCCTTGACGCCAATTTCATTTGGGAAGTAAACTACCAGGAATGGTGTGCAAACATGGTGCCCGTTGAGAAGGCCAATGGAAAATGGTGAGTTTGTATTGATTATATAGACTTGAATAAAGGCATGATTGAAAGACCACTTTCCTCTACCCTATATCAACTAACTTGTGGATGTCACGGTAGGACATAAGTTGCTAAGCTCCATGGATGCATATTTGGGGTATAATCAAATCTTGATGGGTAAAGCCAACTAGGCCAAGATAGCTTTCACCACAAACCAGAGAATTTACTATTACTAAGTAATGCCTTTTAGGCTGAAGAATGCTAGAGCAACATATCAGAGGCTTATGGACAAGATATTTATGGGGTAGATTGGAAAGAAAATGGAAGTATATATGGATGACATGCTCATGAAAAGGAAGAATGCTACCTGGCATATGGAGGACCTGAAAGAGTGCTTCTAGATACTCTGTAAGTGTAGAATGAAGTTAAACCCCAGGAAATATGCCTTCATGGTGGAGTTTGGGAAATTCCTTGGGTTCATGGTGAATAATCTAAGGATAGAGGTCAACCTTGTAAAAACCCAAGCAGTTATTAACTTGTATTCTTTGTAATATGTCAAGGAGGTGCAGAAACTAACTGGGATGATTATGGCTCTATCCTAGTTTATGGCTCAAGCAATAGATAGGTGCCACCCTTTCTTCCAGACCTCGAAGGAAGCTGTGAAAGGGAAGAATGTCAAGGTTTGAAAGCCAACTTGGTAAGCCCATCATTACTGGTTAAGCTGACCAAAAGTGAAACCCTATACCTCTACTTGGCATTTCTGATAAGGTTGTGAGTACCGTTTTGGTTTGCCAGGATGGAAGAACCAAGTGCCTGATGTATTATAACAGCAAAACATTCCAAGGTGTGGAAGAAAGGTATACTTTGTTGGAGAAGTTTGCACTTGCTCTGGTGACTGTTGTTCAAAAGCTCAGGTTGTACTTTTAGGAGTACCCTATTAAAGTACTTACCAGCTACCTATTACGACAGGTCTTACAAAACCATGAGTTATTAGGAAGACTTGCTAAGTGGTCGATCAAGTTGAGTGAATTTGAGATCAAGTACATGCCTCAGACTATCATCAAGGCCCAAGTCCTAGCAGACTTCCTAGCAGAATTCACTAACTTGCCAGGTGCAAATAATAGATCTGTGGAAAAATTGGTGCAAGCCGTACTAGAGCAACCTTTTTGGTAGATGGATACAAGATGAGTTATGCACTGCGGTTCAAGTTTAGAGCTTTCAACAATGAGTTTGAGTACGAGGCTATGATTATGAGGCTTGAGTTAGGAATAGATGATATTAAGGTCTTCAGTAAATCAATGCTAGTCATGAGCTAGGTTTTTGGGTAGATTTAAACAAAAAAAGAGACGATGGTGGAACACTAGAAGGTGGTACTAGGATTACAAAGGCAATTTTAGAGCCATCGGGTAGAACGTGTACCTAGGAACCAGAACAATGAAGTAGATGCGCTCATTCGCTTGGCTTCTGGACTAAAAGATAAGAACCTAGTATTCATCCCTATAGAAAAACTAGAGTCGCCTAGCATCGAGGTAACTAAGCAGGTCCATTGCACTTTTAATGGTCAAGGGACTTAGATGGACCATATAGTTTGATGCCTTACTTCTACCATGATCCTAAAAGATCGAGAAGAAGCTGAAGAGTGAAAATCTCTTTAGCAAGATACATGGTGCCTAATGAAAAACTTTATCAGAAAGGTTATTCGGCTCCCCTTCAGCGTTACATAGGACCAGAAGAGGCCAAGTACATAATGGAAGAAATTCATAGTGAGGTGTATAGTAACCACTCAGGTGGTCGGTCGTTATCCCTTAAGTGTCTCCAGCAGGGTACTATTGGCATACCATGGATGCTGACATAAAAGAGTTTATGCAAAAATATGCCAAGCGCTAGTACTTTGCTCGAATGGTAGGTTGCCATTGTTAGGAAATATCCTAAGCGTGAAAAACATTTTGATGTATTTCATTTATTTTGAATTGGATAATAAAATTATATAGAGATTATTCATTACATTGCTGTTTATCCTTATTCTATTTATATGTTAAAGTAAATTTAAGCAAATATGGCTCACTGACTACTTGTGTTAAAACTATTAAAACGTTGCATGCAATGGACTTTTGTATGCGAGAAGACAATGTTCTAAAGTAAGCAGTCTAAATCATGGTTCATAATCTATAAGGTTAGACTGAGTATCTAACTCATGTTAAGACTATTATGTTGTCTAAAGTCATGGTGGGGATGGTTTGTCTTGACTATCCAGAGCATAGACTCCCGAGTAGAGACATAGATATATTGCTTGGTGGTGACATATTGGACTGGGACTAAAGCATGATTAATCTATGTAGTCTGCTATGAGTGGATCAATTTGCTTTTGACATTTATTATAAAATAACCTTAATCCTGAGTAAATGAACTACTTCATGTATATGACTTGTGTACTTTGTTGTTCCAATGGCTAAAGCGTCTTAGAGGTAGTAAGCTTATAGACCGATTCGTTGGGTGCATGAGTTAATTCGGTGTTTAGTAATAAGTACATCTTTGGTTTGATTAAATATAGGTTTCTATCCATTTATCCAGAACAACTAAAAGACTTATTTTTATGAATAACTCTTTTAGTAAAAGAAATTGAATAAGAATCTCTTATTAAACAAGCTACCGATATAAGGTTCCTCCTAAAATTAGGAACATAAAAACAATCTTTCAATAAGATAAACCTAAATTCATCAAAATAAAGGTCACATCTCCACTACTTTAACAACCACCAAGCTACTGTTTCCAGTCCGCAACGAGAGACTCCTATTATGTAGCTTTTCATTTCAACGAACCCCTGTAGAGAAACATAAACATGATTAGTAACACCCGAATCAATGACCTAAGTGTCTTTTGATTCTGCCACCAAACACCCTTCTAAATAATGAAGTTCCTTACCTTCCTTACCCTTGGCGGCTAGGAATTCCTGATAAGCCTTCTTGAAGTGACCTACCTTCCCACAGTGGAAGCACTTGGACTTTAAAGGTCCCTGGGCTTCTTGTTCTTCTTTTTTTTCTTCCCATCCAAGATAGGAAGAATAGAAGAACTAGAAGCTGCTTGCTTCTTCCTTTTCCTAGAGGGTTTGGAAGATTCTGCCAGGTTGGCCTCTCCTTTAGGTTAGACCGCATCCCCATCCTTGATTATGTACTCATAAGCTTGGAGTTGCTTCATTAGCTCGGTGAGTCCTAACTCCCTTGTCACTAGATTGTATGCTGCCTTAAACCCCACAAAATCCTTTGATAGAGTTTTAAATACTATCTCAATTTGGATGTTGTAGTCCAGCTCAGCACCATTGGTAGCCTCAGCAAAGAATCCCGTAAGAGTGATCATATGGTCCTTCACCGGAGTACCTGCCTTCTGCTTAGAGTTCATGATACCAGTGATGGCAGACTGTCAAGCTAATTTTTCTTGGCCTCCAAACATGTCCTTCAAATTTTCCATGATCTCCCTAACAACTTGGTAAGTCTCATGCTGCTTTTGTAAAGCACTCATCATGCTAGCAAGAATGTAGTACCGAGCTATCTTATTAGATTCTCTCCAACGAGTATAGGCAACAGAGACATCCTCAAGTGGCATGTCAGGTTTGGGTCCAAGTGGGTATGGTTCGTCTACTACAAACTTGTGTTCCTCACAGCTGAGAACTATTAGCAGATTTCTTTTCCAGTCTTTATAATTATCGCCATTTAGTTTGTTTTCAATGAGTATTGAAGTGAAAGGTGTTGGTGACATTTTGAAATGAAATAAAATTATACAAGAATATCATTACAAAGCCCAAGCAAATATCAAAAGAATTTAGTAAATAAAATATACGAGGTGTTTCTACATGAAAATTGAAAAGAACATGTAGCATTACAATAGTAATTCTCAGCACCTATTGTCCCAAGCCACCAAGGGGTGGTCATGGGACAAATAGCCGGAATATAGACCTTGTCCAATTAATATATGTTGCCTTAAATCCTCCAAGGTTAAGACATATATTAATAACCCCTTATTTTGGCCACCAGTTTAGCTAACAGAGCTATAGGGAAGGTTAATAACTAAACGAGTCTTGAGTGTATAACCATTATTTATATAGCTCGATCCATGTCCTACTAAGCCACTGAGCCTGAACACGTTTTCCACATAGGAGATCCAATCTAGTATACTAGTAACGGTAAACATCTACTGAGGGGTGTGGTCAAGGCAGAACTGATGTGAGGCATTACCATATTTTCATATATGGGTCAACAATGGAGGCCGTGGGTTTTGTTTAAAACTCTCTTCCACTCAATATTTTGAAAAACATGCAAGTTTTGAAAAAATATGTATGATCAATATAGTTTGAGCGGTATTCACCTATCCTATATGACATGTTATCAAATATACATCTAAAACATCCATCAATACATATTCATCCATTCATGACATATCATGAAAAAATATATGATGGAAAAACTTTAAATAACCAAGCCATGGTCCCATCCTAGAATAAAGAAAAAATTAAAGATTACAAAATTCTATCTAAAGCATTCTTTAGGTCTTGAATTTTGCTCCATCTTCTTGTATCCATTTTCATGTAGACTCTTCATTTATTTCTCATCCTAAGAATTATTTAAAATTCAAATTTCAAAAAATTTAAATTTCAAATTCAAATTTTAAACAGTTTAAATTTCATGTATAATAATATGTAATTTCAAAAAAAATTTCAAATTTTCAATTAAATATTTTTATACATGATTTAATATTAAATCCCAAATTCAAAAAATTAAAATTTTTCGTTTTTTGGCCCCTCGGCCCACAGGCCCAAGAGCCCGCAGCCATCATGGGCAGCCCCAGCCCCCGAGGGGGCTGGCAGCCCACAGCCAGGTTGGGTGCAGCCCTGCTGGGCTACAAGCTCAACCTGTAGCCATGGGTTGCACCCCCTGGGGCGTTGCCATAGCCTGCAGCCATGGGCTGCACCCCTAAGGGGGCCATAGCAACCAACTAGGTTGCAGGCAACACTTACAGCCATGGGCTATAGCCCTGGGGCCTTAACAGCCCCTGGAGGGGCCACGGCCACCCCTGGCTGCAGGCATAGCTTGCGGCCGTGGGTGGTCCAGTTTTGGACAGGGGCTGTCGTAGCCTCATCCTACCCGAGGACAGGGGCTGCAGCCCCACCAAGGTCGGTGGCCAGTCCCGAAGGGTCGATTTTCGATTTTCATGTCATATTCCAATTTACCTATTAGAATCTCCAAAAATTAATTTGAATCCTAATTAAATTGAAATTTTCCACACACAAAATAATTTCAATCTTCAAATTAAATTTAACTTTTGAAAAAAATAAATTATGATCTTCAATCTTCAATCTCCTCCAAGATTAATTACATAAAAAATTCCTATGCCGTTTTCGGTATACAAAATTCTAATCATAAAAATTCTAAGAGACGAAAAATAAAATCTATGGGAAAATTACGGTGATAATAGACTACTCTCATGGTTACATGAAAAATCCTAAATATAATTTTTTTAAATTCTAAGAAACTATAACCGGCAAAAAATAAGCATGCTTATAATAATTTTAAAAAATTAAAATAACATACTTCATACATAATCTATGATAACAACATAAAGGAATCTTAGAATGCTATTATCTAAATATCAAATCCATACATTAAAGAGACTAAGCAATTGTCTAATTTGTATATATGACATAATCACGAGTTGACTCTGATACCAATTGTAGGAAAAATCTATCAGAGTGGTCTAGTAGAATTACAAAAAATTTTTAAAGATTGTTAAATATCTCGTGATGTCATTTACAATAAACTAACAATAACATATTTATACCTTCAGAGGACGCCAAGAATGCAGGAGGTGAATGACTGAAGGGTTTCAACTAACTAATCTTCTCTACTATTCTCTAATTCCTGGATGGCAGAGTGTGTGGGAACTCAGATCCTTGATTGGTATACTAGCACTGCTAGTCTTCTTCCGACCACCCATATCTCTTTAAGAACTTATCATCATAGTGATTTGTGTAACAATAAGCCTGCTCATCTGAGAGTATATGGTTTGAGAGAACTGGAGTGGTAGGACCCCTATTTATAGTTTTGCATGAGGTGATCCCTTGAATTTGAATTGGACCAAGAGAAGATTTTCTCTCTCTTTTGCACACGAAATCCAAATTCTCTATAGGCCAAAAACATGGGAAGATTTGGCGACCCTTAGAAGATTTTGTATTCAAAATTCAAACAGGATTTTAACTTGAATTTTATCTCCTCATTTATCCACTAAAATCGATTTCTCCAAGGCCAAAAAAAACATGGCTAGATTCAGCTGTTCAAGTGTGAGGAGAATCAAAATTCAAATAGGATTTTTTAATTTGAATTTCATCTCACCCTTATCCACAAAAACTGATTCTCTCTTAGGCATTATCCATAGAGAAATTCGGCCACTCCATGTGAGGGAGAGATTCAAAATTCAAAAACGATTGAAACTTGAATTTTTCTCTCATCCTTATCCACAAAAAAAAAAAAAAAAAAAAAATCGATTCTCTTCTTAATGGATATGGCTAAAGAAATTCGGACACTTTATGCAAGGAATGAGGATTCAAAATTCAAGTAGAATTTAAACAAGATCTTCCTCTCCCTTATCCACAAGAAAACTGAATTTGCCTTGTGGATTTATCCACAATAAAATTCGGTTACCATTTGATTTGTGATTCAAAATTTGAATTCAAATTTCAAAGTTTATATTTCAAAAATTCAAACTTCAAATACAAATTTTAAATTTAAATTTCAAATACAAATTTCAAATTTAAATTTCAAATTCAAATATCAAATTCAAATTTCAAATTCAAAATTTAAATATCAAATATCAAATTTCAAATTCAAATTTTAAACTCCACAAAAAACTTGTATTTCAAATTTTTGCCCTTATAAATAATTTTCCACAACTCAAATTTAAATTCAAATACAATCATGGAAACTTTATTTGGAATTCAAATAATTGTGTAATCTCTTATCTAAAACAAAATTCAAATTTAACGGGAGAGAATCTTGTCTTTCACCCTTATCCTCTGTGGACACCACCTATATCCATGCAAGACAACAAGCTAATAAGTATACCCCGATTAATTTGCCATCCGTTAAGGAATTATGTGGAGCTAGTAGAGGGACCACTTGGACATATATAATTAAGCTCCCGTGAATCCATGTGATCATCGTTTTGTACCGAACAACTCAATCATATGACCACTAATTTCAGAGTCACACTACTATAAACCTGAAACTAAACTCCCAATTGTATACCGTATTATGAAAGCCTATGACAAGCTATTGTCCAATGACCTTGTCGTGTATGCAAAACCCTCATATGATATCCATGATCAGCCTTAGGTCAAAATCTGTTCAGTCTATTGATCAAGCTATCTTAAAGTTCCATTATACTACTGAATAAGAAAATGATTATTCACCATAAATGAATAAGAAGTCATCTGCCTAACAGATGACCCAAGGCTTTATCCATTTTCACATCCAGTATAATGCCTTTAAGAAAATACCCTTAACTCCTTATTAGAACTATGATTCCAATATCTATAAGCAAACCCTCCATCGTATACAAGTCATGCACCCAACGAACCGGTCTATAAGCTTACTACCTCTGAGACGCTTTAACCATTAGAACATCAAAGTACACAAGTCATATACATGAAGTAGTTCATTTATTCAGGATTAAGGTTTTTGCATAATAAATGTCAAAAGCAGATTAATCCACTCATAGCGGACTACACAGATCAATCACACTTTAGTCCCGATCCAATATGTCACCACCAAACAACATATCTATGTCTCTACTCGGAAGTCTGTGCTCTGGACAATCAAGAAAAACCGTCTCCACTATGGCTTTAGACAACATAATAGTCTTAACTTGAGTTAGATGCTCAGTCTTACCCCATAGGCTATGGACCATAATTAAACTGCTTATTTTAGAATATTATCTTCTAGCATACAAAAGTCCATTGCATGCAACATTTTAACAGTTTAACACAAGCAGTCAGTAAGTCATATTTGCTTACATTTACTTTAACATGTAAATAGAATGAGGATAAATAATAATGTAATGAATAACCTCTAAATATAATTTTATTATCTAGTTCAAAATAAATGAAATACATTAAAATGTCTTTTATACTTAGGGCATATCCTAACATTATCAAATATGCGTACAAACATCCATCAACACATTTTCATTCATCCATGACAAAACATAGAATAAATAAATGAAGGGAAAATTAAATAAACTAGCCATGTTCCCATCCTAGAAAAAAGAAAAAGAAAAATTACAAAATTACATCCAAAGCATTCTTTGGATCTTGAATTTTGCTTCATCTTTGCATATCTATCTTTATGTATCTCCTCCATTTATTTCTCATCCCACGTATTCTTTAAAATTTAAATTTTGAAAAATTCAAATTTTAAATGATTTTAAATCTCATGCATAACTATATGTAATTTCAAATTTAATTAAAATTGCATATCTTTATATACAATATAAAATTAAATCTTAAATTTTAATAATTGAAATTAAGAATTCCTAAAAAATCTTAGGTCAGGGCTCTACCACACCACCCCATAGGCTCGTGCCTATGGGGCCCGGCATGGCAAGCTATAAACATAGGCCCATAGCCACCTTTCCCAGTATGTGCCTAGGCACAAACTAGGCCTGGTGCCCGCCAACTTGCAAACACGAGCCTGCGGATCCGTGCACGTGCCTAGGCACAAGCCTAACACGATGCCCATGTCAACTTGCAAGGGGTCGGTATTAGGGCTAAACCTTGTGCCCCACCAACCCATAGGGGTTGGGCTCGGTGCCATTCTTTTTGTGCCATGTCCCAAATTTATCCATTGGGACTCCAAAAAATTGGAATTCTAATTAAATTAGGATTTTCCACATAAAATTTTCAATTATCAAACTTAAATTTAATTTTGGAAAAAATAAATTTAAAGTCTTCAATTTTTATCTCCATCATGAATAATTACATAAAATTCCTATACCATTTCTGATGTACATGAATTCTAAATATTTAAAGAAATAAAAATAAATTCGTAATTTTTACAGTGATGATAAATAACTCCCATTATTAAATGAATATTCCTAGATACCATTTTTCTAAATTGAAAGGAATCATGACCACCAAAATTAAGTATGCTTATAATAATAATAAAATTAAAATAGCCACTTACATTATACATAATCCATGATATCAACATAAAAGGAATCTAGAATGCCACTCTTTAAATATTAAATCCATACATCAAGGAGAATCTGGATCATTTAATTTATATATATGACATATTTATGAGTTGGCTCTAATACTAATTATAGAAAATCTGAAAAATGTGCGCAGTGGAATTTTAAAACTTTTTAAAAAATCGTACTAACTCGTGTTGTCATATACAATAAATCACATAATAATCTATATACCTTCGTAAGAAAACACAAGAAATGCCGAATGATGCAATCGAGAAAGCTTCAACCAATTAGCCTTCTTTACTATTCTCTAAATCCTAGATGGTGAAGTATATAAGCACTCGGATCCTCAATCGATATTCGTGCGGCTTGTCTCCTTCTAACCACTCAAATATCTGAGAATTTATTATTTTGAGTGAGAGTTATAATAATAAATTCGCTCACCTGAGAGTTTGTAGTTTAAGAACAATAAGAGCCCCTATGATCCTATTTATAGTGAGTGCACTGGGTGGTTTTCAAAATTTGAATAGGATACCAGAAAATATTTTTCTCTTGTGAACAATTCATCCCTGAGGTAAAGCCCTCAAAAATTCATCCAATAAGGTCTGGAGAAATCCAAAATTTAATTCAAATTTTAATCTCCACAAACCATATAATTTTATCTACATGAATAATGTTTCATAACTCAAGTTTAAATTCAAAATAAAATCATGATAACTTTATATGTATTAAACAATTATTTAATAATCATCCAAAATAAAATCAAATTAGAAGAAAATATTTTCTTCCCTTATCCTCACAAAAAAGGCCAACAAATGTGCATTCAAGGCTAAGATTTTGTTCAATTCAAATTTAAATAAGATAATCTTTTAATTTAAAATATTTATTCAAATAAAATTTTTTAGATAATTTATCCATATTTATTAAAAATTCTAATTAATCTCATATTTATCTTCAACAGACAAATACAATTAATTTAAATTTCAAATCTTATCTTCCAAATAAATATTTTACAAATTAAATATTTATCCCATTAATTAAATAAAACAAAAGTCTCATTATACCCTTTTTAGAAGAAACGCCTACACTATAAAAGATGATCCAGGTTTTTTCTCTTCAATATTTACCGTATGTAAAAAAGAAATCATTTGCAAAGCAAATGATCAAAAGTCTTGTTTATTTTCACATATAGTATAATGTCGTTAAAAGAATATAACATTTACTTTTTATTAAAGTTATGATTCCATATCTATAAGCAAACTCTGTATCGTATACAAGTCATATTCCCAACAAACCGGTCTAAAAATTTATTACTTCGAGAGCACTTTAACTTTAGGAACATCAAAGTATATAAGTCATACATATGAAGCCATTCACTTACTCAGAATTAAGATTATTGTATAATAAATGTCAAACGTGAATTAATCCACTCAATCGGACTACGTAGATTAATTACATTTTAATCCCAATCTAATATGTCAACACCAAACACTATATCTATGGCCCTATTTAGGAGTTAAATCACTCTAGATAGTCAAGAAAACCGTCTCTCTAATTTAGATAACATAATAGTCTTAACATGAGTTAAATACTCATTCTAACTGCATAAATTATAAATTATAAATTTAAACTACTTATTTTATAACGTTATTTTCTCGCATACAAAAAAACTATTATATGTAATATTTTAACAATTTAATAATAAATAGTTAATAACTCATATTTACTTATATCTAATTTAATATATAAATATAATAATGATAGATAATAATATAATAAATAATTTTTAATATATTATTAATGAGTTCAAAATAAACGAAAAACAACACTATAAATATTGCAACACACTCAATTTTTAATATATATTATATAATAATATAATAACTGTGGTTGACGTTGTGAGCATTCGTTGGATTTGTCGCCACGTTGATTGCAACAAAAACATTTACCAAGCCCGGTCGAGCATACAGATTGGAATTGTTTGCTTGCGTTATAGCTTTGCCTCTAGTTGCGACAGAATTGGAATTAATCATCATGAGCTAGGGTCTGGAATTCATCGTCCGTGTCGGAACCAATTCGATTAGGTTGATTTCATGGAAGCTCAAAATCATCATGGGTGGGTGTGAAGATATTTTCGAAAACTTTGCAGCGGGGCTAGATCTAAGTACAACGAGGTTCTGGAGCAAAGGGTTTATGAAGATCGCGACAAAAAGGATCAACACGAGGGTCGAACGGTTGATGGGTGGGTGGATCCACTCGCTGAAGGTCGCGTTCACGAGATGGCTAGATGGTTGGATTTGGCGGCGGTGGTGGATTCGAGTGAATGGCGGTGAAGATCCACGCACGGGTGGTACAAACTTCATCTGGGAGATTGACAAACGTAGCGTCAAGATCTCGCACCTTTGCCCGAAGGGCTACATCGAGATCTTCGTCTCTGGCATGGCGACCGCCTCCATCTCTTCCCGCCATCGACGCTCACGGGGAAAGGTCCTAAGCTCTGATACCAAAAATGATGGGGTTAGTCAACAAATAAGAAGCAGAACCATGAGAAAGAGAAGGCAAGGATTTCAATGAGCTTAACCCCTTGAGTCTGTACTCAATGGAATTACAGGAAAAAAATAATAATAATAATAACAACTCCGAAGGAAGACAAGGCCAAAACTCAGATCTGCCACTCCAGAGGCAAGCATTAGTGCCAAAAAAAAAAAAAAAAAAGGTCCTAGCAACACTCGAAACGGAGTGGAGTTTAGCAACTTTAGCAAACGACATGAAATTAAGTGCTAGTCCAAAACGATTATTTAATAAGACGCAAAATGACAAAATAGTAGTCCAATATATTATTCCCTCTGCATCACTATACTGCGTTAATAAGATTATAACAAAAGAATAAATCGTTGAGTTGTAAGGTAGAACTATGCATATATTGCCTTATAGAAGACAAAAGATGGAATTTTGTAACTACAAAAGAGCAGATGTTCTTCCTAAGTAACAAGTATAACGATGCAAAGTATAGCTGATGTTGTGTTTGTTTTGTTGTTGCAAAAGTAAGTAATAATCATGTATATATACATATAAGCTAGAATGTAAATAGATTAAGAGATAAAGGAAAGCAAATATATACTGAGGGAATATTAGAAAACAAGTTTACCATGCATAGAAATATATTTAAATTAAGGCACTTTTGAAGAAGCAATGTTTTGCAATGGTCCGTTGCAAAGACACATGGGAGCACTTTTCCGAACGGTGGAATGCCGTCTGGATTGTAAATGGTGTTTGGGGACTTTTAGATTTCTGAAAGTCTCTTTTAAAAGTTTATACAAATCAATAAAAACACGTATTTCAAAGCATATTTTTTTTCAATTATTCTTCTACTAAACACAATACTCTAATATATATATATATATATTTTCAAAAGTTTTACCTTAAAGTTATATTACCAAAACTCATTTTGATTCCATAGGTCTTAATTGGCAAAATTACATCTTCGAAAGTCCCCAACTCGACCGTAAGAAGATCCAGGGAGAGAAGAAAGCAACATTAAAATCTGTCATATAAGAAAATAGGTGAGGCAAAGTAGTTAATAGCTATTTCACAAAATATTATTTCACAATTTTTTATATAAAAATCAACAAAACAAAACAAACATTTCAAAAAATCGCTTTTTTCAATTAATCTTCTACTAAACATAAAATTCCAAAACTACTTATTATTATTTTTTTTCAAAAGTATTATCACAAAACTACATTTCAAAAACTCATCATAGCTCCAAAATTCTCAACGGAAAAACCTCCATCTAAAAGTTTCCCAAATTGTCCCTAAGAAGATCAAAAGGAAGAGAAGAAAGGAACATTAAAACCTGCCATATAAGGAAAAATAGGTGAGTAAAAGTCGTTAATAACTAATTACAAACAATACCACTTTAGCACCAAAAAAAAAAAAAAAAAAACAACAATACCCATTTATGGTAATGTTAACTGCTCTTTTAATAATGGTATCTCTCAAAATTTGGGAAACCAATCAAAAAGATCCAATGTAGGAAAGGGAATCGCTAACAATTAGAAATAACACAAACATGTCGGCCCTAGAAAGTTGAGAGAGAGAGGTGAGAAGAGGGTAAAGTGGTAGAGGCTGGTGATTTGGTGTGTCACCATTCTACTGACTTTAAATCTTCACCTAAAGAGTAATCTGTTAGGAAATACCCTAAGTATTAGAGACATTTTGATGTATTTATTTTGAACTGGATAATAAAATTATATATAGAGAGGTTATTCATTACATTACTATATGTCCTCATTCTATTTACATGTTAAAGTAAATGTAAGCAAACATAGCTCCCTGACTGCTTGTATTAAAATTGTTAGAATGTTGCATGCAATAGACTTTTTGTATGCGAGAAGACAATGTTCTAAAGTAAGCGGTTTAAACTAAAGTTTGTAGTCTATGGGTCGAGCATCTATCTCATGTTAAGACTATTATGTTATCTAAAGTCATGGTGGGGACGGTTTGTATTGACTGTCTAGAGCATAGACTTCAAAGTAGAGACATAAATATGTTGCTTGCTGATGACATATTAGACCGAGACTAAAGCGTGATTAATTTACATAGTCCGCTATGAGTGGATCAATCTGCTTTTGACGCTCATTGTGTAGTAACCTTAATCTAGAGTGAATGAACTATTTCATATATATGACTTGTGTACTTTGATGTTCTAATGGCTAAGGCGTCTCAAGGGTAGTAAGCTTATAGATCGGTTCGTTGGGTGCATGACTTGTATACGATGAAGGGTTTGTTTACAGATATCGGAATCATAACTCTAATAAGGAGTTAAGGGTATCCTCTTAAAAGCATTATACTGGATGTGAAAATGGACAAGGCCTTGGGTCGTCTGCTGGGCGGATGACTTCTTATTCACATATGGTGAATAATCATTTTCTTATTCGGTAGTATAATGGAACTTTAAGATAACCTGATCAGTAGGATTGAACGGACTTTGACCTAAGGTTGATTATGGATATCATATGAGAGTTCTGCATATATGACAATGTCATTGGACAATAGCTTGTCATAGGCTTACGTAATACGGTATATAATTGGGAGTTCAGTTTCAGATTTATAGTGGTGTGACTCTGAAATTAGTGATCATATGATTGAGTTGTTCGGTAAAGAATGATGATCATATGGATTCACGGGAGCCCGATTATATATGTCCAATTGGTCCTTCTACTAGCTCCATATAATTCCTTAACGATTGGCAAATTGATTTGAGTATGCTATTGGCTAGTTGATTATGCATGGATGGTATTGACATAGGATTAGGATGGTGGACAAGATTCTCTTCGGTTGAATTCAGATTTTGTTTGGATAATAGAGTACACAATTATTCGAACTCCAAATAAAGTTACCATGATTTTATTTGAGATTGGATTGGAGTTGTAGGAAATTATCCATGAGAATAAAAATTTGAACTATAACTGATTGTGGATTTTGAAATTTGAAATTTGAAATTTGAAATTTGAAATTTGAATTTGAAATTTGAAATTTGAAATTGAAACTTAAATTTGAAATTCGAATTTGAAATTTGAATTTGAAATTTAAATTTGAAATTTGAAATTCAAATTTTGAATCATAGTCCAAGTGGAATTCGAATTCTTTGTGGATAATTCCACAAGGCTAGAATTCGAATTTGAGTTGGATTATGAAGAGGAAAATCTTGTTTGAATCCTACTTGAATTTTGAATCCTAACTCTAACAAAAGTGGCCAAATTTTGGTGAGGAAAATCCTCCAAGATATTTTCGGTTTTTGTGGATAAGGAAGCAGGGAAAAATTCAAGTTTCAATCCCAGTTGAATTTGGATTCTCTCCTCCCTAAAAGTGGTCGAAAATATTGAGGAAATCTCAAGGGAGATTTTCGGTTTTAATTGGATAAGGATGAGATTAAATTCAAGCTTGAAAATCCTAGTTGAATTTTGATTCTCTCCCTACTTTTGTGGCCGAAAATTTTTGAGGAAATCTTGAAAGGGATTTTCAGTTTTTAATTAGTTAATGGTGAGATAAAATTCAAGTTAAAATCCTGTTTGAATTTTGAATACAAAATCCTAAAGATTGGCCGAATTTTTTAGTTGGGATTTGGCCCTAAAAAATTCAGATTTTGTGTGTGGATAAGGGAGAAAATCTTCTCCTAATTCAATTCGAATTCAGAGGATCACCTCATGCAAGTCTATAAATAGAGGTCCTACCATTCCAGTTCTCTTAGACCACAGACTCTCAGGTAAGCAGGCTCATTGTTGCATAACTCACTGTGACAATAAGTTCTTTAAAGATCTGGGTGGTTGGAAGAAAACTAGTAGTGCTAGTATATCGATCGAGGTTCAGAGTGCCTACACACTCAGCCATTTGAGAATTGGAGAATACTAGAGAAGGCTAGTTGGTTGAAGCCCTCCAATCATTCTCCTTCTGCAGATTGGCATCCTTGAGGTATGAGTTTAAATTGTTGTTGGTTTATTGTATATGGCATCATGAGATATTTAACGATCTTGGAAAATTTTTATTGTTCCGTTGTGCCACTCTGATATGTTTTTACTGATTTATTTCCGACAATTGGTATCAAAGCTATCTCATGACTATGCCATGTACATAAATTAGACAATTAATTAGTCTTTTTTTTATTTATGTATGGATTTGATATTTAGAGAGTGGCATTCTAGGATTCCTTTATGTTGCTATCATGTATTATGTATGTAGTATGTGGTTATTTTAATTTTTGAAATTATTATAAGCATGCTTGTTTTATGCCGGTTATGGTTACTTAGAATTTAGAAAATTATATCTAGGAATTTTTTATGTAACCATGGGAGCAGTTTATTATTACTGTAATTTTTCCATGGATTTTAATTTTTTGTCTCTTAGAGTTATTATGATTAGAATTTTTGTACACCGGAAACGGTTTAGGAAATTTTGTGTAATTATTCTTAGAGGAGATTGAAGATTGAAGACCGTAATTTATTTTTCCCAAAAGTTAAATTTAATTTAAAGATTGAAATTTGATTGTGTGGAAAATTTCAATTTAATTAGGATTCAAATTAATTTTTGGAGATCCTAATGGGTAAATTGGAATATGACACAGAAATCGAGGAATAGCCCCTCGGGATGGACCACCAGCTGTGGTGGGGATGCAGCCCTTGCCCTCGGGCAGGATGGGGCTATGGCAACCCCTACCCACGGCTGCACCACCCATGGCCGCAAGCTCTGCCTGCAGCCGAGGGTTGCTGTGGCCCCCTAAGGGCTGGCCACAGCCCTGGGCGTGCAGTCTGTGGCTGCAGGCTTGGCCTGCAACTCGACAAGGCTGCACATGGCCTGCGACCATGGGCTGCCAGCCCCCTCGGGGGCCGGGGGTTGCCCACGGTGGCTGCCGACCTCCGGGGCCGTGGGGGCGATGGTTTGAAAATCAAAAAATTTTGATTTTTAAATTTGAGATTTAATTTTAAATCATGTTTAAAAATATATAATTGAAAATTTGAAATTTTTGAAATTACATATTATTACACATGATATTTAAAATTATTTAAAATTTGAATTTGAAATTTAAATTTGAAATTCGAATTTGGAATTTGGAATTTGAATTTGAAATTTAAATTTTAAACGATTCTAGGGATGAGAAATAAATGGAGAGGCTACACAAAGATGGATACAAGAAGACGGAACAAAATTCAAGTCCCAAAGAATGCTTTGAATAGAATTTTGTAATCTTTATTTTCTTTGTTCTAGGATGGAACTATGACTTGGTTATTATTCTGTCAATTATTTTTTCTGTGATATTTCGTGGATGTATAAATATATATTGATGGATATTTTATATGCATATTTGATAACATGTCATATAGGATAGGTAAGTGCCGCTCATACTATATTGATCATACATATTTGTCAAAACTTGCATGTTTTTCGAAATATTGAGTGGGAGAGGGTTTCAAACAAAACCCACGGCCTCTATGGTAACGCCTCACGTCAGTTCTACCCTGACCACACCCCTCGATAGGTGTTTACTGCCGCCAATATACTAGGTTGGATCTCTTATGTGGAAAATGTGTTCGGGTACGATCCTATTCATGACCACCCTTCGGTTTCTTGGTAGGACGTGAATCGAGCTATGTAAACAATGGTTATACACTCAAGACTCGTTTAGTTATTAACCTTCCCTAGAAGCTCTGTTAACTAAACTGGTGGCCAAAATAAGCAGTTATTAATATATGTCTTAACCTTGGAGGATTTAAGGCAACATATATTAATTGGACGGGGTCTATATTCTGGCTATTTGTCTCATGACCACCCCTCGGTGGCTTGGGGCAATAGGTGCTGAGAATTACTATTGCAATGCTACATGTTTTTTTTAAGTTTCATGTAGGAACATACTTGTATGTTTTATTTGCTAAATTATCTGTATATTTGCTTGGGCTTTGTAATGATGTCTAGTATAATTTTATTTCAGTTCAAAATGTCACCGACACCTCTCATTTCAATACTTACAGAAAATAAGCTGAATAGCGATAATTATAAAGACTGGAAAAGAAATTTACTGATAGTTCTTAGCTGCGAGAGACACAAGTTCGTACTGGACGAACCATGCCCACCTGGGCCCAAACCTGACACACCGCTTGAGGAGGTCTCGGTTGCCTATACTCATTGGAGAGAATGCAATAAGATAACTCGATGCTACATTCTTGCTAGCATGACGAGTGCTTTACAAAAGCAGCATGAGACTTATCAAGTTGCTAAAGAGATCATGGAAAATCTGGAGGACATGTTCAGAGGCCAAGAAAAATTGGCTCGACAGTCTACTATTACCAGTATTATGAACTCCAACCAGAAGGTAGGTACTCCAGTGAAGGACCATATGATCACTCTAATGGGTTTTTTTGCTAAGGCTGCCGAGAACGGTGCTGAGCTGGACTACAACACCCAGATCGAAATGGTGTTCAAAACTCTATCAAAAGATTTTGTGGGGTTTAAGGCTGTATACAATCTGGTGACAAGGGAGTTAGGACTAATCGAGCTCATGAACCAACTCCAAGGTTATGAGCCGATGATCAGGGATGGGGATGCGGTCCAACCAAAAAGAGAGGCCAATTTGACAGAATCTTCCAAACGCTCACGGAAGAGGAAGAGGCCAAATCAGAAGCAAGCAGCTTCCAGTTCTTCTAATCGTCCTGGCTCGGATGGGAAGAAGAAGACGAAGAAGAACAAGAAGCCTAGGGACCCTAAAAAGTCCAAGTGCATCCGCTGTGGGAAGGTAGGTCACTTTAAAAAGGCTTGTCGGGAATTCTTAGCCGCCAAGGGCAAGAAAGGTAAGGAACTTCACTATTTAGAAGCGTGTTTGGTGGAAGAATCGAAAGACACTTGGGTCATTGATTCAGGTGCCACTAATCATGTTTGTGTTTCTATGCAGGGGTTTGTGGAAACGAGAAGTCTACATGATAGGAGCCTCTCGTTGTGGACTGGAGACGGTAGCTTGGTGGTGGCTAAGGCAGTGGGAGATGTTTACCTTTACTTTGATGAATTTAGGTTTATTTTATTAAAAGACTGTTTTTATGTTCCTAATTTTAGGAGGAACCTTATATCGGTAACTTGTTTAATAAAGGATTCTTATTCAGTTTCTTTTAGTAAAAGAGTTGATATTCGTAAAAATAAGTCTTTTATCTGTTCTGGATGGATAGATGGAAACCTATATTTGATCAAACTAAAAATGTACTCACTGCTTGACACCGAATTAATAGATAACTCTAAAAGGTTGAAAGTTTCTTACTCTAATAAGGCGTATCTTTGACATTTAAGACTTGGTCATATTAATCAGGATAGGATTCAAAGGTTGGTGAAAGACGATCCTCTAGAATCTCTGGAGGAGGTACGTCTTCCTCAATATGAGTCTTGTCTTGAGGGTAAGATGACTAAGAGGTCTTTTGGAGCTAAGGGTACTAAGGCTCAGGAACTCTTAGAAATTGTGCACACTAGCGTATGTGGCCCCATGAACATCATAGCACGAGGAGGGTTCGAGTATTATGTCTCCTTTACAGACGATTACTCGAGGTATGAATATGTGTATCTAATGCATCGCAAGAGCGGAACCTTTGACAAGTTCAAAGAGTATCGTGCGGAAGTGGAAAAGCAATTGGGTAAATCCTTAAAGACACTTCGATCTGATCGAGATGGCGAATACCTCTCCAATGAATTTCTACGACATCTTGTAGAAAATGAGATATTATCCCAATTGACTGCACCTGGTACTTCACAATAGAATGGTGTAGCCGAAAGGAGAAACATGACCTTATTGGATATGGTACAGTCCATGATGAGTTATTCAACGCAGCCATTATCATTTTGGGGATATGCATTACAAACAGCGTGCTATATTTTGAACTAGGTTCCAAGTAAGTCAATTCCCAAGACTCTATGAATTGTGGCGTGACAGGAAGCCTTCCCTTAGATATATGAGAATATGGGGCTGCCCAGTACATGTACTGGATGGGGATGCGAAGAAGTTGGAACCAAGATTAGAATTGTGTATATTTGTAGGGTATCCTAAGGGAACTAAGGGAGGTATGTTCTATAACCCGAAGGAACAAAAAGTCATTGTTTCAACCCATGCGACATTCTTAGAGGAAAGTCACATAAATGACTTTAAGCCTCGAAGCAAAGTGGTGCTAGAGGAGTTATCGGGTGAAAGAACTACTCCATAGGTTTCAGTCTTGGACATAAGTCCAAGTTCCGGTGAAAAACCTGCAGACGATCAATAATTTAGGGTGCCTCGTCGTAGTGGGAGGGTTTTGAAGAAGCCTAATTTCTTTATGTATGATGCTGAGGTATACCAGGCCGAGGCTTATGAGCATGAGGATGATCCAGTTACTTATGATAAAACTATAAATAATGTTGATTCTAAATCTTGGAAACAGGCTATGAACAATGAGATGGATTCTATGAAATTCAACTCTATTTGGGAACTTGTAGATCTGTCAGATGGGATAAAACTCATTGGATGCAAGTGGGTCTACAAAAGAAAGAAGGATGTGGAAGGGAAAGTGGAAACTTTTAAATCTAGACTAGTTGCAAAGGGATACACGCAAAAGGCTGAAATCGATTACAATGAAACCTGTTCGCCTGTTGCTATGCTGAAGTCTATCTGTATTCTTTTGTCCGTTGCTGCGGCTCTCGATTACGAGATCTGGCAAATGGACATCAAGATGGCATTCTTGAATGGCCATCTCGAGGAATATATCTTCATGATATAGCCCGAAGGGTTTGTGGCAAAGGCCAAGAAAGAAAAGTCTGCAAGTTGCTTAGATCCATTTATGGATTAAAGCAAGCATCCCACTCATGGAACCAGAGATTTGATCAAGCGATCAAGACATTTGGTTTTGAGTAGAACATTGATGAACTCTGTGTTTATAAATGTATTAGAGATGGAAAAATGGTCTTTCTAGTACTCTATGTCGATGATATACTACTTATTAGGAATGATGTAGGGAACTTATCATTGGTCAAGCTTTGGCTACACCAACAGTTTGACATGAAGGACTTGTGAGAAGCTAATTATGTTCTAGGCATTCATCTCTTCAGAGATCGAAAGAACAAAATGATAACGTTATCCCAAGCTTCATACATAGATAAAATAATTGATAAATATGCAATGCAAGAGGCAAAGAAAGGCACACAGCCTTCCATTATCGGTCTAACTCTTTCATTGGATGACTGTCCCAAGACATCAGAAGAAAGAGAGCGTATGAGTAAGGTCCCTTATGCATTCGCTGTGGGTAGTCTTATGTACGCTATGCTTTGCACTCGGCCGGACATATATTTTGCAGTAGGTATGGTGAGTCGATATCAAGCGAATCCTGGAACCAAGCTCTGGCTAGTAGTAAAGCATATACTCAAGTATCTTAAAAGAACGAGGGATTATATGCTGGTGTATTCTGGAGGGCACCTAACACCCGTAGGATACACGGACTCAGACTTCCAGACTTGCAAAGATTCGAGGAAATCGACATCAAGATCAGTGTTCTTGCTCGAAGGAGGCGCCATTATGTGGAGGAGCGTGAAGCAGGGCTGTACAGCTGACTCTACTATGGAGGCTGAGTATGTGGCTGAGGCATCTAAAGAAGCGGTTTGGCTCCGCAAGTTCTTTTGAGACCTTAAGGTCATTCCGGGTGTTGACAAGTCTATCACACTTTACTGTGATAACATTGGGGCTATTGCCAACACAAGGGAATCTCGGCACCACAAGAGGGCCAAGCACATAGATCGGAGATATCACATTATTAGAGGGCACGTGGAGACAGGACAAGTAGATGTATGTAAGATCGCGTCTGAGGACAACATTATCGATCCCTTTACTAAGACTTTGATAGCTAGAAGCTTTGAGAGGCATGTAGAGACGATGATGATGCGTAACATGGCACATCTACTGGCTTAAGGCAAGTGGGAGATTGTTAGGAAATGCCCTAAGCATTAGAGACATTTTGATGTATTTATTTTGAACTGGATAATAAAATTATATATATAAAGGTTATTCATTACATTGCTGTGTGTCCTTATTCTATTTATATGTTAAAGTAAATGTAAGAAAATATGGCTCCTTGACTGCTTGTGTTAAAACTATTAGAATGTTGCATGCAATGGACTTTTTGTATGCGAGAAGATAATGTTCTAAAGTAAGCGGTCTATGTAGGAAAATAAACCGGTAAAAACGTATCAGAGTGGCGCAGCGGAACAATAAAAATTTTTAGATCGTTAAATATCTCATGATGCCATATACAATAAACCAACAACAATTAAAACTCATACCTCAAGGACGCCAATGAACAGGAGGAGAGTGACCGGAGGCTTCAACCAACTAGCCTTCTCTACTATTCTCCAATTCCCGAATGGCTGAGTGTGTGGGCACTCTGAACCTCGATCGGTATGCTAGCACTGCTAGTCTTCTTCCGACCACCCAGATCTCTAAAGAACTTTATTGTCACGATGAGCTGTGCAACAATAAGCCTGCTCACCTGAGAGTCTGTGGTCTGAGAGAACTGGAGTGGCAGGACCTCTATTTATAGACCTGCATGAGGTGAATCTCTGAATTTGAATTGGATTAGGAAAAGATATTTTCCCTTATCCAAACCCATAAAATCCGAATTTTTCCAAGGGAGAATCTCTACTAAAAATTCGGTTTTCTTAGGATAGATCCAATCTAAATCTCAACAAGATTTTAACTAGAATTTTATCTCCCTTTTTCAACCAAAAAATCCGAAATCTTTAGGAGAAAATCTTCTCCAAATTTTCGACCACTTTTAGGATAAGGAAGAATCAAAATTCCACTAGGATTTTTCAAGCTAAATCTCATCTCAACCTTATCCAAAAATAACCGAATTTCCTAGGATAAAGCCTCCAAAATTTCGGCCACTTTAAGGGAGGGAGAGAATCCAAATTCAACTAGGATTGAAACTTGAATTTTCCCTTGAATCTTATCTACAAAAACCGAATTTTCCATTGAGGATTATCCTCAAAAAATTCGCCCACTTTTGTTGGGATTTTGATTCAAAATTCAAGTAGGATTCTAACAAGATTATCCTCTCCAAATCCAACTCAAATTCGAATTTCAAACCTTGTGGATTTTCCACAACAAATTCGAATCCTACTTGGACTGTGATTCAAAATTTGAACTTCAAATTTCAAATTCAAATTTCAAATTCAAATTTCAAATTTCAAATTTCAAATTTCAAATTTAAATTTCAAATTCAAATTTCAAATTCGAATTTCAAATTCAAATTTCAAATTCAAATTTCAAATTTCAAATTTCAAATTTCAAAATTCAAATTTCAAATTTCAAAATTCAAATTTCAAATTCCACAAAACGGTTGGATTTCATATTCTTGTTCTCATGGATAATTTTCTACAAATAAAATCATGGCAACTTTATTTGGAGTTCGAATAATTGTGTACTCTATTATCCAAAACAAAATCTGAATCCAACCGGAGAGAATCTTGTCTACCATCCTTATCCTGTGTCATCACCATCCATGCATAATAAACTAGCCAATAGCATACACAAATCAATTTGCCAAACGTTAAGGAATTATGTGGAGCTAGTAGAGGGACTGATTGGACATATATAATCGGGCTCCCGTGATTCCATATGATCATCATTCTGTACCGAACAACTCAATCATATGATCACTAATTTCAGAGTCACACCACTATAAACCTGAAACTGAACTCCCAATTATATACCGTATTACGTAAGCCTGTGACGAGCTACCATCCAATGACCTTGTCATATATGCAAAACCCTCATATGATATCCATGATCAGCCTTAGGTCAAAGTCCGTTTAATCCTACTAATCAGGCTATCTTAAAGTTCCATTATACTACCGAATCAAGAAAATGATTCTTCACCATATGTGAATAATAAGTCATCCGCCCAGCAGACGACCCAAGGCCTTGTCCATTTTCACATTCAGTATAATGCCTTTAAGAGGATACCTTTAACTCCTCAGAGCTATGATTCCGATATCTGCAAACAAACCCTTCATCGTATACAAGTCATGCACCCAACGAACCGGTCTATAAGCTTACTACCTCTGAGACGCTTTAGCCATTGGAACATCAAAGTACACAAGTCATATACATGAAGTAGTTCATTTACTCAGGATTAAGGTTATTGCACAATGAACGTCAAAAGCAGATTGATCCACTCATAGCGGACTACGTAGATCAATCACGCTTTAGTCCCGGTCTAATATGTCACCACCGTGCAACATATCCATGTCTCTACTTGGGAGTCCAGCTCCAGACAGTCAAGACAGACCGTCCCCTCTAAGGCTTTAGACAACATAATAGTCTTAACATGAGTTAGATGCTCGGTCTAACCCCATAGACTACAGATCATAGTTTAGACTGCTAACTTTAGAACATTGTCTTCTCGCATACAAAAAGTCCATTGCATGCAACGTTCTAACAGTTTTAACACAAGCAGTCAGTGAGCCATATTTGCTTACATTTACTTTAACATGTAAATAAGACGAGGACAGATAGCAATGTAATGAATAACCTCTATGTATAATTTTATTATCCAGTTCAAAATGAATACATCAAAATGTCTCTAATACTTAGGGCATTTCCTAACAATCTCCCACTTGCCCTAAGCCAGTAGATGTGCCATGTTATGCATCTCCATCGCCTCTACATGCCTCTCAAAGCTTCTAGCTACCAAAGTCTTAGTAAAGGGATCAGCGATGTTGTCCTCGGACGCGATCTTACATACATCCACTTGTCCTGTCTCCACATGCCCTCTAATAATATGATATCTCCGATCGATGAGCTTGGTCCTCTTGTGGTGCCGAGATTCCCTTGTGTTGGCAATAGCCCCTGTATTATCACAGTAAAGTGTGATAGGCTTGTCAACACCCGGAATGACCTCAAGGTCTCTAAAGAACTTGCGGAGCCAAACCGCTTCTTTAGATGCCTCAGCCGCAGCCACATACTCAGCCTCCATAGTAGAGTCAGCTGTGCAGTCCTGCTTTACGCTCCTCCACACAATGACGCCTCCTCCGAGTAAAAACACTGATCCAGACGTCGATTTCCTCGAATCCTTACAAGTCTGGAAGTCTGAGTCCGTGTATCCTACGGGTGTTAGGTCCCCTCCAGAATACACTAGCATATAATCCCTCGTTCTCTTAAGATACTTGAGTATATGCTTTACTGCTTGCCAGTGCTTGGTTCCAGGATTCGCTTGATATCGACTCACCATACCTACTGCAAAACATATGTCCGGGCGAGTGCAAAGCATAGTGTACATAAGGCTACCCACAGCGGATGCATAAGGGACCTTACTCATACGCTCTCTTTCTTCTGATGTCTTGGGACAGTCATCTAATGAAAGAGTTAGACCGGCAATAGAAGGTTGTGAGCCTTTCTTTGCCTCTAGCATTGCATATTTGTCAATTATTTTATCTATGTATGAAGCTTGGGATAACGCTATCATTTTGTTCTTTCGATCTCTGAAGAGAGGAATGCCTAGAACATAATTAGCTTCTCCCAAGTCCTTCATGTCAAACTGTTGGTGTAACCAAAGCTTGACCGATGATAAGTTCCCTACATCATTCCCAATGAGTAGTATATCGTCGACATAGAGTATCAGAAAGACCACTTTTCCATCCTTAATACGTTTATAAACACAAGGTTCATCAATGTTCTGCTCAAAACCAAATGTCTTAATCGCTTGATCAAACCACTGGTTCCATGAGCGGGATGCCTGCTTTAATCCATAAATGGATCTAAGCAACTTGCAGACTTTCCTATCTTGGCCTTTTGCTACGAACCCTTCGGGCTGTATCATATAGATACACTCTTCAAGATGGCCATTCAAGAATGCCGTCTTGACATCCATTTGCCAGATCTCGTAATCGAGAGCCGCAGCAATGGACAGAAGAATACGGATAGACTTCAGCATAGCAACAGGCGAAAAGGTTTCCTCGTAATCGATTCCAGCCTTTTGCGTGTATCCCTTTGCAACCAGTCTAGCTTTGAAAGTTTCCACTCTCCCTTCCGCATCCTTCTTTCTTTTGTAGACCCATTTGCATCCAATGGGTTTTATCCCATCCGGCAAATCTACAAGTTTCCAAACAGAGTTGGATTTCATAGAATCCATCTCACTGTTCATAGCCTGTTTCCAAGATCTAGAATCAACATCCTTTATAGCTTCATCATATGTGACCGGATCTTCCTCATGCTCATGAGCCTCAGCCTGGTATACCTCAGCATCATACCTAAAGAAATTAGGTTTCTTAGAAACCCTCCCACTACGACGAGACACCCTAAATTGTTGATCGTCTGCAGGTCTTTCACTGGAACTTGGACTTGCGTCCAAGACCGAAATCTGTAGAGCAGTTCTTTCACCCGATAACTCCTCTAGCACCACTTTGCTTCGAGGTTTAAAGTCATTCATGTGACTTTCCTCCAAGAATGTCGCATGGGTTGAGACAATGACCTTTTGTTCCTTCGGGTTATAGAACAGACCTCCTTTAGTTCCCTTTGGATACCCTACAAATATGCACAATTCTGATCTTGGTTCCAACTTCTTCGCATCCCCATCCAGTACATGTGCCGGGCAGCCCCATATTCTCATATGTCCAAGGGAGGGCTTCCTGCCATGCCACAATTCATACGGAGTTCTAGGAATTGATTTGCTCGGAACCTGGTTCAGAATATAGCACGCCGTTTGTAAAGCATGTCCCCAAAATGATAATGGCAGCGTTGAGTAACTCATCATGGACCGTACCATATCCAATAAGGTCCTGTTTCTCCTTTCGGCTACACCATTCTGTTGTGGAGTACCAGGTGCAGTCAATTGGGATAAAATCCCGTTCTCTACAAGATGTCCTAGAAATTCATCAGAGAGGTATTCGCCACCTCGATCAGATCGAAGTGTCTTTATGGATTTATCCAATTGCTTTTCCACTTCCGCACGATACTCTTTGAACTTGTCAAAGGTTTCGCTCTTGCGGTGCATCAGATACACATATCCATACCTCGAGTAATCATCTATGAAAGAGACATAGTACTCGAACCGTCCTCGTGCTGTGATGTTCATGGGGCCACATACGTCAGTGTGCACAATTTCTAAGAGCTCCTGTGCCCTTGTACCCTTAGCTCCAAAAGACCTCTTAGTCATCTTACCCTCTAGACAAGACTCACATTGGGGAAGTCGTACCTCCTCTAGAGATTCCAGAGGACCGTCTTTCACCAATCTTTGAATCCTATCCTGATTAATATGACCAAGTCTTAAATGCCAAAGATACGCCTTGTTAGAGTGAGAAACTTTCAACCTTTTAGAGTTATCAATTAATTCAGTGTCAAGCAGTGAGTACATCTTTGGTCTGATCAAATATAGGTTTCCATCCATCCATCCAGAACTGATAAAAGACTTATTTCTACGAATATCAACTCTTTTACTAAAAGAAACTGAATAAGAATCCTTTATTAAACAAGCTACCGATATAAGGTTCCTCCTAAAATTAGGAACATAAAAACAGTCTTTCAATAAAATAAACCTAAATTGATCAAAATAAAGATGAACGTCTCCCACTGCCTCAGCCACCACAAAGCTACCATCTCCAGTCTGCAACGAGAGGCTCCTATCATGTAGACTTCTCGTTTCCACGAACCCCTGCATAGAAACACAAACATGATTAGTGGCGCCCGAATCAATGACCCATGTGTCTTTTGATTCTTCCACCAAACACGCTTCTAAGTAATGAAGTTCCTTACCTTCCTTGCCCTTGGAGGCTAGGAATTCCCGGCAAGCCTTCTTGAAGTGACCTACCTTCCCACAGTGGAAGCATTTGGACTTTTTAGGGTCCTTTGGCTTCTTGTTCTTCTTCTTCTTCTTCCCGTCCGAGACAGGAGGATTAGAAGAACTGGAAGCCACTTGCTTCTTATTTGGCCTCTTCCTCTTCCGTGAGGGATTGGAAGATTCCGCCAAATTGGCCTCTCCTTTAGGTCGGACCACATCCTCATACCTGATCATCCGCTCATAAGCCTGTAGTTGCTTCATGAGCTCGGTAAGTCCTAACTCCTTTGTCGCCAGATTGTATGCGGCCTTAAACCCCACAAAATCTTTAGACAGAGTCTTGAACACCATCTCGATCTGGGTGTTGTAGTCTAACTCAGCACCATTCTCGGCAGCCTCAGTGAAGAATCACATTAGAGTGATCATATGGTCCTTCACCGGAGCACCCGCCTTTTGCTTGGAGTTCATAATGCTGGTGATTGCAGACTGTCGAGCCAATTTTTCTTGTCCTCCGAACATGTCCTCCAGATTTTCCATGATCTCCCCAGCAACTTGATAAGTCTCATGCTGCTTTTGTAAAGCACTCGTCATGCTAGCAAGGATGTAGCATCGAGCTATCTCATTGGATTCTCTCCAACGATTATAGGCAACCGGGACCTCCTCAAGTGGTGTGTCAGGTTTGGGCCCAGGTGGGCATGGTTCGTCCAGTACGAACTTGTGTCTCTCGCAGCTGAGAACTATTAATAGATTTCTTTTCCAATCTTTATAATTGTCGCCATTCAACTTATTTTCAGTAAGTATCGAAATGAGGGGTGTCAGTGACATTTTGAACTGAAATAAAATTATACTAGACATCATTACAAAGCCCAAGCAAATATGCAGATAATTTA
Source organism: Antiaris toxicaria (assembly GCA_035233585.1). Lineage (NCBI taxonomy): Eukaryota > Viridiplantae > Streptophyta > Magnoliopsida > Rosales > Moraceae > Antiaris > Antiaris toxicaria. Next base: position 56,449,351 of record CP141153.1, read on the forward strand.
GCAAATAAAACATACAAGTATGTTTCCTACATGAAACTTGAAAAACATGTAGCATTGCAACGGTAATTCTCAGCACCCATTGGCCCAAGCCATCGAGGGGTGGTCATGAGAACAAATAGCCAGAACATGGACCCCGTCCAATTAATATATGTTACCTTAAATCCTCCAAGGTTAAGACATATATTAATAACCGCTTATTTGGCCACCAGTTTAGTTAACAGAGCTTCTAGGGAAGGTTAATAACTAAACGAGTCTTGAGTGTTTAACCATTGTTTACGTAGCCCGATCCACGTCCTACCAAGCCACCGAGGGGTGGTCATGAATAGGATCGCACCCGAACACGTTTTCCACATAGGAGATCCAATCTAGTATGCCGGCGGCGGTAAACACCTACCGAGGGGTATGGTCAGGTCAGAACTGACGCGAGGTGTTACCATGCTTTCACATATGGATCAACAATGGAGGCCGTGGGTTTTGTTTGAAACCCTCTCCCACTCAATATTTTGAAAAACATGCAAGTTTTGACAAATTATGTATGATCAATATAGTATGAGCGGCACTCACCTATCCTATATGACATGTTATCAAATATGCATACAAAACATCTATCAATACATATTTATACATCCATGACATATCACAGAAAAAATAATTGACAGAATAACCAAGCTATGGTTCCATCCTAGAACAAAGAAAATAAAGATTACAAAATTCCATCCAAAGCATTCTTTGGGTCTTGAATTCTGTTCCGTCTTCTTGTATCCTTCTTTATGTAGCCTTTCCATTTATTTCTCATCCCAAGAATTATTTAAAATTTAAATCTCCCAAAAATTTAAATTTCAAATTCAAATTCCAAATTCGAATTTCAAATTTAAATTTCAAATTTGAATTTTAAACAATTTTAAAACATCATGTGTAATAATATGTAATTTCAAAAATTTCAAATTTTTAATTACATATTTTTAAACATGATTTAAAATTAAATCTCAAATTTAAAAATCAAAATTTTTTGTTTGTTTTTTTTTTTTTTTTGGACCGTCGGACCGCCGCCCCCATAGGCGGCAGCCGCCGTGGGCAGCCACCAACCCCGGAGGGGCTGGCAGCCCACGGCCGCCCCTTGTGCAGCCGTGCCGGGCTGCAGGCCAAGCCTGCAGCGCCAGGCTGCAAGCCCAGACTGGGCGCAGCAGCCGGCAGGCTGCAGGCAACGCCTGCAGCCAGTGGCTGCACGCCCAGGCTGCGGCCAGCCTTGGGCAGGCCACGGCCACCCTTGGCTGCAGGCAGAGCCTGCGGCCGTGGGTGGTATGGGCCTGCACAGGGGCTGCCGCAGCCCCATCCTGCCCGAGGGCAGGGGCTGCAGCTCCACCAAGGTCCGTCGGCCTATCCCGAGGGGTCGTGTCTCGATTTTCGTGCCATATTCCAATTTACCTATTAGGATCTCCAAAAAGTAATTTGAATCCCAATTAAATTGAAATTTTCCACACAATCAAAATTTCAATCTTTAAATTAAATTTAACTTTTGGGAAAAATAAATTACGGTCTTCTATCTTCAATCTCCTCCAAGAATAATTACATAAAAAATTCCTAAACCGTTTCCGGTGTTCAAAAATTCTAACCATAAAAATTCTAAGAGACAAGAATTAATATCCATGGGAAAATTACAGTGTTAATAAACTGCTCCCATGGTTACATAAAAATTCCTAGATACAATTTTTCTAAATTCTAAGGAACCATAACCGGTATAAACAAGCATGCTTATAATAATTCAAAAAATTAAAATAACCACATACTTTATACATAATACATGATAACAACATAAAGGAACCCTAGAATGCCACTTTCTAAATATCAAATCCATACATAAATAAAAAGACTAAGTAATTGTCTAATTTATGTACATGGCATAGTCATGAGATGGCTCTGATACCAATTGTAGGAAAATAAACCGGTAAAAACGTATCAGAGTGGCGCAGCGGAACAATAAAAATTTTTAGATCGTTAAATATCTCATGATGCCATATACAATAAACCAACAACAATTAAAACTCATACCTCAAGGACGCCAATGAACAGGAGGAGAGTGACCGGAGGCTTCAACCAACTAGCCTTCTCTACTATTCTCCAATTCCCGAATGGCTGAGTGTGTGGGCACTCTGAACCTCGATCGGTATGCTAGCACTGCTAGTCTTCTTCCGACCACCCAGATCTCTAAAGAACTTTATTGTCACGATGAGCTGTGCAACAATAAGCCTGCTCACCTGAGAGTCTGTGGTCTGAGAGAACTGGAGTGGCAGGACCTCTATTTATAGACCTGCATGAGGTGAATCTCTCAATTTGAATTGGATTAGGAAAAGATATTTTCCCTTATCCAAACCCATAAAATCCGAATTTTTCCAAGGGAGAATCTCTACTAAAAATTCGGTTTTCTTAGGATAGATCCAATCCAAATCTCAACAAGATTTTAACTAGAATTTTATCTCCCTTTTTCAACCAAAAAATTCGAAATCTTTAGGAGAAAATCTTCTCCAAATTTTCGGCCACTTTTAGGATAAGGAAGAATCAAAATTCCACTAGGATTTTTCAAGCTAAATCTCATCCCAACCTTATCCAAAAATAACCGAATTTCCTAGGATAAAGCCTCCAAAATTTCGGCCACTTTTAGGGAGGGAGAGAATCCAAATTCAACTAGGATTGAAACTTGAATTTTCCCTTGAATCTTATCTACAAAAACCGAATTTTCCATTGAGGATTATCCTCAAAAAATTCGCCCACTTTTGTTGGGATTTTGATTCAAAATTCAAGTAGGATTCTAACAAGATTATCCTCTCCAAATCCAACTCAAATTCGAATTTCAAACCTTGTGGATTTTCCACAACAAATTCGAATCTTACTTGGACTGTGATTCAAAATTTGAATTTCAAATTTCAAATTCAAATTTCAAATTCAAATTTCAAATTTCAAATTTCAAATTTCAAATTTAAATTTCAAATTCAAATTTCAAATTCGAATTTCAAATTCAAATTTCAAATTCGAATTTCAAATTCAAATTTCAAATTCAAATTTCAAATTCAAAATTCAAATTTCAAATTTCAAAATTCAAATTTCAAATTTCAAAATTCAAATTTCAAATTCCACAAAACGGTTGTATTTCATATTCTTGTTCTCATGGATAATTTTCTACAACTCCAATCCAATCTCAAATAAAATCATGGCAACTTTATTTGGAGTTCGAATAATTGTGTACTCTATTATCCAAAACAAAATCTGAATCCAACCGGAGAGAATCTTGTCTACCATCCTTATCCTGTGTCATCACCATCCATGCATAATAAACTAGCCAATAGCATACACAAATCAATTTGCCAAACGTTAAGGAATTATGTGGAGCTAGTAGAGGGACTGATTGGACATATATAATCGGGCTCCCGTGATTCCATATGATCATCATTCTGTACCGAACAACTCAATCATATGATCACTAATTTCAGAGTCACACCAATATAAACCTGAAACTGAACTCCCAATTATATACCGTATTACGTAAGCCTGTGACGAGCTACCATCCAATGACCTTGTCATATATGTAAAACCCTCATATGATATCCATGATCAGCCTTAGGTCAAAGTCCGTTTAATCCTACTAATCAGGCTATCTTAAAGTTCCATTATACTACCGAATCAAGAAAATGATTATTCACCATATGTGAATAATAAGTCATCCGCCCAGCAGACGACCCAAGGCCTTGTCCATTTTCACATTCAGTATAATGCCTTTAAGAGGATACCTTTAACTCCTCAGAGCTATGATTCCGATATCTGCAAACAAACCCTTCATTGTATACAAGTCATGCACCCAACGAACCGGTCTATAAGCTTACTACCTCTGAGACGCTTTAGCCATTGGAACATCAAAGTACACAAGTCATATACATGAAGTAGTTCATTTACTCAGGATTAAGGTTATTGCACAATGAACGTCAAAAGCAGATTGATCCACTCATAGCGGACTACGTAGATCAATCACGCTTTAGTCCCGGTCTAATATGTCACCACCGTGCAACATATCCATGTCTCTACTTGGGAGTCCAGCTCCAGACAGTCAAGACAGACCGTCCCCTCTAAGGCTTTAGACAACATAATAGTCTTAACATGAGTTAGATGCTCGGTCTAACCCCATAGACTACAGACCATAGTTTAGACTACTAACTTTAGAACATTGTCTTCTCGCATACAAAAAGTCCATTGCATGCAACGTTCTAACAGTTTTAACACAAGTAGTCAGTGAGCCATATTTGCTTACATTTACTTTAACATGTAAATAAGACGAGGACAGATAGCAATGTAATGAATAACCTCTATGTATAATTTTATTATCCAGTTCAAAATGAATACATCAAAATGTCTCTAATACTTAGGGCATTTCCTAACAGTCTAAACCAAGGTCTGTAGTCTATGAGGTTAGACCGAGCATCTAACTCATATTAAGACTATTATGTTATCTAAAGCCATGGTCGGGACGGTTTGTCTTGACTGTCCAGAGCATAGACTCCAAAGTAGAGACATAGATATGTTGCTTGATGGTGACATATTAGACCGGGACTAAAGCATAATTGATCTACGTAGTCCGCTATGAGTGGATTAATCTACTTTTGACGTTCATTGTGCAGTAACCTTAATCCTGAGTGAATGAACTACTTCATGTATATGATCTGTGTATTTTGATGTTCCAATGGCTAAAGCGTCTCAGAGGTAGTAAGCTTATAAACCGGTTCGTTGGGTGCATGACTTGTATACAATGAAGGGTTTGTTTACAGATATCGGAATCATAGCTCTAATAAGGAGTTAAGGATATCCTCTTAAAGACATTATACTGGATGTGAAAATGGACAAGGCCTTGGGTCTTCTGCTGGGCGGATGACTTCTTATTCACATATGGTGAATAATCATTTTCTTATTCGGTAGTATAATGGAACTTTAATATAGCCTGAGCAGTAGGATTGAACGGACTTTGACCTAAGACTGATCATGGATATCATATGAGGGTTCTGCATACATGACAAGTGTAGGCAAATAAATTAGTAAAAACGTATCAGAGTGGCGCAGCGGAACAATAAAATTTTTTTAGATCGTTAAATATCTCATGATGCCATATACAATAAACCAACAACAATTAAAACTCATACCTCAAGGATGCCAATCTGCAGAGGAGAATGACCGGAGGGCTTCAACCAACTAGCCTTCTCTAATATTCTCCAATTCCCGAATGGCTGAGTGTGTGGGCACTCTGAACCTCGATCAATATGCTAGCACTGCTAGTCTTCTTCTGATCACCCAGATCTCTAAAGAACTTATTGTCACGGTGGGCTGTGCAACAATAAGCCTGCCAACCTGAGAGTCTGTGGTTTAAGAAAACAGGAGTGACAGGACCTCTATTTATAGACCTGCATGAGGTGATTCTCTGAATTCGAATTGGATTAGGAGAAGATATTCTCCCTTATCCACAAGCACAAAATCCGAATTTTCCAAGGGAAAATCCCAACAATAAAATTCGGCCACTTTAGGATAAATCCTGTAAGGACCACCCCATCCCTGTAACTCAGTAAATTATTCAATGAAAAGCTAAGGAATAATTTGATGCATTTTTAGTCCAAATACATCGAACACGGTCAGGTACATGGTCATGTAAGAAACCATGTACTGATCAAATTGTTTTATGAGAGAGGCCGTGTGAGTTAACATGGCCGTGTAGTTTTATATGGTCAGGTACACGACTGTGTAAGTGGCCGTGTACCACTCGGGTAAGTGAGCATGGTCCAAGACACGGTCATGTTGAGAAAACCTAGCTAGTACACGCCCGTGCTCAAACCATACACGCCCGTGTTAGAACCCTTGTAGAAGGCCGTGTACTGAGCAGAGAGCCAATTTGAAGACTCTCGTAATGCGTGAAACCTAATTACTATGAAATGAGTAATTAAGTTGATAAATGTAGCATAAATTCCAGTTGAATAGACTAAACAGGTGCAGTACTATTTATTACTATTCATACAGTGAAAAGGGGTAACCGACAGAGAACCCGGTCTACCCTGTTATGTGTATAAGAGTATGAGATACGCAGTGTCATGAAACTGGTCCGGATGACCATTTCCTGACACAAGACTGGTGAGCAGATCACTGAAATACTCAGACCAAACGTCTAAGCACAACAACGAGAATCTCCTTAGTAGGGTACAGTATCGAGAAAATGGTCCGGATGACCTCTTCTCACCCAGAGACTGACAAAATCAGAGTCAGAACACACAGACTAGTCAGTTAGAACAGAGAATAGTGAATAATGAATAGTGAATAGTGAATAGTGCAAGATGCAGTGTCAAGTTACTGGCCAAGACAGCCTTAGTTTGACTTAAAACTGATATATCTAGACTCAGGACGCCCAAATTAGTCAAACGGACACCTGACACATTTTTTGAGGTGGGACCCCACAGATCTTGAAAACTGGTCCAGACGACCTCAGACGGACATATGACTGATAAAATTGAAATCAGAACATCCGAATTAGTCAAGAGAGACTGTGTCTGAAATTTCGCCTAGGAACGCCTCGGTTTGCGTGTGAAAGGACAACACAGTGTAGACACTACCGCAGTATAGGAAATAAATAGTGATTTGGCATAGAATGGGCTCTTAGACAGTATAAAACAATTAGAAATCGTCAGTACAAAAATCAGATTTAGAAAATCTAATTTTTGGATGAAAATTAGAACACTGCCGAGAAAGGGCTGAAAAACGTAGTAGAAAACTAGACTGAACAGAACCGATTCGGTTGGACTTTTACCCCAACCAAACCATGCCCCCTTTGGTTAGGAAAACAGCTGCAAAACCAGCTGCAAAACCAGCTGAAAGTGATCCCTTAAATCAAGGGATGTGTTGGAGTTTTTAGATTAAAAAAATGGGGTTTTAAGGACAAGAGGACCATGACCATTTAATGCAAACTTGCTCCCTTTCACCCTCCATCATGGCTCCGAAATTTCAAGGGCTGCAGCACAGATTTTTGTCCCCCAATTGAGCTAAATTATGGCTTAATTAAGAGGGCTTAGAGTTAAGCAAAGTTGCTTAGAGTTGCCTATAAAAAGGTGCAACCACCCTTAGGTTTCACTTTTCCCATTTGCTCACAAAAACTCTCAAGAAAAATACAGCTTTCTCACCCCTTTCTCTTCAGAAAATCCAACCCTTCTTCAGCCCCTAAACCACCCATATTTTCACATAAATTTCACACAAAAGCTTGGCCACACAAGTTGTTAGAGGTGTACTCTTCCAAGGTAGTTTCGGGAAGACCCTAGAACCGAAATTTTTTCTATGGTGTAATTTTTCATCTTGGCTGGATATTAAGAGAAACGTTTTGTTTTCCTTGTGTTCTCATTCTACCACAAATGATCCCTCAACCCTCTTTGTTTTCTATGGAGCCTTGACAGCCACCCTTGGCCCGGTTGTGCTTGGATCAAAGCACTCTAAGGTATAAACCGAAAACCCCCATCTTTTGTGGTTAGTTGTTTTTAAGTTTTTGATCAAAGGAGATTTATATGTATTTGGTTATGCACATGGGTTGTAATAAGTTATTTGAGCCCTCAGCTTTCAGTTTTTAAAGTTTTTGTGGTTGTGGTTGTGTTTACTTTAGTTTACAAGTGGTTTGAGATATGTGTGTGCATGAGTGTGTAGAGGGTGGCTGGACACAAAATCTGTCCCCAGGATCAGCCATGGATTTTGGCCAGTTTGACCCTTAGGGTTCGAATCTGGGATTTGGTAAAACATAAAGTTTTAAGAAAATTTGGATACGGTGGTTTTTACATGAAATAGCCATTGGCCAAAAATGAACGTATGATAGGCTTTTCGGCTGGTTTTTGTTCGGTGTCCAAAACTGGGAGTAACAAATCCGGACCAAATGAACAGTCTCAGATTTTAATTAAAATGACCCTTTTAGAGGCCGAACCAGAATTTGGTCAAAACATAAAAGTTTTAGATCTCGACGAAACCTTAAAATTGACTTATGTAGGTTTCAAAAATTCGGCCGTTTCGGGCCCCAAACAGACCTGTATTCAAAAGTGTGTAAAACTGGAACTTTTATAAAAACTGGGCACAAAGGCCACGGGTTTGATGAATTTAGGAGCCGTTAGAGTTAGAATTAGGCTCCGAAATGAACACAAGAATTGTTTATTTTGTCGAGGACGAAAAGTTTCATGAACGCCAATTTCTCAAACAAAGTCATTTCGAACAAGTTTCAAATTATTTTCAAAAGTGGTCCAACACCACATTTTTTTAGCACATTTACAATGTGTTCCCTTTAAATGACTTAGAAATGATTTCAACAAAAACACCCTCATCCTCCAACGGGGCGAGGTGAGACTCGTTTTCAAAAATGTGGGGACACCATACCCCTTTCAAACCATTTCAAACACTTGGCTTTCAAAAAAATGTGGGGACACCATACCCCTTTCAAAATGAATAATCCTTTTGTAAGAATTTCTATATTTGAACAAAGTTTTTAAAGGAATTTCACAAAGAACAAGGGACGTTTTTAGTAAGATATGGTAGAGGTAGCCTAGTCGGCTACTACACCATAATGCAAGGTATCCCGGTAGGCTGCCACACCCAAACAAGCAAAGTAACCCGAACGATTACTATACCAAGCCTACACATAGTAGCCCGATAGGCTACCTAGTTGCCAAAACGTGAGGTAACCGGTCAGTTGACTGATCGGTAAATCAGTCAAGCACCGTGTTCAGAGCAACATTGTGAGGAATGTTGATTTAACTGTCAAGAAGACAGTTAATTAAACGTGACGAAAATTAGATACCAAATTCCTAGATAGGCCAATAGGGTACCGAGGGACCCTGGTACCACATGAAAGACGAGTATAGGCAAAAGTAGCCTAAGGACATGGTAGTTAATTTATAGGGCCATAAATTAATTAGCCACGTACGAATAAGTTAACTCTTGAGATAGAGAGTAAGTAGTGCCGACGGCAATCGGTATCAAGTAATTATCTACTTTAGTCACTAACAGTATTGGTGACTTAGAGAAGGTATTAACGAGAGACGTTATTGATGACAGGTAGTAACCTGCAAAATTCTAAAGGTGCGAATACAAGTGCTTGCAATTAGGTAAGTATAACTCCGCCTGCAGCATGAATAAAATGATGTTAAAATGATGGTTTTACAGTATGTTAAGTATGCCTTACATGCACACGATGTTGCACAGCATACATAAGAGCATATAGTTTTACAATCGAGTAGATTGATGAAAGAACAAGTTAGAAGCCATAGATCCCTTCTGCATAGGATTGGGGATAGCTTAGAGAAGCGTATGGCTAGAACAGTTAAACAAGATGCAAATAAATAGGTGTGCCGTACTGGCTCCTTCAGTTGAAGGGGTTTCCAGTTAAAGAAAGTTAAGGCCAAAAGTTGAGCAACAGTTGATGGCTCTTCGGCATTAGTTGACCTCGGGCGTTACCGTTGGTCTGCGCGTACACGGTACTGACACATGGGCCCTAAATAGACAAGAGAAAGAAAAGAGTACTAAAGCATAAATGAACATAACCGGATCATGCATAGTTCACTGTCCGCATTAGTTCGCTATGCTTTCAGCTACAGTAAGATACATGCTTTTACATGAAGTAATCTGTATGCATATGGTATATAAAGTTTGTATGCTATGACATGATATGTGATGATATGGTATATGCTAAGTGTTATATGTGACTATCTTGCATGCTTATGCGTTTTAAGTATGTATTATGTTTAAACATGTTTTGCGGTTAACATGTTGTACTTACTGGGCATAAGCTCACGGAGTGTGTTCATGCTGTAGGTAAGCGTCCTATGGCATAAGCCACGATGGGCAATGACGGTGGAGGAGGCGGATGTGAGGCGAGGTTATGGACACCATACGAGTTTAACTTCCGCACAGTTTAAGTAAACAGTATTTTGAACAGTAACAGTACAGTACCAGTAAATGGTACTTTTAAATAGTAATCGTTAAATAGTATTTTTGAACAGTAATGCTTACACAATATTTTTGAGTAGTAATAGTTGAATAGTATTTTCGAATAGCAGCTGATTGATACTATTCAAAAATACTATTTCACAAAATCAATAGTATAAGTATGTTTGCAAGATTATTATTATGTTTCAAATTCTGCTTTTAATAGTACATGTACATGAATAGTAAATTCTTCTAAAATTAGGGTAACCTATTAAAGATATTTCAAGTAAGCAATATTCAATTACAAGAAAGTATAAGTAAAAGTAAAGAAACAGTAGTTTTACAGTGATGGTCCGGGCCGCCTAGGGCACGGGGCGTCACAGTTGGTATCAGAGCGGTTTGCTGCCACCCTACCTCACATCGCTGCACACCTGCCTCATCTGTCTAAGTAAGTTAGTTTAATTATCCTTCAGTATTAGTATATAAGTTAACATCCATATTGTAATAGGAGATATGGCCGCACCGGTAGACCCTCAACACCAAGACGACGATAGGGCAGTAAGTGATGCCTTCGCCGAAATGGACTTAGATATGTTCGATGGTCAGCATAGGCCTTACAAGCTGTTAAGATGGGTTCAGCAGGTGGAGGTAGCCTTTCGTGCCTGCCATGCCCTACCTCACCTGCAAGTGGAGCTAGCAAGCAGCAAGTTAGATGGACCAGCGTTGACTTGGTGGCTGGACCAGCGAAGGGATGGAAAACCAGTGCCAGATTGGGCCACTTTCTGCCAGGAACTCCATGCCATGTTTGCACCACCCGCATTCGAGAAACTCTATGGTCCAAATAGGAATTTCAGCACATAGAGAGACATGCACGAGAGGAGGTACGACGTCCTCTCGGGTATGTGGGATGTCGACGAAGGAGAGACCATGGCGCATTATTGTCGGAGGTTTAAGGATGCGATGCTACCCTACAGTCCCTTCGACCGCTCTTTCCGAGAAGTAGCTGAGCTAGTTTGGAGAGGGGTACTCGGGGACGTTAGGGAACTTATCCCCTACCCTCCACGACATCAAGATTTAAGGCGTTTCCCTCAAGAGATAGAGTATGCCGAAGTCGATGCGGTCAACGTTAGGAACTACGAGCGGGCACATAATGCTGCTAATCTTGCCGCTCATGAGGAGGACCCTATTCCAGCTATACCATTGGCTAAGTACCGCTTTGAAGAACCAGAGGATGATGATGACATCCCCTATTTCTCCAATGATGACGAGGAGATGGAGGAGTATGAGCCGGAACCTCAAGTCATTATCGCTAGTGATGATGAGGTCAGTTCAGACTTGGAGGACGAGGAGGATCCAGACGAATTCCCCCTCGATGAAAGTGACAACGAAGAGATGTCCGATCCAGAATCAGTGATCACGTCAGAGTAACTGCACTCTACCTCGGTAGTTTTGTCTAAGCTATGTATATGTGTATAGAAGGAAGCAGTAGCTTTCCTCGCTAGACCTAAATTAATGTACTTGTTGAGACCGTATCTTGGGAAGTGTGTATCACTCCCAACAACCCAAAGTTATGTACTTTCTTATGATATATGAAAAGCAACACCATTATCCAAGGGCTCAGATATGTTTTTTTTTCATACATGAGTATAGTGTGACAGTATGTGCGAGATAGGTCCTAGCACTTAGAAGATGTTTCAATACGATAAGTTAAGATACAAATCGTATTGAACATCACAGTAAAGAAAAAGAAAGGAAAGATATAATATGTATACTTATATTCATGATGATTGAGTAAAATCATTAAGATGATATGTGATACGATTCCCAAGTACAGAGTGTGATAAAAGCAAAACTTATAACTCTTTTTCCCGTTGTGTGATAGGGTTACATCAGAAGAAATGACAAGAACAAGAGCTCAGACTAATCAAGCCACTCAAGAAGATGAGTTAATGGCACGGCTCACAGCCATGCAGGAGATGATGATGAACCAACAACAAGAGCTTGCTCAGCTCAAGGAGCAAGTCAACCAACAATCTCATACACCACAACCCGTAGAGGTGCCAGCCCAAGCCGACCCAGTAGCCCCATCAGTCCAGGCAGCTCCAGCACCACCAGTTGTGGTTGCTTCTGCAGCAGCAGATGTTCCCTTACCAATCTCAAGAGATGATGACTTATATGAGCGATTTCGGTGTCTGAAGGTGCCAGAGTTTGAGGGGACAACTAACCCTATCGAGGCAGATGACTGGCTAACTGACATCCAAGTCATCCTAGACCTTGTAGGGCTAACTGAGAGGGAAAAGGTACTGTGTGCATCCCTTGCCCTACGGAAAGAAGCACGACAGTGGTGGAAAACAGTGGCTATTAGGAGAGACATTAATGCAATGAACTGGGCAGACTTCATTATGGAGTTCAGAGAAATGTATTTCAATGATGAAGCCTTAGCAGCACAACAAGATGAGTTCAACAATCTATGCCAAGGTAGTATGACTGTAATGGAAGCTGTCCGTAAGTTCGAGCAGCTAGCTCGACTATGCCCTGACTTGGTGCTAACCGAGAAGGAAAGGGTCAGAAGGATGCTGAAGATGTTTAGAACCGACATTGCCGTCCAAGTATGCGGTGGAAGCCACGGACCAACAACGGTGGCTGAGTGTGTCAGCCGAGCCATCAGGGTCGAATACTGGTTGGCCCAAGATAGGGAGAGGAAAGCACAGATCTTCAAGGCCATGAGAGAGGAGAAGACACTGGCCAGACCCAACAGGGGAAGACCGAACCCTGATTCACAACATAAGGGTCAGAATATGGGAAACAGTCAGAGTAACCGACAGTCCCATAACAACAAGAGGAGAGGAAGCCAGAATAACCAAGGGCAACAGAGGAATTTTCCCCAGAAGAAGAACAATCGAGGAGGAAATGGCAGTCAGCACCCTCCTTGCCTGAAATGCGGGAAGAACCACCTAGGGGAGTGCCGCTTAGGCACTAGCGGTTGCTACATCTGTGGCAAGGAAGGCCACTTCGCTAAGCAATGCCGCTCAAACCCTCAGAATCAGCAGGGCCAAGCCCGTGCCAGTAGCGGCCAACTACATACTGCCCAAGCGAGAATTGAAGGTACACCCATCACCCAAGGTAGACTGGAAGCTCCAGAGATGCAGGGGAGAATTTATGCCTTTACAAGGGAGGATGCAGAAGCTGGAACCTCAACCGTGGTGACAGGTCAGCTTTCTATTGCCAACTCCACTGCATTAGTATTATTTGATTCTGGAGCTACGCATTCCCTTATGTCATCAAAGTTTGCTAGAGAACTAGGTCAGAACATAGATAAGATGAACCAAACTTTCCGAACTGCCCTTCCCTCCGGGGAAGTTTTGTTGTCTAGCTATTGGGCAAGACATGTACCAGTAGTTATCAGTGGGTACGAGCTGAGTATAGATCTAATCGTCATCGACATGTGTGACTACGACGTAATCGTGGGAATGGACTTCCTCGCTAAGTACAGCGCCATAATAGACTGTCGAAGACGAGAGGTTATTTTCGAGCTGAACGGGAACAAGAAGTTTATCTACAAAGGGCTATCGTTAAAGCAGCCGAAGATAATAATATCCGCTATGAGGGCTCACAAACTTCTATCCAGTGGATGCGTCGGTTTCCTAGCACACATGGTAGACAGCAACCATGAAGCAGAGATAAGGCCTGAAGATGTCCCAATGGTAAGAGAATTCATAGAAGTATTCCCAGAGGATCTGCCAGGACTTCCGCCAGAAAGGGAGATATCATTCGAGATCGAGTTGTTACCAGGATCAGCCCCCATCTCTAAGGCCCCATATAGAATGGCCCCGGTAGAGTTAAAGGAACTCCAGGCCCAGTTGAAGGATCTAATGGACAAGGGCTTCATTCGACAGAGCTGTTCACCGTGGGGAGCACCAGTTTTATTCGTGAAGAAGAAGGATGGAACATTAAGGATGTACATCGATTACAGGGAGCTGAATAAGGTCACTATAAAGAACAAGTATCCGTTGCCATGAATCGACGATCTATTTGACCAGCTCCGAGACGCTGCAATGTTCTCAAAAATCGACCTACGTTCCGGGTATCACCAACTACGAATTAGAGGTGCAGACATACCCAAGACAGCCTTCCATACACGATATGGACACTACGAGTTCCTCGTTATGTCATTTGGGTTAACGAATGCCCCTGCAGCCTTCATGGATCTGATGAATAGAGTGTTCAAGGAGTTCTTAGACAAGTTTGTCATTGTGTTTATCGATGACATACTTGTGTATTCTAAGACAAGGGAGGAACACGAGGAGCATCTGAAAGCTATTCTACTCAAGTTAAAGGAGCACCAGCTATACGCCAAATTCTCTAAGTGCGAGTTTTGGCTGGAAAATGTCCATTTTCTTGGTCACGTGGTCTCCAAAGAAGGAGTATCAGTAGACCCAGTGAAAGTTGAAGCAGTCAGCGAATGGCCGACTCCGAAGAACGTAACAGAGATCCGTAGTTTCCTAGGCCTAGCAGGCTATTACAGATGTTTCGTAGAAGGGTTCTCGAAGTTAGCTGCACCACTCACAGTACTCACTAAGAAGGAGAAGAAGTATGAGTGGACGGATAGATGTGAGAAAAGCTTCCAGGAGCTAAAACACAGACTCACGAGCGCTCCGATCCGGACTATACCAGACGCTGGACAGGGAAATTTTGTAATCTACAGTGATGCATCTAAGACCGGACTGGGAGCCGTATTGATGCAGAATGGGAAAGTAGTCGCTTATGCCTCGCGACAACTTAAGAACCATGAGAGGAATTATCCGACTCATGACCTAGAGCTAGCAGCGGTCGTGTTTGCACTGAAAATATGGAGGCATTATCTATATGGCGTTAAGTGTGAGATTTATACGGACCACCAAAGCCTCAAATACATCTTCACACAGAAGGAGCTCAACATGAGGCAGCGAAGATGGCTAGAATTGGTGAAGGATTACGACTGCGAGATCCTGTATCACCCAGGGAAAGCCAACAAGGTGGCCGATGCACTCAGTAGGAAGTACTCTTCATCGCTTGTGGCTATCAATGCCTTGCCAAAAGCCCTACAGAAGGAGCTATGTAACGGCGAAATCGAGATTCTAATAGGGAAGTTGTCTGAAATGACCCTCCAATCAACACTCCTAGAAGAAATCAAGGCCGGCCAAGACCTCGATTTAACCCTAAACAAGCACAAAAAGGAGGCAATGGAGGACCGAAAGTCAGAATTCCAAGTCTCTAAGGATGGCATACTCTATTTTAGAGATAGAGTGTACGTTCCGAAGGATGAAGAACTCAGGAAAAAGGATCCTTTCAGAAGCCCATGACACACCATACTCAGTTCATCCAGGGGCAAACAAGCTATACAAAGACTTGAAAGACAGTTTTTGGTGGCCTAAGATGAAGGGTGACGTCGCTGAATTTGTCGCAAAGTGCCTTACATGTCAAAAAATTAAAGTAGAACATCAACGACCTGGAGGAGAACTACAGAAAATCAAGCTTCCTGAGTGGAAATAGGAACAAATTACAATGGACTTCGTGGTCGGACTGCCCAGAACATCCAGTGGAAACGACGCCATCTGGGTAATTGTGGACCGACTGACGAAATCAGCTCGATTCTTAGCCATGAAGTTGAGCTACTCAGTGGAGAGGCTAGCAGAAATGTACGTGGCCCAGATAGTAAGACTGCACGGTGTACCTAAGTCAATAATTTCAGATCGTGATGGGCGCTTCACTTCAAGGTTTTGGCAGAGCGTCCAAGCTTCAATGGGGACTAAGTTGAAGTTCAGCACAGCTTTCCACCCTCAAACCGACGGTCAGTCAGAAAGGACAATACAAACGTTGGAAGATATGTTGAGAGCGTGTGCCCTAGACTTCAAGGGGAATTGGGACCAAAAGCTGCCGCTAATAGAGTTCTCGTACAACAACAGCTACCATTCCTTAATCGGAATGGCACCATACGAGGCACTCTATGGAAGGAAATGTAGATCTCCGGTCCACTTGCATGAGACTGGAGAGAAACAGCTCACTAGCACGGACTTCGTCAAAAGTACAACAGAAGACGTGAAGATTATACGGGAGAGACTGGAGATAGCTCATAGTCGTCAGAAAAGTTACGCCGATAAACGACGCAGACCTCTCGAGTTTCAGGAAGGAGATTCAGTTTTCCTCAAGGTGGCACCCATGAAAGGGGTGATGCGCTTTGGGAAGAAAGGGAAGCTCAGCCCTCGATATATAGGACCCTTTGAGATCCTCGAGAGAATTGGGAAGGTAGCCTACAGGTTAGCGCTCCCTCCCGAGTTAGCATTCGTACATAACGTTTTCCACGTCTCCATGCTGAAGAAATACGTGCCTGACAGTTCCCACATACTGAGTCAAGAGCTTGTTGAAGTACACGCCGACCTGACATATGAGGAAAGACCAGTGCAGATTTTAGCTAAGGAGAGCAAAGTCCTCAGGAATAAAGTGATCCCGCTTGTGAAAGTGCTGTGGCTGAATCACAACATAGAAGAAGCTACATGGGAAAGGGAAGAGGATATGAAGAGAGACTTCCCGGATTTATTCTAATTTTCGAGGACGAAAATTTTGTAAGGGGGGTAGGTTGTAAGGACCACCCCATCCCTGTAACTCAGTAAATTATTCAATGAGAAGCTAAGGAATAATTTGATGCATTTTTAGTCCAAATACATCGAACACGGTCAGGTACATGGTCATGTAAGAAACCATGTACTGATCAGATTGTTTTATGAGAGAGGCCGTGTGAGTTAACATGGCCGTGTAGTTTTATATGGTCAGGTACACGGCTGTGTAAGTGGCCGTGTACCACTCGGGTAAGTGAGCATGGTCCAAGACACGGTCGTGTTGAGAAAACCTAGCTAGTACACTCCCATGCTCAAACCATACACGCCCGTGTTAGAACCCTTGTAGAAGGCCGTGTACTGAGCAGAGAGCCAATTTGAAGACCCTCGTAATGCGTGAAACCTAATTACTATGAAATGAGTAATTAAGTTGATAAATGTAGCATAAATTCCAGTTGAATAGACTAAACAGGTGCAGTACTGTTTATTACTATTCATACAGTGAAAAGGGGTAACTGACAGAGAACCCGGTCTACCCTGTTATGTGTATAAGAGTATGAGATACGCAGTGTCATGAAACTGGTCCGGATGACCATTTCCTGACACAAGACTGGTGAGCAGATCACTGAAATACTCAGACCAAACGTCTGAGCACAACAACGAGAATCTCCCTAGTAGGGTACAGTATCGAGAAAATGGTCCGGATGACCTCTTCTCACCCAGAGACTGACAAAATCAGAGTCAGAACACTCGGACTAGTCAGTTAGAACAGAGAATAGTGAATAATGAATAGTGAATAGTGAATAGTGCAAGACGCAGTGTCAAGTTACTGGCCAAGACGGCCTTAGTTTGACTTAAAACTGATATATCTAGACTCAGGACGCCCAAATTAGTCAAACAGACACCAGACACGTTTTTCGAGGTGGGACCCCACAGATCCTGAAAACTGGTCCAGACGACCTCAGACGGACATATGACTGATAAAATTGAAATCAGAACGTCCGAATTAGTCAAGAGAGACTGTGTCTGAAATTTCACCTAGGAACGCCTCGGTTTGCGTATGAAAGGACAACACAATGTAGACACTACCGTAGTATAGGAAATGAATAGTGATTTGGCATAGAATGGGCTCTTAGATAGTATAAAACAATTAGAAATCGTCAGTACAAAAATCAGATTTAGAAAATCCAATTTTTGGATGAAAATTAGAACACTGCCGAGAAAGGGCTGAAAAACGCAGTAAAAAACTAGACTGCACAGAACCGATTCGGTTGGACTTTTACCCCAACCAAACCATGCCCCCTTTGGTTAGAAAAACAGCTGTAAAACCAGCTGCAAAACCAGCTGAAAGTGATCTCTTAAATCAAGGGATGTGTTGGAGTTTTTAGATTAAAAAAAATGGGGTTTTAAGGACAAGAGGACCATGACCATTTAATGCAAACTTGGTCCCTTTCACCCTCCATCATGGCTCCGAAATTTCAAGGGCTACAGCACAGATTTTTGTCCCACAATTGAGCTAAATTATGGCTTAATTAAGAGGGCTTAGAGTTAAGCAAAGTTGCTTAGAGTTGCCTATAAAAAGGTGCAACCACCCTTAGGTTTCACTTTTCCCATTTGCTCACAAAAACTCTCAAGAAAAATACAGCTTTCTCTCCCCTTTCTCTTTAGAAAATCCGACCCTTCTTCAGCCCCTAAACCACCCATATTTTCACATAACTTTCACACAAAAGCTTGGCCACACAAGTTGTTAGAGGTGTACTCTTCCAAGGTAGTTTCGGGAATACCCTAGAACCGAAATTTTTTCTATGGTGTAATTTTTCATCTTGGCTGGATATTAAGAGAAACCTTTTGTTTTCCTTGTGTTCTCATTCTACCACAAATGATCCTCAACCCTCTTTGTTTTCTATGGAACCTTGACAGCCACCCTTGGCCCGGTTGTGCTTGGATCAAAGCACTCTAAGGTATAAACCGAAAACCCCCATCTTTTGTGGTTAGTTGTTTTTAAGTTTTTGATCAAAGGAGATTTATATGTATTTGGTTATGCACATGGGTTGTAATAAGTTATTTGAGCCCTTAGCTTTCAGTTTTTAAAGTTTTTGTGGTTGTGGTTGTGTTTACTTTAGTTTACAAGTGGTTTGAGATATGTGTGTGCATGAGTGTGTAGAGGGTGGCTGGACACAAAATCTGTCCCCAGGATCAGCCACGGGTTTTGGCCAGTTTGACCCACTTAGGTTCTGAATCTGGGATTTGGTAAAACATAAAGTTTTAAGAAAATTTCGATACGGTCGTTTTTACATGAAATAGCCATTGGCCAAAAATGAACGTATGATAGGCTTTTCGGCTGGTTTTTGTTCGGTGTCCAAAACTGGGAGTAACAAATCCGGACCAAATGAACAGTCTCAGATTTTAATTAAAATGACCCTTTTAGAGGCCGAACCAGAATTTGGTCAAAACATAAAAGTTTTAGATCTCGACGAAACCTTGAAACTGACCCACGTAAGTTTCAAAAATTCGGCCGTTTCGGGCCCCAAACAGACCTGTTTTCAAAAGTGTGTAAAACTGGAACTTTTATAAAAACTGGGCACAAAGGCCACGGGTTTGATGAATTTAGGAGCCGTTAGAGTTAGAATTAGGCTCCGAAATGAACACAAGAATTGTTCATTTTGTCGAGGATGAAAAGTTTCATGAACGCCAATTTCTCAAACAAAGTCATTTCGAACCAGTTTCAAATTATTTTCAAAAGTGGTCCAACACCACATTTTTTTAGCACATTTACAATGTGTTCCCTTTAAATGACTTAGAAATGATTTCAACAAAAACACCCTCATCCTCCAACGGGGCAAGGTGAGACTCGTTTTCAAAAATGTGGGGGCACCATACCCCTTTCAAACCATTTCAAACACTTGGCTTTCAAAAAAATGTGGGGACACCATACCCCTTTCAAAATGAAAAATCCTTTTGTAAGAATTTCTAGATTTGAACAAAGTTTTCAAAGGAATTTCACAAAGAAAAAGGGACGTTTTTAGTAAGATATGGTAGAGGTAGCCTAGTCGGCTACTACACCATAATGCAAGGTATCCCGGTAGGCTGCCACACCCAAACAAGCAAAGTAACCCGAACGGTTACTATACCAAGCCTACACATTGTAGCTCGATAGCCTACCTAGTTGCCAAAACGTGAGGTAACCGATCAGTTGACTGATCGGTGAATCAGTCAAGTACCGTGTTTAGAGCAACATTGTGAGGAATGTTGATTTAACTATCAAGAAGACAGTTAATCAAACGTGACGAAAATTAGACACCAAATTCCCAGATAGGCCAATAGGGTACCGAGGGACCCCGGTACCACATGAAAGACGAGTATAGGCAAAAGTAGCCTAAGGACGAGGTAGTTAATTTATGGGGCCATAAATTAATTAACCACATACGAATAAGTTAACTCTTGAGATAGAGAGTAAGTAGTGCCGACGGCAATCGGTATCAAGTAATTATCTACTTTAGTCACTAACAGTATTGGTGACTTAGAGAAGGTATTAACGAGAGACGTTATTGATGACAGGTAGTAACCTGCAAAATTCTAAAGGTGCGAATACAAGTGCTTGCAATTAGGTAAGTATAACTCCGCCTGCAGTATGAATAAAATGATGTTAAAATGATGGTTTTACAGTATGTTAAGTATGCCTTACATGCACACGATGTTGCACAGCATACATAAGAGCATATAGTTTTACAATCGAGTAGATTGATGAAAGAACAAGTTAGAAGCCATAGATCCCTACTACATAGGATTGGGGATAGCTTAGAGAAGCGTATGGCTAGAACAGTTAAATAAGATGGAAATAAATAGGTGTGCCGTACTGGCTCCTTCAGTTGAAGGGGTTTCCAGTTAAAGAAAGTTAAGGCCAAAAGTTGAGCAACAGTTGATGGCTCTTCGGCATTAGTTGACCTCGGGCGTTACCGTTGGTCTGCGCGCACACGGTACTGACACATGGGCCCTAAATAGACAAGAGAAAGAAAAGAGTACTAAAGCATAAATGAACATAACCGGATCATGCATAGTTCATTGTCCGCATTAGTTCGCTATGCTTTCAGCTACAGTAAGATACATGCTTTTACATGAAGTAATCTGTATGCATATGGTATATAAAGTTTGTATGCTATGACATGATATGTGATGATATGGTATATGCTAAGTGTTATATGTGACTATCTTGCATACTTATGCGTTTTAAGTATGTATTATGTTTAAACATGTTTTGCGGTTAACATGTTGTACTTACTGGGCATAAGCTCACGGAGTGTGTTCATGCTGTAGGTAAGCGTCCTATGGCATAAGCCACGATGGGCAATGACGGCGGCGGAGGCGGATGTGAGGCGAGGTTATGGACACCATACGAGTTTAACTTCCGCACAGTTTAAGTAAACAATATTTTGAACAGTAACAGTACAGTACCAGTAAATGGTACTTTTAAATAGTAATCGTTAAATAGTATTTTTGAACAGTAATGCTTACATAATATTTTTGAGTAGTAATAGTTGAATAGTATTTTTGAATAGCAGCTGATTGATACTATTCAAAAATACTATTCCACAAAATCAATAGTATAAGTATGTTTGCAAGATTATTATCATGTTTCAAATTCTGCTTTTAATAGTACATGTACATGAATAGTAAATACGTGTGCAAAAAAAAAATTTCTTCTAAAATTAGGGTAACCTATTAAAGATATTTCAAGTAAGCAATATTCAATTACAAGAAAGTATAAGTAAAAGTAAAGAAACAGTAGTTTTACAGTGATGGTCCGGGCCGCCTAGGGCACGGGGCGTCACAAATCCAATCCAAATTTAAACAAGATTTTAACTAGAATTTTATCTCCCTTTTTCAACCAAAAAATCTGAAAATTCTAAAGAGAAAATCTCCACAAAAAATTCGGCCACTTTTGGATAAGGGAGAATCAAAATTCCACTAGGATTTTCAAGCTTGAATCTTATCTCATCCTTATCCAAAATAACCGAAAATCTCCTAGGAGATTCACTCCAAAAATTTGGCCATTATCTGGGAGGAGAGAATCCAAATTCAACTAGGATTGAAACTTGAATTTTTCCTTGAACCTTATCCACAAAAATCCGAAAATCCATTGAGGATAATCCTCAAAATTTTCGTCTATCATTAGTTAGGATTTGGATTCAAAATTCAAGTAGGATTTTAACAAGATTAACCTCTCCATATCCAACTCAAATTCGAATTTCATTCCTTGTGGATTTTCCACAACAAATTCGAATCCCACTTGGATTGTGATTCAAAATTTGAATTTCAAATTTCAAATTCGAATTTCAAATTCAAATTTCAAATTTCAAATTTCAAATTTCAAATTTTAAATTTCAAATTCAAATTTCAAATTCAAAATTCAAATTCAAATTTCAAATTCAAATTTCAAATTCGAATTTCAAATTTCAAATTTCAAATTTCAAAATTCAAAATTCAAATTTCAAAATTCAAATTTCAAAATCCACAAAACAGTTGCATTTCAAATTCTTGTTCTCATGGATAATTTTCTACAACTCCAATCCAATCTCAAATAAAATCATGACAACGTTATTTGGAGTTCGAATAATTGTGTACTCTATTATCCAAAACAAAATCTGAATCCAACCGGAGAGAATCTTGTCTACCATCCTAATCCTATGTCATCACCATCCATATATAATAAACTAGCCAATAGCA
This sequence comes from Antiaris toxicaria, assembly GCA_035233585.1. NCBI lineage: Eukaryota > Viridiplantae > Streptophyta > Magnoliopsida > Rosales > Moraceae > Antiaris > Antiaris toxicaria. Next base: position 56,471,637 of record CP141153.1, read on the forward strand.
TACACAAATCAATTTGCCAAACGTTAAGGAATTATGTGGAGCTAGTAGAGGGACTGATTGGACATATGTAATCGGGCTCCCGCAAATCCATATGATCATCATTCTTTACCGAACAACTCAATCATATGATCACTAATTTCAGAGTCACACCACTATAAACCTGAAACTGAACTCCCAATTATATACTGTATTACGTAAGCCTGTGACAAGCTATCGTCCAATGACCTTGTCATGTATGCAGAACCCTCATATGATATCCATGATCAGCCTTAGGCCAAAGTCCGTTTAATCCTACTGATCAGGTTATCTTAAAGTTCCATTATACTACCGAATAAAGAAAATGATTATTCACCATATGTGAATAAGAAGTCATCCGCCTAGTAGACGACCCAAGGCCTTGTCCATTTTCATATTCAGTATAATGCCTTTAAGAGGATACTCTTAACTCCTCATTAGAGCTATGATTCCGATATCTGTAAATGAACCCTTCATCGTATGCAAGTCATGCACCCAACGAACCGGTCTTTAAGCTTACTACCTCTGAGACGCTTTAGCAATTGGAACATCAAAGTACACAAGTCATATACATGAAGCTGTCCTTTTACTCAGGATTAAGGTTACTGCACAATGAATGTCAAAAGCAGATTGATCCACTCAAAGCGGACATCGTAGATCAATCACGCTTTAGTCCCGGTCTAATATGTCACCACCAAGCAACATATCTATGTCTCTACTTGGGAGTCCAGCTCCAGACAGTCAAGACAAACCGTCCTCTCCAAGGCTTTAGACAACATAATAGTCTTAACATGAGTTAGATGCTCGGTCTAACCCCATAGACTACAGACCATAGTTTAGACCGCTAACTTTAGAACATTGTCTTCTCGCATACAAATGTTCATTGCATGCAACATTCTAACAGTTTAACACAAGCAGTCAGGGAGCCATATTTGCTTACATTTACTTTAACATGTAAATAAAACGAGGACAGATAGCAATGTAATGAATAACCTCTATATATAATTTTATTATCCAGTTTAAAATAAATACATCAAAATGTCTCTAATGCTTAGGGAATTTCCTAACAACAAGGTCATCAAACAATGGCTTGTCACAGGCTTACGTAATATGGTATATAATTAGGAGTTCAGTTTCAGGTTTATAGTGGTGTGACTCTGAAATTAGTGATCATATGATTAAGTTATTCAGTAAAGAATGATGATCATATGGATTCATGAGAGCCCGATTATATTGTAGGAAAATAAACCGGTAAAAACGTATCAGAGTGGCGCAGCGGAACAATAAAAATTTTTAGATCGTTAAATATCTCATGATGCCATATACAATAAATCAACAACAATTAAAACTCATACCTCAAGGACGCCAATATGCAGGAGGAGAATGACCGGAGGCTTCAACCAACTAGCCTTCTCTACTATTCTCCAATTCCCGAATGGCTGAGTGTGTGGGCACTCTGAACCTCGATCGGTATGCTAGCACTGCTAGTCTTCTTCCGACCACCCAGATCTCTAAAGAACTTTATTGTCACGATGAGCTGTGCAACAATAAGCCTGCTCACCTGAGAGTCTGTGGTCTGAGAGAACTGGAGTGGCAGGACCTCTATTTATAGACCTGCATGAGGTGATTCTCTGAATTCGAATTGGACTAGGAAAAGATATTTTCCCTTATCCAAACCCAAAAAATCCGAATTTTCCAAAGGGAAAATCTCCCAAATAAATTCGGTTTTTGCTAGATAAATCCAATCCAAATCTTAACAAGATTTTAGCTAGAATCTTATCTCCCTTTTCCAACCAAAAAATCCGAAATTCACAAGGAGAAAATCTCTCCAAAATTTCGGCCACTTTTGGGAGGAGAGAGAATCCAAATTCAACTAGGATTAAAGCTTGAATATTCCCTTAAATCCTATCCACAAAATCCGAAATCTTTCATGAGGATTATCCTCAAAATTTCGTCCCTTATTTGTTGGGATTTGGATTCAAAATTCAAGTAGGATTCTAACAAGATTATCCTCTCCAAATCCAACTCAAATTCGAATTTCAAACCTTGTGGATTTTCCACAACAAATTCGAATCCTACTTGGACTGTGATTCAAAATTTGAATTTCAAATTTCAAATTCAAATTTCAAATTCAAATTTCAAATTTCAAATTTCAAATTTCAAATTTAAATTTCAAATTCAAATTTCAAATTCGAATTTCAAATTCAAATTTCAAATTCAAATTTCAAATTCAAAATTCAAATTTCAAATTTCAAAATTCAAATTTCAAATTTCAAAATTCAAATTTCAAATTCCACAAAACGGTTGTATTTCATATTCTTGTTCTCATGGATAATTTTCTACAACTCCAATCCAATCTCAAATAAAATCATGGCAACTTTATTTGGAGTTCGAATAATTGTGTACTCTATTATCCAAAACAAAATCTGAATCCAACCGGAGAGAATCTTGTCTACCATCCTAATCCTGTGTCATCACCATCCATGCATAATAAACTAGCCAATAGCATACACAAATCAATTTGCCAAACGTTAAGGAATTATGTGGAGCTAGTAGAGGGACTGATTGGACATATATAATCGGGCTCCCGTGATTCCATATGATCATCATTCTGTACCGAACAACTCAATCATATGATCACTAATTTCAGAGTCACACCACTATAAACCTGAAACTGAACTCCCAATTATATACCGTATTACGTAAGCCTGTGACGAGCTACCATCCAATGACCTTGTCATATATGCAAAACCCTCATATGATATCCATGATCAGCCTTAGGTCAAAGTCCGTTTAATCCTACTGATCAGGCTATCTTAAAGTTCCATTATACTACCGAATCAAGAAAATGATTATTCACCATATGTGAATAAGAAGTCATCCGCCCAGCAGATGACCCAAGGCCTTGTCCATTTTCACATTCAGTATAATGCCTTTAAGAGGATACCTTTAACTCCTCAGAGCTATGATTCCGATATCTGCAAACAAACCCTTCATCGTATACAAGTCATGCACCCAACGAGCCGGTCTATAAGCTTACTACCCTCTGAGACGCTTTAGCCATTGGAACATCAAAGTACACAAGTCATATACATGAAGTAGTTCATTTACTCAGGATTAAGGTTATTGCATAATGAACGTCAAAAACAGATTGATCCACTCATAGCGGACTACGTAGATCAATCACGCTTTAGTCCCGGTCTAATATGTCACCACCAAGCAACATATCCATGTCTCTACTTGGGAGTCCAGCTCCAGACAGTCAAGACAGACCGTCCCCTCTAAGGCTTTAGACAACATAATAGTCTTAACATGAGTTAGATGCTCGGTCTAACCCCATAGACTACAGACCATAGTTTAGACTGCTAGCTTTAGAACATTGTCTTCTCGCATACAAAAGTCCATTGCATGCAACGTTCCAACAGTTTTAACACAAGCAGTCAGTGAGCCATATTTGCTTACATTTACTTTAACGTGTAAATAAGACGAGGACAGATAGCAATGTAATGAATAACCTCTAAGTATAATTTTATTATCCAGTTCAAAATGAATACATCAAAATGTCTCTAATACTTAGGGCATTTCCTAACAATCTCCCACTTGCCCTAAGCCAGCAGATGTGCCATGTTACGCATCCCCATCGCCTCTACATGCCTCTCAAAGCTTCTAGCTACCAAAGTCTTAGTAAAGGGATCAGCGATGTTGTCCTCGGACGCGATCTTACATACATCCACTTGTCCTGTCTCCACATGCCCTCTAATAATGTGATACCTCCGATCGATGTGCTTGGTCCTCTTATGGTGCCGAGATTCCCTTGTGTTGGCAATAGCCCCTGTATTATCACAGTAAAGTGTGATAGGCTTGTCAACACCCGGAATGACCTCAAGGTCTCTAAAGAACTTGCGGAGCCAAACCGCTTCTTTAGATGCCTCAGCCGCAGCCACATACTCAGCCTCCATAGTAGAGTCAGCTGTGCAGCCCTGCTTCACGCTCCTCCACACAATGGCGCCTCCTCCGAGCAAAAACACTGATCCAGATGTCGATTTCCTCGAATCCTTACAAGTCTGGAAGTCTGAGTCCGTGTATCCTACGGGTGTTAGGTCCCCTCCAGAATACACTAGCATATAATCCCTCGTTCTCTTAAGATACTTGAGTATATGCTTTACTGCTTGCCAGTGCTTGGTTCCAGGATTCGCTTGATATCGACTCACCATACCTACTGCAAAACATATGTCCGGGCGAGTGCAAAGCATAGCGTACATAAGGCTACCCACAGCGGATGCATAAGGGACCTTACTCATACGCTCTCTTTCTTCCGATGTCTTGGGACAGTCATCCAATGAAAGAGTTAAACCGGCAATAGAAGGTTGTGAGCCTTTCTTTGCCTCTAGCATTGCATATTTGTCAATTATTTTATCTATGTATGAAGCTTGGGATAACGCTATCATTTTGTTCTTTCGATCTCTGAAGAGACGAATGCCTAGAACATAATTAGCTTCTCCCAAGTCCTTCATGTCAAACTGTTGGTGTAACCAAAGCTTGACCGATGATAAGTTCCCTACATCATTCCCAATGAGTAGTATATCATCGACATAGAGTATCAGAAAGACCACTTTTCCATCCTTAATACGTTTATAAACACAAGGTTCATCAACGTTCTGCTCAAAACCAAATGTCTTAATCGCTTGATCAAACCTCTGGTTCCATGAGCGGGATGCCTGCTTTAATCCATAAATGGATCTAAGCAACTTGCAGACTTTCCTATCTTGGCCTTTTGCTACGAACCCTTCGGGCTGTATCATATAGATACACTCTTCAAGATGGCCATTCAAGAATGCCGTCTTGACATCCATTTGCCAGATCTCGTAATCGAGAGCCGCAGCAATGGACAGAAGAATACGGATAGACTTCAGCATAGCAACAGGCGAAAAGGTTTCCTCGTAATCGATTCCAGCCTTTTGCGTGTATCCCTTTGCAACCAGTCTAGCTTTGAAAGTTTCCACTCTCCCTTCCGCATCCTTCTTTCTTTTGTAGACCCATTTGCATCCAATGGGTTTTATCCCATCCGGCAAATCTACAAGTTCCCAAACAAAGTTGGATTTCATAGAATCCATCTCATTGTTCATAGCCTGTTTCCAAGATCTAGAATCAACATCCTTTATAGCTTCATCATATGTGACCGGATCTTCCTCATGCTCATGAGCCTCGGCCTGGTATACCTCAGCATCATACATAAAGAAATTAGGTTTCTTCGAAACCCTCCCACTACGACGAGGCAGCCTAAATTGTTGATCGTCTGCAGGTCTTTCACTGGAACTCGGACTTGCGTCCAAGACTGAAATCTGTGGAGCAGTTCTTTCACCCGATAACTCCTCTAGCACCACTTTGCTTCGAGGCTTAAAGTCATTCATATGACTTTCCTCCAAGAATGTCGCATGGGTTGAGACAATGACCTTTTGTTCCTTCGGGTTATAGAACAGACCTCCTTTAGTTCCCTTTGGATACCCTACAAACATGCACAATTCTGATCTTGGTTCCAACTTCTTCGCATCCCCATCCAGTACATGTGCCGGGCAGCCCCATATTCTCATATGTCCAAGGGAGGGCTTCCTGCCACGCCACAATTCATACGGAGTTCTAGGAATTGATTTGCTCGGAACCTGGTTCAGAATATAGCACGCCGTTTGTAAAGCATGTCCCCAAAATGATAATGGCAGCGTTGAGTAACTCATCATGGACCGTACCATATCCAATAAGGTCCTGTTTCTCCTTTCGGCTACACCATTCTGTTGTGGAGTACCAGGTGCAGTCAATTGGGATAATATCCCATTCTCTACAAGATGTCCTAGAAATTCATCGGAGAGGTATTCGCCACCTCGATCAGATCGAAGTGTCTTTATGGATTTATCCAATTGCTTTTCCACTTCCGCACGATACTCTTTGAACTTGTCAAAGGTTTCGCTCTTGCGGTGCATCAGATACACATATCCATACCTCGAGTAATCATCTATGAAAGAGACATAGTACTCGAACCCTCCTCGTGCTGTGACGTTCATGGGGCCACATACGTCAGTGTGCACAATTTCTAAGAGCTCCTGTGCCCTTGTACCCTTAGCTCCAAAAGACCTCTTAGTCATTTTACCCTCTAGACAAGACTCACATTGGGGAAGTCGTACCTCCTCCAGAGATTCCAGAGGACCGTCTTTCACCAATCTTTGAATCCTATCCTGATTAATATGACCAAGTCTTAAATGCCAAAGATACGCCTTGTTAGAGTGAGAAACTTTCAACCTTTTAGAGTTATCAATTAATTCAGTGTCAAGCAGTGAGTACATCTTTGGTCTGATCAAATATAGGTTTCCATCCATCCAACCAGAACAGATAAAAGACTTATTTCTACGAATATCAACTCTTTTACTAAAAGAAACTGAATAAGAATCCTTTATTAAACAAGCTACCGATATAAGGTTCCTCCTAAAATTAGGAACATAAAAACAGTCTTTCAATAAAATAAACCTAAATTGATCAAAATAAAGATGAACGTCTCCCACTGCCTCAGCCACCACAAAGCTACCATCTCCAGTCCGCAACGAGAGGCTGTTATCATGTAGACTTCTCGTTTCCACGAACCCCTGCATAGAAACACAAACATGATTAGTGGCGCCCGAATCAATGACCCATGTGTCTTTCGATTCTTCCACCAAACACGCTTCTAAGTAATGAAGTTCCTTACCTTCCTTGCCCTTGGAGGCTAGGAATTCCCGGCAAGCCTTCTTGAAGTGACCTACCTTCCCACAGTGGAAGCATTTGGACTTTTTAGGGTCCTTTAGCTTCTTGTTCTTCTTCTTTTTCTTCCCGTCCGAGACAGGAGGATTAGAAGAACTGGAAGCCACTTGCTTCTTATTTGGCCTCTTCCTCTTCCGTGAGGGATTGGAAGATTCCGCCAAATTGGCCTCTCCTTTAGGTCGGACCACATCTTCATCCCTGATCATCCGCTCATAAGCCTGTAGTTGCTTCATGAGCTCGGTAAGTCCTAACTCCTTTGTCGCCAGATTGTATGCGGCCTTAAACCCCACAAAATCTTTAGACAGAGTCTTGAACACCATCTCGATCTGGGTGTTGTAGTCTAACTCAGCACCATTTTCGGCAGCCTCAGCGAAGAATCCCATTAGAGTGATCATATGGTCCTTCACCGGAGCACCAGCCTTTTGCTTGGAGTTCATAATGCTGGTGATAGCGGACTGTCGAGCCAATTTTTCTTGGCCTCCGAACATGTCCTCCAGATTATCCATGATCTCCCCAGCAACTTGATAAGTCTCATGCTGCTTTTGTAAAGCACTCGTCATGCTAGCAAGGATGTAGCATCGAGCTATTTCATTGGATTCTCTCCAACGATTATAGGCAACCGGGACCTCCTCAAGTGGTGTGTCAGGTTTGGGCCCAGGTGGGCATGGTTCGTCCAGTACGAACTTGTGTCTCTCGCAGCTGAGAACTATTAATAGATTTCTTTTCCAATCTTTATAATTGTCGCCATTCAACTTATTTTCAGTAAGTATCGAAATGAGGGGTGTCGGTGACATTTTGAACTGAAATAAAATTATACTAGACATCATTACAAAGCCCAAGCAAATATGCAGATAATTTAGCAAATAAAACATACAAGTATGTTCCTACATGAAACTTGAAAAAAAATGTAGCATTGCAACGATAATTCTCAGCACCTATTGCCCCAAGCCACCGAGGGGTGGTCATGAGAACAAATAGTCGGAACATGGACCCCGTCCAATTAATATATGTTACCTTAAATCCTCCAAGGTTAAGACATATATTAATAACCGCTTATTTGGCCACCAGTTTAGTTAACAGAGCTTCTAGGGAAGGTTAATAACTAAACGAGTCTTGAGTGTATAACCATTGTTTACGTAGCCCGATCCACGTCCTACCAAGCCACCGAGGGGTGGTCATGAATAGAATCGCACCCGAACACGTTTTCCACATAGGAGATCCAATCTAGTATACCGGCGGCGGTAAACACCTACCGAAGGGTGTGGTCAGGTCGGAACTGACGCGAGGCGTTACCATGCTTTCACATGTGGATCAACAATGGAGGCCGTGGGTTTTGTTTGAAACCCTCTCCCACTCAATATTTTGAAAAACATGCAAGTTTTGACAAATTATGTATGATCAATATAGTATGAGCGGCACTCACCTATCCTATATGACATGTTATCAAATATGCATACAAAACATCCATCAATACATATTTATACATCCATGACATATCACAGAAAAAATAATTGACAGAATAACCAAGCTATGGTTCCATCCTAGAACAAAGAAAATAAAGATTACAAAATTCCATCCAAAGCATTCTTTGGGTCTTGAATTTTGTTCCGTCTTCTTGTATCCATCTTTATGTAGCCTCTCCATTTATTTCTCATCCCATGAATTATTTAAAATTTAAATCTCCAAAATTTAAATTTCAAATTTAAATTTCTAATTCAAATTTTAAACAATTTTAATCATCATGTATAATAATATGTAATTTCAAAAATTTCAAATTTTTAATTACATATTTTTAAACATGATTTAAAATTAAATCTCAAATTTAAAAATCAAAATTTTCTGATTTTTTGACCGCCGCTCCGCCGCCCGTGAAGGCGGCAGCCGCCGTGGGCAGCCACCAACCCCGGAGGGGCTGGCAGCCCACGGCTGCCCCTTGTGCAGCCCTGCCGGGCTGCAGGCCAAGCCTGCAGCGCCAGGCTGCACGCCCAGACTGGGCGCAGCAGCCGGCAGGCTGCAGGCAGCGCCTGCAGCCAGTGGCTGCACGCCCAGGCTGCGGCCAGCCTTGGGCAGGCCACGGCCACCCCTGGCTGCAGGCAGAGCCTGCGGCCGTGGGTGGTGTGGGCCTGCACAGGGGCTGCCGCAGCCCCATCCTGCCCGAGGGCAGGGGCTGCAGCCCCACCAAGGTTTGTCGGCCTATCTTGAGGGGTCGTGTCTCGATTTTCGTGCCATATTCCAATTTATCTTTTAGGATCTCCAAAAATTAATTTGAATCCCAATTAAATTGAAATTTTCCACACAATCAAAATTTCAACCTTTAAATTAAATTTAACTTTTGGGAAAAATAAATTACGGTCTTCAATCTTCAATCTCCTCCAAGAATATTTACATAAAAAATTCCTATACCGTTTCCGGTGTACAAAATTCTATCCATAAAAAATTCTAAGAGACAAAAATTAAAATCCATGGGAAAATTACAGTGTAAATAAACTGCTCCCATGGTTATATAAAAAATTCCTAGATACAATTTTTCTAAATTCTAAGGAACCATAACCGGTATAAACAAGCATGTTTATAATAATTCAAAAAATTAAAATAACCACATACTTTATACATAATACATGATAACAACATAAAGGAACCCTAGAATGCCACTCTCTAAATATCAAATCCATACATAAATAAAAAGACTAAGTAATTGTCTAATTTATGTACATGGCATAGTCATGAGATGGCTCTGATACCAATTGTAGGAAAATTAACCGGTAAAAACGTATCAGAGTGGCGCAGCGGAACAATAAAAATTTTTAGATCGTTAAATATCTCATGATGCCATATACAATAAATCAACAACAATTAAAACTCATACCTCAAGGACGCCAATATGCAGGAGGAGAATGACCGGAGGCTTCAACCAACTAGCCTTCTCTACTATTCTCCAATTCCCGAATGGCTGAGTGTGTGGGCACTCTGAACCTCGATCGGTATGCTAGCACTGCTAGTCTTCTTCCGACCACCCAGATCTCTAAAGAACTTTATTGTCACGATGAGCTGTGCAACAATAAGCCTGCTCACCTGAGAGTCTGTGGTCTGAGAGAACTGGAGTGGCAGGACCTCTATTTATAGACCTGCATGAGGTGATTCTCTGAATTCGAATTGGACTAGGAAAAGATATTTTCCCTTATCCAAACCCAAAAAATCCGAATTTTCCAAAGGGAAAATCTCCCAAATAAATTCGGTTTTTGCTAGATAAATCCAATCCAAATCTTAACAAGATTTTAGCTAGAATCTTATCTCCCTTTTCCAACCAAAAAATCCGAAATTCACAAGGAGAAAATCTCACCAAAATTTCGGCCACTTTTGGGAGGAGAGAGAATCCAAATTCAACTAGGATTAAAGCTTGAATATTCCCTTAAATCCTATCCACAAAATCCGAAATCTTTCATGAGGATTATCCTCAAAATTTCGTCCCTTATTTGTTGGGATTTGGATTCAAAATTCAAGTAGGATTCTAACAAGATTATCCTCTCCAAATCCAACTCAAATTCGAATTTCAAACCTTGTGGATTTTCCACAACAAATTCGAATCCTACTTGGACTGTGATTCAAAATTTGAATTTCAAATTTCAAATTCAAATTTCAAATTCAAATTTCAAATTTCAAATTTCAAATTTCAAATTTAAATTTCAAATTCAAATTTCAAATTCGAATTTCAAATTCAAATTTCAAATTCAAATTTCAAATTCAAAATTCAAATTTCAAATTTCAAAATTCAAATTTCAAATTTCAAAATTCAAATTTCAAATTCCACAAAACGGTTGTATTTCATATTCTTGTTCTCATGGATAATTTTCTACAACTCCAATCCAATCTCAAATAAAATCATGGCAACTTTATTTGGAGTTCGAATAATTGTGTACTCTATTATCCAAAACAAAATCTGAATCCAACCGGAGAGAATCTTGTCTACCATCCTAATCCTGTGTCATCACCATCCATGCATAATAAACTAGCCAATAGCATACACAAATCAATTTGCCAAACGTTAAGGAATTATGTGGAGCTAGTAGAGGGACTGATTGGACATATATAATCGGGCTCCCGTGATTCCATATGATCATCATTCTGTACCGAACAACTCAATCATATGATCACTAATTTCAGAGTCACACCACTATAAACCTGAAACTGAACTCCCAATTATATACCGTATTACGTAAGCCTGTGACGAGCTACCATCCAATGACCTTGTCATATATGCAAAACCCTCATATGATATCCATGATCAGCCTTAGGTCAAAGTCCGTTTAATCCTACTGATCAGGCTATCTTAAAGTTCCATTATACTACCGAATCAAGAAAATGATTATTCACCATATGTGAATAAGAAGTCATCCGCCCAGCAGATGACCCAAGGCCTTGTCCATTTTCACATTCAGTATAATGCCTTTAAGAGGATACCTTTAACTCCTCAGAGCTATGATTCCGATATCTGCAAACAAACCCTTCATCGTATACAAGTCATGCACCCAACGAGCCGGTCTATAAGCTTACTACCCTCTGAGACGCTTTAGCCATTGGAACATCAAAGTACACAAGTCATATACATGAAGTAGTTCATTTACTCAGGATTAAGGTTATTGCATAATGAACGTCAAAAACAGATTGATCCACTCATAGCGGACTACGTAGATCAATCACGCTTTAGTCCCGGTCTAATATGTCACCACCAAGCAACATATCCATGTCTCTACTTGGGAGTCCAGCTCCAGACAGTCAAGACAGACCGTCCCCTCTAAGGCTTTAGACAACATAATAGTCTTAACATGAGTTAGATGCTCGGTCTAACCCCATAGACTACAGACCATAGTTTAGACTGCTAACTTTAGAACATTGTCTTCTCGCATACAAAAGTCCATTGCATGCAACGTTCCAACAGTTTTAACACAAGCAGTCAGTGAGCCATATTTGCTTACATTTACTTTAACGTGTAAATAAGACGAGGACAGATAGCAATGTAATGAATAACCTCTAAGTATAATTTTATTATCCAGTTCAAAATGAATACATCAAAATGTCTCTAATACTTAGGGCATTTCCTAACATATATATGTCCAATTGGTCCCTTTACTAGCTCCACATAATTCCTTAACGATTGGCAAATTGATTTGAGTATGCTATTGGCTAGTTGATTATGCATGGATGGTGTTGACATAGGATTAGGATGGTGGACAAGATTCTCTCCGGTTGAATTCATATTTTGTTTTGGATAATACAGTACACAATTATTCGAACTCCAAATAAAGTTGCCATGATTTTATTTGAGATTGGATTAGAGTTGTAGGAAATTACCCATGAGAACAAAAATTTGAACTACAATTGATTGTGAAATTTGAATTTTGAATTTTGAATTTTGAAATTTGAAATTTGAAATTTGAAATTTGAAATTTAAATTTGAAATTCAAATTTGAAATTTGAATTTGAAACTTGAATTTGAAATTTAAATGTGAAATTTGAAATTTGAATTTTGAAATTTGAAATTCAAATTTTGAATCATAGTCCAAGTGGAATTCGAATTCTTTGTGGATAATTCCACAAGGCTAGAATTCGAATTTGAGTTGGATTATGAAGAGGAAAATCTTGTTTGAATCCTACTTGAATTTTGAATCCTAACTCTAACAAAAGTGGCCAAATTTTGTTGAGGAAAATCCTCCAAGATATTTTCGGTTTTTATGGATAAGGATGCGGGGAAAAATTCAAGTTTTAATCCCAGTTAAATTTGGATTCTCTCCTCCCTAAAAGTGGTCGAAAATAGTGAGGAAATCTCAAGGGAGATTTTTGGTTTTAATTAGATAAGGATGAGATTAAATTTAAGTTTGAAAATCCTAGTTGAATTTTGATTCTCTCCCTACTTTTGTGGTCGAAAATGTTTGAGGAAATCTTGAAAGGGATTTTTGGGTTTTAATTAGTTAATGGTGAGATAAAATTCAAGTTAAAATCCTGTTTGAATTTTGAATACAAAATCCTAAAGATTGGCTGAATTTTTTAGTTGGGATTTGGCCCTAGAAAATTCGGATTTTGTGTGTGGATAAGGGAGAAAATCTTCTCCTAATCCAATTCAAATTCAGAGGATCACCTCATGCAAGTCTATCAATAGTGGTCCTACCACTCCAGTTCTCTCAGACCATAGACTCTCAGGTGAGCAGGCTTATTGTTGCACAACTCACCATGACAATAAGTTCTTTAGAGATCTGGGTGGTCGGAAGAAGACTAGCAGTGTTAGCATACCGATCGAGGTTCAGAGTGCCACACACTCAGCCATTCGAGAATTGGAGAATAGTAGAGAAGGCTAGTTAGTTGAAGCCCTCCGATCATTCTCCTCTTGCAGATTGGCATCCTTGAGGTATGAGTTTAAATTATTGTTGGTTTATTGTATATGGCATCATGAGATATTTAACGATCTTGAAAATTTTTTATTGTTCCGCTGCGCCACTCTGATATGTTTTTACCGATTTATTTCCTACATAATCATCACCCAATCTTTTACAAAGTGGGGCTCATGCTGCTGGAAGTGTGGGGGTCTACCTAGATCGGAGTTGTTGATTATGAATCTCACCATTTCAAAATTGAGGGGCCTTGGCTTGATGGACTTAGGGTTGGTGTTTTTCTAAGCTTTGTTTGATTGTTTATTGTTTTAGTTGTTGTGTTTGTAATAGAGCGGAGTTTTCCTCACCCGATCCTCTCTTGATGTGTTCTTTGTGTTTACTAAAATCATGTGTGTTTTGACGGTGTGTCTATTTATGTTAGTTGACGGAGATAGTTTCTCTACTTTTTGAGGTTGCTTTTGTTTTGTTAGATATGTATCTTGATGGCTTTTTGGGTTTCACTAGATTGTTATCTATATAGAAGTTTTGGTAGTCGTAGTGCTATATGTTTCTATCTCTTAATCAATCAAATTCCATCGATTGTAAAGATCTTGTTAAAAAAAAAAAACTTTTATTTGCTTGATATATAATTGGTCTATTGAGGAATTTTCTTAAGATTGGTTCTCGTCATACGTCTTTTGCCCTAAGCTTCATTAGATTTTATTGATGAAACCATTTTCAATTGGAAGTTTAATCTCGTATATTGTAAGGTTATTTATGTTGATATTTGTACCATTTCATTAATTTTAAATACAATCCTCCTTAAAAAAAAAACTGCTCTTTTAATATACATATCTTTTAGTATGAAAATTGAAATAAAACAAAAGTACATATATACATATTTATATGTATATATATTGAATTTATGTCTAATTGAGTTTGCAATCTGATTCACCATAGAAATACATGCCCAAATGACACGGCATTAATCATTTACCAACATGATATAACCAAATAGAACAACAACCTTTTGTACTAGTACTTAATCACAAGTCATCTCCATGACTCTTGTGATTTACATATTGTATTTCAACCTTTTAATTTAATGGTTGAAATTGTTCTTTTTTTTTTTTCACGTAATTTAAATCTCGTGATTTATGTGAAATCTATACGATTTATTCATTTTATCACTCCCCCCAACTGATTTTGTCCTTAACTTCTTCTATGTCTTTCCCATTTTATTCATAGGGTAATTTTGAGAAATAATACTCCAAAACAACACTTATAAAATATTGTCTCATTTATAATGTGGCACCTCCAATTTTAGTTAGATAAAACTATTACAATCAAGCTCTTTAGCCAACTGAAATAGCTCGTGAACCTCATTAGGTCTCCAAAATTCCTTTTCTTTATTTTAAACTTTCGTTAATTTGGAGCCTTTTTTTTTTTTTTATACTTTTCTTTGTGTAATTAAACCATAATGTATGTTATCACTTGTGAGTACAAAATATAATTTACATAAATACATTGTTTCAACTTTGTATTACAAAATATATATTTTCTTTTCTTCAAATCTCTTCTTTGAACGCTCAATGGAAGACTAGTAGCAGGACCATATTCACAGTGGAATTTCCTATCCTATTAGCATTGCATATCCTGCCGTCATCCAAAGCATCATACTATTGGATAGGTTTCTTACCTGTAACATGAACATACTGGTGAGCTAATAGGCTCAGGAAGTTCAAACATACATACTAGCAATCATGTAAATACTAAAGTTACTATTCATTCATGAATAGTAATGTTGATTTTGAATAGTACTATTTATGAATAGTATTATTCATTCATGAATAGTAACTTTGACTTTGATTAGTGAATAGTAACTTTGACTTTGACCTAGTACAATTCACGTCAACTTTGACCGAGAATACTAAACGTAATGTTAGTACCTATTGTGTCCAATTATGCTCACTTATGGTATTTAATTCAGTTTTTAAGTCATTATCTTTTTTTTTTTCCCTTTAAATTCTGGTTTTTTTTTTTTATTTTTTTTGCCCTTATTGGTCATACCATTATACGCGTTGATTGGGAGGGATTCTGGGGAGCTATCCACTAGCCACTCCTCCGCAGTCTATCATCACCCGAAGAGGTTATTATATCCCTGAATGATCTATAAAGCCCCACCTTACTAGAGGCTGGTTTGTCAATAGTGGTTTTATTACCGTCTTTCTTATAGTTCTTACTGGATGACGTATCCTCATCTTATGGCTAGGAACCCTTTTAGCACTTGTATCACAATTATATTCTTTCATAATGTATGAACTACACATAATATAACTATAACAGTTAATTCACATTGCATATAAATAAATGTCGGAACTTACTCATACCTCACATAGACATAAACATGTCAAGTAAATTCATGCTTTAGACAATGCAATGTATGAACTTACCATAACTGCACTAACATCCACTTTCTGAAGTCCTTTGCAGTTCTTTTATCGCCTCTAGTTTGGATCTCTACAGACAAAATATTGTCTGTTAATTCTCATCATCATTTATCACTTTGTATTTATTCATTTTGTTCTAATCATCATAATACCTTTCATCTCTATATATGATACACGGCCTGATATACGGCCGTGTCTACAGTCGTGTAACCCTATCTACCCACGCATAAGTACACGGCTTGATACACGGCCGTGTCCAAGACTGTGTATCTCTCGGATTACCTAATCCCTCAACACATGGCCGTGTACCCAAAGGACACGCCCGTGTACTTCAAAAATTTGGATTTTAGCATTAAGAATCTAAATTACAACCTTTAAAATCTTATTTAAATCATTCTAAGTCCTTAACGGTCCTTTTCGAGCCTTTCAGGAATTTTTTATCAAAATGACTATTTTGCCCCTAACGGGTCTCGGGATCGTAACATTTTCCACTCTACCGTTTTTATGGGATTTTCTAAGTCTAAATATCTTAAAATAATATTGATTAGACTTCATTACATTTTTGTAGCAGTTATTGCCGCAACACACGCAACTATTTGTTACCCGACCCTCGAGTGGCACTATTCCGACATCTAGGGTCGTTTCTTGTTTTTCTGACGTTTCGGAGCCTCAAATGGACATTTTTGTGACGTCCCGTGCCTTTAGTGGCCCGGACCATCACTTAAAAACTACTACTTGTACTTTTACCTTAAAACTGATACTTAAACTTACTTACTTAGATACCTTAATTTTAATGGTTTTTATACGCGTACGTATTTACTATTTACATACGTATACTAATAAAATATGGAGACTACATCATAGGGAGTTTCATTACACATACACACTTATAATACTGTTTAACTGTTACTATTCAAAAATGTAGGAAAATAAATCGGTAAAAACGTATCAGAGTGGCGCAGCGGAACAATAAAAATTTTTCAGATCGTTAAATATCTCATGATGCCATATACAATAAACCAAAAACAATTAAAACTCATACCTCAAGGACGTCAAGGTGCAGGAGGAGAATGACCAGAGGCTTCAACCAACTAGCCTTCTCTACTATTCTCCAATTCCCGAATGGCTGACTATGTGGGCACTCTGAACCTCGATCGGTATGCTAGCACTGCTAGTCTTCTTCCGACCACCCAGATCTCTAAAGAACTTATTGTCACGATAAGCTATGCAACAATAAGCCTGCTCACCTGAGAGTCTGTGGTCTGAGAGAACTGGAGTGGCAGGACTTCTATTTATAGACTTGCATGAGGTGATTCTCTGAATTCGAATTGGATTAGGAAAATATATTATCCCTTATCATTAACCATAAAATCTGAATTTTCCAAGGGAAAATCCCAACAATAAAATTCGGCCATTTAGGATAAATCCAATCCAAATCTAAACAAGATTTTAACTAGAATTTTATCTCCCTTTTTCAACCAAAAAATCCGAAATTTCCTAGGAGATTTTTCCTCCAAAAATTTGGCCACATTTAGGATAAGGGAGAATCAAAATTCCACTAGGATTTTCAAGCTTGAATCTTATCTCATCCTTATCCAAAATAATCGAATTTTCCTAGGAGATTTTCTCCATAATTTCGGCCATTTTTCAGGGAGGAGAGAATCCAAATTCAACTGGAATTGAAACTTGAATTTTTCCATTGAACCTTATCAACAAAAACCGAAATTCCATTGAGGATAAACCTCAAAATTTCGTCCACTATTTGTTCGGATTTGGATTCAAAATTCAAGTAGGATTCTAACAAGATTATCCTCTCCAAATCCAACTCAAATTCGAATTTCAAACCTTGTGGATTTTCCACAACAAATTTGAATCCCACTTGGACTATGATTCAAAATTCGAATTTCAAATTTCAAATTCGAATTTCAAATTCAAATTTCAAATTTCAAATTTAAATTTCAAATTCAAAATTCAAATTTCAAATTTCAAAATTCAAATTTCAAATTTCAAAATTCAAATTTCAAATTCCACAAAACGGTTGTGTTTCATATTCTTGTTCTCATGGATAATTTTCTACAACTCCAATCCAATCTCAAATAAAATCATGGCAACTTTATTTGGAGTTCGAATAATTGTGTACTCTATTATCCAAAACAAAATCTGAATCCAACCGGAGAGAATCTTGTCTACCATCCTAATCCTGTGTCATCACCATCCATGCATAACAAACTAGCCAATAGCATACACAAATCAATTTGCCAAACGTTAAGGAATTATGTGGAGCTAGTAGAGGGACTGATTGGACATATATAATCGGGCTCCCGCAAATCTATATGATCATCATTCTTTTACCGAACAACTCAATCATATGATCACTAATTTCAGAGTCACACCACTATAAACCTGAAACTGAAATCCCAATTATATATCGTATTACGAAAGCCTGTAACGAGCTACTATCCAATGACCTTGTCATATATGCAAAACCCTCATATGATATCCATGATCAGCCTTAGGTCAAAGTCTGTTTAATCCTACTGATCAGGCTATCTTAAAGTTCCATTATACTACCGAATTAAGAAAATGATTATTCACTATATATGAATAAGAATTCATCCGCCCAGCAGACGACCCAAGGCCTTGTCCATTTTCACATTCAGTATAATGGCTTTAAGAGGATACCTTTAACTCCTTAGAGCTATGATTCCGATATCTATAAATGAACCCTTTACCGTATACAAGTCATGCACCCAATGAACCGGTATATAAGCTTACTACCTCTGAGACGCTTTAGCCATTGGAACATCAAAGTACACAAGTCATATACATGAAGTAATTCATTTACTCAGGATTAAGGTTATTGCAGAATGAACGTCAAAAGCAGATTGATCCACTCATAGCGGACTACGTTGATCAATCACACTTTAGTCCCGGTCTAATATGTCACTACCAAGCAACATATCTATGTCTCTACTTGGGAGTCCAGCTCCAAACAGTCAAGACAAACCGTCTCCTCCAAGGCTTTAGACAACATAATAGTCTTAACATGAGTTAGATGCTTGGTCTAACCCCATAGACTTGTAGGAAAATAAACCGGTAAAAACGTATCAGAGTGGCGCAGCAGAACAATAAAAATTTTTAGATCGTTAAATATCTCATGATGCCATATACAATAAACCAACAACAATTAAAACTCATACCTCAAGGACGCCAATCTTGCAGGAGGAGAATGACCGGAGGCTTCAACCAACTAGCCTTCTCTACTATTCTCCAATTCCCGAATGGCTGAGTGTGTGGGCACTCTGAACCTCGATCGGTATGCTAGCACTGCTAGTCTTCTTCCGACCACCCAGATCTCTAAAGAACTTTATTGTCATGATGAGCTGTGCAACAATAAGCCTGCTCACCTGAGAGTCTGTGGTCTAAGAGAACTGGAGTGGCAGGACCTCTATTTATAGACCTGCATGAGGTGAATCTCTGAATTTGAATTGGATTAGGAAAAGATATTTTCCCTTATCCAAACCCATAAAATCTGAATTTTTCCAAGGGAGAATCTCCACTAAAAAATTCGGTTTTCTTAGGATAGATCCAATCCAAATCTCAACAAGATTTTAACTAGAATTTTATCTCCCTTTTTCAACCAAAAAATCCGAAATCTTTAGGAGAAAATCTTCTCCAAATTTTCGGCCACTTTTAGGATAAGGAAGAATCAAAATTCCACTAGGATTTTTCAAGCTAAATCTCATCTCAACCTCCCAAATTCAACTAGGATTTAAACTTGAATTTTCCCTTGAATCTTATCCACAAAAACCGAATTTTCCATTGAGGATTATCCTCAAAAAATTCGGCCACTTTTGTTGGGATTTGGATTCAAAATTCAAGTAGGATTCTAACAAGATTATCCTCACCAAATCCAACTCAAATTCGAATTTCAAACCTTGTGGATTTTCCACAAAAAATTCGAATACTACTTGGACTGTGATTCAAAATTTGAATTTCAAATTTCAAATTCAAATTTCAAATTTCAAATTTAAATTTCAAATTCAAATTTCAAATTCGAATTTCAATTTCAAATTTCAATTTCAAATTTCAAATTCAAAATTCAAATTTCAAATTTCAAAATTTAAATTTCAAATTCCACAAAACGGTTGTGTTTCATATTCTTGTTCTCATGGATAATTTTCTACAACTCCAATCCAATCTAAAATAAAATCATGGCAACTTTATTTGGAGTTCGAATAATTGTGTACTCTATTATCCAAAACAAAATCTGAATCCAACCGGAGAGAATCTTGTCTACCATCCTAATCCTGTGTCATCACCATCCGTGCATAATAAACTGTAGGATAATAAACCGGAAAAAACGTATCAGAGTGGCGCAGCGGAACAATAAAAATTTTTAGATCGTTAAATATCTCATGATGCCATATACAATAAATCAACAACAATTAAAACTCATACCTCAAGGACGCCAATCTTGCAGGAGGAGAATGACCGGAGGCTTCAACCAACTAGCCTTCTCTACTATTCTCCAATTCCCGAATGGCTGAGTGTGTGGGCACTCTGAACCTCGATCGGTATGCTAGCACTGCTAGTCTTCTTCCGACCACCCAGATCTCTAAAGAACTTTATTGTCACGATGAGCTGTGCAACAATAAGCCTGCTCACCTGAGAGTCTGTGGTCTAAGAGAACTGGAGTGGCAGGACCTCTATTTATAGACCTGCATGAGGTGATTCTCTGAATTCGAATTGGACTAGGAAAAGATTTTCTCCCTTATCCAAACCAAAAAATCTGAATTTTCCAAGGGAGAATCTCCACAATTAAATTCGGTTTTCCTAGGACAAATCCAATCCAAATCTAAACAAGATTTTAACTAGAATTTTATCTCCCATTTTCAACCAAAAAATCCGAAATCTTTAGGAGAAAATCTTCTCCAAATTTTCGGCCACTTTTAGGATAAGGAAGAATCAAAATTCCACTAGGATTTTTCAAGCTAAATCTCATCTCAACCTTATCCAAAAATAACCGAATTTCCTAGGGTAAAGCCTCCAAAATTTCGACCACTTTTAGGGAGGGAGAGAATCCAAATTCAACTAGGATTGAAACTTGAATTTTCCCTTGAATCTTATCTACAAAAACCGAATTTTCCATTGAGGATTATCCTCAAAAAATTCACCCACTTTTGTTGGGATTTGGATTCAAAATTCAAGTAGGATTCTAACAAGATTATCCTCTCCAAATCCAACTCAAATTCGAATTTCAAACCTTGTGGATTTTCCACAACAAATTCGAATCCTACTTGGACTGTGATTCAAAATTTGAATTTCAAATTTCAAATTCAAATTTCAAATTCAAATTTCAAATTTCAAATTTCAAATTTTAAATTTAAATTTCAAATTCAAATTTCAAATTCGAATTTCAAATTCAAATTTCAAATTCAAATTTCAAATTCAAAATTCAAATTTCAAATTTCAAAATTCAAATTTCAAATTTCAAAATTCAAATTTCAAATTCCACAAAACGGTTGTGTTTCATATTCTTGTTCTCATGGATAATTTTCTACAACTCCAATCCAATCTCAAATAAAATCATGGCAACTTTATTTGGAGTTCGAATAATTGTGTACTCTATTATCCAAAACAAAATCTGAATCCAACCGGAGAGAATCTTGTCTACCATCCTAATCCTGTATCATCACCATCCATGCATAACAAACTAGCCAATAGCATACACAAATCAATTTGCCAAACGTTAAGGAATTATGTGGAGCTAGTAGAGGGACTGATTGGACATATATAATCGGGCTCCCGTGATTCCATATGATCATCATTCTGTACCGAACAACTCAATCATATGATCACTAATTTCAGAGTCGCACCACTATAAACCTGAAACTGAACTCCCAATTATATACCGTATTACGTAAGCCTGTGACGAGCTACCATCCAATGACCTTGTCATATATGTAAAACCCTCATATGATATCCATGATCAGCCTTAGGTCAAAGTCCGTTTAATCCTACTGATCAGGCTATCTTAAAGTTCCATTATACTACCGAATCAAGAAAATGATTATTCACCATATGTGAATAAGAAGTCATCCGCCCAGCAGACGACCCAAGGCCTTGTCCATTTTCACATTCAGTATAATGCCTTTAAGAGGATACCTTTAACTCCTCAGAGCTATGATTCCGATATCTGCAAACAAACCCTTCATCGTATACAAGTCATGCACCCAACGAACCGGTCTATAAGCTTACTACCTCTGAGACGCTTTAGCCATTGGAACATCAAAGTACACAAGTCATATACATGAAGTAGTTCATTTACTCAGGATTAATGTTATTGCACAATGAACGTCAAAAGCAGATTGATCCACTCATAGCAGACTACGTAGATCAATCACGCTTTAGTCTCGGTCTAATATGTCACCACCAAGCAACATATCCATGTCTCTACTTGGGAGTCCAGCTCCAGACAGTCAAGACAGACCGTCCCCTCTAAGGATTTAGACAACATAATAGTCTTAACATGAGTTAGATGCTCGGTCTAACCCCATAGACTACAGACCATAGTTTAGACTGCTAACTTTAGAACATTGTCTTCTCGCATACAAAAGTCCATTGCATGCAACGTTCCAACAGTTTTAACACAAGCAGTCAGTGAGCCATATTTGCTTACATTTACTTTAACATGTAAATAAGACGAGGACAAATAGCAATGTAATGAATAACCTCTATGTATAATTTTATTATCCAGTTCAAAATGAATATATCAAAATGTCTCTAATACTTAGGGCATTTCCTAACAATCTCCCACTTGCCCTAAGCCAGTAGATGTGCCATGTTACGCATCCCCATCGCCTCTACATGCCTCTCAAAGCTTCTAGCTACCAAAGTCTTAGTAAAGGGATCAGCGATGTTGTCCTCGGACGCGATCTTACATACATCCACTTGTCCTGTCTCCACATGCCCTCTAATAATGTGATACCTCCGATCGATGTGCTTGGCCCTCTTGTGGTGCCGAGATTCCCTTGTGTTGGCAATAGCCCCTGTATTATCACAGTAAAGTGTGATAGGCTTGTCAACACTCGGAATGACCTCAAGGTCTCTAAAGAACTTGCGGAGCCAAACCACTTCTTTAGATGCCTCAGCCGCAGCCACATACTCAGCCTCCATAGTAGAGTCAGCTGTGCAGCCCTGCTTCACGCTACTCCACACAATGGCGCCTCCTCTGAGTAAAAACACTGATCCAGATGTCGATTTCCTCGAATCCTTACAAGTCTGGAAGTCTGAGTCCGTGTATCCTACGGGTGTTAGGTCCCCTCCAGAATACACTAGCATATAATCCCTCGTTCTCTTAAGATACTTGAGTATATGCTTTACTGCTTGCCAGTGCTTGGTTCCAGGATTCGCTTGATATCGACTCACCATACCTACTGCAAAACATATGTCCGGGCGAGTGCAAAGCATAGCGTACATAAGGCTACCCACAGCGGATGCATAAGGGACCTTACTCATACGCTCTCTTTCTTCCGATGTCTTGGGACAGTCATCCAATGAAAGAGTTAAACCGGCAATAGAAGGTTGTGAGCCTTTCTTTGCCTCTAGCATTGCATATTTGTCAATTATTTTATCTATGTATGAAGCTTGGGATAACGCTATCATTTTGTTCTTTCGATCTCTGAAGAGACGAATGCCTAGAACATAATTAGCTTCTCCCAAGTCCTTCGTGTCAAACTGTTGGTGTAACCAAAGCTTGACCGATGATAAGTTCCCTACATCATTCCCAATGAGTAGTATATCATCGACATAGAGTATCAGAAAGACCACTTTTCCATCCTTAATACGTTTATAAACACAAGGTTCATCAACGTTCTGCTCAAAACCAAATGTCTTAATCGCTTGATCAAACCTCTGGTTCCATGAGCGGGATGCCTGCTTTAATCCATAAATGGATCTAAGCAACTTGCAGACTTTCCTATCTTGGCCTTTTGCTACGAACCCTTCGGGCTGTATCATATAGATACACTCTTCAAGATGGCCATTCAAGAATGCCGTCTTGACATCCATTTGCCAGATCTCGTAATCGAGAGCCGCAGCAATGGACAGAAGAATACGGATAGATTTCAGCATAGCAACAGGCGAAAAGGTTTACTCATAATCGATTCCAGCCTTTTGCGTGTATCCCTTTGCAACCAGTCTAGCTTTGAAAGTTTCCACTCTCCCTTCCGCATCCTTCTTTCTTTTGTAGACCCATTTGCATCCAATGGGTTTTATCCCATCCGGCAAATCTACAAGTTCCCAAACAGAGTTGGATTTCATAGAATCCATCTCACTGTTTATAGCCTGTTTCCAAGATCTAGAATCAACATCCTTTATAGCTTCATCATATGTGACCGGATCTTCCTCATGCTCATGAGCCTCGGCCTGGTATACCTCAGCATCATACATAAAGAAATTAGGTTTTCTTAGAAACCCTCCCACTACGACGAGGCACCCTAAATTGTTGATCGTCTGCAGGTCTTTCACTGTAACTTGGACTTGCGTCCAAGACCGAAATCTGTGGAGCAGTTCTTTCACCCGATAACTCCTCTAGCACCACTTTGCTTCGAGGCTTAAAGTTATTCATGTGACTTTCCTCCAAGAATGTCGCATGGGTTGAGACAATGACCTTTTGTTCCTTCGGGTTATAGAACAGACCTCCTTTAGTTCCCTTTGGATACCCTACAAACATGCACAATTCTGATCTTGGTTCCAACTTCTTCGCATCCCCATCCAGTACATGTGCCGGGCAGCCCCATATTCTCATATGTCCAAGGGAGGGCTTCCTGCCACGCCACAATTCATACGGAGTTCTAGGAATTGATTTGCTCGGAACCTGGTTCAGAATATAGCACGCCGTTTGTAAAGCATGTCCCCAAAATGATAATGGCAGCGTTGAGTAACTCATCATGGACCGTACCATATCCAATAAGGTCCTGTTTCTCCTTTCGGCTACACCATTCTGTTGTGGAGTACCAGGTGCAGTCAATTGGGATAAAATCCCGTTCTCTACAAGATGTCCTAGAAATTCATCAGAGAGGTATTCGCCACCTCGATCAGATCGGAGTGTCTTTATGGATTTATCCAATTGCTTTTCCACTTCCGCACGATACTCTTTGAACTTGTCAAAGGTTTCGCTCTTGCGGTGCATCAGATACACATGTCCATACCTCGAGTAATCATCTATGAAAGAGACATAATACTCGAACCCTCCTCGTGCTTTGACGTTCATGGGGCCACATACGTCAGTGTGCACAATTTCTAAGAGCTCCTGTGCCGTTGTACCCTTAGCTCCAAAAGACCTCTTAGTCATCTTACCCTCTAGACAAGACTCACATTGGGGAAGTCGTACCTCCTCCAGAGATTCCAGAGGACCGTCATTCACCAATCTTTGAATCCTATCCTGATTAATATGACCAAGTCTTAAATGCCAAAGATACGCCTTGTTAGAGTGAGAAACTTTCAACCTTTTAGAGTTATCAATTAATTCAGTGTCAAGCAGTGAGTACATCTTTGGTCTGATCAAATATAGGTTTCCATCCATCCATCCAGAACATATAAAAGACTTATTTCTACGAATATCAACTCTTTTACTAAAAGAAACTGAATAAGAATCCTTTATTAAACAAGCTACCGATATAAGGTTCCTCCTAAAATTAGGAACATAAAAACAGTCTTTCAATAAAATAAACCTAAATTGATCAAAATAAAGATGAACGTCTCCCACTGCCTCAGCCACCACAAAGCTACCATCTCCAGTCCGCAACGAGAGGCTCCTATCATGTAGACTTCTCGTTTCCACGAACCCCTGCATAGAAACACAAACATGATTAGTGGCGCCCGAATCAATGACCCATGTGTCTTTCGATTCTTCCACCAAATACACTTCTAAGTAATGAAGTTCCTTACCTTCCTTGCCCTTGGAGGCTTGGAATTCCCGGCAAGCCTTCTTGAAGTGACCTACCTTCCCACAGTGGAAGCATTTGGACTTTTTAGGGTCCTTCGGCTTCTTGTTCTTCTTCTTCTTCTTCCCGTCCGAGACAGGAGGATTAGAACTGGAAGCCACTTGCTTCTTATTTGGCCTCTTCCTCTTCCGTGAGGGATTGGAAGATTCCGCCAAATTGGCCTCTCCTTTAGGTCGGACCGTATCCTCATCCCTGATCATCCGCTCATAAGCCTGTAGTTGCTTCATGAGCTCGGTAATTCCTAACTCCTTTGTCGCCAGATTGTATGCGGCCTTAAACCCCACAAAATCTTTAGACAGAGTCTTGAACACCATCTCGATCTGGGTGTTATAGTCCAACTCAGCACCATTCTCGGCAGCCTCAGCGAAGAATCCCATTAGAGTGATCATATTGTCCTTCACCGAAGCACCTGCCTTTTGCTTAGAGTTCATAATGCTGGTGATAGCGGACTGTCGAGCCAATTTTTCTTGGCCTCCGAACATGTCCTCCAGATTTTCCATGATCTCCCCAGCAACGTGATAAGTCTCATGCTGCTTTTGTAAAGCACTCGTCATGCTAGCAAGGATGTAGCATCGAGCTATCTCATTGGATTCTCTCCAACGATTATAGGCAACCGGGACCTCCTCACGTGGTGTGTCAGGTTTGGGCCCAGGTGGGCATGGTTCGTCCAGTACGAACTTGTGTCTCTCGCAGTTGAGAACTATTAATAGATTTCTTTTCCAATCTTTATAATTGTCGCCATTCAACTTATTTTCAGTAAGTATCGAAATGAGGGGTGTCGGTGACATTTTGAACTGAAATAAAATTATACTAGACATCATTACAAAGCCCAAGCAAATATGCAGATAATTTAGCAAATAAAACATACAAGTATGTTCCTACATGAAACTTGAAAAAAAATGTAGCATTGCAACGGTAATTCTCAGCACCTATTGCCCCAAGCCACCGAGGGGTGGTCATGAGAACAAATAGCCGGAACATGGACCCCGTCCAATTAATATATGTTACCTTAAATCCTCCAAGGTTAAGACATATATTAATAACCGCTTATTTGGCCACCAGTTTAGTTAACAGAGCTTCTAGGGAAGGTTAATAACTAAACGAGTCTTGAGTGTATAACCATTGTTTACGTAGCCCGATCCACGTCCTACCAAGCCACCGAGGGGTGGTCATGAATAGGATCGCACCCGAACACGTTTTCCACATAGGAGATCCAATCTAGTATACCGGCGGCGGTAAACACCTACCGAGGGGTGTGGTCAGGTCAGAACTGACGCGAGGCGTTACCATGCTTTCACATATGGATCAACAATGGAGGCCGTGGGTTTTGTTTGAAACCCTCTCCCACTCAATATTTTGGAAAACATGCAAGTTTTGACAAATTATGTATGATCAATATAGTATGAGCGGCACTCACCTATCCTATATGACATGTTATCAAATATGCATACAAAACATCCATCAATACATATTTATACATCCATGATATATCACAGAAAAAATAATTGACAGAATAACCAAGCTATGGTTCCATCCTAGAACAAAGAAAATAAAGATTACAAAATTCCATCCAAAGCATTCTTTGGGTCTTGAATTCTGTTCCGTCTTCTTGTATCCTTCTTTATGTAGCCTGTCCATTTATTTCTCATCCCAAGAACTATTTAAAATTTAAATCTCCCAAAAATTTAAATTTCAAATTCAAATTCCAAATTCGAATTTCAAATTTAAATTTCAAATTTGAATTTTAAACAATTTTAAAACATCATGTGTAATAATATGTAATTTCAAAAATTTCAAATTTTTAATTACATATTTTTAAACATGATTTAAAATTAAATCTCAAATTTAAAAATCAAAATTTTCTGATTTTTGGACCGTCGGACCGCCGGCCCCGTAGGCGGCAGCCGCCGTGGGCAGCCACCAACCCCGGAGGGGCTGGCAGCCCACGGCCGCCCCTTGTGCAGCCCCTGTCGGGCTGCAGGCCGAGCCTGCAGTGCCAGGCTGCACGCCCAGGCTGCGGCCAGCCTTGGGCAGGCCACGGCCACCCCTGGCTGCAGGCAGAGCCTGCGGCCGTGGGTGGTGTGGGCCTGCACAGGGGCTGCCGCAGCCCCATCCTGCCCGAGGGTAGGGGCTGCAGCCCCATCCTGCCCGAGGGCAGGGGCTGCAGCCCCACCAAGGTTTGTCGGCCTATCCCAAGGGGTCGTGTCTCGATTTTCGTGCCATATTCCAATTTACCTATTAGGATCTCCAAAAAATTAATTTGAATCCCAATTAAATTGGAATTTTCCACACAATCAAAATTTCAACCTTTAAATCAAATTTAACTTTTGGAAAAATAAATTACGGTCTTCAATCTTCAATCTCCTCCAAGAATAATTACATAAAAAATTCTAAACCGTTTCCGGTGTACAAAAATTCTAACCATAAATATTCTAAGAGACAAAAATTAAAATCCATGGGAAAAACACAGTGTTAATAAACTGCTCTCATGGTTACATAAAAAATTCCTAAATACAATTTTTCTAAATTCTAAGGAACCATAACCGGTATAAACAAGCATGCTTATAATAATTCAAAAAATTAAAATAACCACATACTTTATACATAATACATGATAACAACATAAAGGAACCCTAGAATGCCACTCTCTAAATATCAAATCCATACATAAATAAAAAGACTAAGTAATTGTCTAATTTATGTACATGGCATAGTCATGAGATGTCTCTGATACCAATTGTAGGATAATAAACCGGAAAAAACGTATCAGAGTGGCGCAGCGGAACAATAAAAATTTTTAGATCGTTAAATATCTCATGATGCCATATACAATAAATCAACAACAATTAAAACTCATACCTCAAGGACGCCAATCTTGCAGGAGGAGAATGACCGGAGGCTTCAACCAACTAGCCTTCTCTACTATTCTCCAATTCCCGAATGGCTGAGTGTGTGGGTACTCTGAACCTCGATCGGTATGCTAGCACTGCTAGTCTTCTTCCGACCACCCAGATCTCTAAAGAACTTTATTGTCACGATGAGCTGTGCAACAATAAGCCTGCTCACCTGAGAGTCTGTGGTCTAAGAGAACTGGAGTGGCAGGACCTCTATTTATAGACCTGCATGAGGTGATTCTCTGAATTCGAATTGGACTAGGAAAAGATTTTCTCCCTTATCCAAACCAAAAAATCCGAATTTTCTAAGGGAGAATCTCCACAATTAAATTCGGTTTTCCTAGGACAAATCCAATCCAAATATAGACAAGATTTTAACTAGAATTTTATCTCCCTTTTTCAACCAAAAAATCCGAAATCTTTAGGAGAAAATCTTCTCCAAATTTTCGGCCACTTTTAGGATAAGGAAGAATCAAAATTCCACTAGGATTTTTCAAGCTAAATCTCATCTCAACCTCCCAACCTTATCCAAAAATAACCGAATTTCCTAGGGTAAAGCCTCCAAAATTTCGACCACTTTTAGGGAGGGAGAGAATCCAAATTCAACTAGGATTGAAACTTGAATTTTCCCTTGAATCTTATCTACAAAAACCGAATTTTCCATTGAGGATTATCCTCAAAAAATTCGCCCACTTTTGTTGGGATTTGGATTCAAAATTCAAGTAGGATTCTAACAAGATTATCCTCTCCAAATCCAACCCAAATTCGAATTTCAAACCTTGTGGATTTTCCACAACAAATTCGAATCCTACTTGGACTGTGATTCAAAATTTGAATTTCAAATTTCAAATTCAAATTTCAAATTCAAATTTCAAATTTCAAATTTCAAATTTTAAATTTAAATTTCAAATTCAAATTTCAAATTCGAATTTCAAATTCAAATTTCAAATTCAAATTTCAAATTCAAAATTCAAATTTCAAATTTCAAAATTCAAATTTCAAATTTCAAAATTCAAATTTCAGATTCCACAAAACGGTTGTGTTTCATATTCTTGTTCTCATGGATAATTTTCTACAACTCCAATCCAATCTCAAATAAAATCATGGCAACTTTATTTGGAGTTCGAATAATTGTGTACTCTATTATCCAAAACAAAATCTGAATCCAACCGGAGAGAATCTTGTCTACCATCCTAATCCTGTGTCATCACCATCCATGCATAACAAACTAGCCAATAGCATACACAAATCAATTTGCCAAACGTTAAGGAATTATGTGGAGCTAGTAGAGGGACTGATTGGACATATATAATCGGGCTCCCGTGATTCCATATGATCATCATTCTGTACCGAACAACTCAATCATATGATCACTAATTTCAGAGTCACACCACTATAAACCTGAAACTGAACTCCCAATTATATACCGTATTACGTAAGCCTGTGACGAGCTACCATCCAATGACCTTGTCATATATGCAAAACCCTCATATGATATCCATGATCAGCCTTAGGTCAAAGTCCGTTTAATCCTACTGATCAGGCTATCTTAAAGTTCCATTATACTACCGAATCAAGAAAATGATTATTCACCATATGTGAATAAGAAGTCATCCGCCCAGCAGACGACCCAAGGCCTTGTCCATTTTCACATTCAGTATAATGCCTTTAAGAGGATACCTTTAACTCCTCAGAGCTATGATTCCGATATCTGCAAACAAACCCTTCATCGTATACAAGTCATGCACCCAACGAACCGGTCTATAAGCTTACTACCTCTGAGACGCTTTAGCCATTGGAACATCAAAGTACACAAGTCATATACATGAAGTAGTTCATTTACTCAGGATTAATGTTATTGCACAATGAACGTCAAAAGCAGATTGATCCACTCATAGCGGACTACGTAGATCAATCACGCTTTAGTCCCGGTCTAATATGTCACCACCAAGCAACATATCCATGTCTCTACTTGGGAGTCCAGCTCCAGACAGTCAAGACAGACCGTCCCCTCTAAGGCTTTAGACAACATAATAGTCTTAACATGAGTTAGATGCTCGGTCTAACCCCATAGACTACAGACCATAGTTTAGACTGCTAACTTTAGAACGTTGTCTTCTCGCATACAAAAGTCCATTGCATGCAACGTTCCAACAGTTTTAACACAAGCAGTCAGTGAGCCATATTTGCTTACATTTACTTTAACATGTAAATAAGACGAGGACAAATAGCAATGTAATGAATAACCTCTATGTATAATTTTATTATCCAGTTCAAAATGAATACATCAAAATGTCTCTAATACTTAGGGCATTTCCTAACAATCTCCCACTTGCCCTAAGCCAGTAGATGTGCCATGTTACGCATCCCCATCGCCTCTACATGCCTCTCAAAGCTTCTAGCTACCAAAGTCTTAGTAAAGGGATCAGCGATGTTGTCCTCGGACGCGATCTTACATACATCCACTTGTCCTGTCTCCACATGCCCTCTAATAATGTGATACCTCCGATCGATGTGCTTGGCCCTCTTGTGGTGCCGAGATTCCCTTGTGTTGGCAATAGCCCCTGTATTATCACAGTAAAGTGTGATAGGCTTGTCAACACCCGGAATGACCTCAAGGTCTCTAAAGAACTTGCGGAGCCAAACCGCTTCTTTAGATGCCTCAGCCGCAGCCACATACTCAGCCTCCATAGTAGAGTCAGCTGTGCAGCCCTGCTTCACGCTCCTCCACACAATGGCGCCTCCTCCGAGTAAAAACACTGATCCAGATGTCGATTTCCTCGAATTCTTACAAGTCTGGAAGTCTGAGTCCGTGTATCCTATGGGTGTTAGGTCCCCTCCAGAATACACTAGCATATAATCCCTCGTTCTCTTAAGATACTTGAGTATATGCTTTACTGCTTGCCAGTGCTTGGTTTCCATTATTCGCTTGATATCAACTCACCATACCTACTGCAAAACATATGTCCGGGCGAGTGCAAAGCATAGCGTACATAAGGCTACCCACAGCGGATGCATAAGGGACCTTACTCATACGCTCTCTTTCTTCCGATGTCTTGGGACAGTCATCCAATGAAAGAGTTAAACCGGCAATAGAAGGTTGTGAGCCTTTCTTTGCCTCTAGCATTGCATATTTGTCAATTATTTTATCTATGTATGAAGCTTGGGATAACGCTATCATTTTGTTCTTTCGATCTCGGAAGAGACGAATGCCTAGAACATAATTAGCTTCTCCCAAGTCCTTCGTGTCAAACTGTTGGTGTAACCAAAGCTTGACCGATGATAAGTTCCCTACATCATTCCCAATGAGTAGTATATCATCGACATAGAGTATCAAAAAGACCACTTTTCCATCCTTAATACGTTTATAAACGCAAGGTTCATCAACGTTCTGCTCAAAACCAAATGTCTTAATCGCTTGATCAAACCTCTGGTTCCATGAGCGGGATGCCTGCTTTAATCCATAAATGGATCTAAGCAACTTGCAGACTTTCCTATCTTGGCCTTTTGCTACGAACCCTTCGGGCTGTATCATATAGATACACTCTTCAAGATGGCCATTCAAGAATGCCGTCTTGACATCCATTTGCCAGATCTCGTAATCGAGAGCCGCAGCAATGGACAGAAGAATACGGATAGATTTCAGCATAGCAACAGGCGAAAAGGTTTCCTCATAATCGATTCCAGCCTTTTGCGTGTATCCCTTTGCAACCAGTCTAGCTTTGAAAGTTTCCACTCTCCCTTCCGCATCCTTCTTTCTTTTGTAGACCCATTTGCATCCAATGGGTTTTATCCCATCCGGCAAATCTACAAGTTCCCAAACAGAGTTGGATTTCATAGAATCCATCTCACTGTTTATAGCCTGTTTCCAAGATCTAGAATCAACATCCTTTATAGCTTCATCATATGTGACCGGATCTTCCTCATGCTCATGAGCCTCGGCCTGGTATACCTCAGCATCATACATAAAGAAATTAGGTTTTCTTAGAAACCCTCCCACTACGACGAGGCACCCTAAATTGTTGATCATCTGCAGGTCTTTCACTGGAACTTGGACTTGCGTCCAAGACGGAAATCTGTGGAGCAGTTCTTTCACCCGATAACTCCTCTAGCACCACTTTGCTTCGAGGCTTAAAGTCATTCATGTGACTTTCCTCCAAGAATGTCGCATGGGTTGAGACAATGACCTTTTGTTCCTTCGGGTTATAGAACAGACCTCCTTTAGTTCCCTTTGGATACCCTACAAACATGCACAATTCTGATCTTGGTTCCAACTTCTTCGCATCCCCATCCAGTACATGTGCCGGGCAGCCCCATATTCTCATATGTCCAAGGGAGGGCTTCCTGCCACGCCACAATTCATACGGAGTTCTAGGAATTGATTTGCTCGGAACCTGGTTCAGAATATAGCACGCCGTTTGTAAAGCATGTCCCCAAAATGATAATGGCAGCGTTGAGTAACTCATCATGGACCGTACCATATCCAATAAGGTCCTGTTTCTCCTTTCGGCTACACCATTCTGTTGTGGAGTACCAGGTGCAGTCAATTGGGATAAAATCCCGTTCTCTACAAGATGTCCTAGAAATTCATCAGAGAGGTATTCGCCACCTCGATCAGATCGAAGTGTCTTTATGGATTTATCCAATTGCTTTTCCACTTCCGCACGATACTCTTTGATCTTGTCAAAGGTTTCACTCTTGCAGTGCATCAGATACACATATCCATACCTCGAGTAATCATCTATGAAAGAGACATAATACTCGAACCCTCCTCGTGCTTTGACGTTCATGGGGCCACATACGTCAGTGTGCACAATTTCTAAGAGCTCCTGTGCCCTTGTACCCTTAGCTCCAAAAGACCTCTTAGTCATCTTACCCTCTAGACAAGACTCACATTGGGGAAGTCGTACCTCCTCTAGAGATTCCAGAGGACCGTCTTTCACCAATCTTTGAATCCTATCCTGATTAATATGACCAAGTCTTAAATGCCAAAGATACGCCTTGTTAGAGTGAGAAACTTTCAACCTTTTAGAGTTATCAATTAATTCAGTGTCAAGCAGTGAGTACATCTTTGGTCTGATCAAATATAGGTTTCCATCCATCCATCCAGAACAGATAAAAGACTTATTTCTACGAATATCAACTCTTTTACTAAAAGAAACTGAATAAGAATCCTTTATTAAACAAGCTACCGATATAAGGTTCCTCCTAAAATTAGGAACATAAAAACAGTCTTTCAATAAAATAAACCTAAATTGATCAAAATAAAGATGAACGTCTCCCACTGCCTCAGCCACCACAAAGCTACCATCTCCAGTCCGCAACGAGAGGCTCCTATCATGTAGACTTCTCGTTTCCACGAACCCCTGCATAGAAACACAAACATGATTAGTGGCGCCCGAATCAATGACCCATGTGTCTTTCGATTCTTCCACCAAACACGCTTCTAAGTAATGAAGTTCCTTACCTTCCTTGCCCTTGGAGGCTTGGAATTCCCGGCAAGCCTTCTTGAAGTGACCTACCTTCCCACAGTGGAAGCATTTGGACTTTTTAGGGTCCTTCGGCTTCTTGTTCTTCTTCTTCTTCTTCCCGTCCGAGACAGGAGGATTAGAAGAACTGGAAGCCACTTGCTTCTTATTTGGCCTCTTCCTCTTCCGTGAGGGATTGGAAGATTCCGCCAAATTGGCCTCTCCTTTAGGTCGGACCGTATCCTCATCCCTGATCATCCGCTCATAAGCCTGTAGTTGCTTCATGAGCTCGGTAAGTCCTAACTCCTTTGTCGCCAGATTGTATGCGGCCTTAAACCCCACAAAATCTTTAGACAGAGTCTTGAACACCATCTCGATCTGGGTGTTATAGTCCAACTCAGCACCATTCTCGGCAGCCTCAGCGAAGAATCCCATTAGAGTTATCATATGGTCCTTCACCGATGCACCTGCCTTTTGCTTAGAGTTCATAATGCTGGTGATAGCGGACTGTCGAGCCAATTTTTCTTGGCCTCCGAACATGTCCTCCAGATTTTCCATGATCTCCCCAGCAACTTGATAAGTCTCATGCTGCTTTTGTAAAGCACTCGTCATGCTAGCAAGGATGTAGCATCGAGCTATCTCATTGGATTCTCTCCAACGATTATAGGCAACCGGGACCTCCTCACGTGGTGTGTCAGGTTTGGGCCCAGGTGGGCATGGTTCGTCCAGTATGAACTTGTGTCTCTCGCAGTTGAGAACTATTAATAGATTTCTTTTCCAATCTTTATAATTGTCGCCATTCAACTTATTTTCAGTAAGTATCGAAATGAGGGGTGTCGGTGACATTTTGAACTGAAATAAAATTATACTAGACATCATTACAAAGCCCAAGCAAATATGCAGATAATTTAGCAAATAAAACATACAAGTATGTTCCTACATGAAACTTGAAAAAAAATGTAGCATTGCAACGGTAATTCCCAGCACCTATTGCCCC
This sequence comes from Antiaris toxicaria, assembly GCA_035233585.1. Lineage (NCBI taxonomy): Eukaryota > Viridiplantae > Streptophyta > Magnoliopsida > Rosales > Moraceae > Antiaris > Antiaris toxicaria. The sequence goes on from CP141153.1 coordinate 56,506,619, forward strand.
AAGCCACCGAGGGGTGGTCATGAGAACAAATAGCCGGAACATGGACCCCGTCCAATTAATATATGTTACCTTAAATCCTCCAAGGTTAAGACCTATATTAATAACCGCTTATTTGGCCACCAGTTTAGTTAACAGAGCTTCTAGGGAAGGTTAATAACTAAACGAGTCTTGAGTGTATAACCATTGTTTACGTAGCCCGATCCACGTCCTACCAAGCCACCGAGGGGTGGTCATGAATAGGATCGCACCCGAACACGTTTTCCACATAGGAGATCCAATCTAGTATACCGGCGGCGGTAAACACCTACCGAGGGGTGTGGTCAGGTCAGAACTGACGCGAGGCGTTACCATGCTTTCACATATGGATCAACAATGGAGGCCGTGGGTTTTGTTTGAAACCCTCTCCCACTCAATATTTTGGAAAACATGCAAGTTTTGACAAATTATGTATGATCAATATAGTATGAGCGGCACTCACCTATCCTATATGACATGTTATCAAATATGCATACAAAACATCCATCAATACATATTTATACATCCATGATATATAACAGAAAAAATAATTGACAGAATAACCAAGCTATAGTTCCATCCTAGAACAAAGAAAATAAAGATTACAAAATTCCATCCAAAGCATTCTTTGGGTCTTGAATTCTGTTCCGTCTTCTTGTATCCTTCTTTATGTAGCCTGTCCATTTATTTCTCATCCCAAGAACTATTTAAAATTTAAATCTCCCAAAAATTTAAATTTCAAATTCAAATTCCAAATTCGAATTTCAAATTTAAATTTCAAATTTGAATTTTAAACAATTTTAAAACATCATGTGTAATAATATGTAATTTCAAAAATTTCAAATTTTTAATTACATATTTTTAAACATGATTTAAAATTAAATCTCAAATTTAAAAATCAAAATTTTCTGATTTTTGGACCGTCGGACCGCCGCCCCCGTAGGCGGCAGCCGCCGTGGGCAGCCACCAACCCCGGAGGGGCTGGCAGCCCACGGCCGCCCCTTGTGCAGCCCCTGTCGGGCTGCAGGCTGAGCCTGCAGCGCCAGGCTGCACGCCCAGGCTGCGGCCAGCCTTGGGCAGGCCACGGCCACCCCTGGCTGCAGGCAGAGCCTGCGGCCGTGGGTGGTGTGGGCCTGCACAGGGGCTGCCGCAGCCCCATCCTGCCCGAGGGTAGGGGCTGCAGCCCCATCCTGCCCGAGGGCAGGGGCTGCAGCCCCACCAAGGTTTGTCGGCCTATCCCGAGGGGTCGTGTCTCGATTTTCGTGCCATATTCCAATTTACCTATTAGGATCTCCAAAAAATTAATTTGAATCCCAATTAAATTGGAATTTTCCACACAATCAAAATTTCAACCTTTAAATCAAATTTAACTTTTGGAAAAATAAATTACGGTCTTCAATCTTCAATCTCCTCCAAGAATAATTACATAAAAAATTCTAAACCGGTTCCGGTGTACAAAAATTCTAACCATAAATATTCTAAGAGACAAAAATTAAAATCCATGGGAAAAACACAGTGTTAATAAACTGCTCCCATGGTTACATAAAAAATTCCTAAATACAATTTTTCTAAATTCTAAGGAACCATAACCGGTATAAACAAGCATGCTTATAATAATTCAAAAAATTAAAATAACCACATACTTTATACATAATACATGATAACAACATAAAGGAACCCTAGAATGCCACTCTCTAAATATCAATACATAAATAAAAAGACTATGTAATTGTCTAATTTATGTACATGGCATAGTCATGAGATGTATTTGATACCAATTGTAGGATAATAAACTGGAAAAAACGTATCAGAGTGGCGCAGCGGAACAATAAAAATTTTTAGATCGTTAAATATCTCATGATGCCATATACAATAAATCAACAACAATTAAAACTCATACCTCAAGGACGCCAATCTTGCAGGAGGAGAATGACCGGAGGCTTCAACAAACTAGCCTTCTCTACTGTTCTCCGATTCCCGAATGGCTGAGTGTGTGGGTACTCTGAACCTCGATCGGTATGCTAGCACTGCTAGTCTTCTTCCGACCACCCAGATCTCTAAAGAACTTTATTGTCACGATGAGCTGTGCAACAATAAGCCTGCTCACCTGAGAGTCTGTGGTCTAAGAGAACTGGAGTGGCAGGACCTCTATTTATAGACCTGCATGAGGTGATTCTCTGAATTCGAATTGGACTAGGAAAAGATTTTCTCCCTTATCCAAACCAAAAAATCCGAATTTTCCAAGGGAGAATCTCCACAATTAAATTCGGTTTTCCTAGGACAAATCCAATCCAAATCTAAACAAGATTTTAACTAGAATTTTATCTCCCTTTTTCAACCAAAAAATCCGAAATCTTTAGGAGAAAATCTTCTCCAAATTTTCGGCCACTTTTAGGATAAGGAAGAATCAAAATTCCACTAGGATTTTTCAAGCTAAATCTCATCTCAACCTTATCCAAAAATAACCGAATTTCCTAGGGTAAAGCCTCCAAAATTTCGACCACTTTTAGGGAGGGAGAGAATCCAAATTCAACTAGGATTGAAACTTGAATTTTCCCTTGAATCTTATCTACAAAAACCGAATTTTCCATTGAGGATTATCCTCAAAAAATTCGGCCACTTTTGTTGGGATTTGGATTCAAAATTCAAGTAGGATTCTAACAAGATTATCCTCTCCAAATCCAACTCAAATTCGAATTTCAAACCTTGTGGATTTTCCACAACAAATTCGAATCCTACTTGGACTGTGATTCAAAATTTGAATTTCAAATTTCAAATTCAAATTTCAAATTCAAATTTCAAATTTCAAATTTCAAATTTTAAATTTAAATTTCAAATTCAAATTTCAAATTCGAATTTCAAATTCAAATTTCAAATTCAAATTTCAAATTCAAAATTCAAATTTCAAATTTCAAAATTCAAATTTCAAATTTCAAAATTCAAATTTCAAATTCCACAAAACGGTTGTGTTTCATATTCTTGTTCTCATGGATAATTTTCTACAACTCCAATCCAATCTCAAATAAAATCATGGCAACTTTATTTGGAGTTCGAATAATTATGTACTCTATTATCCAAAACAAAATCTGAATCCAATCGGAGAGAATCTTGTCTACCATCCTAATCCTGTGTCATCACCATCCATGCATAACAAACTAGCCAATAGCATACACAAATCAATTTGCCAAACGTTAAGGAATTATGTGGAGCTAGTAGAGGGACTGATTGGACATATATAATCGGGCTCCCGTGATTCCATATGATCATCATTCTGTACCGAACAACTCAATCATATGATCACTAATTTCAGAGTCACACCACTATAAACCTGAAACTGAACTCCCAATTATATACCGTATTACGTAAGCCTGTGACGAGCTACCATCCAATGACCTTGTCATATATGCAAAACCCTCATATGATATCCATGATCAGCCTTAGGTCAAAGTCCGTTTAATCCTACTGATCAGGCTATCTTAAAGTTCCATTATACTACCGAATCAAGAAAATGATTATTCACCATATGTGAATAAGAAGTCATCCGCCCAGCAGACGACCCAAGGCCTTGTCCATTTTCACATTCAGTATAATGCCTTTAAGAGGATACCTTTAACTCCTCAGAGCTATGATTCCGATATCTGCAAACAAACCCTTCATCGTATACAAGTCATGCACCCAACGAACCGGTCTATAAGCTTACTACCTCTGAGACGCTTTAGCCATTGGAACATCAAAGTACACAAGTCATATACATGAAGTAGTTCATTTACTCAGGATTAATGTTATTGCACAATGAACGTCAAAAGCAGATTGATCCACTCATAGCGGACTACGTAGATCAATCACGCTTTAGTCCCGGTCTAATATGTCACCACCAAGCAACATATCCATGTCTCTACTTGGGAGTCCAGCTCCAGACAGTCAAGACAGACCGTCCCCTCTAAGGCTTTAGACAACATAATAGTCTTAACATGAGTTAGATGCTCGGTCTAACCCCATAGACTACAGACCATAGTTTAGACTGCTAACTTTAGAACGTTGTCTTCTCGCATACAAAAGTCCATTGCATGCAACGTTCCAACAGTTTTAACACAAGCAGTCAGTGAGCCATATTTGCTTACATTTACTTTAACATGTAAATAAGACGAGGACAAATAGCAATGTAATGAATAACCTCTATGTATAATTTTATTATCCAGTTCAAAATGAATACATCAAAATGTCTCTAATACTTAGGGCATTTCCTAACAATCTCCCACTTGCCCTAAGCCAGTAGATGTGTCATGTTACACATCCCCATCGCCTCTACATGCCTCTCAAAGCTTCTAGCTACCAAAGTCTTAGTAAAGGGATCAGCGATGTTGTCCTCGGACGCGATCTTACATACATCCACTTGTCCTGTCTCCACATGCCCTCTAATAATGTGATACCTCCGATCGATGTGCTTGGTCCTCTTGTGGTGCCGAGATTCCCTTGTGTTGGCAATAGCCCCTGTATTATCACAGTAAAGTGTGATAGGCTTGTCAACACCCGGAATGACCTCAAGGTCTCTAAAGAACTTGCGGAGCCAAACCGCTTCTTTAGATGCCTCAGCCGCAGCCACATACTCAGCCTCCATAGTAGAGTCAGCTGTGCAGCCCTGCTTCACGCTCCTCCACACAATGGTGCCTCCTCCGAGTAAAAACACTGATCCAGATGTCGATTTCCTCGAATCCTTATAAGTCTGGAAGTCTGAGTCCGTGTATCCTATGGGTGTTAGGTCCCCTCCAGAATACACTAGCATATAATCCCTCGTTCTCTTAAGATACTTGAGTATATGCTTTACTGCTTGCCAGTGCTTGGTTCCAGGATTCGCTTGATATCGACTCACCATACCTACTGCAAAACATATGTCCGGGCGAGTGCAAAGCATAGCGTACATAAGGCTTCCCACAGCGGATGCATAAGGGACCTTACTCATACGCTCTCTTTCTTCCGATGTCTTGGGACAGTCATCCAATGAAAGAGTTAGACCGGCAATAGAAGGTTGTGAGCCTATCTTTGCCTCTAGCATTGCATATTTGTCAATTATTTTATCTATGTATGAAGCTTGGGATAACACTATCATTTTGTTCTTTCGATCTCTGAAGAGACGAATGCCTAGAACATAATTAGCTTCTCCCAAGTCCTTCATGTCAAACTGTTGGTGTAACCAAAGCTTGACCGATGATAAGTTCCCTACATCATTCCCAATGAGTAGTATATCATCGACATAGAGTATCAGAAAGACCACTTTTCCATCCTTAATACGTTTATAAATACAAGGTTCATCAACGTTCTGCTCAAAACCAAATGTCTTAATCGCTTGATCAAACCTCTGGTTCCATGAGCGGGATGCCTGCTTTAATCCATAAATGGATCTAAGCAACTTGCAGACTTTCTTATCTTGGCCTTTTGCTACGAACCCTTTGGGCTGTATCAAATAGATACACTCTTCAAGATGGCCATTCAAGAATGCCGTCTTGACATCCATTTGCCAGATCTCGTAATCGAGAGCCGCAGCAATGGACAGAAGAATACGGATAGACTTCAGCATAGCAACAGGCGAAAAGGTTTCCTCGTAATCGATTCCAGCCTTTTGCGTGTATCCCTTTGCAACCAGTCTAGCTTTGAAAGTTTCCACTCTCCCTTCCGCATCCTTCTTTCTTTTGTAGACCCATTTGCATCCAATGGGTTTTATCCCAACCGGCAAATCTACAAGTTCCCAAACAGAGTTGGATTTCATAGAATCCATCTCATTGTTCATAGCCTGTTTCCAAGATCTAGAATCAACATCCTTTATAGCTTCATCATATGTGACCGGATCTTCCTCATGCTCATGAGCCTCGGCCTGGTATACCTCAGCATCATACATAAAGAAATTAGGTTTCTTAGAAACCCTCCCACTACGACGAGGCACCCTAAATTGTTGATCGTCTGCAGGTCTTTCACTGGAACTCGGACTTGCGTCCAAGATCGAAATCTGTGGAGCAGTTCTTTCACCCGATAACTCCTCTAGCACCACTTTGCTTCGAGGCTTAAAGTCATTCATGTGACTTTCCTCCAAGAATGTCGTATGTGTTGAGACAATGGCCTTTTGTTCCTTCGGGTTATAGAACAGACCTCCTTTAGTTCCCTTTGGATACCCTACAAACATGCACAATTCTGATCTTGGTTCCAACTTCTTCGCATCCCCATCCAGTACATGTGCCGGGCAGCCCCATATTCTCATATGTCCAAGGGAGGGCTTCCTGTCACGCCACAATTCATACGGAGTTCTAGGAATTGATTTGCTCGGAACCTGGTTCAGAATATAGCACGCCGTTTGTAAAGCATGTCCCCAAAATGATAATGGCAGCGTTGAGTAACTCATCATGGACCGTACCATATCCAATAAGGTCCTGTTTCTCCTTTCGGCTACACCATTCTGTTGTGGAGTACCAGGTGCAGTCAATTGGGATAAAATCCCGTTCTCTACAAGATGTCCTAGAAATTCATCAGAGAGGTATTCGCCACCTCGATCAGATCGAAGTGTCTTTATGGATTTATCCAATTGCTTTTCCACTTCTCCACGATACTCTTTGAACTTGTCAAAGGTTTCGCTCTTGCGGTGCATCAGATACACATATCCATACCTCGAGTAATCATCTATGAAAGAGACATAGTACTCGAACCCTCCTCGTGCTGTGACGTTCATGGGGCCACATACGTCAGTGTGCACAATTTCTAAGAGCTCCTGAGCCCTTGTACCCTTAGCTCCAAAAGACCTCTTAGTCATCTTACCCTCTAGACAAGACTCACATTGGGGAAGTCGTACCTCCTCCAGAGATTCCAGAGGACCGTCTTTCACCAATCTTTGAATCCTATCCTGATTAATATGACCAAGTCTTAAATGCCAAAGATACGCCTTGTTAGAGTGAGAAACTTTCAACCTTTTAGAGTTATCAATTAATTCAGTGTCAAGCAGTGAGTACATCTTTGGTCTGATCAAATATAGGTTTCCGTCCATCCATCCAGAATGGATAAAAGACTTATTTCTACGATTATCAACTCTTTTACTAAAAGAAACTGAATAAGAATCCTTTATTAAATAAGCTACCGATATAAGGTTCCTCCTAAAATTAGGAACATAAAAACAGTCTTTCAATAAAATAAACCTAAATTGATCAAAATAAAGATGAACATCTCCCAATGCCTCAGCCACTACAAAGCTACCATCTTCAGTCCGCAACGAGAGGCTCCTATCATGTAGACTTCTCGTTTCCACGAACCCCTGCATAGAAACACAAACATGATTAGTGGCGCCCGAATCAATGACCCATGTGTCTTTTGATTCTTCCACCAAACACGCTTCTAAGTAATGAAGTTCCTTACCTTCCTTGCCCTTGGAGGCTAGGAATTCCCGGCAAGCCTTCTTGAAGTGACCTACCTTCCCACAGTGGAAGCATTTGGACTTTTTAGGGTCCTTTGGCTTCTTGTTCTTCTTCTTCTTCTTCCCGTCCGAGACAGGAGGATTAGAAGAACTGGAAGCCACTTGCTTCTTATTTGGCCTCTTCCTCTTCCGTGAGGGATTGGAAGATTCCGCCAAATTGGCCTCTCCTTTAGGTCGGACCACATCCTCATCCCTGATCATCCGCTCATAAGCCTGTAGTTGCTTCATGAGCTCGGTAAGTCCTAACTCCTTTGTCGCCAGATTGTATGCGGCCTTAAACCCCACAAAATCTTTAGACAGAGTCTTGAACACCATCTCGATCTGGGTGTTGTAGTCTAACTCAGCACCATTCTCGGCAGCCTCAGCAAAGAATCCCATTAGAGTGATCATATGGTCCTTCACCGGAGCACCCGCCTTTTGCTTGGAGTTCATAATGCTGGTAATAGCGGACTGTCGAGCCAATTTTTCTTGGCCTCCGAACATGTCCTCCAGATTATCCATGATCTCCCCAACAACTTGATAAGTCTCATGCTGCTTTTGTAAAGCACTCGTCATGCTAGCAAGGATGTAGCATCGAGCTATTTCATTGGATTCTCTCCAACGATTATAGGCAACCGGGACCTCCTCAAGTGGTGTGTCAGGTTTGGGCCCAGGTGGGCATGGTTCGTCCAGTACAAACTTGTGTCTCTCGCAGCTGAGAACTATTAATAGATTTCTTTTCCAATCCTTATAATTGTCACCATTCAACTTATTTTCAGTAAGTATTGAAATGAGGGGTGTCGGTGACATTTTGAACTGAAATAAAATTATACTAGACATCATTACAAAGCCCAAGCAAATATACAGATAATTTAGCAAATAAAAACATATAATTATGTTCCTACATGAAACTTGAAAAAAACATGTAGCATTGCAACGGTAATTCTCAGCACCTATTGCCCCAAGCCACTGAGGGGTGGTCATGAGAACAAATAGCCGGAACATGGACCCCGTCCAATTAATATATGTTACCTTAAATCCTCCAAGGTTAAGACATATATTAATAACCGCTTATTTGGCCACCAGTTTAGTTAACAGAGCTTCTAGGGAAGGTTAATAACTAAACGAGTCTTGAGTGTATAACCATTGTTTACGTAGCCCGATCCACGTCCTACCAAGTCACCGAGGGGTGGTCATGAATAGGATCACACCCGAACACGTTTTCCACATAGGAGATCCAATCTAGTATACCGGCGGCGGTAAACACCTACCGAGGGGTGTGGTCAGGTCAGAACTGATGCGCGTTACCATGCTTTCACATATGGATCAACAATGGAGGCCGTGAGTTTTGTTTGAAACCCTCTCCCACTCAATATTTTGAAAAACATGCAAGTTTTGATAAATTATGTATGATCAATATAGTATGAGCGGCACTCACCTATCCTATATGACATGTTATCAAATATGCATACAAAACATCCATCAATACATATTTATACATCCATGACATATCACAGAAAAATAATTGACAGAATAACCAAGCCATGGTTCCATCCTAGAACAAAGAAAATAAAGATTACAAAATTCCATCCAAAACATTCTTTGGGTCTTGAATTTTGTTCCGTCTTCTTGTATCCATCTTTATGTAGCCTCTCCATTTATTTCTCATCCCAAGAATTATTTAAAATTTAAATTTCCAAAAATTTAAATTTCAAATTCAAACTCCAAATTCGAATTTCAAATTTAAATTTCTAATTCAAATTTTAAACAATTTTAATCATCATGTGTAATAATATGTAATTTCAAAAATTTCAAATTTTCAATTACATATTTTTAAACATGATTTAAAATTAAATCTCAAATTTAAAAATCAAAATTTTCAAATTTTGGACCACCGCACCGCCGCCCGTGAAGGCGGCAGCCGCCGTGGGCAGCCACCAACCCCGGAGGGGCTGGCAGCCCACGGCTGCCCCTTGTGCAGCCCTGCCGGGCTGCAGGCCAAGCCTGCAGCGCCAGGCTGCACGCCCAGGCTGGGCGCAGCAGCCGGCAGGCTGCAGGTAACGCCTGCAGCCAGAGGCTGCACGCCCAGGCTGCGGCCAGCCTTGGGCAGGCCACGGCCACCCCTGGCTGCAGGCAGAGCCTGCGGCCGTGGGTGGTGTGGGCTTGCACAGGGGCTGCTGCAGCCCCATCCTGCCCGAGGGCAGGGGCTGCAGCCCCACCAAGGTTTTTCGGCCTATCCTGAGGGGTCGTGTCTCGATTTTCGTGTCATATTCCAATTTACTTATTAGGATCTCCAAAAATTAATTTGAATCCCAATTAAATTGAAATTTTCACACAATCAAAATTTCAATCTTTAAATTAAATTTAACTTTTGGGAAAAATAAATTACGGTCTTCAATCTTCAATCTCCTCCAAGAATAATTACATAAAAAATTCCTAAACCGTTTCCGGTGTACAAAAATTCTAACCATAAAAAAAAAACTAAGAGATAAGAATTAAAATCCATGGGAAAATTACAGTGTTAATAAACTGCTCCCATGGTTACATAAAAATTCCTAGATACAATTTTTCTAAATTCTAAGGAACCATAACCGGCATAAACAAGCATGCTTATAATAATTCAAAAAAAAATTAAAATAACCACATACTTTATACATAATACATGATAACAACATAAAGGAACCCTAGAATGCCACTCTCTAAATATCAAATCCATACATAAATAAAAAGACTAAGTAATTGTCTAATTTATGTACATGGCATAGTCATGAGATGGCTCTGATACCAATTGTAGGAAAATAAACCGGTAAAAACGTATCAGAGTGACGCAGCGGAACAATAAAAATTTTTAGATCGTTAAATATCTCATGATGCCATATACAATAAACCAACAACAATTAAAACTCATACCTCAAGGACGCCAATCTTGCAGGAGGAGAATGACCGGAGGCTTCAACCAACTAGCCTTCTCTACTATTCTCCAATTCCCGAATGGCTGAGTGTGTGGGCACTCTGAACCTCGATCGATATGCTAGCACTGCTAGTCTTCTTCCGACCACCCAGATCTCTAAAGAACTTTATTGTCACGATGAGCTATGCAACAATAAGCCTGCTCACCTGAGAGTCTGTGGTCTAAGAGAACTGGAGTGGCAGGACCTCTATTTATAGACCTGCATGAGGTGAATCTCTGAATTTGAATTGGATTAGGAAAAGATATTTTCCCTTATCCAAACCCATAAAATCTGAATTTTTCCAAGGGAGAATCTCCACTAAAAAATTCGGTTTTCTTAGGATAGATCCAATCCAAATCTCAACAAGATTTTAACTAGAATTTTATCTCCCTTTTTTAACCAAAAAATCCGAAATCTTTAGGAGAAAATCTTCTCCAAATTTTCGGCCACTTTTAGGATAAGGAAGAATCAAAATTCCACTAGGATTTTTCAAGCTAAATCTCATCTCAACCTTATCCAAAAATAACCGAATTTCCCAGGATAAAGCCTCCAAAATTTCGGCCACTTTTAGGTAAGGAGAGAATCCAAATTCAACTAGGATTGAAACTTGAATTTTCCCTTGAATCTTATCCACAAAAACCGAATTTCCATTGAGGATTATCCTCAAAAAATTCGCCCACTTTTGTTGGGATTTGGATTCAAAATTCAAGTAGGATTCCAACAAGATTATCCTCTCCAAATCCAACTCAAATTCGAATTTCAAACCTTGTGGATTTTCCACAAAAAATTCGAATCCTACTTGGACTGTGATTCAAAATTTGAATTTCAAATTTCAAATTTAAATTTCAAATTCAAATTTCAAATTTCAAATTTCAAATTTCAAATTTAAATTTCAAATTTCAAATTCGAATTTTAAATTCAAATTTCAAATTCAAATTTCAAATTCAGAATTCAAATTTCAAATTTCAAAATTTAAATTTCAAATTCCACAAAACGGTTGTGTTTCATATTCTTGTTCTCATGGATAATTTTCTACAACTCCAATCCAATCTCAAATAAAATCATGGCAACTTTATTTGGAGTTCGAATAATTGTGTACTCTATTATCCAAAACAAAATTTGAATCCAACCGGAGAGAATCTTGTCTACCATACTAATCCTGTGTCATCACCATCCATGCATAATAAACTAGCCAATAGCATACACAAATCAATTTGCCAAACGTTAAGGAATTATGTGGAGCTAGTAGAGGGACTGATTGGACATATATAATCAGGCTCCCGTGATTCCATATGATCATCATTCTGTATCGAACAACTCAATCATATGATCACTAATTTCAGAGTCACACCACTATAAACCTGAAACTGAACTCCTAATTATATACCGTATTACGTAAGCCTGTGACGAGCTACCATCCAATGACCTTGTCATATATGCAAAACCCTCATATGATATCCATGATCAGCCTTAGGTCAAAGTCCGTTTAATCCTACTGATCAGGCTATCTTAAAGTTCCATTATACTACCGAATCAAGAAAATGATTATTCACCATATATGAATAAGAAGTCATCCGCCCAGCAGACGACCCAAGGCCTTGTCCATTTTCACATTCAGTATAATGCCTTTAAGAGGATACCTTTAACTCCTCAGAGCTATGATTCCGATATCTGCATACAAACCCTTCATCGTATACAAGTCATGCACCCAACGAACCGGTCTATAAGCTTACTACCTCTGAGACGCTTTAGCCATTGGAACATCAAAGTACACAAGTCATATACATGAAGTAGTTCATTTACTCAGGATTAAGGTTATTGCACAATGAACGTCAAAAGCAGATTGATCCACTCATAGCGGACTATGTAGATCAATCACGCTTTAGTCCCGGTCTAATATGTCACCACCAAGCAACATATCCATGTCTCTACTTGGGAGTCCAGCTCCAGACAGTCAAGACAGACCGTCCCCTCCAAGGCTTTAGACAACATAATAGTCTTAACATGAGTTAGATGCTCGGTCTAACCCTATAGACTACAGACCATAGTTTAGACTGCTAACTTTAGAACATTGTCTTCTCGCATACAAAAATCCATTGCATGCAACGTTCTAACAGTTTTAACACAAGCAGTCAGTGAGCCATATTTGCTTACATTTACTTTAACATGTAAATAAGACGAGGACAGATAGCAATGTAATGAATAACCTCTAAGTATAATTTTATTATCCAGTTCAAAATGAATACATCAAAATGTCTCTAATACTTAGGGCATTTCCTAACAAGACTACAGACCATAGTTTAGACCGCTAACTTTAGAACATTGTCTTCTCGCATACAAAAGTCCGTTGCATGCAATGTTCTAACAGTTTTAACACAAGCAGTTAGTGAGCCATATTTGCTTACATTTACTTTAACATGTAAATAAAACGAGGACAGATAGCAATGTAATGAATAACCCCTATATATAATTTTATTATCCAGTTCAAAATAAATACATAAAAATGTCTCTAATGCTTAGGGCATTTCCCAACAAAAAATACTGTTTAACTGTTACTATTCAAAAATACTATTTAACTGTTACTATTTAAAAATACTATTTAACGATTATTATTCAAAAATACTGTTCAAATATTAGTATCCAAAAATACTATTTAACGATTACTATTCAAAAATACTGTTTATTCAAGCTGTACAGAAGATTAACTCGCGGTGTCTCCATAACCTCGCCCTTACATCCGCCTCCACCGCCGTCATCACCCATTGTGGTTTAAACTATAGGACGCTTGTCTATAGCATGAATACACTTCATGAGCTTTACACCCATTAAGTACAATATGTCATCTGTAAAACATGTTTAAAACATAGTACATACTTAAAACCATATAAACATGCAAGGTATCACATATACCACTTCAACGCATCACATATCATAACACTGAATACAAAACTTCACATACTATATGCATAGCAAAATACATCATGTACTGAATACATCTTACTATAGCTAGAAGCATAGTGAACTATATCTAATGCATACTGTGAACTATGCATGATTCGGTTACGTTCATTTCTGCTTCAATGCTCTTTTTTTCTTTCTGTTGTTTACTTAGGGCCCGTGTGTCAGTACCGAGTGCGCGTGGATCATCAGGAACACCCCTGATCCTGGGTCTTAGCCCGTTATAGATATATTTTATGGCCTTGGCCTGTTATATATTATGAGCCTCAGCTCGTTAGATTTTGTGGGCCTTGGCCCGTTATACTGACACTCTTATTCTCATCTTCCCAATTCTTTATTTGATCGTACCACATACTCTACTAGGCTATCCCCTAATCTTACATGATGGGGATGCATGGCCTCTAATTTGTTCTTTCACTAACCTATGCAATTGTGAAACTATATGTTCCTATGTATGCTGTGCAACAACGTGTGCATGATATGCATACTTAACATACTATAAAAGCCATCATTTAAATTCATTTTATTCATACCGTAGGCAGAGTTGTACTTACCTAGTTTGCACGCAAACTTATACTCTCGTCTTTGTCAACTTACAGGTTACTACCTATCATCACTAACGTATCTCATCAATATTAGTTGCTGAGTCACTAGTACCGTTAGTGACTAATACATGGTACTGATTGCCGTCAATACTAACTCTCTCTCTTACTCTTGAGAGTTTGCTTCTCTATACATAGTTAATTAATTTATTATCCAATAAATTAATTAATGTCATTCTTAGGTCACCATTACCGTTGGTGACTATTACTTGTGTTTCTATGTAGTACCAAGGCCCATCGGTACCCTATTGGTCTACTTTGGGGATTTGGTGTCTAACTTCTATCGTATTTGATTAATTGTCTACTTGACAGATTAATCCTCATTCCTTACCATTTTGTTCAAAACACGGTCCTTGATTGGTTGTCGACCAATCAACTGATCGGTTACCTCGCGCGTTGTTAACTAGGTAATCTACTGGGTTACTATGACTTGTTTGGTGTAGTAGCCTACCGGGCTACCCACACTGTCTTAGTAATTTTTTGAAAATCGTTTTGGTTGCCTTATAAAATTCTTGGGAAAATTATGTACTTTGAAATCGTCCCCTTATCACCACGTTGGAAGGTAGGGGACATTTTATTAAAACCATGTTCTCATTTTAAACAATGTAAAACACATTTTTATGTTGCATTTTAAAGGTGGTTTTTGAACCACTTACCAAAACTATTTTAAAAACGTGTTTGAAACGGCTTTGTTTGCAAATTTGGCAAGCATAAAATTTTTCATTATCAATGAGATGAACAATTCTCGTGTTCACCTTTTAGCTCAAATCTAACTTGAACGGGTCCTAATCTCACTAAGCCCGTGGCTACTTGTGCCCAGTTTTTGCAAAAATCCCAGTTTTAAGTTACTTTAAAAACAACTCTATTTGAGGCTCGAAACGGCCAAATTTTTAAAACACGCACAGGTCATCTTCGACGAGATCTACAATTTTCATGTTAAACCAAAGATTTGGTTCGGACTCTAAGTGGTTCGTTTTTAATAAAACCTGAGACTGTTTCCAGTGCTTAGATTCTTGGTCCCAACTTTGGACACCAAATGAAAGCTACTCAAAAAACCTATCGTATTGTCGTTTTTGGCCAAAAGTTACTAGATGCAAAAATGACCGTAACGAAATTCCTTAAAACCCTATGTTTTAGCAAATCCCAAATTCGGATCCTAAGGGGGTCGAAATGGCCAAAAGTGGCCTTTTTCTAGGGACAGATTATGCCCAGTCACCTAAAAAAATGTTCATGCTCACATGTGCACACATCCATTTGTAAAAAATGTAAACACAACCACATAATCACAAGCTTAAAAATGAAAAGCTAAGGGCTCAAAATAAACTTATTATAATCCATTTACATAAACAAATACACGCAAATCCCTTGATCAAAATCTTAAAAACAACTAACCATAAAAGGGAGGGTTTTCGGTTTTTACCTCTTGTGCTATGAACCAAGCACAAACTTGAGTCAAGACTTAAGTGACCAAATGGCCGTGTGATTCTTGGTGAAAAAGGGGTCGATTTGTGCTAGCAAGACACCAAAAAAATTCTCTTAACATCAACCCAAAATAATAACTAAAAACCACAAAGATAGTTTCTAAAAACTCATCCTTAAGTATCCTTGAAATGGCTTGGATTGAACACCTCTAACACAAGCTTAAAGGGGCTGGTTTTTGGCAAACTTTTAGCTGGGTTTTTAGGCTTGAAAATGGTGGTTTTGGCGGTGTGGGATGGTCAGCTGCAGTAAGGGAAAGAAAGAGAGAAAGAGTTGTGGTTTTTGGGGTGTAAAAAAGAAAGACTAAAACCTAAAACCATGCCAATACTTTTATAGACAAATCCTAATCAAACTTAAACAACTTTAAGCTTAATTAATCAAGCTAATATTAGGCTAATTTGGGGACAAATTTCTACACATTTTCTATCCCCTAGAGCCATGGGCTACACACATTGAAGAAGGGGAAAATAAACAAGATTTTCTTGGTGACATGTGATGGAAAGCTCGCATTTTTTAATCAAAATGTGTCATAAATTGTCCCTTATTTTAATGTTACTTTTTGGGGTTATTTTTACAGCTAAAATAGCTGGTTTTTAGCTAAAGGCACATGGTTTTTAAGGCCAAAATTCATCTGCATTTGCTTCTCTTTGCAGTTTAGTTTTTTACTGTGGTGTTTGGTCTATTCTCGGCAGTGTTCTAATTTTCACCCAGAAATCAGATTTTCTGAGTCTGATTTTTATACTGATCATTCCTAGTCAGTTTATGCTGTCTAAGAGCCTATTCTGTACCAGTTTAATATTCATTTCCTATACTGTAGTTGTGTTTACACTGTGTTGTATTTACGCATGCATATCAAGGTGTTTTCACATGAAATTTTCAACACAGTTGCTCTTGATTAATTCGGACGTGCTGATTTCAATTTTATTAGTTTTACATCTGTTCGGGGTCATCTGAAATAGCTTTTGGGATCTATGTGACCCCACCTCAAAAAAAGTATTAGGTGCCCGATTGACTAATTTGGGCATTATAAGTCTAAATATATCAGTTTTGGCGTGAGATGAGGTCGTCTTGACCCTCTTCCTGATATTGCATATCTTTCAAATAAAAATTCTCGTTTTATGATCAATCAATCAGATTGAGCCTACTGACTATTAATATATCAGTTTTAGGTTAGATTAAGGCCGTCTTGGCCATTAATCTGACACTGCCTTTTCCACTATTCACTATTCATTGTTTCTAGCTTAACTAACTAGTCTGAGTGTTTTCACTTCGATTTTGTCAGTCTCTGGGTGAGAAGAGGTTATTTAGACCATTTTCTCGGTACCGTACCCTTGCTAGGGTTATTTATCGCTATTGTGCTCAGATGTTTGGTCCGAGCATTCTGGTGATCTGTTCACCAATCTTGTGTCAAGAAATGGTCGTCCGGACCAGTTTCCTGACACTGCGTGTCTCATATACTCTTACACATAATAGGGTGGACCGAGTTCACTATCGGTCGCCCCTTTCACTACATAAATAGTACTTAAACAACACCATATCTATTTAATCTATTCAACTGGAAATTATACTGTATTTTTCAACTTAATTACTCGTTGTGTGGTAATTAGGTTCCATACATTACGAGTCTTTATAACGGCTCTTAACTCAGTACAAGGCCTTCTACACGGGTTCCTATATGGGTGTGTACAAGGCAATATAGGCATGTACTGGTTGGAATTTCCCAACACGGCCATGTTCTGAAATACGGCCCTCTACACATTCATCAACTTGAGTAATACATGGTTACTTACACGATCGTGTACCTGACCGTATCACACCACATGGCCATGTACACTTACACGGCTTCTCTCACGTGTACAAAGTTTGAACGGTACATGACTACTTACATGGCCATGTACCTGACTGTGTTCTCCAAATGTGCATCTGCAAGCTTTCAAAATACTCAAATTTATTCTTTAATGTCTTATTGCTTGATAAGTAGGTGCCATGAAAATGATTATTACAAACTACCCCCCTTACAAAATTTTTGTCATCGAAAATTAGAATAGTTCCGAGAAGTTTCTTTTCATATACTCTTCCTATTCCCAAATGGCTTCTTCTATATTGTGGTGTCGCCACAACACTTTTACAAGTGGTATAACCTTATTCCTAAGCACTTTATCTTTTTAAGCTAGGATTCACACAGTTTTTCCTCGTATGTTATATCAGCTTGCACTCCGTGAAGTCTCACTAATTGAGCTTCATAAATTTCTACTAGTCTTCCTACTGAGTAACTCACTTTCATGGTTAAAAATTGAGCTGATTCTGTTAATCAGTCCACAATTTCCCAAATTATGCCGTTGCCGCTTGACGTTCTTGGTAATTTGTCTAAGAAATCCATTGTAATTTGGTCCCATTTCTACTTGGGTAGCCTAATTTTCTATAATTCTCCTGCTGGGCATTGGTGTTCTACCTTAACCTTCTGGCACGTAAGGTATCTGGCAATGACTCAGTAGCATCATTCTTCATTCCAGGTCATCAAAAACTTTCATTTAGATCCTTGTACGTCTCATTCACCCCTGGATGTACAGAATATGGCATTTCATAGGCTTCCAAAAGGATCTTTTTCTTGAGTTCTTCATCCTTTGGAATACACACTCTATCTCTGAAATAGAGTATGTTGTTCGTAGCGACTCTAAACTCTATATTCAGGCCCTCTATTGCCTCCTTTTTAAGCTTATTTAGGGATGAATCAAGGTCTTGATTGGTCTTAATTCCTCCTAGGAGTGTTGATTGGATGGTCATGTCCAACAACCTGCCCATCAAAAGCTCGATTTCACTGCTGCGTAGCTCCTTTTGTAGTGCTTTTGGTAAGACACATACAACCATAAGCGATGACGAGTGCTCTTTACTCAGCGCGTCGGCCACTTTGTTGACCTTTCCTGGATGATATAGGATTTCACAGTTGTAATCCTTTGCCAGCTCTAGCCATCTTTGCTACCTTGCGTTGAGCTCCTTTTACGTGAAGATGTACTTGAGGTTCTGATAATTCATGTAAATCTCACACTTAATGCCGTATAGGCAGTGCCTCCATATCTTGAGCAAAAAATGATCACTGCTAGTTCCATGTCATGAGTATGGTAGTTCTTCTCATGGTCCTTGTCATTATCGTCATTGCCTTCCACCTCTAAGAGGTGTTCAGGAGACAAAGGGCTGGTTCGGGCTCTTCCATGGGTTCCTTTGACGTCTTCAAGTGCTTCGGGCTGATGCTCAGCCTTGGTTTCATCATGAGCTTTCTTCAATATGTGTTGTAGAAGTCCATATCAGTTTCCTCGTAGCGCACATCATACGTTAAAATTATGTCACTAGACATCCGCTGTAGTCTCTCAGTCTGATGAATAGATTCTTGTATATCTGCAACTCTAGGAAACTTAGGTGGTTTTACCTCCTTGCTTGCCCATAGAGAAAAACTGGGGTTAATGCTAGACTCCTCTCGGTGATTTGCTCGATCATGGTATGGGAAAACTTGACCCAGTTAAGAGCTCATCCTGGTCATAAGAATCTCAATACCTACGAGAGTGCCTTCTTAAAAGATATCGACAGCCATCAAGACTTAGTTATTCTGATCAATGGCATACAATCGAGGAATTATTTTGATAATGTGAAACCAGTCTTGACATTCTCATGGAGTGTAGAGTACTGTTTGCTACTCAAAACTTAGTAGACAACTAGCCCTGAAGATCGATACAACTCAGGCAGCAATCCATGTTCCTACTTTGAACAGTTCCTTAGCATTGAATGGTCGTGATTCTACGTATAGTGATCTCACCATCCCTTCTGACTCTTTCTTTTTTCAGTCGTTACCAAATCTAGACAAGGTCATGCCAACTACTCAATTTCCCTGACTGCCTTCATGACAGTCATGCTACCTTGGTGCTGGTTGTTGAATTCGTCCTGTTGCACTATTAGTGCTTCTTCATTGAAGTACATCCCTCTGAATTCCTCAATGAAGTCGCTCCGGCTCATCTTACTAATGTTCCTCCTGATCACTGCTGTCCTATATTATTGGTGCTCTTCCTTGGACAGGGTGAATAATGCATACATCACTTCCTTCCTATCTGTTAGCCCTATAATAATCCAAGATTGGTTGAGTATTCGTTGGCCAGTCAGTGGCCTCTATAGGGTTAGTGGTCCCTTCAAATTTTGGTAACTTCACGTGCCATAATTTCTCATATAAATCACCTTCCCTCAGGGGGTTGGTGGAAGAGCATTGGCTATTAAAGGAGTAGCCATTGCCAGGGGTGCTGGTGCTGATGTAGGAAATTCCCGCCTTCACGGAAATCCTTGGGCTGAGGAAGTTGCTCACCCCCCTGAAGTCTCTAAAGTTGTTGATGCCTCCTAAGCTAGCACCGCTGCTACCCATGGTTGGCTGGCCCAGCTGTTCTCTAAGCTAGTTCAGTTCATGCTTTTAGTTTCCTATCATTTCATCGCCTAGCCGTGAGTTGTGCTATCAACTTATCCTCTTGGGGTGCCTGGGTTGTTTGCGTATGCATTGCAATCATGATGTCTTTCGAACTCTATCACTTAGAAAAGGATTTATAGGTCCTTCGTTTTCGTACTAGGAAACCACGTCACCTATCATTTTCCTTCTTACTCATGCATGAAAATATTGTATCTAAATCCTTAGGCAAAACTGTATTGCCTTTCATATTAAATATAGGTACACAACTTTAGTCTTGTTGGGAGTGGTAACCATTTCTCGGTATATAGTCTCAAAAGGGCATATTAGGATAGGTCTAGTGGGAGCAAGCTACTGCTTCCCAACATGCCTATATAAAAAGCCTAGGAAAAGATTCTACTTTAGTTATCTGGGGCTTCTAGTCTACTTAGTACAATCGAAGGGTCTCTGATCCTGGTCTGAGCAGCATGGAGTTGGTCACTTATGGTGCGGTCTTGGTTTCGTTGGCTTTACAGATTGAAATAGCAGTTTTTGATAAGGTGACCTTCCTTGCCATAAACGAAACAGCCATTTGTTCCCCACTTGCACTCCCCCGGGTGCCTTTTTTCACATTTCGGGTATGTCGGGTGTGTGTAGCCCTGGTTTCTCTTCCTCTTATTGTTGTTGTTGTGAGGTTGCCTGTTATTCTGGCTAGTTCCCACATTACTTACTTGGTGCTATGGCTCAGGGTTTTGTTTCCTTTGAGCCCGTTTAGCTTGAGTTCTCTCTTCAATGGGTGGCAATCCATAGTTGTTGATAAAGTCTTGACAGAAATCCTCCCAACATATAATCGATTCTCTACCCCCATAATGCTGAACCCATTAGGCCATAACTGGTCCTTCTAGTCTGCTACTAGCCAAATCCACCTATAGGTGAGGTGGAACATGGCAAACCCTGAAGACGACTTCCATGCGACGGATCCAGAACGAAAGCTCATGCGGATGACGACCATCGTATCGATTGTGGTGCATGGCGACAAAAGCCTTACCCGCCTGACGATCTTCGTGTGTTTAGGGGGGCCTACGGAAGTAGGTTCCATCGGTGCAGGTCCTACCGGTGCTGGTTCTATTGGTACAAATTCCACTAGTACAGGTTCTGCTAGTATAGGTTCCACTGATGCGGGTTCCGCCGGTACATGGCCCATTGGTTCAAGTTCCATTAGCACGGCCATGGCTGCCTACTATAATTCAAACATCAGCTTACCGACTAATACTTGTAGAATAAAAACTAACTTATTTGGACAGATGAAGCAGGCGTATGGCGATGTGAGGTAGGGTGGTAGGATACTGCTCTGATACCAACTGTGATGTCCCGTGCTCTTAGTGGCTCGGACCGTCACTTATAATCTACTACTTGTACTTTTACCTTAAAATTGATACTTAAACTTACTTACTTAGATACCCTAATTTTAGGAATTTTTTTATATGCATACGTATTTACTATTCATGTACATATACTAATAAAATACGGAGACTAAATCATAAGGAGTTTCATTGCACATACACACTTATAATACTATTTAACTGTTACTATTCAAAAATACTATTTAACTGTTACTATTTAAAAATACTATTTAACTATTTCTATTCAAAAATACTATTTAACAGTTACTATTTAAAGATACTGTTTAACGGTTACTATTTAAAAAATATTGTTCAACTGTTACTATTCAAAAATATTATTTAACGATTACTATTCAAAAATATTGTTCAGCTATTACTATTTAAAAATAGTAATTAACAGTTACTATTCAAAAATACTGTTTACTCGAGCTTTGCGGAAGATTAACTCACGGTGTATCTATAACCCCGCCCTCACATCTGCCTCTGCCACCATCATCGCCCATCATGGTTTAAGCCATTGGACGCTTATCTATAGCATGAATACACTCTGTGAGATTTACACCTAGTAAGTACAACATGCCGTCCGCAAAACATGTTTAAAACATAGTACATACTTAAAACCATATAAACATGCTAGGTATCACATATACCACTTCAACACATCACATATCATAACATTGAATACAAAACTTCACATACTACATGTCATAATCGAGAAATTAGACTATTTCTAGAAATTTTGTATAACATGTGTATACAAAGATTTTTATATGTAAAATTGTAAAACAGATGTTTTAATATTATTTAGAACGCGATAAAATGTTCTGACGGTTTTGACAAGAGTGTATTTAGGGACGAAAAATTTTATCAAACCAAAATCGGAGAAAATATGTCTTTTCAGTTCCAAAAGTTCTAGAAATATACTGTAAGTCACTAAAAGACAAAATACTTACGAGATGAAATTTTAGGCAAACCAGAGGGAAATAAGGAAAATCGATTGCACGAACGGCCTCAGAAACTCATCTACGCGATTTCGGTGCAAAACTTTTCGGTTTGACTTTTAGTCAAAAGTTTGACCTAGAATTTATGAGGGGAGTCAAAGATTGGATGTGAATCTTTGAAAGGATGTAAGGATACATTCAAATCCAAGGGCTAAGGTTTAGAGTCAAGAAAATCCAATGGTTAGAATGCAAAGTCAAAGTAAAAAGGTTAAAAAAAACTTAGTAAAATTTCAAGCAAATTCAAGTGGTTCTACGGCATTTAGGTGGCAGATTTTTGGGGAAAAAATCAGAAAAAAATCTGGCCATTTTATACTCATTGCAAAACAGCCCCTAAAGAGTACAAAAATTACACAAAAAGCTTGCAAAAATGCCCTAAAACAAATTGTAACTTAGTCCCTCCTTTTTGGCTGCATATATACATGGTTTTGACACTTAGAAACCAGAAAAAAAATTCTGGTTTTCAGCCTCCATAGCAGTCGTGCACCTCCCCCATTGAAACCAGAAAATTTTCTTCAAAAATTCTTCAAGAAAGTGTGAGAAATTGGTCTCCAAGTGCAAGAAATCAAGAAAGCTAGGTGAGCTTCTATTTGCGCATGGTTTTTCCTTGTTTTCCATGAAGAAAATCCATGTGTTATGGGCTGTTTTGAAGTGGGAAAAATCAGTTTTTGTTTAATGATTTTTTGTTTGAAAGTGTGTAAAAGGTGTGAGATTAGGTTAAGCAAAGAATAAGGGCATGAAAACTCACGTTGTACATGTGTTTTTCTCACTAAAACCGTGGGTTGTTAGGGCTTGGAATGGTGAAAATTTTGGTGTTAATTTGTATGGTTTTTGATGTCGAAATTCATGTGGGAATGTAAAGAAAGAAATGGAAGTGAAAAACATGAACTTTTGTGGATGTTTTTCATGAAGAATCCATGAGTCACATTAGGCGAAAATGAGATTTTGTGTTGATGAATGTGTATGATAAATATGGTTTTGATTTTGGGTGGAAATCAAGAAAAGGAAATGGAAATAAAAAACAAAATTTCGAGGTTGAATTCCAAGAGAAAAGTCCATGGCTTTCTAAAGGGTTAATGCATGAAAATTTGATGAGTTATGCTAGGGTTTTGTGATGTAATGTGAATGTGTTGATGTGGAAAATAAATAAGGAAAAATGGAGCTATGAAACAAAAATTTTGTTTAGGTTTTTTTTAAGGAAAACCATGTATAGGTTTAGTGAAAATGATAAGTTTTGATAGAGTTATGTGAATGTGTAAATAGTGTATAAAACCGGGTCTAAAAATGAGAAAGAACGGGTTGAAATCCTGTTAGAAACGATGAGATTTTAATGAAAAATTTTACATAAAAAGTTTGTAACTTTTATGTAAAATTAGGTTTGTGATATAGTACTTGGTAGGGTAGAATAGGATAGATGGTTTTGAGGCGTTTCCTAAATGCTGGGAAGCTAGAATTTTAGCGGAAATACTACCGAAATTTTCAGGATGCCCGAAGGGCAATTTGGTAGTAAACGAGGGGTAAAAATAGGGTCAGGAACCGGAAACCCGAGCCCCCTCAGGGACCTAGGCTTGAAAAAAGGACAATGGACGATTTCATAACTAGTGAATTGTCCATTTGAGGTCCCGAAAGGTTAGAAAAACGAGAAACAACCCCGAGGGTCAGAATAGTACCACTTGAGGGCTAGGTAAATAGTAATCCGAGCATTTAGCAAGAAACGTCGTAAAAGTTCAGTAAGATCTAAGAAAGATTGTTTTATGATTTTTGGGACTAGAAAATTCAGTTAAAAAAGTTAAAACGGAAGTTTCACGGTCTAAGGTCCCGTCAGGGTTAAAATGGTTATTTTGACCAAAATTTTCCAAATTGCTAGAAAAAGGCCGTAAAAGCCTCAGAATGATTTTATTAAATTTCTAAAGACTAAAATAGAGCCGTAAGTTAGAAAAACGAGGGAAAATCCCGCTAGAGACGAAATGGTCATTTTGCCAGAAGTTAGGGGCAAAATGGTCATTTTGTCAAAAATTTTAGAAAAGTGATATTAAGGCCTGGAATAGTATCCTACACAGTATAATAATTACAGAATTGAAAATATGAATCCCAAAACAAATAATTAGGGAATCCAAATCAAAAATTTTATATTTCACGGTATTTTAAATATGAAATAAATAGTAAAAACAACCGTGGTTTATTTCCGCTATAGGGAATCAACGAAAAGGTGATATAAGGAAGTCGATTTACCCAGGAAAGGAATTGCTAGCAAAATAGCAGTAAGTTCAGACATTTACTTGTCTGCAGCATGAATTTACTTGATATGTCTATATTCTGTGTATGACATGTAAATATATATTCAGGTGCTATATGCACACTAACGTGGAAAAATAAATAACCACAAATAAAGAACATGATGTAAAGAGTTCCAGACCCAGGAGGCAATCATAATGCCATCGGTCAGGAGCCATAAGAAAGTCGGTAATGAAACCAGTATTGGCATACCGACCTCCCACACAAGTAGAGGTTCTCCATGTTCAGATATGATATGGCTTCCAAACTGATGGTGGCACGTCCCGGGAATGAAAGTCCATTATTATGTAGACTGTAGAGGATTGGGCAGTGGGTCACTCCCCAAAGTTCCTCTTAGTTATGTGCGCACTATGGTACGACCAATTCCGGGGCCCAACGCTAAAATTTAATATAAGATAAAGACCTAAGACTTAAGATTTACTATAATTGAGCATAATATTTACTAACTGTATGTGTAGCAGCTTAGGTCAAAGTTAGCATGAAGAGTGTCAATCAAAGTTAACCTTACTATTCATGGTCAAAAGTCAAAGTTACTATTTATATAAATAGTACTTTCATGATTTTATGTTTCATGTTCTAGTTTGTATGTTTGAATTTACTGAGCCTGTCACTTACAAGTTTATTCATGTTACAGGTAAGAAGCCTGTACATCAGTAGCTAATAGATGGACGAGGGGCGAGATCTGCATCTGCCAATAAGGTTGGGCGAGGGGATGGTCCTGCTTATGTTTTCTACTGAGCAGACTTTGAAAGTTATTTTGAATGTTTGTAACATGATGTAAATTAAGTTAGACAACATATGATATGTATTACAGTATGTATTTTATGAGGTTTTACGACTTTACAGTTTAAAATTTAGTTTAAAAAAAAATCCCAGTTTTTCCCAAGCTAAAAATTTAAGTTTAAAAATTACAATCAGTAAACCACAAAGAGAAGTTATAAGTAAGTTGCTGGTGACCTAATGAGCCGACAGTCTATCATAGTGGACTTCAGAGCTCCACTATACTAGTACTGTTAGCCTCCATGAAGGGCGGGCTGCAATAGTTGGTATTATAGCAGTTGATCATGTCCCTCAAGGCCTAATGCGCATCCTGTTCATCTATCCAAGTAAGTTAAGTTTATTTTTATGATTAGTAGTATGTTTATTTATACTTAGTGAACCTTATGTAGGAGCTAAATGACGGACCACCCTACTTCCAATCACATCCATATCGAGCTAGGGGTCCTCTAAGAGTGTGGACCAGACCCATAATTATGTCATCCCCACCCCGACAACTGACTGTACGCTCTCTAGCACCAGCCAACCCCACTACTCCACGAGCAGAGGCACCGATGACCACCAGGGCACAAACCCCTCCGCCAGTACTTAACCTACCATCGGTAGTAGTTGATATCCCAGTAGTTGGTGGACAAGATCACATTGGCTCGAGGCTTTCTGCTAGGGTTACCCAGGCTTTTAGGGCTTGTCAGCCACCTATATTTGATGGAGGACGCCAGTTAGTAGCAATACAGGGCTGGTTGCACACTGTAGAGTTCATCTGCCGATCTTGTGATATAGACCAAGATTACTGGGTCATCCTCGCAATGAACACTTTTCAAGGAGATGCCCGAATATATTGGGAGTTCTGTGATCAAGAGGCATTGTTGAGGCTTAACTAGGCCAATTTCTACTTGGTCATGAGATAGCAATTTTCTCGAAGAAGCCCAGAGGCGTCTCCAGTTCCCCCGGCTAGAGAAGAAAGTACACTGCACCAGCATTACCCCAAATAACGGACATTAGGGATTATCTTCAGAGAGTGGAGAGATCTCAGATGACACCTGGGGATACAGTGCTGACATATGCAGTGCGGTTTGATGAAAATGCTGTTAAAAGTTGCTTGCTCCCAAACTTTTCCAATGAAGATTTTGGTGAAATGTTCTGGAGAGGACTTACCTCTGAACTGAAATGAAGGGTGAGTCTGCTTCATTCCATTCTTAGGCGAGAGTTTGTCACCAGCGCCATTAGAGCAAAAAGGACGCAGTTAAGGGAATGTATGGAAAAGCATCAATGAGAGCAAGATCACGAAGAAGGGGTACTGACATGTTTGTATGGACCCCCATCGAGGGAAAATGACCATGAGACCAGTCTATCACGATGAAGGATGATTGTGACTCGTGATCAAGGGACGTCTACGGGCGATGATTCAGATGAAGAAGACGAAGACCCTGAGGAATTTCCCTTAGGACAGGATGGATAAAATAGTTAAGCAAAAAAAAAAATGTCCATATGTAAATATGTATATATGTATGTATGTAAAGAAGCTAGGACAGATGTAGTCTAAACATTACAGTATATGTAAATGTTGTGTATGCTATGTGTGATGTAAGAAAATGTTATGAAATGATATGAAATGTTTTGAGGTGTTTATGCTTCACAGTAAATGACATGTTTAAAATTTCTGCCATATTTCCAAGATTATTTATAGGGAATCTAACTTTTGGTTTATGCACAAGGCTAGAAGAGAAAGATCATAATGAGTGCAAGAAGAGGACGGCGCCCTACATTAGCAGATAGACTAGAGGAAATACAAGCCCTCCTAGAGAATCAAATGAAAGAAAATGCTGAACTTCGACAACGGCTGTCTGCTATGGAACAACGATAAGGCCAGGAAGAAGGCCATGCTTCGCAGGTGACAGAGACAGTACCAGCAGTGCCACCAATTGTTCCAGAGGTCCAGCAACCCCAACCTAGGGGGAACCAAGAGCCCTTGTATGAATGATTCCGTCGGATGAAGCCGCCCAAATTTGAGGGTTCGATTTATCCTCTTGAGGCAGAGGAGTGGCTTTCTTTTCTACAGATGATTCTTGACCTCATAAATTTAACTGACCAAGAGAAGATTTTGTATGCATCCTTTGTACTTAAGAATGATGCTCATTTCTGGTGGGACATAGTTCGTATGAGGAGAGACGTGACCACAATGACTTGAGAGGAATTTCTGGAGGAATTTAACTAGAAATATTGTGATCCAGCTGCTCTACGCCCCCAAAAAAAGAATTTGCTTAACTGAAATAGGGAAACCATTTAGTGAGTGAAGTGTGCCATAGATTTGATCAGCTGTGTCAGTTGTGTCCTTACATGGTGCCAACAGAGAAAGAGAAGATTCAGAAGATGATTGGCATGTTTAGGCCAGAAATATCAGTGCTAGTTGACAGTGGCCCAATACCACCCACCTCAATGGCAGATTGTGTAAGCAGGGCCCTTAGGGCTGAATACCATCTACTCAGACAAAAAGAGGAATGAGAAAAAGTCTGGGAAGCAACGAAGAAAGAAAAGATTCTAGCCAAGTCAGCACAAGCAGGGATGTAGACCAGACAGGGTAGTAAGTCTGGTCAGAATAGACCAAATCAGACCAACATTCAAGGCTCCTAACAATAGCAGAGTAAAAGAAAAGGAAATTTTTCTAGAAATAGAAGCCAAGATAGCCGCAATCAACAGTGGAAGACCAGCCAGGGTTCAGGAAGAGTTTTCCCACATGTGCTATGTGTGGAAGGAGGCATCCAGGCCAATGCAAGTTTGGTACAAACACATGTTACCAATGTGGACAAGAAGGGCATTTTGAAAAGAATTGTCCAATGAACTGACAAAATACTTCAGGGGTGATGCAGCAGCGCTAGCAATATTTGTAAGGACCACCCCGATCATGTACTTTAATTTTCAATTTAATGAGAAATTGAAGAATAATTTGATGCATTTTAGTGTAATTTTTGTGGCGGCCCGCCCCTTGTGGAGATCATACAATACTATTACAGTTGAGCTTTATCGCTAACTGCGATAGATTGTACTCTCATGGGTCGCCGGCTTATCTCTCTACTCTTTTTAAATCATGACGTTTTTGGGAAAATTTTTTTTTCTTTAAACATCATGTAAACATTTCTCACTATTTACTTTGTTGATAAATACAAAGTAATATAAATAATACAGTACTTTTGTAAAATATATATATAATTACAAAAGAACTGTTTCCCCCTTTTTTTTCCCTTCACTTTAACGCTCAGCGAGAAGACTCTGGCAGTACCATATCCCTCGCCCAGTTATCCCATTTGACACGCGCCATCCCGTCTGCATCCAGTCAAACAAGCTACTGAGCTGGTCGCTTACCTGCAACATTAGCAAAAATGGTGAGCTACAGGCTCAGTAAGTTCAAACATGCAAGAAATAAAATTTCTATGAATAGTACTATTCATCGTGAATAGTACTATTGACCACTATTCATACATGAATAGTAACTTTGACCGCTATTCATACGTGAATAGTAAAGTTGACCACACCACTGTATCACACTAGTACATCTACCGCGATGTTAGTGCTCTCATTAAACTGTCTTATGCTCAATTATGGCACAGTTTCAGTTTTAGGTCATTATCTTTATTTACATTCTGGTTTTGAGCTCAGGTTGGCAGTACCATTTAAGTGCGCATGACTGGGAGCAGTACATTAGTGCTGAGCTCCACAGCCTTAATCTCATAGCCCCGAAGGCAAAATAGTACATAACTGGGAGCGGTACATCAGTGCTGACCTCCACAGCCTTATCTCATAGCCCCGAAGGCAAAAGTACCTCCCTATACGGAAGGCTGGTACGCCAGAAAGTGGTTTCATTACCGACTTTTTAACCTTCTAACCCGGTGACTTCACATTGTCCCGTGGTTAGGAATGGTTCACATTTTAATTTTAGGTGAGTGAGTTTTATTAACCTCGCTCTAGTGCCCGAAGCACAATTAACCATGTGTCCCATTCTTATAGTGCCCGTAGCACATTTCGTCTCTCTCTCTACTCTATAATAGTGCCCGTAGCACATATGTACCTAACTTATAGTTAGTACATTAAGGTTAGCACAATGTTGCTATATGTTGCAGACAGGTAAATGTCTGAACTTACCTTATCAGACTATTCCCTTTCTCTCTCTTGGATCTTGAATCGCCTTCCTTGTAGGCCGATTTTGGGATCCTATAGACAAAACTATGTCTGTTAATTTCTTTCCCATTTATAGCTTTTATTTTTCATTAAAAAGCTTAAATAAAACCTATTTATAACTTTTTAGGTCTTATTTATTATTTTCACCATTTTCCCTAACTTTTACAAAATTACGATTTTGCCCCAATATTTTGGCAAAATTACAGTTTTGCCCCTGACGGAATTTTATTGATCCAGACTGCATTTTTGGCTCTCAGGAACTTTTCTGACTAATTTCTAATCATTACCGGGTTCGTTTCTATTTTATTTCCACTTTTTGCTTTTCCGGCCCTCAGGAAGCACTATTCCGACCCTCACGTCGGTTTAGCGATTTTCTATCGTTTCGGAGTCTCAAATGGACGTTTCACTAGTATTTAAAATGTTCATCTAGACTTTCCCGACCCAGGTCTCCGAGGCTCGGGTTTTCCGTTCCCGACTCGGACCTTTATTTCATTTCCAAAAACGCCCCCCCCCTCAGGGTCGGTTTTTCAATCTCACACGCGTTTTTCATTTTTAAGGGGACGGGTTTACTATTCACGACCCACCCCTTAAATTTTTCCTTATTCAAATTTTCCGTTAGGGACTCGGGTTTCCGTTCCGGCCCTAACTTTTATTTTAAATTTCTATTTTACCCCGAATGCCGTTTTTGAAATTTCGGCAGCATTTCGGCGTAATTTTAAGGCTTCCGGCGTTAGGTACGCCTCGAACCATAAGTACCTGCCACGTACTATACCACAAGCCTATTTTATGTAAAAGTTTTCCAAACTTTTACATAAAAACCCACAATTTTCCAATTTCACATTATCACCCACATTACAACATTTTTTCACAAATTTACCCTTAATTTGGTTTCGGTTTTCACAACAAAACCGAACCAAATTTTGTCAAACTTTCACTACATTTTAGGCCATTCAAATGTCACATTTTTAACACATTTTCAAGCCCATTTTCTTGGCATTTTCAACCAAATTTCCTAGGGTTTTTACACACTTATACCCCACGGCCATTGAATGAAAACATGCCAAAAAAAATTTTGTTTCATTCTTTCCATTATAAATTCATCATTTGCATATTGAAATGCATAATTCCAATCAACCAATTACCACATAAAACATGCAAAAATTGTCTTCCAAACCATTAACAACCCCACGGCCACATCATGTATTTCACACAAGAAATTTTTTCCAAGCTTTTCATAATGAAATACAAGCTTTATTCTTCACAAATTTAAACTTAGAAAGCATGTTAAACATTTAGCAAAATTTTTTCTCATTGGTTACTCAAGGTAACCCACGGATTTACCTTTGAAAAACCAACCAAAATTTGGTTTTTCTTTACACAATTTGCATGG
Organism: Antiaris toxicaria; assembly: GCA_035233585.1. NCBI lineage: Eukaryota > Viridiplantae > Streptophyta > Magnoliopsida > Rosales > Moraceae > Antiaris > Antiaris toxicaria. Next base: position 56,537,506 of record CP141153.1, read on the forward strand.
TTTTCTTCCTTATTTCATCCTTAACAAAACCCAACATCAAATCCATGAAAAACAACCAAAATTTTTCCATCTTCCAATCACTATTCATCCACGGATTTTAAGAAGAAAAACCATGAAAAGATCAAGTGCAAGGGAAGATACCTTAATCAATTGCTTCCTTTGTCTTCAAGGAGTGTTTTGACACACTTTTTGTGAAGAAAATTTGAAGAGAAAACTTGGTTTCCCTTGGGTGGCTCACGTACACCATGAAAGAGAACTTAGAAAAATTTTGTTCTTTGGTTTTGCATGAAAATGGACTTCGGCCATTTCATTCCCAAAGTTGCCGACTTAAGCCACCCAAAAGCCAATTAATTTGGCCCTAAACCAATCAAAATTTGACACCTTTCCAAGCCATTACTTTCCATAATTTTCAAAAATTAAAAATGGAAATTTTTGGCCAAATCTTGGCCTTTAGATCAAAAGGTGATTAAATCCTAGCCATTAATGCCACCAACCACCTTATTTATTCCATTTAATAAACTTGATTTATGATGTCATAAATGCAAAAGTGAAAGTTGACTTTGACTTTCACTATTCATATTAATTCGACTACTTTTTGACCGATGCCCGTTCGAGCCGAAATTTTCCTGAAATCGTCCCGGCGTGTTCCTGAGGTCTCCTGTGCAGTCGGATCAATTTAATCTGCTTCCGTTTGATCAAAATCAATCCCGGAAGTTTACCGTCTTTTATTACTCCGGTTAGGGTTTTCAATGTCGATTTTGGCACCGTTTCACCCGTTTCAACTCAGTGAATTTTTCCAACACTGAATTCTTACTCGTCAATATTGTTAGAACATTTTCCCATATTCTAAACAATATAAATACATTTCTTTCACTCTTGAAATAGTACAAATTGTTATATACATACAATTGTACATTTTCATCCGAGAATTGCCTGAATTTCTCGGTTGTCACATTCACCCCTCCTTATAAAATTTTCGTCCTCGAAAATTAGAACAAATGGGGGTATAAACTCCTCATCTCATCTTCTCGTTCCCACGTAGCTTCTTCAATATTGTGATTTTTCCACAAAATCTTCACTAGTGGGATTACCTTATTCCTCAGTACTTTCTCTTAACGAGCTAGTACTTGAATAGGCTGTTCCTCATATGTCAAATCCTCGTGGATTTGAATAGGCTCATGCTTCAATACATGGGACGGATCTGGTATATACTTTCTCAGCAACGACACATGAAATACATTATGCACTGTCGACAATTCTGGAGGTAGCGCCAACCTGTAAGCGACCTTTCCAATGCGTTCGATAATTTCATAGGGTCCAATGTATCTTGGACTCAGTTTCCCCTTCTTACCGAAACGCATAATCCCCTTCATAGGCGATACCTTGAGAAACACGAAGTCTCCTTCGTCAAACTCTAAGGATCTCCGCCTTTTGTCCGCATAACTCTTTTGTCGGCTTTGCGCAATTTTCATTTGACGCTGAATTCTAGCAACTGCATCGAAAGTCTCTTGCATGAAATCCGTCTTATGCAACTGCTTTTCTCGCAAATCGTACCAATGTAATGGTGATCTGCACTTCCGTCCATACAAAGCCTCGTAAGGTGCCATGCCTATCGAAGCTTGGTAACTATTATTGTACGAGAATTCAATCAATGGTAACTTCTCGTTCCAATTTCCCGCAAAATCCATAACGCAAGCTCGAAGCATGTCCTCTAACGTCTGAATTGTCCGCTCTGACTGCCCGTCTGTTTGCGGATGAAAAGCCGTACTGAGTCTCAATTCAGTACCCATGGCCTCTTGCACACACTTCCAGAAATTCGAAGTGAATCGTGCATCTCGATCTGATACAATGGATTTTGGTACTCCATGTAGTCTGACGACATGAGTTATGTACAGCTGAGCAAACTTTTCCAGCGAAAAAGTCATCTTGACAGCTATGAACCGTGCCGTCTTAGTCAGTCTATCCACAATAACCCAAATGGCATCATAACCTTCTCGGGTTTTCGGGAGTCCCACTACAAAATCCATCGTAATGTGTTCCCATTTCCATTCAGGAATCTCCAGTGGTTCCAATCTTCCTGCTGGATGTTTATGTTCCGCTTTGATTCTCTGACAGGTCATGCATCTGCTCACGAATTTAGCTATATCATTCTTCATCCCTTTCCACCAGAACTGTAACTTCAAGTCTTGATACATCTTGCTCGCTCCGGGATGAACCGAATATGGTGTCTCGTGGGCTTCTGACATGATCCGTCTTCTAAGTTCTTCATCAGCTGGAACATTTAGTCTTCCTTGATAAAGGATCATTCCATCCTTGGAAATTCCTTCTTGAGAACTTGTCATTGCTGGATCTCGCCTCTGAGCTTCCTTTATTTCCTCAAACAGCGATGATTCCACTTGGAGTGCAGCTAATCTTCCAGATATCAGCTCCAAGTTCAACGAATTTATCTCTTGCTGCAATGGCTTCGGAAGCCTGTTTATTGGTAGCTGGTGCGATATAGTAGACTTTCTACTTAGAGCATCCGCTACACGGTTGGCCTTCCCTGGATGGTAGAGGATTTCACAATCATAATCCTTCACCAGTTCCAACCATCGTCTCTGTCGCATATTGAGCTCTTTTTGCGTGAAGAAATACTTCAAGTTTTGGTGATCAGTGAAAATCTGACATTGAGCTCCATAGAGATAGTGTCATCAAATTTTAAGTGCGAACACTACTGCAGCAAGTTCAAGGTCATGTGTAGGGTAATTCCTTTCATGCTCCTTTAATTGATGGGAAGCATAGGCAATCACCTTGCCGTTTTGCATTAGGACTGCTCCCAATCCTATTTTCGATGCATCACTGTAGATCACGAACTTCTCCCCTTCAGTGGGAAGCGTAAGGATTGGTGCGCTTGTCAGCCGTCTCTTTAACTCCTGGAAGCTTTTTTCGCATTCCATAGTCCACTCGTACTTCCTTTCTTTGTGTGTAAGAGCAGTAAGAGGTGCAGCTAATCGCGCGAATCCCTCTACAAATCGCCGATAATAACCAGCTAACCCCAAGAAACTGCGTATTTCAGTCACACTCTTGGGTGCAGGCCACTGGTTAATCGCCTCTACCTTTGTCGGATCTACTGCAATACCTTCCTGGGATACAACATGTCCGAGGAAATGTACTCTATCCAGCCAAAACTCACATTTTGAGAATTTGGCATACAGTTGATGCTTCCGTATCGTATTCAGCACGATCCTCAGATGTTCTTTGTGCTCCTCCTGAGTCTTCAAGTATATAAGAATGTCATCAATGAATACAATGACAAACTTATCCAAATACTCTTTAAAAATTCTGTTCATCAAATCCATGAACGCTGCTGGCGCATTTGTTAATCCAAATGGCATCACAAGGAACTCGTAGTGACCATAACGAGTCCTAAACGCCGTCTTAGGAATATCATTTTCTTTAATTCTCAACTGGTGATATCCTGATCGTAAGTCGATCTTGGAAAATACCACTGCGCCTTTTAACTGGTCGAATAGGTCATCAATTCTAGGTAATGGATACCTATTTTTGATCGTAACCTTATTCAACTCCCGATAATCAATGCACAGTCGGAATATTCCATCCTTTTTCTTGACAAATAACACAGGTGCACCCCATGGAGAAAAACTCGGCCTGATGACTCCCTTATCCAAAAGCTCCTTCAATTGTACCTGCAGCTCCTTTAACTCTACTGGAGCCATACGGTATGGTGCTTTGAAAATAGGTGCTGTTCCAGGCATCAACTCAATTTCGAACGAGATTTCTCTCTCTGGCGGTATCCCTGGTAACTCTTCTGGAAATACGTCAAGAAACTCATTAACCACAGGAACATCTTCAGGTTGAAGCTTCTGTTCCTCTGCAGTATCCACCATATATGCCAGATATCCCACGCAACCACTGGCGATCAGCTTGCTGGCTCTCAGCGAACTGATGATCATCTTCCCGGGTCTTCGAGAAGTATCAACATACTCGAAACTCTCTTCTTCCTCGGGTTGGAAGACTATCTTTCGATTTCGGCAGTCGATCGTAGCTTGGTATTTCCCTAGGAAATCCATGCCTAAAATCACGTCATAATCCATGGTCTCCATTACGATCAACTCAGCATATAGTTCCCTATTTGCCATATATACTGGTACATAAGGTAACCAGTAACTGGACAACAATACTTCCCCAGAAGGTAAAGCTGTCTTAAATACCCTTCCCATATTATCCTTAGGAAGTCCTATCTTGTCAGCAAATGCATAGGAAACAAATGAATGCGTAGCACCGGAATCGAATAGTACAGAGGCTACATGACTAGCGACAGGAAGCTAACCTGTCACCACGTTTGATGTTCCTGCCTCTGCGTCTTCCTTGCTGTAGGCCATCACACGAGCATCAGCACATTGCATACGCTCTTGGCGTTGCGGCCTCACTGGTGACTCTTCCACTCTGGCTTGAAGGGAATGAGCTTATGGGCGTGTCTGGTGCGGTTGGGAAGTGCCTTGTCCACCCTGCCTATTGGGACAGTTCCTAGCGTAATGGCCTTCCTTTCCACATTCGTAGCAAACAAGTGGCCCAAATCTGCATTGCCCAGAATGTCTCTTCCCGCAAGTAGGGCAGTTTTGCACATTGGACTCTGCATTACCAGCTGTTCTTCGCTGCTGGTTTCGATTATTACCCTGGCGATTCCCAGAAAAATTCCCTTTCCTCTTGTTTTGCTGGGATCCTTGATTGTTGCCCTGGCTTGGTTTCGCATTCTGACTAGGCTTGCTCGATTGACCAACTTGCGTAGACTTTGCCAAAGCCCTCTCCTTCTTTTTAGCCTCCCAGTGTTTCTCTCTTTCCTCTTTCTGTCGAGCTACATGGAACTCAGCTCTAATGGCCCGACTCACACAATCTGCTACAGAAGTAGGTGGTACTAGTCCAGTGTCTACTAACGCAGCAATTTCCGGCCTGAACATCCCAATCATTTTCTGTATCTTTTCCCTCTCAGTAGGGACTACATAAGGGCACAAACGGGATAGTTGATCGAACTTTCGGCAGACTTTGCTTACCGACATGTTCCCTTGTGTCAACTCTGAGAATTCTTTCTGTTGCTGTCTCAGAGATGCAGGGTCGTAATATTTCTGGTTAAATTCTTCCAGAAATTCCGCCCAACTCATGGTAGACACGTCTCTTCTCATTCATACTGTGTCCCACCAAAAACGAGCATATTTTCTCAGCACAAAAGACGCACATGCAACCTTCTCCCGGTCGGTTAGGTTCATGAACTCCATGATCACTTGCAAGGATGACAACCAGTCTTCAGCCTCTAAGGGATTTGTAGACCCTTCAAATTCTGGCGGCCTCATACGCCTGAATCTTTCATAGAGGGGTTCTAGATTTAATACTGGTTGTGGTTCAGGAGCTCTCTCATGTACTGCAGCTGGAGGAATAACCAGATCTACCTCAGCTTGTTGTTCTACTTGGGTACCTTCAGAGCCTTGTCTCTGTTCTAGCTCCTCTACCCGTTGCCTCAGATTCGCATTTTCTTGCATCTGAGCTTCTAACAAAGCTTGTATCTGATCCAGTCTCTCCATAATATCAGGGCGTCACTCCCGTCCCTCTGGTCGATTTCTCAAATCCACCATCTTGGCTATTGTCCTATTATGGCACAATAATTCATCGTTAGCTTTTCCATAACCGCATTCGTAAAATTATATCAATTTACGAAATTTAGGGTACTGTAAAGCCACATCATCGTAACACATCATCGTCCAACATATAATCATTTTGGTATTTCATTCATAGCAAAACATTTATATGTCATACATAGGCATCACCAGTCATATATACATCGGCCGTTTATACAAAATGGCCACAAGTCTATACAAAAGAGCTTTTCTCTCTAAGCTACTTATGTACATATACACATCTACTGATCACTCGTTCCCTACATCTGGGACTAGAGGATATTCTTCTGGATCCTCATCGTCATTGGTATCATCTGAATCGTCACCACTCCTAGGTAATGTTCCCTGTCCTGAGTCATCACCTCGTGGTCTAGACGGTCCGGCCTCATGATCATTCATCATTCTTCTCGGCCCGAATATGCGTGCAAACATCTCATCTTGACCCAGCGTCTCTCGTCGACTCTGCGTCAGATGCTCGATCAGAATCTCTCTCTCGATCGCCCTGATCGTTACCACGAACTCTTGGAGCGTCGGAGGAAACGGCTTGATCACCCTCGGTCTCAGCTCCAAGGATAAGCCCTTCCAAAACAGCTCACAGCAGTTTGCTTCCGTGAGGTTAGGCAATGGACATCTCCTCCGAATGGTCTCCTCAAACCGTGCTGCGTAAGACATCACTGTCTCACCAGACAGCATGACCATCCTCTCGGTCTGGAGAATGTAATCCCTGACCTCATCGAATCCAGGGTACGCAGGTGTATCAGCCTCTCGTCTCTCTGGAGGTGCTGGAGCAGGTGCTGGATCCCTAGGTTGAAACTGATCAGCCAACCGCTGACAGAACTCAGCCCAACTGAATCCCAGTAAAATCTCCTGGTCGCAATATTGCCAGAACACTCGAGCGTCTCCCTGAAACATACTGACAGCCAACTGGATCCACATATCTCGATCGATATCGCATATCACCATGATCCTTTCAATGGCATGGAGCCAGTCCTTGGTCTCCATCGACTGTCGTCCGCCGTCGAACATAGGAGGACTGCTAGCCCTAAATGCCTGTATTGCCCGTGCCGACACTCTCACCCCAATATGTTGGCGTCCATCAACAACTGGAATGTCCACTACCACTGGTGGATGAACTATCGGTCGTGGCTGTACTACGTCTACTGGCACTGGTACTGATACCGGCACTGGTACCGGAGGTCTCTCTGGCACCGGGGGTCTAACTACCGGCCTTTGGGAAATGGGCGGCCTCACAATAGGTCTCGTCCATACCCGTAATACTCCTCTCGGTCGTGGTAGTGGTGGTCTCACATATGGAGGTCTAGTCATCGTGTTACCTATAAGATAATTATTTTCACATAAGAAAATAATTAACTGAACTTAAGTAAACTACTTACTTGGATAGCGGTGCAGGATGCGCAAAGTGTCAAATCGGGATATGGTCACACTGCTCTGATATACCAACTGTGACAGCCGTTGGTATTCAAAACTTCACCAACCGTAAACCCGCTCTGATACCCACTGTGGCAGCAGTTGGTATTATAAACTAAACCAATCTCAGACCTTGCTCTGATACCAACTGTGGCGGCCCGCCCCTTGTGAAGATCATACAATACTATTACAGTTGAGCTTTATCGCTAACTGCGATAGATTGTACTCTCATGGGTTGCCGGCTTATCTCTCTACTCTTTTTAAATCATGATGTTTTTGGGAAAATTTTTTTTTTCTTTAAACATCATGTAAACATTTCTCACTATTTACTTTGTTGATAAATACAAAGTAATATAAATAATACAGTACTTTTGTAAAATATATATATAATTACAAAAGAACTGTTTCCCCCTTTTTTTTCCCTTCACTTTAACGCTCAGCGGGAAGACTCTGGCAGTACCATATCCCTCGCCCAGTTATCCCATTTGACACGCGCCATCCCGTCCGCATCCAGTCAAACAAGCTACTGAGCTGGTCGATTACCTGCAACATTAGCAAAAATGGTGAGCTACAGGCTCAGTAAGTTCAAACATGCAAGAAATAAAATTTCTATGAATAGTACTATTTAATAGTGAATAGTAACTTTGACCACTACTCATATGTGAATAGTAACTTTGACCACTATTCATACGTGAATAGTAAAGTTGACCACACCACTGTATCACACTAGTACATCTACCGCGATGTTAGTGCTCTCACTAAACTGTCTTATGCTCAATTATGGCACAGTTTCAGTTTTAGGTCATTATCTTTATTTACGTTCTGGTTTTGAGCTCAGGTTAGCAGTACCATTTAAGTGCGCATGACTGGGAGCGGTACATTAGTGCTGAGCTCCACAGCCTTAATCTCATAGTCCCGAAGGCAAAATAGTACATAACTGGGAGCGGTACATCAGTGCTGACCTTCACAGCCTTATCTCATAGCCCCGAAGGCAAAAGTACCTCCCTATACGGAAGGCTGGTACGCCAGAAAGTGGTTTCATTACCGACTTTTTAACCTTCTAACCCGGTGACTTCACATTGTCCCGTGGTTAGGAATGGTTCACATTTTAATTTTAGGTGAGTGAGTTTTATTAACCTCGCTCTAGTGCCCGAAGCACAATTAACCATATGTCCCATTCTTATAGTGCCCGTAGCACATTTCGTCTCTCTCTCTACTCTATAATAGTGCCCGTAGCACATATGTACCTAACTTATAGTTAGTACATTAAGGTTAGCACAATATTGCTATATGTTGCAGACAGGTAAATGTCTGAACTTACCTTATCAGACTGTTCCCTTTCTCTCTCTTAGATCTTGAATCGACTTCCTTGTAGGCCGATTTTGGGATCCTACAGACAAAACTATGTCTGTTAATTTCTTTCCCATTTATAGCTTTTATTTTTCATTAAAAAGCTTAAATAAAACCTATTTATAACTTTTAGGTCTTATTTATTATTTTCACCATTTTCCCCAACTTTTGCAAAATTACGATTTTACCCCAATATTTTGGCAAAATTACAGTTTTGCCCCTGACGGAATTTTATTGATCCAGACTGCATTTTTGGCTCTCAGGAACTTTTCTGACTAATTTCTAATCATTACCGGGTTCGTTTCTATTTTATTTCCACTTTTTGCTTTTCCGGCCCTCGGGAAGCACTATTCCGACCCTCGGGAAGCACTATTCTGACCCTCACGTCGGTTTAGCGATTTTCTATCGTTTCGGAGTCTCAAATGGATGTTTCACTAGTATTTAAAACGTTCATCTAGACTTTCCCGACCCAGGTCTCCGAGGCTCGGGTTTTCCGTTCCCGACTCGGACCTTTATTTCATTTCCAAAAACGCCCCCCCCCTCGGGGTCGGTTTTTCAATCTCACACGCGTTTTTCATTTTTAAGGGGACGGGTTTCCGTTCCGGCCCTAACTTTTATTTTAAATTTCTATTTTACCCCGAATGCCGTTTTTGAAATTTCGGCAGCATTTCAGCGTAATTTTAAGGCTTCCGGCGTTAGGCACGCCTCGAACCATAAGTACCTGCCACGTACTATACCACAAGCCTATTTTATGTAAAAGTTTTCCAAACTTTTACATAAAAGCCCACAATTTTCCAATTTCACATTATCACCCACATTACAACATTTTTTCACAAATTTACCCTTAATTTGGTTTCGGTTTTCACAACAAAACCGAACCAAATTTTGTCAAACTTTCACTACATTTTAGGCCATTCAAATGTCACATTTTTAACACATTTTCAAGCCCATTTTCTTGGCATTTTCAACCAAATTTCCTAGGGTTTTTACACACTTATACCCCACGGCCATTGAATGAAAACATGCCAAAAAAATTTTTGTTTCATTCTTTCCATTATAAATTCATCATTTGCATATTGAAATGCATAATTCCAATCAACCAATTACCACATAAAACATGCAAAAATTGTCTTCCAAACCATTAACAACCCCACAGCCACATCATGTATTTTACACAAGAAATTTTTTCCAAGCTTTTCATAATGAAATACAAGCTTTATTCTTCACAAATTTAAACTTAGAAAGCATGTTAACCATTAACCAAAATTTTTTCTCATTGGTTACTCAAGGTAACCCACGAATTTACCTTTGAAAAACCAACCAAAATTTGGTTTTTCTTTACACAATTTGCATGGTTTTCTTCCTTATTTCATCCTTAACAAAACCCAACATCAAATCCATGAAAAACAACCAAAATTTTTCCATCTTCCAATCACTATTCACCCACGGATTTTAAGAAGAAAAACCATGAAAAAATCAAGTGCAAGGGAAGATACCTTAATCAATTGCTTCCTTTGTCTTCAAGGAGTGTTTTGACACACTTTTTGTGAAGAAAATTTGAAGAGAAAACTTGGTTTCCCTTGGGTGGCTCACGTACACCATGAAAGAGAACTTAGAAAAATTTTGTTCTTTGGTTTTGCATGAAAATGGACTTCGGCCATTTCATTCCCAAAGTTGCCGACTTAAGCCACCCAAAAGCCAATTAATTTGGCCCTAAACCAATCAAAATTTGACACCTTTCCAAGCCATTACTTTCCATAATTTTCAAAAATTAAAAATGGAAATTTTTGGCCAAATCTTGGCCTTTAGATCAAAAGTTGATTAAATCCTAGCCATTAATGCCACCAACCACCTTATTTATTCCATTTAATAAACTTGATTTATGATGTCATAAATGCAAAAGTGAAAGTTGACTTTGACTTTCACTATTCACATTAATTCGACTACTTTTTGACCGATGCCGGTTCGAGCCGAAATTTTCCTGAAATCGTCCCGGCGTGTTCCTGAGGTCTCCTGTGAAGTCGGATCAATTTAATCTGCTTCCGTTTGATCAAAATCAATCCCGGAAGTTTACCGTCTTTTATTGCTCCGGTTAGGGTTTTCAATGCCGATTTTGGCACCGTTTCACCCGTTTCAACTCAGTGAATTTTTCCAACACTGAATTCTTACTCGTCAGTATTGTTAGAACATTTTCCCATATTCTAAACAATATAAATACATTTATTTCACTCTTGAAATAGTACAAATTGTTATATACATACAATTGTACATTTTCATCCGAGAATTGCCTGAATTTCTCGGTTGTCACAATTTTAAGGTACACGGTCGTGTACTACTCAAACTGTGTATGTGTGTGTAGCCGTGTAAGTATACATGGCCGTGTAGTAGAACACAGTCAGGTACACGGTCGTGTAAGAGGCCGTGTACCGCTCGGGTTGTGAACGTGTGAGAAGCCGTGTAACTAAACATAGTCGTGTACAGAGACACGGTCAAGAACACGTCCGTGTACCCCTCGAGTTAATGAATGTGTAAAAGGTTGTGTTTTGAAACATGGCTGTGTTAAAAAACTTCAGCTAGTACACCCCCGTGTCTGGTGTATAAACGTCTATGTTACCTTATACATGCTCGTGTTAAAGGCCGTGTGAAGGCCGTGTAATGAGCAGAAAGCCGTTACACAGACCCTCAAATTGCATGAAACCTAATTACTATGCAATGAGTAATTAAGCTAGAAAAATATAGTATATTTCCCATTGAATAGACTAAACAGATACGGTACTGTTTAAGTACTATTCATGCAGTGAAAGGGGCAACCGACAGTGAACCCGGTCTACCCTATTATGTGTATGAATGAATGAGACATGCAGTGTCGGGAAACTGGTCCGGACGACCAATTCTTGATACAAGACTAGTAAATAGATCACCAGAATGCTCGGACTGAACATCTGAGTACAATAACGAGAGATAGCCTTAGCAAGGGTACGATGATGAGAAAATGGTCTAGATGACCCCCTCTCACCTAGAGACTAATAAAATTAGAGTCGGAACACTCGGACCAGTCAGTTAAGTAGAAAATGGTGAATAGTAAATAGTGAGAAACACAGTGTCAAGTTATTGGCCAAGACGGCTTTAATTTGACCTAAAACTGATACACGAACGGTTAGTAGACTCGATCTGGTTGATTGAGTTCAAGACGAGATTTTTAGTTTGAGAGATACACAGTATCAGGATGAGGGTCAATACGATCTTTACTCGCCCCGAAACTGATATATTTGGGCTCAGAACGCCCAAATTAGTCAATCTGGCACCTGACACATTTTTCGAGGTGAGGTCACACAGATCCAGAAAACTTGTCTAGATGGCCTCCGATGGACGTAAAACTAATAAAAATAGAATCAGCACATCCAAATTAGTCAAGAGAGACTGTATCCGAAATTTCACCCGGGAACGCCTCGGTTTGCATGTGAAAGGACAACATAGTATAGACACAACCACAGTATAGGATATAAACAGTGATTTAGACTAATAATGGGCTCTTAGATAGTAGAAAACAACCCATAATTTATAGTACAAAAATCGGATTCAGAAAACTAATTTTCGGATGAAAATTGGAACACTACCGAGAAAGGACCGAACACCGCAGTATAAAATTCGACTGTAATGAGAAGCCAACACAGATAAAAATTGGCCTTAAATTTCCATGTCCCTTAGCTGCAAAAGCAGCTGTAATCTGTAGCAAACATAGCCCACAAGGTGACCATTAAAATAATATCCCTAGCCATGACACATTAGAATATAATATTCAAGGGTTTTTGAAAAAGTAGTCAACAATAATTGTTTATTCCTCCCTCCTTCCAATGAGCAGCCCATGCCCATTTATTCTGAAAATTGGCAGCATATTTGTCCCAAGATTTGGCTAATTTGGTAGACAGTTAAGAAGGATTAAGCCTGAGTAGTTTGGTTAAGGTTTGCCTATAAAAGGCACCCTTGACATAAGGCATGGACTTTTGCTTCCACACACCTAAAACCACAAGTCTTTTTCTTCTTCTTTTCCTTGCTTACTGCCGAATCTTCTTAGCCCTAAAAGCTAACATTTTGCAAGCCAGAACCTTGACCAAAACTCACAAAAAACCGACCTTTTCCAAGCTTGAGTAAGGGGAGACCGAACAAAGCTTTTCGGGTGTACCAAGGGTAAGTGCAAAAACCGATTTTCCATATGTTTTGATTCTTGGTTTTGAGTTGTTGTTTGAATGATTTTTTTTTAGTAACTTGGCTAAAATAAAACTAACCTCAAGCCCTTGAGTTTTCTTGGCATTTTGACCCCCCAAGCCTAGCCAAAAGTGTGCTTGAGTCTAAAGCACCAAAGGTAAAAATCGATACCCTTCTCATGGTGATTGGTCGAAAAATTTAGTTTTCAATCTAAGGGTTTTATGTGTATTTGTTTATGCACAAAGTAGTATGAAGTTATTTGAGCCCTTAACTTTCATTTCTTCAAGTCATTATGGTTGTAGTTGTGTTTACTTTAAGTTGCATATGGTTTGTGGATGTGAATGCATGGATGTGTATTATGGTGGCTGGACACAAATCTGTCCTTAGAAAACAACCATGGATTTTGGACATTTCGACCCCCTTAGGGTCTGAATCTGGGATTTGTGAAACATGATATTTTAAGGAAATTTTGATACGGTCATTTTCGTGTCAAATAGACGTCGGCCGAAAACGAACGTAAGATAGACTTTTTGGCCAATTTTGGTTCGGTGTCCAAAATTGGGAACAAAAATCTGAGTGTTGAAACAGTCTCGGGTTTTGCTAGAAATGACCCAGTTAGAGTCTGAACCGGTTCTCAAACTATACATGAAAGTTGTAGATCACGTTGAGACCTTGAAAAGCACCCACGTGAGTCAAAAAATTTGGCCGTTTCGTGCCTCAAACCGAGCCATTTTTACAGAGACGTAAAACTGGGATTTTTACAAAAAAACTGGGCACCAAGCCCATGATTTTAATGAAATTAGGAGCCATTAGAGTTAGATTTAGGCTCCGAGATGAACACGAGATTTGTTCATCTTGTCGTGAACGAAAACTTTCATGTTTGATAAAATTTCAAACAAAGTCGTTTAGGCCAAGTTTCATAATTGTTTTCAAAAGTGGTTCAAAAAACACCTTTAAAATGCAAGCTTTAAAAATATAATTTATACACTTCAACATAAAAATGTGTTTTTAACACTTTAAAATATGAACAAGGTTTCTATAAAAACGTCCCCCACCTTCCAATGGGGTGATAAGGGGATGGTTTTAAAATAAAGAAGTTTTCCAAGATTTTTTCAAGCCTTAGTAGCCCGGTAGGCTACTACCCCAAACAAGCCATAGTGGCCCTGTGGGCCATTACACCAAACAAGCCTTAGTAGTCCGATGGGCTAGCACACCCCAATAAGTGAAGTAAACCAGTCGGTTGCTACACTAAGTTCACGTATAGTAACTCGATAGACTACCTAGTTACCAATATGCAAGTTAACCGGTCAGTTGACTGAGCGGTAAACCAGTCATGGGCCGCGTTTTGAACAACACAGTGAGGAACGATGGTTATTCTATCAAGTAGACGATTGATTGAACATGATATGATTTAGACACCAAATTCCCATAATAGGCCAATAGGGTACCGACGGGTCTCGGTGCCCCATAGAAACATAAGTTATAGTCACTAACATTAATAGTGACTCAATGAGAGAATTAATAAGAAACGTTATTGATGATAGATGGTAACCTGTGAATTGATAAAGGCATGATTCAAGTTGCTTGCAATTAGGTAAGTAAAACTCTACCTATGGCATGAATGAATATGCTTTTAAATGATATTTTATAGTATGTTAAAATATGTATGCTATGCACACGATGTTGCACCTCATGTTTAAGAGCATGTAGTTTCACAATCAAGTAGATTAATGAAAAAGCAAGTTAGATGCCATATGTCCCTACCATGTAGGATTTGGGACAGCTTAGAGAAGTATATGGCTAAAAGAGATAAACAAGACGGAAAGTAGTAAGCGTGTCGTACTGGCCCTTTTCAAATGCAGAGATTTTAAGTTAAAGCAGAAAGTTGAGCATCCATTGATGGCTCTCTGGCTATTTTACCACGGGCATTATCGATGGTCTGTGCACGCACGGTACTAACACATGGGCCTTAAATAGTCAAGAAAAGAAAAGAGAAGTTTGAAGCATAAATGAACATAACCGGATCATGCATTAGTTATAGTTCACCATGCTTCTAGATGCATTCAGTACACGATGTTTCTGTGATACACATGTTATGTGAAGTTTTATAATCTTTGATATGGTATGTGATATGTGATATGTTAAAGTGGTATATATGATATATGACTGCTTATATGTTTTTAAGTATGTATTATGTTTAACATGTTTTGTGGTAAACATGTTGTACTTACTAGGTGTAAAGCTCACGTAGTGTGTTCATGCTGTAGGCAAGCGTCCTATGGCTTAAATCCCAATGGGTGATGGTGGCAGCGGAGGCGGATGTGAGGGCGAGGTTATGGAGACACTGTGAGTTTAACTTCCGCAAATTTAAGTATCAGTATTTTGAATAGTAATTACCAGATAGTACTTTTAAATAGTAATCGTTAAACAGTATGTTTAAATAGTAACTGTTGATTAATATTTTTGAAATAGTAACTGTAAACCGTATTTTTAAATAGTAATCACTAAATAGTATTTTTAATTAGTAACCATTAAATAATATTTTTGAATAATAATCAGTATACGTGCGTATATAATGAATACGTACATGTAAAAAAAAACCTCTAATTTTATGACATTTAGTTAAGTATAAAGTATAAGAAAAGTAAGTCAGTTCAGTTTTTAACTGACAGTCCAGGCCACTAAGGGACGGGGTGTCACAGTTGGTATCAGAGCGGTTTCCTGCCACCCTACCTCACATCGCTGTGCGCCTACCTCATCTGTCCTAGTAAGTTAGCTTTTGTTTTTCAAAATTTGGTATATAAGTTGACAATTAATTATTAATAGGAGAATGACTGCACAGGTTAACCCTCAACAAGTGCAAGAAGACCGAGAAGTGAATATAGCTTTCGCCGCCATTCGACCACACACATACGACGGCGCAACCCATATGAACTCCTTTATTGGATTCATCATATGGAGACATCTTCGAAGGGTACCATATTCCACCCCGTCTACAGGTGGTAATGGCCAGTAGCCGATTACGAGGACCAGTGATGACATGGTGGAATGATCGACGCAGGATTAGGGGTCCAGCGATGCAGTAGGATGAGTTTTGCCAAGACCTTCACAACTCCGACGACCCAACTAAGGATGCAGACATCTGGGATGATATGTATGAGAGGAGATATCAGGTCCTCTCTGACATTTGGGACATTTACGAGGGAGAGACCATGGTACACTACTGTCAGCGATTTTTGGATGCCATGTTGCCGAGCATTCCCTTAGACAAGCCGTTTGCAGAGGTAACCGACTTGCTTTGGAGGGGGATTCCATAGTACGTGAGGGACCTCATCCACTACCCTCCGTCACATGAGAACCTGAGGCACCTGGTCTGAGACATAGTGGATGCTAAGCGAGTGGCACTCAACCCCAACCTGGCAAATGCCGCACCTCAGCTGGCCGACGAAGAGCTCGCGGCCGCACCACAGCCAACAATACCTGAAGATAATGGAGACCCAATGGAGGACCACGAACCAGCCCCTCTGTCTCCCGAACACCATATGGATGAAGGAGGTGACGAGGCTATCCCTGATGCCCAACCTAATGATGAGGAAGAGGAGATCCCGGATCACATCAGTGACGATGAGGGGGTAGAAATGTATGAGCCCTAAGTCATTATTGCCAGTGATGATGAAGTTGATTTTGCTTGGGGAGACAAGGATGAAGACCCCAAGGAGTTTCCCTTAAGTGAAAGCTAGAATTAGGAAATGTCTGACGCAGAGTCAGGATTGTCCTCTGAGTAGTAGTAACCCTTTTCATGGAAGTTTTGGTTATGTATTTATGTAGAGGGAAACAGTAGTTTCCCCAGTCTGACTCAACTTAATGTACTTAATGGGATCGTATTTTGGGAAGTGTGTGTCACTCCCATCAAATTTAAAATATATATATGTTTTATGAGATGTTTTATGAAAAGTAGTATCATTTTGCCCTGAGGGCTTAAATATGATTTTTCTACGAGCATGATCAAGTATGGTAAAGAGTACCGGACGGTTCCTAGCACTCAGATGATGTGCCAATACGACGTGATAGTTGTATTAAACATCATAAGAATAAGAGAAGAAAGGCAAGATATAGTATGTATACATCTATGATGCTTAAAATGATATGTAAATACGAATCCCAAGTACAAAATTCGAGAAGCTTATGTTCTCTTTTTCCATGGTGTGATAGGGTTACCTAGGTGGCAATGTCAAGAACAAGAGCCCAAACAAACCAAGCTACACGAGACGACGAGCTACTGGCACGTCTCGCAGTGATGCAGGAAATGATGGTAAATCAATAGTGGGAGCTTAACCAACTCAGAGAACAAATGAACCAACAACAACGGGCACCACAACCCGTGGAGGTGCCAGTCCAAGCTGCACCAGCAGCCCCAGACGGTCCCAGAGAGCAAGCAGCCCCAGCAGCCCAAGCGATGCAGTACCACCGGCTGTGGCTGCTCCTACAGCAGCCGATGTTATAGTACCAACCTATAGAGAGGGCGACTTATATGAGAGGTTTAGGCACATGAAGGTGCCTGAATTTGATGGAACTACGAACCCTATTGAAGCCGATGATTGGCTGACTGATGTTCAAGTCATTCTAGACCTCGTGGGACTGATCGAAGGAGAAAAAGTTATATGCACATCCCTAGCCCTACAGAAAGGAGCACGCCAGTGGTGGAAGACCGTGGCTATCAGAAGGAACATTAATGAAATGAACTGGGCAGACTTCATCACCGAGTTCAGAGAAATGTACTTCAACGACGAACCCTTTGCAGTCCAGCAGGATGAATTTAACAACTTGTGCTAAGGAGGCATGACGATCATGGAGGCCATAAGAAAATTCGAACAGCTAGCCTGACTTTACCCCGACCTAGTGCCAACTGAGAAGGAAAAGGTCAGGAGGATACTAAAAATGTTTTGGATGGATATAGCTGTCCAAGTCTGCAGCAGCAGCCATGGGCCAACAACCATGGTCGAATGTGTCAGTAGAGCCATCTGGTGTGATTATTGGCTAGCCCAAGACAAAGAAAGGAGGGTACAGATCTTTAAGGCAAAGAGAGAGGAGAAGAACCAATCGAAGCCGACCAAGGGCAGACATCACTCTGATTTTCAGCACAGAGGGCAGAGTACGGGAAATAACCAACACAACCGACCATCCAATATCAATAATAAGAGGAAAGGGAATCCAGGCAATCATGGCCATCAAAGGAACATTCCTCAGAAGTGAAATAACCGAGGAGGAAATGGAAATCAACACCCGCCTTGTCCAAAATGTGGAAGGAATCATCTGGGAGAATGCCATCAGGGCACCAGTGACTATTACATATGTGGCAAGGAAGACCACTTCGCTAAACAGTGTCGCTTGAACCCGCAAAATCAGCAAGGTCAAGCCCACCTTACTAGCGGACAGCTACACGCTGCCCAGGGAAGGATTGAAGGCCCAGCGATCAGCCAAGGCAGACTGGAAGCCCCAGAGCTGCAGGCGAGGATTTATGCCTTTATTCGCAAGGATACAGAGGCCAGAACCTCGACCGTGGTAACAGGTCAGCTTTCTGTCGCCAACTCCACTGCACTAGTTTTGTTTGATTCTGGCGCTACGCATTCTTTTGCATCATCAGAATTTGCTGGGAGGTTAGGCAAGAACTTAGATAAGATGAACCAGACTTTTTGAATTGCCCTTCCCTCTGGGGAAGTTTTGTTGTCTAGTGATTGGATACGTCACGTATCAATAGTTATTAATGGGCATGAGTTGAGTGTGGACCTAATCGTTATCGAGATGTGCGACTACGACGTGATTATAGGAATGGATTTCCTCGTCAAGTACCATGCCGTTATAGAGTGTCAGAGACGGGAGGTGACTTTCTACCCAAGCGGACACGAAAATCTGTCTACAAGGGCTTCTCGTTGAAGCAACCAAAGATGATGATATTGGAATGAAAGCACACCAGCTACTATCTAGTGGATGCACTGGTTTTCTCGTGCACATAATGTGGGCGACCCCTCTAGCTTAGGTCGTCCACCTTATCTTGCTTGCTTTCTTTATTCTTTGCTTAGTCTTACTTAGCTTGCTTGTCTCTATAACTTTCTTCTCCTTGGGGTTTAAAAGATTTGTTCTTGAAAAACTAGGAATATTTTTTTTCTTTTTTTTTTTTTTTTAACTGGAGGAAACTACTAATTCTTGAAAATTGTGTATACATAAATATATACGTACTTCTTAATACTTTTTCCCAAAATATATTTTGGAGTCTTGTTACTTTAAAGTACGTAAAAATAGAAACATACTTTTAAGCTTGTTTCACTACTTTACATACTACACTCTTGTCTTGTCTTTATACATATACCTCACTATTACACTTTCTTTCTTTTACACCTTGAGTATAGTGGAATTCTGCGAAACAGAACCATAACCCGTCCATGACATCGCTGGGATCTGCCTACCAGTCCGCTACTCTTGTTTCATCTTGCTGGTTGCTTTCCTTTATTACCTACATCACGAATAGACTAATGAGCTAAAGCTCAGTAAGTACAAACATACATACAAGTAAATAAGCTGAATACACCACTCTAGGGTTAGTCAACTTAGGACCAATTATTTTCTTTAGTCCTATACCGCTTGTTCTTTCTATTCTATTTCTTTCTTTTCTTTACTTTACTTTATCTTGCTTAATCTTTCACTTGTGGGCCCGTGGTTGGACGTACCTGGTGCGCGCAGACCAATAGAGGATCAGGGGAGCGACCCACCGATCAACCCTAAGGTCATCTCTGGACTACTAACCTTATAGGTAGTAAGTCATGCCATAAACTACCTCATTATTAACGAGGCAGCGCCACACTTCTGGGGTGGAGGCAGGAAGTTAAGCCATAAACTACCTCATTATTAACGAGGCAGCGCCACACTTCTGGGGTGGAGGCTATCTGGGAACCTCACAACTGGGGAGGCCGGTACGCCAACCTTAACTTTTAAGTCTTATTATCTGACTTATCTTATTCATCTTTTCTGTTTCTGATCTTGCTTACTATTCTCGTGAACATGTTGGTATCATGTCACAAACTGAATAGCTTAAATGTATATATATATATAACACAACTCTATGGTAAGTCCATTCGTGAGTAGACAATTAAATGTCTGTACTTACCTTATCAATCTCTTCTCCTTTTCTCTCTAGGATATTTGATCGCCCTCCTTGTAGGTCGATTTTTGGATCCTACAGACAAACTTTGTCTGTTAATTTCATTTCCATTTATAGCTTTTATTTTTCATAAAAAAAAAAAACTTAAACAGAACCTATTTACAACTTTTTGGGCTTTATTTATCATTTCCCCAATTTTCCCCAACTTTTACAAAATTACGATTTTGCCCCTATATTTTGGCAAAATTACAGTTTTACCCCTGACGGAATTTTATTGATCCAGACTGCATTTTTGGCCCTCAGGAACTTTTCTGACTCTTTTCTAATCATTACTGGGTTCGCTTCTATTTTATTTCCACTTTTCATTTTCCCGACCCTCGGGAAGCACTATTCCGACCCTTACGTCGGTTTAGTGATTTTCTATCGTTTCAGAGCCTCAAATGGATGTTTCACTAGTATTTAAAACGTTCATCTAGACATTCCCGACCTAGGTCTCCGAGACTCGGATTTTCCGTACCCGACTCGGACCTTTATTTCATTTTCAAAAAGGCCCCCCCTCGGGGTCGGTTTTCCGTTTCACTCGCGTTTTACATTTTCAAGGGGACGGGTTACTATTCTCGAACCACCCCTTAGGTTTTCCTTATTCAATTTTTTGTTAGGGACTCGGGTTTCCGACCCGACCCTAAACTTTTTATTTTTAAATTCCTATTTTACCCCGAAAGCCGTTTTCGAAATTTCGGCAGCATTTCGACGTAATTTTAAGGCTACCGGCGTTAGGTACGCCTCGAACCATATGTACCTGCCACGTACTATACCACAAGGCTATTTTATGTAAAAGTTTTCCAAACTTTTACATAAAAGCTCACAAATTTCCAATTTCACATTTTTAACCACATTACAAAATTTTTTTCACAATTTTGCCCTTAGTTTTGGTTTCGGTTTTCACCACCAAACCGAACCAAAGTTTCTCAAACTTTTCAACCACTTGTTAGGCTATTCAATGCCATTTTTCTAACACTTTCTCGAGCCCATTTCCTTGTACTTTTCAACTAAATTCTTAGGGTTTTTAAACACTTAAAACCCACGGCCTCATTAGTGAAAAACATGCCAAATTTTCTTTTCATTCTTTCAATCAAAATTTCATCATTCACATCATAAAATGCATGATTTCAATTAACCAAACATCACCTAAAAGCATGAAAATTTTTCTTCCAAAACCCTAAGTAACCCCACGGCCACTTTGAGTAAATGAACACCAAAATTTTTCCAAGCTTTTCCATCGTGAAATTCATGCTTTATTCTTAACAAAACATAAGTTAAAAGCATGTTAACACATAAATCACACAAATTTCTCATTGATTACCCATGGTAACCCACGGATTTTCCTTTGGAAAACCAACCAAAAATTGGTTTTTCTTTAAACCAATTGCATGGTTTTCTTCCTTATTACACCCTTAACAAAACCCATCATCAACTTAATGAAAAACACCCAAAATTTTTCCATCTTAATTCACTATTCATCCCACGGATTTCATGAAGAAAAACCATGAAAAAATCAAGTGCAAGGGAAGTTACCTTAGTCAAATGCTTCCTTTGTCTTCAAGGAATGTTTTGACACCAATTTTGTGTAGAAAAGTTGAAGGAATTACTTGGTTCTTCTTTGATCACCCACGGCTCACCATGGAAGGCACTTAGCAAAAATTTTTGTTATGTTTTGCTTCCAAAATGGTCTCGGCCACTTATCCCCCAAGTTTTGCCGACTTAAGCCACCAAAAAGACCAATTAATTTGGCTTCCACCAATGAAAATTAGGCACCTTTAACCCTAATACTTTCTCCATTTTTCAAAAATTAAAAAGGTTAATTTTTGGCTAAATCTTGGCCTTTAGATCAAAAAGCAAATGAATCATGGCCATTCATCCTACCTAACACCAATTTCTTTCCATTTCTTAAATGGATTTATGATGTCATAATTACTAAAGTGAAAGTTGACTTTGACTTTTACTATTCACATTAATTCGACTACTTTTTGACCGATACCGGTTCGAGCTGAAATTTTCCTGGAATCGTCCCGGCGTGTTCCTGAGGTCTCCTGTGCAGTCGGATCAATTTAAATTGCTTCCGTTTGATCAAAATCAATCCCGGAAGTTTACCGTCTTTTTGAGCTCCGGTTAGGGTTTCAATGCCGGTTTTGGCACCGTTTCACCCGTTTCAACTCAGTGAATTTTTCCAACACTAAATTCTTACTCGTCAGTATTGTTAGAACATTTTAATATATTCTAAACAATATAAATACATCTATTTCACTCTTTAAATAGTACAAATTATTATATACATATATTTGTACTTTTCTTACTGTGCTCTTACTTTGACTTGCCATATTCTTATCTTTATACTGTTCAGATACCGAAACTACTCCTTTTTGAGCGTTTTGGGCCTGAATTCACTTTCTTACTCATATACTTTATTCTCTACTTATTTTTGGAGATTTTAATTTCCTCCAAAACATTTATTTATTTCTATCAACACTATAATTTGTCTAATTACAACCATAGTGTTTCTTTACATTCTTACTTACAGAGCTCATAGAAAACCCTAGATTAAATTAGGTCACACCGCTAAAATTCTCTGGTCGTCACACATAATGGATACGACCCAGGAAGCGAAAACCAAACTAGACAGCGTACCAGTAGTAAAGGAGTTCACAGAAGTATTCCTTAAATATCTCCCAGGACTTTCGCCAGAGCAGGAGATATCGTTCGAAATCGAACTATTACTAGGATTAGCACCCGTATCCAAGGCCCCCAGTAGAATGGCCCCGGCAGAATTGAAGGAGCTTTAAACTTAGTTAAAGGAGCTGATGGACCATGGTTTCATTCGACAAAGCTACTTGCCGTGGGGAGCACCAGTCTTATTTGTAAAGAAGAAAGACGGAATGTTACGAATGTACATAGACTACAGCGAGCTGAACAAGATCATGACCAAGAACAAGTATCTGTTGCCATAGATCAACGATTTGTTCGACCAACTACGAGGCACTGTCGTATTTTCTAAGATTGACCTACGTTCTGGGTACCACCAATTGCGAATCTGAGATGTAGACATTCCCAAGACGACATTCTGAATATGATATGGACATTATGAGTTCCTCGTTATGTCGTTCGGGCTGACAAACGCACCTGCTACTTTCATGGATCTGATGAATTGAGTGTTCAAGGAGTTCCTGGACAAGTTTGTCATTGTGTTTATCGATGACATACTTGTATATTCTAAGACAAAGGAAGAGCATGCGGAGCATTTGAGAGCCGTCTTACTCAAGCTTAAGGAGCATCAACTGTATGCCAAATTTTCTAAGTGTGAATTTTGGCTGGAGAAGGTTCATTTTCTCGGTCACGTAGTCTCCCATGAGGGAGTGTCCGTGGACCTAGCAAAGGTAGAAGCAGTTAGCAATTGGCCAACTTCGAAGAACGTAATAGAAATTTGTGACTTCTTAGGTTTAGTGGGATACTACCGACACTTTGTGGAAGGATTCTCGAAGCTAGCCGCACCACTCACGACACTAACCAAAAAGGAAAAGAAGTACGAGTGGTCTGACAAGTGCGAAAAGAGCTTTCAGGAGCTAAAAAGCCGACTCATGAGCACTCCGATCCTGACCATACCAGATGCTGAACAAGGGAATTTTGTAATTTACAGCGATGCATCCAAGACTGGACTAGGAGCCGTGTTAATGCAAGGTGGTAGGGTAGTCATATACACCTCACGATAACTCAAGAACCACGAAAGGAACTATCTGATGCACGACTTAGAGCTTACAGCTGTGGACTTTGCACTCAAAATATGGAGGCATTACCTATATGGCATCAAGTGCGAGATCTACACAGACCACCAGAGCCTCAAATACATTTTCACGCAGAAGGAGCTTAATATGAGGCAACGAAGATGGCTGGAGCTGGTGAAGGATTATGACTGCAAAATCCTATATCACCCAGGAAAAGCCAATAAGATGGCTGACGTGTTGAGCAGGATGCACTATTCGATGCTTATGACCATCCAGGCCCTGCCAGAAGCACTGCAAAAGGAGCTACGGAGAAGCGAGATTGAGATGTTAACAGGAAGGTTGTCTGAAATGATCCTTCATTCAATGCTCATAGAGGAAATCAAGGCTGGTCAAGACCTCGATTCATCCCTACACAAGCTCAAAAGAGAGGTAATGGAGGACCAGAATTTAGAATTTCAGGTCTCTAAGGATGGCATACTCTATTTCAGAGATAGAGTTTGTGTTCCAAAGGATGAAGAACTCAAGAAGCGGATCCTATCAGAAGCTCATGACACACCGTACTCAATACATCCAGGAGCAAATAAGATGTACCAAGGCTTGAAAGGAAGTTTTTGGTGGCCAAACATGAAGAATGATGTCACCGAGTTCGTAGCAAGGTGCCTCACCTGCCAGAAAATTAAAGCAGAACATCAGCGACCGGGAGGAGAGCTACAGAAGATTAAGCTACCAGAGTGGAACTAGGAGCAAATTACCATGGATTTCGTGGTCGGATTGCCCAAGACCTCAAGCAGGAACGATGCCATCTGGGTAATTATGGATCGACTAATGAAGTCAGCTCGAATTTTAGCCATGAAGTTGAGCTACTCGGTAGAGAGGTTAGTAGAAATGTATGTCGCTCAAGTAGTAAGACTGCATGGAGTATCCAAATCGATCTCAGATCGTGATGGGCGCTTCACTTTAAGGTTTTGGCAGAACGTTCAAGTTGCAATGGGAACCAAATTGAAGTTCAGCACCGCTTTCCATCCTCAAACTGACGATCAGTCTGAGAGGACTATACAAACGTTAGAAGATATGTTGAGAGTGTGTGTCTTAGATTTCAAGGGGAATTAGGATCAAAAGCTACCATAGATAGAGTTTTCGTACAATAATAGCTATCATTCCTCGATTGGGATGGCTCCGTACGAGGCACTTTATGGAAGAAGATGCCGATCTCTGATTCACTGGCATGAAACCGGAGAAAAACAGCTCATCAGCACCGACTTGGTCAAGGAAACAACAAAAGCTATGAAACTTATACGAGAGAGGCTGGATACAGCGCATAGCCGCCAGAAGAGTTATGTGGATAGACGATGAAGACCTCTTGAATTTCAGGAAGGAGACTCAGTTTTCCTCAAGGTGGCACCCATGAAAGGGGTAATGCGCTTTGGGAAGAAAGGGAAGCTAAGTCCTAGATATAAAGGACCTTTTGAGATCCTCGAAAGGGTCGGGAAGGTAGCCTATCGATTGGCGCTTCCTCCCAAGCTAGCTTCCATACACAATGTTTTCCACGTCTTGATGTTGAAGAAGTATGTGCCGGATAGTTCCCACATACTAAGCTAAGAGCCAGTTGAAGTACATGTGGATCTAACTTATGAAGAAAAACCCATGCAGATCTTAGCCAGGGAAAATAAGGTTCTTAGGAATAAAGTGATTTCGCTTGTTAAAGTATTATGGCAGAATTAAAACCTCGAAGAAGCTACATGGGAATGGGAAGAGGATATGAAAAGAGACTTCCTAGATTTAT
Source organism: Antiaris toxicaria (assembly GCA_035233585.1). Lineage (NCBI taxonomy): Eukaryota > Viridiplantae > Streptophyta > Magnoliopsida > Rosales > Moraceae > Antiaris > Antiaris toxicaria. The sequence goes on from CP141153.1 coordinate 56,562,874, forward strand.
TCTAATTTTCAAGGATGAAAATTTTTGTAAGAGGGGTAGATTGTAAGGACCGCCTCGATCATGTACTTTAATTTTCAATTTAATGAGAAATTAAAGAATAATTTGATGCATTTTAGTACAATTTTAAGGTATACGTTCAGGTACACAGCCGTGTACCACTCAGACTGTGTACGTGTGTGTAGCCGTGTAAGTATACATGGACTTGTAGCAGAACACGGTCAGGTACACGACCGTGTAAGAGGCCGTGTACTGCTCGGGTTGTGAACGTGTGAGAAGCCGTGTAACTAAACATGGTCATGTACAAAGACACGGTCAAGAACACGACTGTGTAAGAGGCTGTGTACCCCTCGGGTTAATGAACGTGTAAAAGACCGTGTTTTGAAACATTGGCATGTTGAAAAACTTCAGCTACTACACGCCCGTGTCCGGTGTTTAGACGCTCGTGTTACCTTATACACGCCCGCGTTAAAGGTCGTGTTAAAGGTCGTGTAATGAGCAGAAAGCCGTTACATAGACCCTCAAATTGCATGAAACCTAATTACTATGCAATGAGTAATTAAGTTGGAAAAATATAGTATATTTCCCATTGAATAGACTAAACAGATACGGTACTGTTTAAGTAGTATTCATGCGATAAGGGGGTGACCGACAGTAAACCCGATCCACCCTATTATGTCTATGAATGAATGAGACATGTAGTGTCAGAAAACTGGTCCAGACGACCAATTCTTGACACAAGACTGGTAAATAGATCATCAGAACGCTCGGACCGAACATTTGAGCATAATAGCGAGAGATAGCCCTAGCAAGGGTACGATGTCGAGAAAATGGTCCAGATAACCCCCTCTCACCCAGAGACTGACAAAATCAGAGTCGGAACACTCATACAAATCAGTTAAGTAGAAAATGGTGAATAGTGAATAGTGAGAAACATAGTGTCAAGTTATTGGCCAAGATGGCCTTAATTTGACCTAAAACTGATACACGAACGATTAGTAGACTCGATCTGGTTAATTGAGTACAAGACGAGATTTTTAGTTTGAGAGATACGCAGCATCAGGATGAGGGTCAAGACGACCTTTACTCGCCTCGAAACTGATATATTTGGCCTCAGAACGCCAAAATTAATCAATTGGGTACCTGATACGTTTTTCGAGGTGGGATCACACAGATCCTAAAAACTGGTCTAGACGACCTCCGATGGACGTAAAACTAATAAAAATGGAATCAGCACGTCCAAATTAGTCAAGAGTGACTGTATCTAAAATTTTACCCAGGAACGCCTCGGTTTACGTGTGAAAGGACAACACAGTGTGGGCACAATCACAGTATAGGATGTGAACAGTGATTTAGACTGATAATGGGCTTTTAGATAGTAGAAAACAACCCGAAATTTACAGTACAAAAATCAGATTTAGAAAACCAATTTTCGGATGAAAATTGGAACACTGCCGAGAAAGGATCGAACATCACAGTATAAAATTAGACTACAATGAGAAGCCAACACAGATAAAAATTGGCATTAAATTTATGTGCACCTTAGCTACAAATGTAGCTGTAATCTGCAGCAAACATAGCCCAAAAGGTGGCCATTAAAATAATCTCCCTAGCCATGACACATTAGAATATAATATTCAAGGGTTTTTGAAAAAGTAGTCAACAATAATTGTTTATTCCTTCCTCCTTCCAATGAGCAGCCCACGCCCATTTATTCTGAAAATTGGCAGCATATTTGTCCCAAGATTTGGCTAATTTGGTAGACAATTAAGTAGGATTAAGCCTAAGTAGTTTGGTTAAGGTTTGCCTATAAAAGGCACCCTTGACATAAGGCATGGACTTTTGCTTCCACACACCTAAAACCACAAGTCTTTTTCTTCTTCTTTTCCTTGCGTGCTGCCGAATCTTCTCAAACCCAAAAGCCAACATTTTGCAAGCCAAAACCTTGACCAAAACTCACAAAAAATCGACCTCTTCCAAGCTTGAGCAAGGGGAGACCAAACAAAGCTTTTCGGGTGCACCAAGGGTAAGTGCAAAAACTGATTTTCCATGTGTTTTGATTCTTGGTTTTGAGTTGTTGTTTTAATGATTTTTTTTGATAACTTGGCTAGCATAAAACCAACCTCAAGCCCTTGAGTTTCCATGGCATTTTGACCCCCTAAGCCTAGCCAAAAGTGTGCTTGAGTCCAAAGCACCAAAGGTAAAAACCGAAACCCTTCTCATGGTGATTGGTTGAAAAATTTAGTTTTCAATCTAAGGGTTTTATGTGTATTTGTTTATGCACAAGGTTGTATTAAGTTATTTGAGCCCTTAGCTTTCATTTCTTAAAGTCATTATGATTGTGGTTGTGTTTACTTTGAGTTGCATATGGTTTGTGGATGTGAATGCATGGATGTGTATTATGGTGGCTGGACACAAATCTATCCTTAGAAAACAGCCATGGATTTTGGCCATTTCGACCCCCTTAGGTTCTGAATTTGGGATTTGGTAAAATGTGATATTTTAAGAAAATTTCGATACGATCATTTTTGTATCAAATAGACGTCGGCCAAAAATGACCCTAAGATAGACTTTTCAGCCAGTTTTGGTTCGGTGTCCAAAACTGGGAACAAAAATCCGAGTGTTGAAACAGTCTCGGGTTTTGCTAGAAATGACCCAGTTAGATTCTGAACTGATTCTCGGACTCAACACAAAAGTCATAAATCTCATTAAGACCTTTAAAACCACCCTCATGTGTCAAAAAATTTGGCCGTTTCGGGCCTCAAAACGAGCCGTATTTATAGAGACATAAAATTGGGATTTTTACAAAAAACATAGGCACCAAGCACACAATTTTAATGAAATTAGGAGCCGTTAGAGTTAGATTTAGGCTCCGAGATGAACACGAGATTTGTTCATCTTATCGAGGACAAAAACTTTCATGTTCCACAAAATTTGAAACAAAGTGGTTTAGACCAAGTTTCAAAATTGTTTTCAAAAGTGGTTCAAAAACCACCTTAAAATGCAAGCTTTAAAAATATAATTTATACACTTCAAAATAAAAATGTGTTTTTAACACTTTAAAATATGAACAAGGTTTCCATAAAAACATCCCCCACCTTCCAACAGGGTGATAAGGGGACGGTTTCAAAATAAAGAATTTTTCCAAGATTTTTACAAGCCTTAGTAGCCCGGTAGGCTACTACCCCAAACAAGCCATAGTGGCCCGGTGGACCATTACACCAAACAAGCCTTAGTAGCCCGGTGGGCTACCCCTCCCTAACAAGCGAAGTAACTTGGTCGGTTACTACACTAAGTTTATGTATAGTAACTTGATAGACTACCTAGTTACCAACACGCGAGTTAACTGGTCAGTTGACTGAGCGGTAAACTAGTCAAGGGACACGTTTTGAACAATACAGTAAGGAATGATGGTTAATCTATCAAGTAAACGATTGATCGAACATGATACGATTTAGACACCAAATCCCCATAATAGGCCAATAGGGTACCGATGGGTCTCGGTGTCCCATAGAAACACAAGTTATAGTCACTAACGTTAATAGTGACTCAACGAGAGAATTAATGAGAAACGTTATTGATGACAGGTGGTAACCTGTGAATTGATAAAGGCGTGATTCAATTTGCTTGCAATTAGGTAAGTACAACTCTGCCTATGGCATGAACGAGAATGCTTTTCAATGATATTTTACAGTATGTTAAAATATGTATGCCATGCACACGATGTTGCACCTCATGTTTAAAAGCTTGTAGTTTCACAATCAAGTAGATTGATGAAAAAACAAGTTAGATGCCATACGTCCCTACCATGTAGGATTTGGGATAGCTTAGAAAAGCATATGGCTAGAAGAGATAAACAAGACGGAAAGTAGTAAGCGTGTCATACCAGCCCTTTTCAAATGAAGAGGTTTTAAGTTAAAGCAGAAAGTTAAGCATCCATTGATGGCTCTTCAGCTATTTTAGTACAGGCGTTACCGATGGTCTGTGCACGCACTGTACTGACACATGGGCCCTAAATAGACAAGAAAAGAAAAGAGAAGTTTGAAGTATAAATGAACATAACTGGATCATGTATTAGTTATAGTTCACCATGCTTCTAGATGTATTCAGTACACGATGTTTCTGTGATGCACATGTTATGTGAAGTTTTATAATCTTTGATATGGTATGTGATATGTGATATGTTAATGTGGTATATGTGATATATGACTGCTTATATGTTTTTAAGTATGTATTATGTTTTAACATGTTTTGCGGTAAACATGTTGTACTTACTGGGTGTAAAGCTCACGTAGTGTGTTCATGCTGTAGGTAAGTGTCCTACGGCTTAAATCCCAATGGGCGATGGTGGCGGCGGAGGCGGATGTGAGGGCGAGGTTATGGAGACACCGCGAGTTTATCTTCCATAAATTTAAGTATCAGTATTTTGAATAGTAATTGCCAGACAGTACTTTTAAATAGTAATTGTTAAATAGTATGTTTGAATAGTAATCGTCGAATACTATTTTTGAAATAGTAATCGTAAACTGTATTTTTGAATAGTAATCACTAAATAGTATTTTTAATTAGTAACTGTTAAATAGTGTTTTTGGATAATAATCAGTATACGTATGTATACAGTGAATATATACACGTAAAAAAAAATCCTTAATTTTATGATATCTAGTTAAGTATAAAATATAAGAAAAGTAAGTCAGTTTAGTTTTTAAGTGACGGTCTGGGCCACTGAGGGCACGGGGTGTCATAACATCCTCCATGTCAACAACCGCCTCAAGCTCATGCCTTATAGGGGAGATTTGAAGGGCCTTTAAGAGTGCCATCAACATGGTCTGAACGCCCATAACAGACCCCCAGACTAGACACTCGTGTCACCGTGTTTACCAAGGAAGATGCTGAAGCAGGAACATCCAACGTGGTTATAGGTTAGCTTTCTGTATTTAACCACGTGGCATGTGTCCTTTTTGATTAAGGAGCTACACATTCCTTTATGTCCCATAAATTCGATGACAAGTTAGGATATGCTAAGGATCCTATAGGAATGACTTTTAGGATAGCTCTACCCTCAGGGGAAGTGATGCTGTCAAATTACTAGTTACGCCAGGTGCCATTAATTGTGGCAAATAGGGAACTATATGTCAATTTGATCGTAATAAAGATTGTTGACTATGATGTGATCCTAGGAATGGATTTCCTGGGAAAGTATCAAGCCACCATCGACTGTCGGAAGCGAAAAATAGTCTTTCAACCGGATAAGAAAGAAAGTTTTGAGTATGTTGACACCTCTCATCAAACGAAGGAGATGTTGATCAATACAATGAAAGCGAGGAAGTTGATAGCTAGTGGCTGTATGGGATACCTGGCATACATGACAGACATGACCGAGGAAAAGAATTTATAACCAGAAGATGTTCCAGTTGTCAACAAATTCCTGGATGTATTTCCAGAGGAATTGCTAGGGTTGCCTCTGGAAAGGGAAATTTCATTCGAGATTAAGATTATGCCAGGGATTGCTCTAATTTCCAAGGCACCATAGTGTATAGCTCCAGCAGAATTGAAAGAACTGCAGGTGCAGTTAAAAGAGTTAGTTGACAAGGGTTTATCCGGCTAAGCTACTCCCCATGGGGCTTTCCAGTTTTATTCGTTAAAAAGAAAGATAAAACTCTTCGGATGTGCATTGATTATAGAGAGTTGAATAAGGTTACCATCAAGAATAGGTACCCATTATCTAGGATTGATGACCTGTTTGACTAGCTAAAGGGAGCAGCAGTATTCTCAAAGATTTATTTACGTTCAGAATTTTTAGTGATGCCATTCGGACTGACCAATGCTCCAGCCGCGTTTATGGATTTGATGAACAGAGTCTTTAAGGAGTTTCTTGATAAGTTTGTCATTGTGTTTATCGATGACAAACTTATATATTCAAAGACTCATAAAGAGCATAAGGAGCATCTAAGAACAGTTCTTCACATTGTGAAAAGCCATCAGTTGTATGCAAAATTCTCTAAGTGTGAATTTTGGTTGAATAAAGTGCATTTTTTGGGGCACGTGGTGACAAAAGAAGGGATTGCTATAGATCCAATCAAGGTGGAAGCAATTAATGAGTGGCCTACTCCTAAGAGTGTGACTGAGATACGAAGCTTCTTAGGTCTAGCCGGCTACTACAAAAGGTTTGTAGAAGGATTTACACGACTAGCCGCACCCCTTATTGCTCTTACACATAAGGAAAAGAAATACGAGTGGACGCAAGAGTGTGAAAGAAGTTTTCAAGAATTAAAGAGGCAATTGACAAGAAAACCTATTCTTACTCTACCCACGGAAGGAGAAAAATTCACAATCTATAGTGACGCTTCAAAGATAGGCTTGGGAGCTGTACTCATACAGAATGACAAGGTGATTGCATATGCATCGCACTAGTTAAAAGACCATGAGAGGAATTATCCCACTCATGACCTGGAACTTGCTGCTGTAGTGTTTGTACTTAAAATCTAGTGACACTATTTATATGGAGCTCAGTGTCAAATCTTCACTGATCATCAGAGTCTGAAATACTTCTTCATACAGAAGGAGTTAAACATGTGACAGAAAAGATGGTTGGAGTTAGTGAAAGACTATGATTATGAAATTCTGTACCATCCGAGAAAGGCGAATTGAGTAGTGGATGCCTTAAGCAGAAAATCAACTACTCCATAACGATTGTCAATAGAGGAGCTACCAAGAGCCTTGCAGCAAGAAACTAACTCCCTTAGATTGGAGTTAATAATTGGAAAATTATCAACCTTACGACTAGAATCCTCTTTGGTTGAAGATGTTAAAGAAGCTTAGAAGCAGGATCCAAGTACAATAATACTCTGAGAAGAGGCTTCCAAGGACAAGGAATCAGATGTAAGCATCTCCAATGATGGAATGCTTTTGTATTGAGGGAGAATCTATGTCCCGGCTAATGAAGGACTAAGAAGATGAATCATGGCAGAAGCTCATGAAACACCATATTCCGTTCATCCTAGAGCCAGCAAAATGTATCAAGATCTCAAAATACAATTTTGGTGGAAAGGGATGAAGAAGGATATTGCAAAATTCATGAGTAGATGCCTGACTTGTCAAAGAGTCAAGACCGAGCATAGGCATCCTAGAGGAAAATTGGAACCCTTAGAAATTTCGAAGTGGAAATGGGAACATATTACCATGGACTTTGTGGTAGGCCTTCCCAAGACTCGAGAAGGGTATGATGCTATCTGGGTAATCGTTGATAGGCAGACTAAGACGGCACGATTCATAGCCATGAAGATAACTTTCACATTAGAGAAATTGGCACAATTGTATATGACCAAAATTATTCGGTTACATGGAGTCTCGAAGTCTATTGTTTCAGATCGAGATGCACGGTTTACTTCAGCATTTTGGGAGTGCATACAAAAAGCTATGCGGATAGAATCACGTCTTAGTATAGCTTTTCATCCCTAAATAGATGGACAGTCAGAGAGAACTATCCAGACACTAGAAGACATACTCAGAGCCTGTGTTATAGATTTCTCCGGGAGCTGGAATGAGAAACTATCATTGATAGAATTTTCATACAATAATAGTTACCAAGCTTTCATAGGAATGATACCGTATGACGCTCTATATGGACGAAAGTGTAGGTCACCTATTCATTGGTATGATCTATGGGAAAAGCAGCTTCACAAGACTGATTTCGTATGGGAAACTACAGAGGCAGTTGTAAAGATTCAGAAAAAGATGAAGATCCCTCAAAGCCGATAGAAGAGTTATGCAGACAAACGATGAAGATTCTTGGAGTTCGAAAAGGGGGATTTTGTATTCCTCAAAGTATCACCAATGAAAGGCGTAATGCGATTCGGTAAAAAGGGGAAATTGAGTCCAAGATATATTAGGCCATTTGAAATAATCGAACGCATTGGGAAGGTAGCCTACAAGTTGGCATTACCCCCAAATTTGTCAGCAGTGCACAATGTTTTTCATGTGTCAATGTTAAGGAAATATATATCGGATCCATCACATACGCTGAAGTATGAACTGATACAAAAGATTTGACCTACCTACAACAACTAGTACAGATTTTGACGCGTGAAGAAAAAGTGTTGCAAAATAAGACGATCCCACTAGTCAAGGTTTTATGGAGAAACCACAGTGTTGAAGAGGTTACGTGGGAATGTGAAGATGAGATGAAAGCTTTATACCCCCACTTATTCTAATTTTCGAGAACTAAAATTTTATAAGGAGGGGTTAATGTCATAATCGAGAAATTTTACTGTTTCTAGAAATTTTGTATAACATGTGTATATAAGGATTTTTATATGTAAAATTGTATAACAGATGTTTTAATAATATATAGAATGCGATGAAATGTTCTATGTTCCCAACAAGAGTGTGTTCAGGGATGGAAAATTTTACCGAACCGAAATCGGAGAAAATCTGCCTTTTTGGTTCCAAAATTTCTAGAAATATATTGTAAGCTACTAAAAGACAAAATACTTACATGATGAAATTTTAGGCAAACCAGAGTGAAATAAGGAAAACTGACCACACGGACGGCCTCAGAAACTCGTCTACACGATTTCGATGCAAAACTTTTCGGTTTGACTTTTGGTCAAAAGTTTGACCTAGACTTTATGAGGGGAGTCAAAGATTGGATGTGAATCTTTGAAAGGATGTAAAAAAACATTCAAATCCAAGGGTTAGGGTTCAAAGTTAAGGAAATCCAATGGTTAGGATGCAAAGTCAAAGTAAAAAGGTGAAAGAAAACTTAGTAAAATTTCAAGCAAATTCAAGATGGGACTAGGGCATTTAGGTGGCAGATTTTTGGGGCAAAAATCAGAAAAAATCTGGCCATTTTATACTCATTGCAAAACAGCCCCTAAAGAGTACAAAAATTACACAAAAAACTTGCAAAAATGCCCTAAAACTAATTGTAACTTAGTCCCAACTTTTTGGCTGCATATATACACGGTTTTGACACTTAGAAACCAGAAAAAAAAATTCTAGTTTTCAGCTTCCATAGCAGCCATGCACCTCACCCATTGAAACCAGAAAATTTTATTCAAAAATTCTTCAAGAAAGTGTGAGAAATTGGTCTCCAAGTACAAGATATCAAGAAACCTAGGTGAGCTTCTATTTGTGCATGGTTTTTCCTTGTTTTCCATGAAGAAAATCTGTGTATTATGGGCTGTTTTGAAGTAGGAAAAATCAGTTTTTGTTTAATGAGTTTTTGCTTGAAAGTGTGTAAAAGGTGTGAGATTAGGTTAAGCAAAGAATAAGGGCATGAAAACTCAAGTTGTACATGTGTTTTTCTCACTAAAACCGTGAGTTATTAGGGCTTGGAATGGTGAAAGTTTTGGTGTTAATTTGTGTAATGACCGCCATTTTCATGACACCTACTTACCATGTAATGAGTCATTAAGGAATAAAATGGACATAATTTAATGTCTTTTAGTACAATTTAAGTAACACGGTCAGGTACACAGCCGTGTGAGTGACCGTGTGCCATTCGGACTGTGTATCTATCAATAGCCGTGTGAGTGTACATAGTCGTGTAGTGTAACACGGTCAAGTACACGATCGTGTAAGAGGCTGTGTATCGCTCAGATAGATGAATGTATTTCAAAGACATGGTCGTGTTGAGTAGTTTCAACTAGTACATGTCTGTGTCTGAAATGTACACACCCGTGTTGCGTTGCACACGCACGCGTAAGAGTCCGTGTAGAACGCTGTGTAATAAGCCGAGAGCCACTGTAATGACTCTCATGAATTATGAAAATTAATTACTATGTAATGATGTAATTAAGTTAATAAATACAGTATGCTTTTCAGTTGAATGAATTAAATGGGAATAGTAACGTTTAATTACTATTCATGCAGTGAAAGGGGCAACCGACAGTGAAATCGGTCCACCCTATTATGTGAGTATGCGTTGAGACACGCAATATCAAGAAACCGGTCTAGACGACCATTTCATGATACAGAACTGATGAGCTAGTCATCAGTACGCTCAGACTGGTCATCTGAGCGCAGTAGTGATAATTGCCCTAATAGATGTACAGTATCGAGAAAAGCGGTCTAGATGACCTCTTCTCGCCCATAGACTGACAAAATCAAAGTCAGAACGCTCAGATTAGTCAGTCAGATAGTGAAAAGTGAACAGTGAATAGTGATTAGTGAATAGTGAGAAATGCAGTGTCAGGTTAGTGGCCAAGACGGCCTTAATCTGGCATAAAATTGACATATTAATAGTCAGCAGGTTCAATATGGTCAAGTGAGCACAAAATGTAGATTTTGTTTAAAAGATACGCAGTATCGGGATAAGGGTCAAGACGACCTTTTCTCCCCCGAAACTGATATATTTAGACTCAGGACGCCCAAATTAGTCAATCGGGCACCTGACACGTTTTTCGAGACGGGGTCATATAGATCCCGAAAACTGGTCTAGAAGACCTCAGATGGATGTAAAACTGATAAATTTGAAATCAGCACGTCCAAATTAGTCAAGGGAGACCGAAAACGCCTCATTATGCGTGCGTAGTGTCAACACAGTGTAGGCCTAACCACAGTATCAAGAAATTGGTCAAGATGACCTTTTCTTGATATAAAACTGATATATTTGGAATCAGAATGCTTAAATTAGTCATTTAAGCGCAAAAAGTAATTTTTGATCGGGAACCATGCAGTATCGGAAAACTGGTCAAGACGACCTCGGATGAAGATAAAATTGATATATTTGGGTTCAGTACGCCCAAATTAGTCAGTATAGCCTATCTTAAAATTTTAAAAAAAATTAGTATAAAGGGGTCGAAATTTTTAGATTTTTGTAAAAAGGGCCCCCATTATTTTTTTTCCTATCTTTTTCTCCCCCACACCACACGAAGATGAACAGTGACCGACCATCGAATCCGACCTCCGTTTTCAACACCGCTGGCACCATTGGAAAGCTCTCGACGAGCTGAGTCCAACGGTGTGCCGAGTCGACGGAACCGACGTCGGAGAACGCCGCACGTGCCGCCTAAAGTCGCCGGTGGCCGAATTTTTCAAACCGTGATTTCTCCGCCGTCCAACGTCCAAATGCCACGATTCTGGCCCCAATGGATTCGTGGTGAAGAGTAGAACAAAACCCAGGCTTCATTTCATGTCAACAGCCGCTGAATCACACCGCCCAAGGTTCACCATCGCTGTCACCATCGCCGCCGTCGAATCTTGCTATTCCGGTGGAGTTGAGTTGCAAGGTCGGTATCAAAATGGTCAGAACAACACGTAGATCAAAAGCCCCAAGTCAATTTCGGGCAACAATACCGGAAAATGAAGATCCCACACCACCGCCGTCGCCGACTTTTCGAGGGTTGATTTCCGGTGATAGGAGGCTTGATTGGTGAAATTGACACCAACAATGGGTTCATCTCGTCGAGCTCTTCAAGATGGTGGTCGCCACTCCCATCGCCGTCGTGGTCAACAGCCAGTCAACACCGGTCAATGGCGACCCGGAGACCGAAAATTGAAGAATGGCCCGTTGGCCTATTTTTGACGTTCCGGACACATCCGTGGCACCGGATTTGCAAACCGGAGTTTCAAAAGTGGAGAATGATGATTCAAAGATTGTACGATCGAGATCGAACGGTTCACCCGACCGCCGACGGGAACGATTTTGGTAGTGGTTTTGATCCCTTGATTCCTCAATTTATTATTAGAAATAATTATGTATGAATTATGGTTTACTGATTTGAGGAATTGTAAGAAAAAGGGATGAAATGTCTAAAAAGAGAATGTGAGGAAATGTGAATATTTTTACGTAAAAAGCGGAGCTTTTATGTAAAAATTAGGCCTCTGGTTTAGTACGTGGTAGGTTAGAATAGGTTAGATGGTTTTGAGGCGTTTCCTAAACGCCAGAAACCCAAAAATTAAGCGGAAATGCTGCCGAAATTTCTAAAACGGCACAAAGGGGTATTTTAGGAAACGAGGGGTGAATATGTGATCGGGATAGAAACCCAAGCCCCCTCGATGACCTAGGTCCAGGAAAGAAGGGCGGACGTTTACAGGATTAGTGAACCGCCCAATTAGAAATCTCGAAATGTAAGAAAACGACCCCTAGATCAGAATAGTGCCACCCGAGGGACGGGTGTGATCTAAGTATAAAATTTGGGGCGATTACATCGGTAACGATAACCCGACAGGGTAAGTGGTCATACGGGAGGTATTCAGTCAGTTGACTGGTCGGTTAGCCAGTGAAGGACCAAGTCGGAATGGGATAGTGAGAGACAGTGATTAATTTGTCAAGTAGACAAATTAATCAAGCACGATTAGAAATTAGATATCAAAATTCCCAAAGTAGAGCAGTTGGGTACCGATAGGCATCGGTACCATACAACGATAAGTTTATTAGTTCCTAACGATAAAGTGACCTAAGAGCGATGTTAATTAATTTATTAGGTAAATAAATTAATTAACAATGATTACAAAATCAAATTCTTAAGAAGAGGGCAAATAGTACTGATAAGGATCAGTACCACATAACGAGAATTTTTATTAGTCACTAATGACCACGGTGACCTAAGAGTGAATGTTAATGTAAAGCATTATGATTACAGGGAGGTACCTGTATTATGACAAAGGCGAGAGTATAAACTGTCTGCTGACAGGTAAGTACAACTCCGCCTATAGCATGGATGAAAATGAATTTAAAATGATGCTTTTCCAGTATTTTAAGTATGTATCTTGCACACGATGCTGCACAGCATACATAAGAGCATATAGTTTCACAATCGAGTAGATTGATGAAAGAACAAGATAGAAGCCATAGATCCCTACCGTGTAGGATTGGGGACAGCTTAAATAAGCGTATGGCTAGAACAGTTAAACAAGATGGAAACAAGTAGGTGTGTTGTACCGGCTCCTTCAGTCGAAGGGGTTTCCAGTTAAAGAAAGTTAAGGCCAAAAGTTGAGCATCGGTTGATGGCTCTTCGGCATTAGTTAACCTCGGGCGTTACCGTTGGTCTGCGCGCACACGGTGCTGATACACGGGCCCTAAATAGACAAGAAAAGAAAAGAGAAGTTTGAAGCATAAATGAACATAACCAGACCATGCATTAGTTATAGTTCGCTATGCTTTCTTTTTCAGTAAAGTGCATACAATACACGATGCTTCTGTCATGCATAAAGTATGTGAAGTTTTATATTCAGTGTTATGACATGTTATGTGATGACATGATATGTGAGCTGATATGTGATATGCTTATATGGTATGTGATTTATTAAGTGATATATGTCATGCTTATGATTTTAAGTATGTGCTATATTTTAAACATGTTTTGCGGTTAACATGTTGTACTTACTGGGCGTAAAGCTCACGGAGTGTGTTCATGCTGTAGGTAAGCTTCCTATAGCGCAAACACCAAGGGTCGATGATGGCGGCGGAGGTGGATGTGAGGATGAGGTTATGGATACACCGCGAGTATTCTTCCGCACAGTATGAGTAAATAGTATTTTGAACGGTGATAGTTAAATATTTTGAATAATAAAGATTAATTGGTATTTTGGAACAGTAAACAGTATATGTATGAATAGTATATTTAAATAGTGTCTGGTGAATATTAATCAGATAAACAAGTATATAAGTGTGTATGTATAATTGAAATCCTTATGTTTTTCAAATTCCGCATTTTAATAGTATACGTATGTGAATAGTAAATACGTACGCGTATATTAAAAAAAAAATCCCTCTAAATTTATAGTATTAAATTCAGCAAGTTTAAGTATCAGTTTTAAAGAGAAAGTATAAGTAAAAGCTAAAGAAGCAAGTAATAGAGTTTACAGTGACGGTCCGGGCCGCTGAGGGCACAGGGCGTCACAGTTGGTATCAGAGCGGTTTCCTACCATCCTACCTTACATCGCCGTATGCCTACCTCATCTGTCCAAGTACGTTAGTTTTATTTTTTTTTAGTCAGTAAATATTTATCTATTGAAGATAACATTTTATAGTAATGAAACGACGAAATCTATGATGGCGAGGATAAGATGAAAAGATGTTGAGATCATTATACGAAAAATCATGACCGTGCAGTGCTAGAGAACTGCTCAGAGAAAGAACATGGATTGCTGCTCAAGTTGTACCGATCTTCAGAGTTAGTTGTCCACTAAGTTTCGAGTGGCAAACAGTACTCCTGCACTCTATGAGAATGTCAGGACTGGTTTCACATTATCAAAGTGATTCCCCGATTGTACGTCATTGACCAGGATAACTGAGTCCTGTTGGCTGTTGATATCTCTCAGGAAGATACTCTCGTGTGTATTGGGATCCTTATGACTAGGATGAGCTCTTAACTGTGTCGAGTTTCACCATACCACGATCGAGCCAATCTCTGAGAGCAGTCCAGCATCAGCCCCAGTTTTTCTCTATGGGCAAGCAGGGAGTGAAACCGCCTAAGTTCTCTAGAGTTATAGATATACGAGAATTTGTTCATCGGACTGAAAGACTGCAGCTGATGTCCGGCGATACAGTTCTAACATGCTGTTCGCTACTAGGAACCGATATGGACTTCCACAATACATGCCAAGACAAAAGTGGATCAAGACAGGAGAAGACCCAAAGAGAGAAAGAGACCTTGCCAAACAGAATTAGAAGAGCGATCAAGCAGGACTAGCAAGCCTTATCAAGAAGATAGTGAACACTGAGAGAAAAGTGCTCAACCCGGGAACCCTGCACAAGCACAAGGCATTATAGCAGCCGCCATTATGGAGGGTGACCTGGTAGAACCAGCACCCAACTGACCGATGAAGAGTTCATGGCCGAGCACTAGCAAGAAGTACACGACGGCAATAGGGAGCCAATGGAGAACCCCGAACCAGCCCGTATGTCTCCCGAACACCCCATGGAAGTGAAGATGACAAGACTCTTTCCGATGCCTATCCCAACGATGAGGGAGAGGAGATCCCCGACCGCTTTAGTAATGACAAATAGATGGGGATGTACGAACCCCAAGTCATCATAGCCAGTGATGACGAGGTCCGTTTCAGCTGAGAAGAAGAGGAGAACCCAGAAGAATTCCCACTCAGTGATAGTGATGATGAGGAGATGCATGATACTGAATCAGGATTGTCCTTCCAATAGTAGTAACCCTTCTGCGGGAATATTAGTTATGAAAAAATATAGAGGGAAGCAGTAGCTCTCCCCCGTCAGTTGTAGCATAATGTACTTGTTGGGATCGTGTAAGGGAAGTGTGTGTCACTCCCACTGAACTAGAATCTTGAATATATGTATATATATTATGTGAAATATATTATGAGATAAGCAGTAAAGCTTTGCCCTAGGGGCCAGATATAATTTTTTTTTCCATAAGTGTGAGTATGATATGACAGAAATGCAGGACGAATCCTAGTACTCAGACGATGTCCCAATACAATGCGGTAATCGTATTGAACATCATAGTATGAGAGAAAGAAAGGTGGATATAGTGTGTATATTTATATCCATAACGTTTAAGTAAGATTGTTAAGTAAGAAAGAAAATGATATGTGATACGAGTCCCAAGTACAGAATTTAAGAGACTTATATTTTCCTTTTCTGCTGTACGATAGGGTTACATAGGAAAACATGGCAAGAACGAGAGCTTAGTTAAACGCAGCATCCCGAGAGGATGAGTTGATAGCACAGATCACAGCCATGCGAGAGATGATGGAGAACTAGCAACCGGAGCTAAACCAGCTTAGGGAACAGCTGGGCCAGCAACCCCAGGCACCACAGTTAGTAAAGATGCTAGCACAGGAGGCTCTAGCAGCCCCAGAAACTCTGAGAGAACAAGCAGCTCCTCCAGCCCAAGAGGCACTAGCGCCTATAGTAATGGCTACTCTCATAGCAGCAATTGTTTTTTTTTTTTTTTTTGCCAATCCCTAGGGAAGGCGACTTGTATGAGAGATTTCGACGCATGAAAGCGTTAGAATTCTTAGGAATCACCAACCTTATAGAGACCGATGATTGGCTAATGGATATCCAAGTAATCTTGGATTTTATAGGATTAATAGATAGAGAGAGAAAGTGATGTACGCACCCTTCACCCTGCGCAATGAGGCGCGTTAGTGGTGGAAGATGGTAACCATTAGGAGGAACATCAGAGAGATGAGCTGGAGCGATTTCATTGAGGAATTCAAGGAGATGTACTTCAACGAGGAAGCACTAGTAGTGCAGTAAGACGAGTTCGACAACCTACACCAAGGTAGTATGACTGTTATGGAGGCAGTTAAGAAGTTTGAGCAGTTGGCTCAACTTTGTCCAGATTTGGTACCTACGAAAAGGAAAGAGTCAGACGAATGCTGAAGATGTTCAGAACGGAAATCACAATTTAGGTTTGTAGCGGAAGCCACGGACCAACGACACTAGCAGAATGTGTCAACAAGACTATCTGAGCTGAGTACTGGTTGGTTCATGATAAGGAGCGAAAGGCGTAGAATTTTAAGGCACGAAAGGAGGAGAAAACGCAAGCCGAGCAGGCTCAAGAGAAGCAGAACCCCGAGTCACAATACAGAGGGCAGAATGTGGGAACCGGCCAGAATAGTAGGCATTCCCATAACAACAACAAGAGGAAAGGGGAATTAAGGCAATCAAGATTCACAGAAGAATTTCCCCAGAAGAGAGACGACCAGGAAGGAATGACAACGAATACCCGACGTGCACGAGATGCGGAAAGAGGCACCCAGGAGAATGCAAGTAGAGAGCAAGTGGTTGTTTCATCTGTGGCAAGGAAGGCCACTATGCCAAAAAAAAAATTGCCACTCCAACCTGCAGAATCAACAGAATCAACCCCGCACTGGGAATAATCAACTTCACACCAACCAGACCAGGATTGAAGACCCTTCAATCACACAAGGTATACTGAAAGCTTCAGACAGCTAAGGGAGAATCTATCCTTACACGGGGAGTGACGTTGAAGCTGTAACTTCTACAATGGTGACAGGCCAGCTTTCTATCGCCAACTTTGATGTGTTAGTTCTACTTGATTCTGGAGCCACCCATTCGTTGCATCATCAGAGTTCTGCCCAAAAAAAAAAAAAAAAAGCTTAGGACATAATGTTGTCATAAACTGTTGAAGGCAGAAAATCGTTTTCGAACAATCGTATGTGAAAAGTTCATCTACAAGGGTTTGTCACCAGAGCAACCAAAGACGATGATATCAGCAGTGAAGGCTCGCGAGATGCTATCCATTGGATGCACGAACTTCCTAGTATACATAGCAGATAAGACTCAAGGAATAGAGATAGGACCCGACAACGTACCGATAGTCAGGGAATTCATGGAGATATTTCCAGAAGATCTTGCAGGACTCCAACCAGAGCGTGGGATCTCGTTCGAGACTGAACGTCTACTAGAATCAGCCCCATCTTTGAGGCCCCCTACGGAATGGGCCCTGTAGAGCTAAAGGAGCTCCAAGCCCAGCTAAAGGACTAAATAGATAAGGGATTCATTCGATAGAGCTATTCACCCTGGAGAGCACCCATACCATTTGTGAAGAAGAAAGATGGACCACTGAGAATATGCATCGACTACAGAGAGTTGAACAGGATTACGATTAAGAACAAGCATCCATTGCCATGGGTTGACGATCTAATTGATCAGCTCCAAAATGCTGCAGTGTTCTCGAAGATCGATCTACGTCCCGGGTACCATCAACTACGAATCAGGAATGAAGATGTACCCAAAATAGCCTTTCAAACGCGGTACGAATATTACGAGTTTCTGTTCATGTTGCTCAGATTGACGGACGCGCCAGTAGCTTTCATGAACCGGATGAACCGCATGTTCAAGGGCTATTTGGATAAGTTTGTCATTGTGTTCATCGATGACATTCTTATACACTCTAAGACGAAGGAAGAGCACAAAGAGGACTTAAGGATCATTTTGCGCATGTAATAGGACCATCAGTTATACGCCAAGTTCTCCAAATACGAGTTTTGACTGGAGAAGGTCCATTTTCTAGGCCACGTAGACCCCAAGGAAGGAGTATCTGTGGACCTGACGAAAATTGATGCAGTTAGCACGTGGCTAGCTCAGAGGAACGTAATGGGAATTCACAGTTTCTTCAAACTAACAGGATGTTACCTACACTTAGTTGAAGGCTACTCAAAGTTAGCTGCTCCGCTGATAGCACTCACCAAGAAGGGAAAGAGGTATGAGTGGACCGACAAGTGTGAGAAAAGCTTTCAAGAGCTGAAATGAAGACTCATAAGCGCTCCAATGTTGAACATTTCAAATGTTGGTTAGGGAAACTTCGTGATTTATAGCGACACATCTAAAACCAGGTTGGGAGCCATGTTGATGTAGAGTGGTCGAGTAGTCGCATATGCTTCACGACAACTTAAAGACCCTGAAAAGAGCTACCCAACGCGTAATCTGGAGCTAGCAGCTGTAGTTTTTACGTTAAAAGTATGGAAGCACTACCTGTATGGAGCCAAGTGCGAGGTTTACACCGACCATCAGAGCCTCAAATGTATCTTCACGCAGAAAGAGCTCAACATGAGGTAGCGTAGATGGCTAGAGTTGGTAAGGATTACGACCGTGAGATCCTATACCATCCGGGGAAAGCCAATAAAGTGGTTAATGCGTAGAGTCAGAAGCATATTACTATGCCTATGAATATTAGTGCCTTGTCAGGAGCGCTACAAAGGAGCTATGCGACAGCGAGATCAAGATTTTGATAGGGAGATTGTCTGACATGACCCTCCAATCGACGCTCCAAAAAGAGATCAAGATCGGTCAAGGTTTCGATTTGTCCCTGCTTAAGTCCAGAAAGGAAGCTATAGAGGACAAGGATTCAGAGTTTAAGATCCCTAAGGACGACGTACCCTACTACAGAGGTAGAGTGTGTGTTATGAAAAAATGAAGAACTCACGAAGCGAATCTTTTTAGAACTTTACGAGACGTCATATTCCGTACATCCGGTGGCGAATAAGATGTACAAGTACCTGAAGGAAAGCTTTTGGTGGTTTGGAATGAAGAATGACATTGTCAAGTTCGTTGCTAGATACCTTACATGCCAGAAAGTTAAGGCAGAACACCAGCGCCCAGCAGGATAATCGTAGAAAATTAAGCTACCCGAGTAGAAATGGGACCAGATTATGATGAATTTCGTAGTCGGATTGCCGAAGATGTCAAACGATAATGACGCAATCTGGGTGATTGTAGATAGACTGACGAAATCAGCTAGATTTTTAGCAATGAAAGTTAGCTACTCAGTGGAACGACTAGTAGAAATCTATGCGGCACAGTTCGTGAAACGGCACGGAATACTAGAGTCGATCGTCTCAGATCGTAGTGGACACTTTACCTCTAGATTCTGGCGAAGTGTTCAGGCTGCACTACGGTCCAAGTGAAAGTTCAGCACAGCATTTCATCCTCAGACCGACAGTTAGTCTGAGAGGACCATACAGATGTTAGAGGACATGTTGAGACCTGCGTCCTAGACTTCAAAGGAAATTGGGATCAGAAGCTACCATTGAGCGAGTTCTCGTACAACAGCAACTACCATTCCTCGATAGGGATGGCACCGTACGACACTTTGTGGAAGGAAATACAGATCTCTGGCTCATTAGTACGAGTTTGGAGAGAAACGACTAGTTAGCTCAAACATCATCAAGAATACCATGGCAGACGTGAAGTTGATACGAGAAACGTTAGATACAGTGCATAGTCGACAGAAAAATTTTGACGATAAGCGCTATAGACCCCTCGAGTTTCAAGTAGGAGACTCGGTTTTTTTTTTTCAAGGCGGCACCCATGAAAGGGGTGATGCACTTTGAAAAGAAAGGAAAGCTCCGTCCTAGGTATATAGGACCCTCGAGATAATAGAGAAAGTCGGGAAGGTGGCTTATAGACTAATGCTTCCTCCCGAGTTAGCTATAGTGCACAACATCTTTCACATCTTGATGCTGAAGAAGTACGTGTCAAACAGCTCCCATGTTCTTAGCCAAGAATCCGTTGTAGTATACGCTGATCCGACGTACGAGGAGAGACCCGTGCGGATCCTAGTTAGAAAGGAGAGAGTACTTAGGAATGAAGTATACAGCTAGTAAAAGTGTTGTGATAGAATCATAGTGTTGAGGAAGCCACATGAGAATGGGAAGAAGACATGAGAAGAGACTTCCTAGAATTATTCTAATTTTCGAGGATGAAAATTTTGTAAGGGGGGTAGGTTGTAATGACCGCCATTTACATGACACCTACTTACCTGTAATAAGTCATTAAGGAATAAAATGGACATAATTTAATGTCTTTTAGTACAATTTAAGTAACAAGGTCAGGTACATAGCCGTGTTAGTGACCGTGTGCCATTCGAACTGTGTATGTATTAATAGCCGTGTGAGTGTACATAGTCGTGTAGTGTAACACGGTCAAGTACACGATCGTGTAAGAGGCTGTGTACTGCTCAGATAGATGAATGTATTTCAAAGACATGGTCGTGTTGAGTAGTTTCAACTAGTACATGTCTGTGTCTGAAATGTACACGCTCGTGTTGCGTTGCACACGCACGCGTAAGAGTCCGTGTAGAATGCTGTGTAATGAGCCGAGAGCCACTGTAATGACTCTCATGAATTATGAAAATTAATTACTATATAATGATGTAACTAAGTTAATAAATACAGTATGCTTTTCAGTTGAATGAATTAAATGGGAATAGTAACGTTTAATTACTATTCATGTAGTGAAAGGGGCAACCGACAGTGAAATCGGTCCACCCTATTATGTGAGTATGCGTTGAGACACGTAATATCAAGAAACCGGTCTAGACGACCATTTCATGATACAGAACTGATGAGCTAGTCATCAGTACGCTCAGACTGGTCATCTGAGCGCAGCAGTGACAATTGCCCTAATAGATGTACAGTATCGAGAAAAGCGGTCTAGATGACCTCTTCTCGCCCATAGACTGACAAAATCAAAGTCAGAATGCTCAGATTAGTCAGTCAGATAGTGAAAAGTGAACAGTGATTAGTGATTAGTGAATAGTGAGAAATGCAGTATCAGGTTAGTGGCCAAGACGGCCTTAATCTGGCATAAAATTGACATATTAATAGTCAGCAGGTTCAATCTGGTCAAGTGAGCACAAAATGTAGATTTTGTTTAAAAGATACGCAGTATCGGGATAAGGGTCAAGACGACCTTTTCTCCCCCCGAAACTGATATATTTAGACTCAGGACGCCCAAATTAGTCAATCGGGCACCTGACACGTTTTTCGAGACATGGTCATATAGATCCCGAAAACTGGTCTAGAAGACCTCAGATGGATGTAAAACTGATAAATTTGAAATCATCACGTCCAAATTAGTCAAGGGAGACTGTGTTTGAAATTTCACGCGAAAACGCCTCATTATGCGTGTGTAGTGTCAACACAGTGTAGGCCTAACCACAGTTTCAAGAAATTGGTCAAGATGACCTTTTCTTGATATAAAACTGATATATTTGGAATCAGAATGCTTAAATTAGTCATTTAAGCACAAAAAGTAATTTTTGATCGGGAACCATGCAGTATCGGAAAACTGGTTGAGACGACCTCGGATGAAGATAAAATTGATATATTTGGGTTCAGCATGCCCAAATTAGTCAGTATAGCCTATCTTAAAATTTTTCAAAAAATTAGTATGAAGGGGTCGAAATTTTTAGATTTTTGTAAAAAGGGCCCCCAATTATTTTTTTTCCTATCTTTTTCTCCCCCACACCACACGAAGATGAACAGTGACCGACCATCGAATCCCACCTCCGTTTTCGACACCGCCGGCACCATTGGAAAGCTCTCGACGAGCTGAGTCCAACGGTGTGCCGAGTCGACGGAACCGACGTCGTAGAACGCTGCACGCGCCGCCTAAAGTCACCGGTGGCCGAATTTTTCAAACCGTGATTTCTCCGCCGTCCGATGTCCAAATGCCACGATTCTGGTCCCAATGGATTCATGGTGAAGAGTAGAACAAAACCCAGGCTTCATTTCATGTCAACAGCCACCGAATCGCGCCGCCCAAGGTTCGCCATCACCGTCACCATCGCCGCCGTCGAATCTCGCTATTCCGGCGGAGTTGAGTTGCAAGGTCGGTATCAAAATGGTCAGGACAACACATAGATCAAAAGCCCCAAGTCAATTTTGGGCAACAACGCTGGAAAATGAAGATCCAACACCACCGCCGTCGCCGACTTTTCGAGGGCCGATTTCTGGTGATAGGAGCCTTGATTGGTGAAATTGACACCACCAATGGGTTCCTCTCGTCGAGCTCTTCAAGATGGTGGTCGCCACTCCCATCGCCGTCGTGGTCAACGGCCGATCAACGCCGTTCAACGGTGACCCGGAGACCGAAAATTGAAGAATGGCCAGTTGGCCTATTTTTGACGTTCCGGACACATCCGTGGCATCGGATTTGCAAACCGGAGTTTCAAAAGTGGAGAACGATGATTCAAAGATTGTGCGATCGAGATCGAACGGTTCACCCGACCGCTGACGGGAACGATTTTGGTAGTGGTTTTGATCCCTTGATTCCTCAATTTATTATTAGAAATAATTATGTATGAATTATGGTTTACTGACTTGAGGAATTGTAAGAAAAAGGGATGAAATGTCTAAAAAGAGAATGTGAGGAAATGTGAATAAAACGACACAAAGGGGTATTTTAGGGAACGAGGGGTGAATATGTGATCGGGATAGAAACCTGAGCCCCCTCGATGACCTAGGTCCAGGAAAGAAGGGCGGACGTTTACAGGATTAGTGAACCGCCCAATTAGAAATCTTGAAATGTAAGAAAACGACCCCTAGATCAGAATAGTGCCACCCGAGGGACGGGTGTGATCTAAGTATAAAATTTGGGGCGATTACATCGGTAACGATAACCCGACAGGCTAAATGGTCATACGGGAGGTATTCAGCCAGTTGACTGGTCGGTTAGCCAGTCAAGGACCAAGTCAGAATGGGATAGTAAGAGACAGTGATTAATTTGTCAAGTAGACAAATTAATCAAGCACGATTAGAAATTAGATACCAAAATTCCCAAAGTAGAGCAGTTGGGTACCGATAGGCATCGGCACCACACTACGATAAGTTTATTAGTTCCTAACGATAGAGTGACCTAAGGGCGATGTTAATTAATTTATTGGGTAAATAAATTAATTAACAATGATTACAAGATCAAATTCTTAAGAAGAGGGCAAATAGTACCGATAAGGATCGGTACCACATAACGAGAATTTTTATTAGTCACTAATGACCACGGTGACCTAAGAGTGAATGTTAATGTAATGCATTATGATTACAGGGAGGTACCTGTATTGTGACGAAGGCGAGAGTATAAACTGTCTGCTGACAGGTAAGTACAACTCCGCCTACAGCATGGATAAAAATGAATTTAAAATGATGCTTTCCAGTATTTTAAGTATGTATCTTGCACACGATGCTGCACAGCATACATAAGAGCATATAGTTTCACAATCGAGTAGATTGATGAAAGAACAAGATAGAAGCCATAGATCCCTACCGTGTAGGATTAGGGACAGCTCAAATAAGCGTATGGCTAGAACAGTTAAACAAGATGGAAACAAGTAGGTGTGTCGTACCGGCTCCTTCAGTCGAAGGGGTTTCCAGTTAAAGAAAGTTAAGGCCAAAAGTTGAGCATCAGTTGATGGCTCTTCGGCATTAGTTGACCTCGGGCGTTACTGTTGGTCTGCGCGCACACGGTACTGATACACGGGCCCTAAATAGACAAGAAAAGAAAAGAGAAGTTTGAAGCATAAATGAACATAACTGGACCATGCATTAGTTATAGTTCGCTATGCTTTCTTTTTCAGTAGAGTGCATACAGTACACGATGCTTCTGTCATGCATAAAGTATGTGAAGTTTTATATTCAGTGTTATGACATTTATGTGATGACATGATATGTGAGCTGATATGTGATATGCTTATATGGTATGTGATTTATTAAGTGATATATGTCATGCTTATGATTTTAAGTATGTGCTATATTTTAAACATGTTTTGCGGTTAACATGTCGTACTTACTGGGCGTAAAGCTCACGGAGTGTGTTCATGCTGTAGGTAAGCTTCCTATAGCGCAAACACCAAGGGGCGATGATGGCGGCGGAGGTGGATGCGAGGATGAGGTTATGGATACACCGCGAGTATTCTTCCGCACATTATGAGTAAGTAGTATTTTGAACGGTGATAGTTAAATAGTATTTTGAATAATAAAGATTAATTGGTATTTTGGAACAGTAAACAGTAAATGTATGAATAGTATATTTAAATAGTGTCTGGTGAATATTAATCAGATAAACTAGTATATAAGTGTGTATGTATAATTGAAATCCTTATGTTTTTCAAATTCCGCATTTTAATAGTATACGTATGTGAATAGTAAATACGTATGCGTATATTAAAAAAAAATCCCTCTAAATTTATGGTATTAAATTCAGTAAGTTTAAGTATCGGTTTTAAAGAGAAAGTATAAGTAAAAGCTAAAGAAGCAAGTAATAGAGTTTACAGTGACGGTCCGGGCCGCTGAGGGCACGGGGCGTCACAATTTGTGTGGTTTTTGATGTTGAAATTCATGTGGGAATGTAAAGAAAGAAATGGGAGTGAAAAACATGAACTTTTGTGGATGTTTTTCATGAAGAATCCTTGAGTCACATTAGGGGAAAATGAGATTTTGTGTTGATGAATGTGTATGATAAATATGGTTTTGATTTTGTGTGGAAATCAAGAAAAGGAAATGGAAATAAAAAAACAAAATTTTGAGGTTGAATTCCAAGAGAAAAATTTATGGCTTTCTAAGGGGTTAATGCATGAAAATTTGATGAGTTATGCTAGGATTTTGTGATGTAATATGAATGTGTTGATGTGGAAAATAAATAAGGAAAAATGGAGCTATGAAACAAAAATTTTGTTTAAGTTTTTTGGTGGGAAAACCGTGTATAGGTTTAGTGAAAATGAGAAGTTTTGATAGAGTTATGTGAATGTGTAAATGGTGTATAAAATAGGGCCTAAAAATGAGAAAGAACAGGTTGAAATCCCATTAGAAACGATGAGATTTTAATGAAAAATTTTACGTAAAAAGTTTGTAACTTTTACGTAAAATTAGGTTTGTATTATAGTACATGGCAGGGTAGAAGAGGATAGATGGTTTTGAGGTGTTTCCTAAATGTAGGAACCTAGAATTTCAGTGGAAATACTGTTGAAATATTCAGGACGCCCGAAGGGCAATTTGGTAAACGAGGGGTAAAAATAGGGTCGGGAACCGAAAACCCGAGCCCGCTTGGGGACCTAGGCTCGAAAAAAGGACAAGAGACGATTTCATAACTAGTGAATTTTTCATTTGAGGTCCCAAAAGGTTAGAAAAACCAGAAACGACCCCAAGGGTCAGAATAGTACGACTTGAGGGTTGGGTGAATAGTAATCTGAGCATTTAGCAAGAAACATCGTAAAAGCTCGGTAAGATCTAAGAAAGATTGTTTTATGATTTTTGAGACCAGAAAATTCAGTTAAAAAATTTAAAACGAAAATTTCACGGTCTAAGGTCCCGTCAGGGGTAAAATGATCATTTTGATCAAAATTTTCCAAATTACTAGAAAAAGGCCATAAAAGCCTCAGAATGATTTTATTAAATTTCTAAAGGCTAAAATAGAGCCATAAGTCAGAAAAATGAGGGAAAATCCCGCTAGGGATGAAATGGTCATTTTGTCAAAAAGTTCAAAAAAGTGATATTAAGGCCCAGAATAGTATTCTATGCAGTATAATAATTATAGAATTGAAAATATGAATCCCAAAACGAATAATTAGGGAATCCAAATCGGAAATTTTATATTTCACAGTATTTTAAATATGAAATAAATAGTAAAAATAACTATAGTTTATTTCGGTTATAGGGAATTAACGAAAAGGTAATATAAGGAAGTCGATTTACCCAGGAAAGGAATCGCTAGCAAAATAGCGGTAAGTTCAGATATTTACTTGTTTGTGGCATGAATTTACTTAATATGTCTATATGCTATGTATGATATGTAAATATATATTCAAGTGCTATATGCACACTAACGTGGAAAAAGAAATAACCACAAATAAAGAACATGATGTAACGAGTTCCAAACCCAGGAGGCAATCATAATGCCACCGGTCAGGAACCATAAGAAAGTCGGTAATGAAACCAGTATTGGCGTACCAGCCTCCCACACAGGTAGATGTTCTCCATGTTCAGATATGATATGGCTTCCAAACTGATGGTGGTATGTCCCGGGTATGAAAGTCCATTATTATGTAGACTGTAATGGATTGGCCAGTGGGTCACTCCCCAAAGTCCCTCTCAGTCATGCGCGCACTACGGTACGACCAATTCAGGGGCCCAACACCAGAATTTAATACAAGATAAAGACCAAAGACTTAAGATTTACTATAATTGAGCATAATATGTACTAACTGTATGTGTAGTAGCTTAGGTCAAAATTAGCATGAACAGTATCGATCAAAGTCAACCTTACTATTTATGATCAAAATCAAAAATACTATTCATATGAATAGTACTTTTCATGATTTTATGTTTTATGTTCTAGTTTGTATGTTTGAACTTACTAAGTCTGTCGCTCACAAGTTTATTCCTGTTACAGGTAAGAAGCCTGTACATCAGTAGCTAGTGGATGGACGATGTGCGGGATCTGCATCTACCAACAGGGTTGGGCGAGGGGATGGTCTTGCTTATGTTTTCCGCTGAGTAGACATTGAAAGTTATTTTGAATGTTTGTAACATGATGTAAATTAAGTAAGACAAAATATGATATGTGTTACAGTATGTATTTTATGAGGTTTTATGACTTTATAGTTTAAAGTTCAGTTAAAAAAAAATCCTAGTTTTTCCCAAGCTAAAAATTTAAGTTTAAAAATTATGATCAATAAACAACAAAGAGAAGTTATAAGTAAGTTGCCGGCGACCCAATGAGGTGATAGTCTATCATAGTGGACTTCAGAACTCTACTATGCTAGTACTGTTAGCCTCCATGAAGGGTGGGCCGCCACACTATATGCATAGCAGAACACATCGTGTATTGAATACATCTTACTATAGATAGAAGCATAGTGAACTATATCTAATGCGTATTGTGAATTATGCATGATCCGGTTATGTTCATTTATGCTTCAATGTTCTTTTTGTCCTTCTTTTGTCTACTTAGGGCCTGTGTGTCAGTACAAAGTTCGCGTGGATCATTAGGAACACCCTGATCCTGGGCCTTGGCCCGTTATGGATATATTTTATGGCCTTAGCCTGTTATACATTATGAGCCTTAGCCCATTAGATTTTATGGGCCGTGGCCCGTTATACTGACACCCTTATTCTTGTCTTTCCCAATTTTTTATTTGATCTTGCCACATACTCTATTAGGCTATCCCCTAATCTTACGTGATGGGGAGGCAATGCCACTAATTTGTTCTTTCATCAATCTACGCGATTGTGAAATTATATGCTCCTATGTAAGCTGTGCAACAACGTGTGCATGGTATGCATACATAACATACTGTAAAAGCCATCATTTAAATTCATTTTATTCACGCCGTAGGTAGAGTTGTACTTACCTAGTTTGCACGCAAACTTGTACTCTCACCTTTGTTAACTTACAGGTTACTACATATCATCAATAACATATCTCATCAATATTGGTCGCTGAGTCACTAGTACCATTAGTGACTAATACATGGTACCGATTGTCGTTGGTACTAACTCTCTTTCTCACTCTTGAGAGTTTGCTTCTCTATACGTGGTTAATTAATTTATTATCCAATAAATTAATTAACATCGTTCTTAGGTCACCATCACTATTGGTGACTGTAACTTGTGTTTCTATGTGGAACCGAGGGCCATCGGTACCCTATTGGTCTACTTTGGGGATTTGGTGTCTAACTTCTATCGTGTTTGATTAATTGTCTACTTGATAGATTAATCCTCGTTCCTTGCCATTTCATTCAAAACACGGTCCTTAACTAGTTGCCGACCAGTCAATTGATCGGTTACCTCGTGCGTTGTTAAATAGGTAATCTACCGGGTTACTATTGCTTGTTTGGTGTGGTAGCCTACTGGGCTACCCACACTATCTTAGTCATTTTTTGAAAATCGTTTTGGTTGCCTTATAAAATTCTTGGGAAAGTTATGTACTTTGAAACCATCCCTTTATTACCCCGTTGGAAGGTGGGAGATGTTTTATTAAAACCATGTTCTCATTTTAAACAATGCAAAACACATTTTTATGTCGCATTTTAAAGGTGGTTTTTAAACCATTTACCAAATCCGTCTTAAAAATGTGTTGGAAACGACTTTGTTTGCAAATTTGGCAAACATAAAATTTTTCATCCTCGATGAGATAAACAATTCTCGTGTTCACCTTGGAGCTAAAATCTAACTCGAACAGTCCTAATCTCACTAAACCCGTGGCTACTTATGCCCAGTTTTTGCAAAAATCCCAATTTTAAGTTACTTTAAAAACGGCTCTGTTTGAGGTCCAAAACGGCCAAATTTTCAAAACACGTGTAGGTGGCCTTAAAGATCTCGATGAGATCTACAGCTTTCATGTTGAGCCCGTGATCCAGTTCAAATTCTAAGTTGTTTGTTTTTAACAAAAGCCGAGACTATTTCCTGCTTTGATTCCTAGTCCTAGTTTTGGACATCGAATGAAAGTCACTCAAAAAATTTATCATAATGTCGTTTTAGGCCAAAAGCTATAGACACAAAAACGATCATAACGAAATTTCCTTAAAATTCTGTGTTTTACCAAATCCCAAATTTGGACCCTAAGGGGGTCAAAATGGCCAAAACCCGTGGCCTTTTTCTGGGGACTGATTGTGCCCAGTCACCTAAAAAAATGTTCATGCTCACATGTGCATACATCCATTCGTAAAAAATGTAAACATAACCACACAATCACAAACTTAAAAATGAAAAGCTAAGGACTCAAAATAAACTTATTACAACCCATTTGCATAAACAAATACACATAAGTCCCTTGATCAAAATCTTA
This sequence comes from Antiaris toxicaria, assembly GCA_035233585.1. Classification (NCBI taxonomy): domain Eukaryota; kingdom Viridiplantae; phylum Streptophyta; class Magnoliopsida; order Rosales; family Moraceae; genus Antiaris; species Antiaris toxicaria. The sequence continues at coordinate 56,591,888 of CP141153.1, forward strand.
AAGACAACTAACCACAAAAGGGAGGGTTTTCGGTTTTTACCTCTTATGCTATGAACCAAGCACAAACTTGAGTCAAGGCTTAAATGAACAAATGGCCGTGTGATTCTTGGAGAAAAAGGGGTAGGTTTGTGCTAGCAAGACACCAAAAAATTTCTCTTAACATAACCCAAAATAATAACTAAAAACCACGAAGATAGTTTCTAAAAACTCACCTTTGAGTATCCTTGAAATGGCTTCGATTGAACACCTCTAACACAAGCCTGAAGGGGCTGGTTTTGGGCAAAATTTTAGCTAGGCTTTTAGGCTTGAAAATGGTGGTTTTACGGGTATAGGATGGTTGGCTGTAGCAAGGGAAAGAGAGAGAGAAAGAGTTGTGGTTTTTGGGGTGTGAAAAAGAAAGACTAAAACCTAAAGCCATGCCCACCCTTTTATAGACAAATCCTAATCAAACTTAACCAACTTTAAGCTCAATTAATCAAGCCAATATTAGGCTAATTTGGGGATAAATTTTTGCCCATTTTCTACCCCCTAGAGCCATGGGCTGCACACACTGAAGGAGGGGAAAATAAACAAGATTTTTTTGGTAACATGTGATGGAAAGCTTGCATTTTTTAAACAAAATATGTCATAACTTGTCCCTTATTTTAATGCTACTTTTTGGGATTATTTTTTCAGCTAAAACTACTAGTTTTTAGTTAAGGGCACATGGTTTTCAAGGCCAAAATTCATCTACATTTGCTTTTCTTCGCATTCTAGTTTTCTACTACGGTGCTCGGTCCTTTCTTGGCAGTGTTCTAATTTTCACCCAGAAATCAGATTTTCTGAATCTGATTTTTATATTGATCATTCCTAATCGGTTTATACTGTCTAAGAGCCCATTCTGTACCAATTTACTATTCATTTCATATACTGTGGTTGTATCTACACTGTGTTGTACTTGCACACGCATATCGAGGTGTTTTCACGTGAAATTTTTAATATAGTCTCTTTTGACTAATTCAAACGTGCTGATTTCAATTTTATCAGTTTTACATCTGTCCAGGGTCATCTGGACTAGTTTTCGGGATCTGTGTGACCCCAACTTAAAAAATGTGTCAGTGCTCGATTGACTAATTTAGGCGTTTTAAGTCTAAATATATCAGTTTCGAGGTGAGATGAGGTCGTCTTGATCCTCTTCCCGATACTGCATACCTCTCAAATAAAAATTCCCGTTTTATACTCAATCAACCAGATAGAGCTGATTGACTGTTAATATATCAGTTTTAGGTCAGATTAAGGCCGTTTTGGCCACTAATCTGACACTGCCTTTTCCACTATTTGCTATTCACCATTTCTAGCTTAACTGACTAGTCTGTGTGTTCTGACTTCGATTTTGTCAGTCTCTAGGCGAGAAGGGGTTATTCGGACCATTTTCTCGATACCGTACCCTTGTTAGGGTTATTTATCGCTATTGTTCTTAGATGTTCGGTTCGAGCATTTTGGTGATCTGTTCACCAGTCTTGTGTCAAGAAATGGTCGTCCGGACCAGTTTGTTGACACTGCGTGTCTCATACACTCTTGCACATAATAAGGTGGACCGAGTTCACTGGCGGTCGCCCCTTTTACTGCATAAATAGTACTTAAATAGCACCGTACCTATTTAATCTATTCAACTGGAAATCATATTGTATTTTTGAACTTAATTACTCGTTGCATGGTAATTAGGTTTCACACATTACGAGAGTCTTTACAACGGCTCTCAGCTCAGTAAACGGCCTTCTACACGAGTTCCTATACGGGTGTGTATAAGGCAACACGAGCGTGTACTAGTTGGAATTTCCCAACATGGCTGTGTTCTAAAATATGGCCCTCTACACGTTTGTCAACCGGAGCGGTACACAGCCACTTGCACGGTCGTGTACCTGACCGTGTCACACCACACGACCATGTACACTTACACAGCTTCTCTCACGCGTACATAGTTTAAATGATACACGACCACTTACACGGCTGTGTACCTGACCGTGTTCTCTAAATTTGCATCCGAAAGCTTTAAAATACTCAAATTTTATTCCTTAATGTCTTATTACAAGGTAAGTAAGTGCCATGAAAATGGTGGTCATTACAACCTACCCCCCTTACAAAATTTTCATCCTCAAAAATTAGAATAGTTTTAGGAAGTTTCTTTTCATATACTCTTCCCGTTCCCATATGGCTTCTTCTATGTTGTGGTTCCACCACAACACTTTTACAAGTGGTATAACCTTATTCCTAAGTACTTTGTCTTCTTTGGCTAGGATTCACATGGTTTCTCCTCGCATGTTAGATCGGCTTGCACTCTGTGCAATCTCACTAGCTGAGCTTCATAAATTTTTGCTAGTCTTCCTACTGAGTAGCTCACTTTCATGGTTAAAAATAGAGTGGATTATGGCAATCGATCCACAATTGCCCTAATTACGTCGTTATCGCTTGATGTTCTTGGCAATCCGTCTACGAAATCTATCGTAATCTGGTCCCGTTTCCACTTGGGTAGCCTAATTTTCTGTAATTCTCCTACTGGGCATTGGTGTTCTACCTTAACCTTTTGGCACGTCAGGTATCTGGTAATGACTCGTAGCATCATTCATCATTCTAGGCCACCAAAAACTTTCATTTAGATCCTTTTACATCTCGTTTGCCCTTGGATGTACAGAATATGGCATTTCGTGGGCTTCTAAAAGGATCTTTTTGTTGAGTTCTTCATCCTTCGAAACACACACTCTATCTTTGAAATAGAGTATGCCATCCTTAATGACTCTAAACACTGTATTCTGGCCCTCTGTTGCCTCATTTTTTAGCTCGTTTAGCGATGAATCAAGGTCCTGACCGATCTTAATTCCTCCTAGGAGTGTCGATTGGATGGTCATGTCTAATAACCTCCCCATCAAAAACTTGATTTCACTACTGCGTAGCTCTTTTCGTAGTGCTTCTGGCAAGGCACGTACAACCATAAGTGATGAAAAGTGCTCTCTACTCAGTACATTGGCCACTTTGTTGGCCTTTCCTGGATAATATAGGATTTCACAGGCGTAATCCTTCAGTAGTTCTAGCCATCTTTGCTGCCTCGTGTTGAGCTCCTTTTGCGTGAAGATGTACTTGAGGCTCAGATGGTCCATGTAAATCTCGCATTTAATGCCGTACGAGTAGTGCCTCTATATCTTGGGCGCAAAATGACTGCTGCTAGTTTCATATCATGAGTAGGGTAGTTCTTCTCATGGTCCGTGTCATTGTCCTTGTTACCTTCCGCCTCTAAGAGGTGTTTAAGAGACAAAGGGGCTGGTTCAGGCTCTTCCATGGGTTCCCTTGATGTCTTCAAGTGCTTTGGGTTGATGCTCGGCCTTGGTTTCATCATGAGCCTTCTTCAACATGTGTTATAGAATTCCATATCAATTTCCTCATAGTGCACAGCATACATTAAAATTGTGTCACCTCGGACATCGGCTGCAGTCTTTCAGTTCGATAAATAGATTCCTGTATATCCACAACTCTTGGGAACTTAGGCAGTTTCACCTCCCCACTTGCCCATAGAGAAAAACTAGGGCTGATGCTGGACTCCTCTCAGTGATTTGCTCGATCATGGTATGGAAAAACTTGACCTAGTTAAGAGCTCATCCTAGTCATAAAAATCTCAATACCCATGAGAGTACCTTCCTGAAAGATATCGACAGCCATCAAGACTCAGTTATCCTGATCAATGGTGCACAATTTGTTAGGAAATGTCCTAAGCATTAGAGACATTTTTGATGTATTTATTTTGAACTGGATAATAAGATTATATATAGAGGTTATTCATTACATTGCTATCTGTCCTCGTCTTATTTACATGTTAAAGTAAATGTAAGCAAATATGGCTCCCTGACTGCTTGTGTTAAACTGTTAGAATGTTGCATGCAATGTTTTTTTTGTATGCGAGAAGACAGTGTTCTAAAGTTAGCGGTCTAAACTATGGTCTGTAGTCTATGGGGTTAGACCGAGCATCTAACTCATGTTAAGACTATTATGTTGTCTAAAGCCTTGGAGGGGACGGCATGTCTTGACTGTCTGGAGCTGGACTCCTAAGTAGAGACATAGATATGTTGCTTGGTGGTGACATATTAGACCGGGACTAAAGTGTGATTGATCGACGAAGTCCACTTTGAGTGGATCGATCTGCTTTTGACATTCATTATGCAGTAACCTTAATCCTGAGTAAAAGGACAGCTTCATGTATATGACTTGTGTACTTTGATGTTCCAATGGCTAAAGCGTCTCAGACGTAGTAAGCTTATAGACCGGTTCATTGGGTGCATGACTTGTATACGATGAAGGGTTCATTTACAGATATTGGAATCATAGCTCTAATAAGGAGTTAAGGGTATCCTCTTAAAGGCATTATACTGAATGTGAAAATGGACAAGGCCTTGGGTCGTCTGCTGGGCGGATGACTTCTTATTCACATATGGTGAATAATCATTTTCTTTATTCGGTAGTATAATGGAACTTTAAGATAGCCTGATCAGTAGGATTAAACGGACTTTGGCCTAAGGCTGATCATGGATATCATATGAGGGTTCTGCATATATGACAAGGTCATTGGACGATAGCTTGTCACAGGCTTACGTAATACGGTATATAATTGGGAGTTCAGTTTCAGGTTTATAGTGGTGTGACTCTGAAACTAGTGATCATATGATTGAGTTGTTCGGTAAAAGAATGATGATCATATGGATTTGCGGGAGCCCGATTATATATGTCCAATCAGTCCCTCTACCAGCTCCACATAATTCCTTAACGTTTAGCAAATTGAATTGTGTATGCTATTGGCTAGTTTATTATGCATGGATGGTGACGACACAGGATTAGGATGGTAGACAAGATTCTCTCCGGTTGGATTCAGATTTTGTTTTGGATAATAGAGTACACAATTATTCGAACTCCAAATAAAGTTGCCATGATTTTATTTGAGATTGGATTGGAGTTGTAGAAAATTATCAATGAGAACAAAAATATGAAACACAACCGTTTTTGTGGAATTTGAAATTTGAATTTTGAAATTTGAAATTTGAATTTTGAATTTGAAATTCGAATTTGAAATTTGAATTTGAAATTTGAAATTCAAATTTTGAATCACAGTCCAAGTAGGATTCGAATTTGTTGTGGAAAATCCACAAGATTTGAAATTCGAATTTGAGTTGGATTTGGAGAGGATAATCTTGTTAGAATCCTACTTGAATTTTGAATCCAAATCCTAACAAATGTTGCACGAAATTTTGAGGATAATCCTCAAGGAAATTTCGGTTTTCATGGATAAGATTCAAGGGAAAAATTCAAGTTTCAATCCCAGTTGAATTTGGATTCTCTCCACCCTGAAAAGTGGCCGAAATTTTGGAGATAATCTCGTAGGAAAATTCGGTTATTTTGGATAAGGTTGAGATAAGATTCAAGCTTGAAAATCCTAGTGGAATTTTGATTCTTCCTTATCCTAAAAGTGGCCGAATATTTGGAGAAGATTTTCTCCTAGGAATTTCGGATTTTTTGGTTGAAAAAGGGAGATAAAATTCTGGTTAAAAATCTTGTTTAGATTTGAATTGGATTTATCCTAAGAAAAACTGAATTTTATTGTTGAGATTCTCCCTTGGAAAATTCGAATTTTTTGGTTATGGATAAGGGAAAATATCTTTTCCTAATCCAATTCAAATTCAGAGAATCACCTCATGCAGGTCTATAAATAGAGGTCCTGCCACTCCAGTTCTCTCAGACCACAGACTCTCAGGTGAGCAGGCTTATTGTTGCACAGCTCATCGTGACAATAAAGTTCTTTAGAGATCTGGGTGGTCGGAAGAAGACTAGCAGTGCTAGCATACCGATCGAGGTTCAGAATGCCCACACACTCAGCCATTCGGGAATTGGAGAATAGTAGAGAAGGCTAGTTGGTTGAAGCCTCCGGTCATTCTCCTCCTGCAAGATTGGCGTCCTTGAGGTATGAGTTTTAATTGTTGTTGGTTTATTGTATATGGCATCATGAGATATTTAACGATCTAAATATTTTTATTGTTTCGCTGCGCCACTCTGATACATTTTTACTGATTTATTTTCCTACAATTGGTATCAGAGACATCTCATGACTATGCCATGTACATAAATTAGACAATTACTTAGTCTTTTTATTTATGTATGGATTTGATATTTAGAGAGTGGCATTCTAGGGTTCCTTTATGTTGTTATCAAAGATTATGTATAAAGTATGTGGTTATTTTGATTTTCTAAATTACTATAAGCATGCTTGTTTATACCGGTTATGGTTCCTTAGAATTTAAAAAATTGTATCTAGGAATTTTTTATGTAACCATGAGAGCAGTTTATTAACACTGTAATTTTCCCATGGGTTTTAATTTTTGTCTCTTAGAATTTTTTATGAGTAAGAATTTTTGTACACCGGAAACGATTTAGGAAATTTTATGTAATTATTCTTGGAGGAGATTGAAGATTGAAGACCGTAATTTATTTTTTCCCAAAAGTTAAATTTGATTTAAAGATTGAAATTTTGATTGTGTGGAAAATTTCAATTTAATTGGGATTCAAATTAATTTTTGGAGATCCTAATAGGTAAATTGGAATATGGCAAGAAAATCGAGACACGACCTCTCGGGAAAGGCCGACGGGCCTTGGTGGGGCTGCAACCCCTGCCCTCGGGCAGGATAGAGCTGCGGCAGCCCCTGTACAGGCCAACACCACCCACGGCCGCAGGCTTGGCCTGCAGCCGAGGGTGGTCGTGGCCTGCCCAAGGCTGGCCGCAGCTTGGGCGTGCAGCCTCTGGCTGCAGGCTGCTGCGCCCAGCCTGGGCGTGCAGCCTAGCGCTGCAGGCTTGGCCTGCAGCCCGGCAAGCTGCACATAGGGGGCAGTCGTGGGCTGCCAGCCCCTTAGGGGCTGGTGGCTGCCCACGGCGGCTGCCGCTTCGGGGGCGGCGGTTCGATGGTCCAAAATTCGAAAAATTTTGATTTTTAAATTTGTGATTTAATTTTAAATCATGTTTAAAAATATGTAATTGAAAATTTAAAAATTTTTGAAATTACATATTATTACACATGATGTTTAAAATGGTTTAAAATTTAAATTTGAAATTTAAATTTGAAATTCGAATTTGGAATTTGAATTTGAAATTTAAATTTTTGGAGATTTAAATTTTAAATAATTCTTGGGATGAGAAATAAATGGAGAGGCTACATAAAGATGGATATAAGAAGACGGAACAGAATTCAAGACCCAAAGAATGCTTTGGATGGAATTTTGTAATCTTTATTTTCTTTGTTCTAGGATGGAACCATAGCTTGATTATTCTGTCAATTATTTTTTCTGTGATATGTCATGGATGTATAAATATGTATTGATGGATGTTTTGTATGCATATTTGATAACATGTCATATAGGATAGGTGAGTGTCGCTCATACTATATTGATCATGCATAATTTATCAAAACTTGCATGTTTTTCAAAATATTGAGTGGGAGAGGGTTTCAAACAAAACCCACGGCCTCCATTGTTGATCCATATGTGAAAGCATGGTAACGCCTCGCGTCAGTTCTGCCCTGACCACACCCCTCGGTAGGTGTTTACCGCCGCTGGTATACTAGATTGGATCTCCTATGTGGAAAACGTGTTCGGGTGCGATCCTATTCATGACCACCCCTCGGTGGCTTGGTAGGACGTGGATCGGGCTACGTAAACAATGGTTATACACTCAAGACTCGTTTAGTTATTAACCATCCCTAGAAGCTCTGTTAACTAAACTGGTGGCCAAATAAGCGGTTATTAATATATGTCTTAACCTTGGAGGATTTAAGGCAACATATATTAATTGGACGGGGTCTATGTTCTGGCTATTTGTTCTCATGACCACCCCTCGGTGGCTTGGGGCAATAGGTGCTGAGAATTACCGTTACAATGCTACATGTTTTTCAAGTTTCATGTAGGAACATACTTGTATGTTTTATTTGCTAAATTATCTGTATATTTGCTTGGGCTTTGTAATGATGTCTAGTATAATTTTATTTCAGTTCAAAATGTCACCGACACCCCTCATTTCAACACTTACTGAGAATAAACTGAATGGTGACAATTATAAGGATTGGAAAAGGAATCTGTTAATAGTTCTCAGCTGTGAGAAACACAAGTTCGTATTGGACGAACCATGCCCACCAGGGCCAAAACCTGACACACCGATTGAGGAGGTCCCAGTTGCCTATACTCGTTGGAGAGAATCCAATGATATAGCTCGATGCTACATACTTGCTAGCATGACGAGTGCTTTACAAAAGCAGTATGAGACTTATCAAATTGCTGGAGAGATCATTGAAAATCTGGAGGACATGTTCGGAGGCCAAGAAAAATTGGCTCGACAGTCCACTATCACCAGTATTATGAACTCTAAGCAGAAGGCGGGTACTCCGGTGAAGGACCATATGATCACTCTAATGGGATTCTTCGCTGAGACTGCCGAAAACGGTGCTGAGTTGGACTACAACACCCAGATCGAGATGGTGTTTAAAACTCTGTCTAAAGATTTTGTGGGGTTTAAGGCCGCATACAATCTGGCGACAAGGAAGTTAGGACTAACAGAGCTCATGAAGCAACTGCAAGCTTATGAGCGGATGATCAGGGATGGGGATGCTGTCCAACCCAAAGGTGAGGCCAATTTGACGGAATCTTCCAAACCCTCACGGAAGAGGAAGAGGCCAAATCAGAAGCAAGCGGCTTCCATTTCTTCTAATCCTCCTGTCTCGGATGGGAAGAAGAAGAACAAGAACAAGAAGCCAAGGGACCCTAAAAAGTCCAAGTGCTTCCGTTGTGGGGAGGTAGGTCATTTCAAGAAGGCTTGCCGGGAAATCCTAGCCGCCAAGGGCAAGGAAGGTAAGGAACTTCTTTACTTAGAATCGTGTTTGGTGGAAGAATCAAAAGACACTTGGGTCATTGATTCCGGCGCCACTAATCATGTTTGTGTTTCTATGCAGGGGTTCGTGGAAACGAGAAGTCTACAGGATAGGAACCTCTTGTTGCGAACTGGGGATGGCAGCTTGGTGGTGGCTGAGGCAGTGGGAGATGTTTACCTTTATTTTGATCAATTTAGGTTTATTTTATTAAAAGACTGTTTTTATGTTCCTAATTTCAGGAGGAACCTTATATCGGTAGCTTGTTTAATAAAGGATTCTTATTCAGTTTCTTTTAGTAAAAGAGTTGATATTCGTAGAAATAAGTCTTTTATCTGTTCTGGATGGATGAATGGAAACCTATATTTGATCAAACCAAAGATGTACTCACTGCTTGACACTGAATTAACTGATAACTCTAAAAGGTTGAAAGTTTCTCACTCTAACAAGGTGTATCTTTGGCATTTAAGACTTGGTCATATTAATCAGGATAGGATTCAAAGATTGGTGAAAGATGGTCCTCTGGAATCTCTAGAGGAGGTACGTCTTCCCCAATGTGAGTCTTGTCTAGAAGGTAAGATGACTAAGTGGTCTTTTGGAGCTAAGGGTACAAGGGCTCAGGAGCTCTTAGAAATTGTGCATACTGACGTATGTGGCCCCATGAACATCACAGCATGAGGAGGGTTCGAGTATTATGTCTCTTTTATAGATGATTACTTGAGGTATGGATATGTGTATCTGATGCACCGCAAGAGCGAAACCTTTGACAAGTTCAACAAGTATCGTGCGGAAGTGGAAAAGCAATTAGATAAATCCATAAAGACACTTCGATCTGATCGAGGTGGCGAATACCTCTCCGACGAATTTCTAGGACATCTTGTAGAGAACGGGATATTATCCCAATTGACTGCACCTGGTACTCCACAACAGAATGGTGTAGCCGAAAGGAGAAACAGGACCTTATTGGATATGGTACGGTCCATGATGAGTTACTCAACGCTGCCATTATCATTTTGGGGATATGCTTTACAAACGACGTGCTATATTCTGAACCAAGTTCCGAGCAAATCAATTCCCAGAATTCCGTATGAATTGTGGCGTGGCAGGAAGCCCTCCCTTAGACATATGAGAATATGGGGCTGCCCGGCACATGTACTGGATGGGGATGCGAAAAAGTTAGAACCAAGATCAGAATTGTGCATGTTTGTAGGGTATCCAAAAGGAACTAAAGGACGTCTGTTCTATAACCCGAAGGAACAAAAAGTCATTGTCTCAACCCATGCGACATTCTTGGAGGAAAGTCACATGAATGACTTTAAGCCTCGAAGCAAAGTGGTGTTAGAGGAGTTATCGGGTGAAAGAACTGCTCCACAGATTTTGGTCTTGAACACAAGTCCGAGTTCCAGTGAAAGACCTGCAGACGATCAACAATTTAGGGTGCCTCGTCGTAGTGGGAAGGTTTCTAAGAAACCTAATTTCTTCATGTATGATGCTGAGGTATACCAGGCTGAGGCTCATGAGCATGAGGATGATCCGGTCACCTATGATGAAGCTATAAATGATGTTGATTCTAAATCTTGGAAACAGGCTATGAACAATGAGATGGATTCTGTGAAATCCAACTCTGTTTGGGAACTTGTAGATTTGTCGGATGGGATAAAACCCATTGGATGCAAATGGGTCTACAACAGAAAGAAGGATGCGGAAGGGAGAGTGGAAACTTTCAAAGCTAGACTGGTTGCAAAGGGATCACGCAAAAGGCTGGAATCGATTACGATGAAACCTTTTCGCCTGTTGCTATGCTGAAGTCTATCCGTATTCTTTTGTCCATTACTGCGGCTCTCGATTACGAGCTCTGACAAATGGATGTCAAGACGGCATTCTTGAATGGCCATCTTGAAGAGTGTATCTATATGATACAGCCTGAAGGGTTTGTAGCGAAAGGCCAAGAAAGGAAAGTCGGCAAGTTGCTTAGATCCATTTATGGATTAAAGCAAGCATCCCGCTTATGGAACCAGAGGTTTGATCAAGCGATTAAGACATTTGGTTTTGAGCAGAATGTTGATGAACCTTGTGTTTATAAACGTATTAAGGATGGAAAAGTGGTCTTCCTGATACTCTATGTCGATGATATACTACTCATTGGGAATGATGTAGGGAACTTATCATCGGTCAAGCTTTGGTTACACCAGCAGTTTGACATGAAGGACTTGGGAGAAGCTAATTATGTTCTAGGCATTCGTCTCTTCAGAGATCGAAAGAACAAAATGATAGCGTTATCCCAAGCTTCATACATAGATAAAATAATTGACAAATATGCAATGCAAGAGGTAAAGAAAGGTTCGCAACCTTCTATTGCCGGTCTAACTCTTTCATTGGATGACTGTCCCAAGACATCGGAAGAAAGAGAGCGTATGAGTAAGGTCCCTTATGCATCCGCTGTGGGTAGCCTTATGTACGCTATGCTTTGCACTTGCCCGGACATATGTTTTGCAGTGGGTATGATGAGTCGATATCAAGCAAATCCTGGAACCAAGCACTGGCAAGCAGTAAAGCATATACTCAAGTATCTTAAGAGAACGAGGGATTATATGCTGGTGTATTCTGGAGGGGACCTAACACCCGTAGGATACACGGATTCAGACTTCCAGACTTGTAAGGATTCGAGGAAATCGACATCTGGATCAGTGTTTTTACTCGGAGGAGGCGCCATTGTGTGGAGGAGCGTGAAGCAGGGCTGCACAGCTAACTCTACTATGGAGGCTGAGTATGTGGCTGCGGCTGAGGCATCTAAAGAAGCGGTTTGGCTCTGCAAGTTCTTTAGAGACCTTGAGGTCATTCTGGGTATTGACAAGCCTATCACACTTTACTGTGATAATATAGGGGCTATTGCCAACACAAGGGAATCTTGGCACCACAAGAGGACCAAGCACATCGATCGAAGATATCATATTATTAGAGGGCATGTGGAGACAGGACAAGTGGATGTATGTAAGATCGCGTCCGAGGACAACATCGCCGATCCCTTTACTAAGACTTTGGTGGCTAGAAGCTTTGAGAGGCACGTAGAGGCGATGGGGATGCGTAACATGGCACATCTGCTGGCTTAGGGCAAGTGGGAGATTGTTAGGTAATACCCTAAGCATTAGAGACATTTTTGATGTATTTATTTTGAACTGGATAATAAGATTATATATAGAGGTTATTCATTACATTGCTATCTGTCCTCGTCTTATTTACATGTTAAAGTAAATGTAAGCAAATATAGCTCCCTGACTGCTTGTGTTAAACTGTTAGAACGTTGCATGCAATGTTTTTTTGTATGCGAGAAGACAATGTTCTAAAGTTAGCGGTCTAAACTATGGTCTGTAGTCTATGGGGTTAGACCGAGCATCTAACTCATGTTAAGACTATTATGTTGTCTAAAGCTTTGGAGGGGACGGTTTGTCTTGACTGTCTGGAGCTGGACTCCCAAGTAGAGACATAGATATGTTGTTTGGTGGTGACATATTAGACCGGGACTAAAGCGTGATTGATCTACGAAGTCCGCTTTGAGTGGATCGATCTGCTTTTGACGTTCATTATGCAGTAACCTTAATCCTGAGTAAAAGGACAGCTTCATGTATATGACTTGTGTACCTTGATGTTCCAATGGCTAAAGCGTCTCAGAGGTAGTAACCTTATAGACCGGTTTGTTGGGTGCATGACTTGTATTCGATGAAGGGTTCATTTACAGATATTGGAATCATAGCTCTAATGAGGAGTTAAGGGTATCCTCTTAAAGGCATTATACTGAATGTGAAAATGGACAAGGCCTTGGGTCGTCTGCTGGGCGGATGACTTCTTATTCACATATGGTGACTAATCATTTTCTTTATTCGGTAGTATAATGGAACTTTAAGATAGCCTGATCAGTAGGATTAAACGGACTTTGGCCTAAGGCTGATCATGGATATCATATGAGGGTTCTGCATATATGACAAGGTCATTGGACGATAGCTTGTCACAGGCTTACGTAATACGGTATATAATTGGGAGTTCAGTTTCAGGTTTATAGTGGTGTGACTCTGAAACTAGTGATCATATGATTGTGTTGTTTGGTAAAAGAATGATGATCATATGGATTTGCGGGAGCCTGATTATATATGTCCAATCAGTCCCTCTACTAGCTCCACATAATTCCTTAACATTTGGCAAATTGAATTGTGTATGCTATTGGCTAGTTTATTATGCATGGATGGTGACGACACAGGATTAGGATGGTAGACAAGATTCTCTCCGGTTGGATTCAGATTTTGTTTTGCATAATAGAGTACACAATTATTCGAACTCCAAATAAAGTTGCCATGATTTTATTTGAGATTGGATTGGAGTTGTAGAAAATTATCCATGAGAACAAAAATATGAAACACAACCGTTTTTGTGGAATTTGAAATTTGAATTTTGAATTTGAAATTTGAATTTGAAATTCGAATTTGAAATTTGAATTTAAAATTTAAATTTGAAATTTGAAATTTGAAATTTGAAATTGAAATTTGAAATTTGAATTTGAAATTTGAAATTCAAATTTTGAATCACAGTCCAAGTAGGATTCGAATTTGTTGTGGAAAATCCACAAGATTTGAAATTCGAATTTGAGTTGGATTTGGAGAGGATAATCTTGTTAGAATCCTACTTGAATTTTGAATCCAAATCCTAACAAATGTTGCACGAAATTTTGAGGATAATCCTCAAGGAAATTTCGGTTTTTTATGGATAAGATTCAAGGGAAAAATTCAAGTTTCAATCCTAGTTGAATTTGGATTCTCTCCTCCCTGAAAAGTGACCGAAATTTTGGAGATAATCTCCTAGGAAAATTCGGTTATTTTGGATAAGGTTGAGATAAGATTCAAGCTTGAAAATCCTAGTGGAATTTTGATTCTTCCTTATCCTAAAAGTGGCCGAATATTTGGAGAAGATTTTCTCCTAGGAATTTCGGATTTTTTGGTTGAAAAAGGGAGATAAAATTCTAGCTAAAAATCTTGTTTAGATTTGGATTAGATTTATCCTAAGAAAAACCGAATTTTATTGTTGAGATTCTCCCTTGGAAAATTCAGAATTTTTGGTTATGGGTAAGGGAAAATATCTTTTCCTAATCCAATTCAAATTCAAAGAATCACCTCATGCAGGTCTATAAATAGAGGTCCTGCCACTCCAGCTCTCTCAGACCACAGACTCTCAGGTGAGCAGGCTTATTGTTGTACAGCTCATCGTGACAATAAAGTTCTTTAGAGATCTGGGTGGTCGAAAGAAGACTAGTAGTGCTAGCATACCGATCGAGGTTCAGAGTGCCCACACACTCAGCCATTCGGGAATTGGAGAATAGTAGAGAAGGCTAGTTGGTTGAAGCCTCCGGTCATTCTCCTCCTGCTAGATTGGCGTCCTTGAGGTATGAGTTTTAATTGTTGTTGGTTTATTGTATATGGCATCATGAGATATTTAACGATCTAAAAATTTTTATTGTTCCGCTGCGCCACTCTGATACGTTTTTACTGATTTATTTTCCCACACAATTAAGGAATCATTTTGATAACATGAAACTAGTCCTGACATTCTCATGGAGTGCAGAGTACTGTTTGTTACTCAAAACTTAGTAGACAACTAGCCCTAAAGATCGGTACAACTCGATCGGCAATCCATGTTCCTACTTTGAACAGTTCCTTAGCACTGCATCATTGTGATTCTACGTATAGTGATCTCACCATCCCTTCTGACTCTTTCTTTTTAAGTCGGTGCCAAATCTGGACAAGGTCGAGCCAGCTACTCAATTTCCCTAACTGCCTTCATGACAGTCATGCCACCTTGGTGTTGGTTGTTGAATTTGTCTTGCTATGCTGTTATTGCTTCTTCGTTGAAGTACATCCCTCTGAATTCCTCAATGAAGTCGCTTTGGCTTATCTTGCTAACGTTCCTCCTAATCACTACTGTCTTCTGTTATTGGTGCACTTCCTTGCGCAGGGTGAAGGATGCATACATCACTTCCTTTCTATCTGTTAGCCTTATAATAATCCAAGATTGCTTAAGTATTCGTTGGCTAGTCATTGGCCTCTATAGGGTTAGTGGTCCTTTCAAATTCTGGTACCTTTATGCGCTGGAATTCCTCGTATAAATCACCTTCCCTATGGGGGTCGACAGAAGGGCATTGGCTATTACAGGAGTAGCTGTTGCTGGGGGTACTGGTGGTGATGTAGGAAATTCCCACATTCGTGGAAATCCTTAGGCTGGGGAAGTTGCTCACCCCCTTAAAGTCTCTAAGGTTATTGATGCCTCCTAGGTTAGCATTGCTGCTGCTCGTGGTTTACTGGCCTAACTATTCCCTAAGCTGGTTTAGTTCATATTACTGGTTTCCTATCATTTCATCACCTAGCCGTGAGTTGTGCTATCAACTTATCCTCTCGGGGTGCTTGGGTTGTTTGTGCATGCGTTCCAATCATGATGTTTTTCAAACTCTATCACATAGCAGAAAAGGATTTATAGGTCCTTCATTTATGTACTAGGAAACCACATCACCTATCATTTCCTTCTTACTCACGCTTGAAAATATTATATCTATATCCTTGGGCAAACCGGTATTGCCATTCATATTAAATATAGGTACACAACTTCAGTCTTGTTGGGAGTGGTAACCACTTCTTGGTACATGGTCTCAAAAGGACATATTAGGATAGGTCTAGTGGGAGCAAGCTTATGCTTCCCAACATGCATATATAAAAAGCCTAAGAAAAGATTCTACTTTTTAGTCTACTTGGTGCGATAGAAGGGTCTCCGACCTTGGTCTGAGCGGCGTGGAGTTGGTCACTTGTGGTGCGGTCTTGGTTTTGTTGGCTCTGCAGATTGAAATAGCAATTTTTGGCGAGGTGACCTTCCTTGCCATAGATGAAACAGCCACCTGTTCCTCACTTGCACTCCCTCGGGTCCCTTTTTTGGCATTTCGAGCATGTCGGGTGTGTGTAGTCCTGGTTTCTCTTCCTCTTGTTGTTGTTGTTGTGAGATTACCTGTTGTTTCGGTTGGTTCCCATATTCCTTACTCGGTGTTGTGGCTCCGGGTTTTGTTTCCCTTGAGCCCGTTTAGCTTGAGTTCTCTCTTCAATGGGTGGCGGTCCATAGTTGTTGATAAGGTCTTGACAGAAATCCTCCCAACGTATAATCGGTTCTCTATCCCCATAATGCTGAAACCATCAGACCATAACTGGTCCTTCTAGTCTACTACTAGCTAAATCCACTGTAGGCGAGGTAGAACATGGCAAACCCTGAAGATGACTTCCATGCGGCGGATCTAGAACAGAAGCTCATGCAGATGACGACCATTGTATCAAACTGGGTCCATGGCAGTGAAAGCCTTACCAGCCTGATAATCTTCGTGTGTTTGGCAGGGGCCTACGAGACCAGGCTCCACCGATGTAGGTCCTATCAGTGCTGGCTCTATTGGTGCAGATTCCACTGGTACAGGTTCTACCGACATAGGTTCCACTGATGCGAGTTCCATCGATACGGGGTCCACTGGTTTAAGTTCCATTAGCATGGCCAAGGCTGCCTATTATAATTCAAACATCAGCTTACCAACTAATACTTGTAAAATAAAAACTAACTTACTTGGACAGATAAGGTAGGCATACGGTGATGTGAGGTAGGGTGGCAGGATACTGCTATAATACCAACCGTGATGCCCAGTGCCCTTAGTGGCCCGTCACTTAAAAACTACTACTTGTACTTTTACCTTAAAACTAATACTTAAACATACTTACTTAGATACCCTAATTTTAGGGATTTTTTTATATGCATATGTATTTACTATTCACATACATATACTAATAAAATACGGAGACTACATCATATGGAGTTTCATTAAACATACACACTTATAATACTGTTTCATTATTACTATTCAAAAATACTGCTTAACTGTTACTATTTAAAAATACTGTTTAACAATTACTATTCAAAGATACTATTTAATGATTACTATTTAAAAATACTGTTCAACTATTACTATTCAAAAATACCATTTAACGGTTACTATTTAAAAATACTGTTCAACTGTTACTACTTAAAAATACTATTTAACGGTTACTATTTAAAAATACTGTTTACTCGAGCTGTACGGAAGATTAACTCATGGTGTATCCATAATCTCGCCCTCACATCCGCCTTCGTCACCCTCATTGCCCATTGTGGTTTAACTACAGCATGAACACACTCCATGAGCTTTATGCCTAGTAAGTACAACTTGTCGTCTGTAAAACATGTTTAAAACATAGTACGTACTTAAAACCATATAAGCATACCAAGTAACACATATACCACTTCAACACATCGCATATCATAACACTGAATACAAAACTTCACATACTATATGCATAGCAGAGTACATCATGTACTAAATGCATCTTACTGTAGCAAGAAGCATAGTTAACTATATCTAATGCGTATTGTGAACTATGCATGATCCGGTTATATTCATTTATGCTTTAATGCTCTTTTTTTCCTTCTGTTGTCGACTTAAGGCCTGTGTGTTGGTATCGAGTGCGCGTGGATCATCGGGAACACACCTGATCCTGGGCCTTGGCCCATTATAGATATATTTTATGGCCTTGGCCTGTTATACATTATAAGCCTCAGCTCGTTAGATTTTGTGGGCCTTGGCCCGTTATACTGACACCCTTATTCTCATCTTCCCCAATTCTTTATTTGATCGTGCCACATACTCTACTAGGCTATCCCCTAATCTTACGCGATGGGGATGCATGGCCTCTAATTTGTTCTTTCACTAATCTACATAATTGTGAAACTATATGCTCCTATGTATGCTGTGCAACAACGTGTGCATGGTATGCATATTTAACATACTGTAAAAGTCATCATTTAAATTAATTTTATTCATGTCGTAGGTGGAGTTGTACTTGCCTAGTTTGCATGCAAACTTGTACTCTCGCCTTTGTCAACTTATAGATTACTACCTATCATCGATAATGTATCTCATCAATATTGGTCGTTGAGTCGCTAGTAGTGTTAGTGACTAATACATGGTACCGATTGCCGTCGGTACTAACTCTCTGTCTTACTCTTGAGAGTTTGCTTCTCTATACGTGGTTAATTAATTTATTATCCAATAAATTAATTAACGTCGTTCTTAGGTCACCATTACTATTGGTGACTGTAACTTGTATTTCTATGTGGAACTGAGGGCCATCGGTACCCTATTGGTCTACTTTGGGGATTTGGTGTCTAACTTCTATCGTGTTTGATTAATTGTCTACTTGACAGATTAATCCTCGTTCCTTGCCATTTCATTCAAAACACGGTCCTTAACTGGTTGCTGACCAGTCAATTGATCGGTTACCTCGTGCGTTGTTAAATAGGTAATCTACCGGGTTACTATTGCTTGTTTGGTGTGGTAGCCTACAGGGCTACCCACGCTATCTTAGTCATTTTTTGAAAATCGTTTTGGTTGCCTTATAAAATTCTTGGGAAAATTATGTACTTTGAAACCATCCCCTTATCACCCTGTTGGAACGTGAGGGCATATTTTATTGAAACCCTGTTCTCATTTTAAACAATGTAAAACACATTTTTATGTTGCATTTTAAAGGTGGTTTTTGAACCACTTACCAAAACCATTTTAAAAACGTATTTGAAACGACTTTGTTTGCAAATTTAGCGAACATAAAATTTTTCATCCTCGATGAGATGAACAATTCTCATGCTCACCTCAGAGCTCAAATCTAACTTGTACGGGTCCTAATCTCACTAAACCCGTGGCTACTTGTGCCCAGTTTTTGCAAAAATCCCAGTTTTAAGTTACTTTAAAAATGGCTCTGTTTGAGGTCAGAAATAGCCAAATTTTTAAAACCAGCATAGGTCATCTTAAAGGCCTCAATGAGATCTACAACTTTCGTGTTGAGCCCGTGATCCGGTTCAGACTCTAAGTGGTTCGTTTTTAATAAAATCCGAGACTGTTTCCAGTGCTCAGATTCTTGGTCCTAGTTTTGGACACCGAATGAAAGCCACTCGAAAAACTATAGTAGTGTCATTTTTGGCGAAAAGCTATTAGATGTAAAAACAACCGTAATGAAATTTCTTTAAAACTCTATGTTTTACCAAATCCCAAATTTGGATCCTAAGGGGGTCAAAATGGCCAAAACCCGTGGCCTTTTTCTGGGGATAGATTGTGCCCAGTCACCTGTGCATACATCCATTCGTAAAAAATGTAAACATAACCACACAATCACAAACTTAAAAATGAAAAGCTATGGACTCAAAATAAACTTATTACAACCCATTTGCATAAACAAATACACATAAATCCCTTGATCAAAATCTTAAAAACAACTAATCATAAAAGGGAGGGTTTTCAGTTTTTACCTCTTGTGCTATGAACCAAGCATAAACTTGAGTCAAGGCTTAAGTAATCAAATGGCCGTGTGATTCTTGGTGAAAATGGGGTTGGTTTGTGCTAGCAAGACACCAAAAAATTTCTCTTAACATCAACTCAAAATAATAACTAAAAACCACAAAGATAGTTTCTAAAAACTTACCCTTGAGTATCCTTGAAATGGCTTGGCTTGAACACCTCTAACACAAGCTTGAAGGGGCTAGTTTTTGGCAAACTTTTAGCTGGGTCTTTAGGCTTGAAAATGGTGGTTTTGGGGGTGTGGGATGGTTGGCTATAGTAAGGGAAAGAGGGAGAGAAAGAGTTGTGGTTTTTGGGGTGTGAAAAAGAAAGACTAAAACCTAAAGCCATACCCACCATTTTATAGACAAATCCTAATCAAATTTAACCAATTTTAAGCTCAATTAATCAAGTCAATCTTAGGCTAATTTGGGAACAAATTTCTGCCCATTTTCTGCCCCCTAGAGCTGTGGGCTGCACAAATTGAAGGAGGGGAAAATAAACAAGATTTTCTTGGTGACATGTGATGGAAAGCTTGCATTTTTTAATCAAAATGTGTCATAACTTGTCCTTATTTTAATGCCACTTTTTGGGGTTATTTTTACAGCTAAAATAGCTGGTTTTCAGCTAAGGGCACATGGTTTTTAAGGTCAAAATTCATCTGTATTTGCTTCTCTTCGCAGTCCAGTTTTCTACTACGGTGTTTGGTCATTTCTCGGTAGTGTTCTAATTTTCACCTGGAAATCAGATTTTCTGATCCGATTTTTATACTGATCATTCCTAGTCAGTTTATACTGTCTAAGAGCCCATTCTATGCCAATTTACTATTCATTTTCTGTACTGTGGTTGTGTCTATACTGTGTTGTACTTGCGCATGCATATTGAGGTGCTTTCGCACGAAATTTTCAATACAGTCTCTCTTGACTGATTCGGACGTGCTGATTTCAATTTTATCAGTTTTATGTCTGTCCAGGGTTGTCTGGACCAGTTTTTGGGATCTGTGTGACCCTGTCTTGAAAAGTGTGTCAGGTGCCCAATTGACTAATTTGGGCATCCTGAGTCTAAATATATCAGTTTCTGGGTGAGATGAGGTCGTCTTGACCTGATACTGCATATCTCTCAAACAAAAATTCTTGTTTTATGCTCAATCGACTAGATTAAGCCTACTGACTGTTAATATATCAGTTTTAGGTTAGATTAAGGCCATCTTGGCCATTAATCTAACACTGCCTTTTCCACTATTTACTATTCATTGTTTCTAGCTTAACTAACTAGTCTGAGTGTTCTGACTCCGATTTTGTCAGTCTCTGGGTGAGAAGAGGTTATTTAGATCATTTTCTCGGTACCGTACCCTTGCTAGGATTATTTATCGCTATTGTGCTTAGATGTTCGGTCTGAGCATTCTGGTGATCTGTTCACTAATCTCATGTCAAGAAATGGTCGTCCGGATCAGTTTCCTGACATTGCGTGTCTCATACACTCTTACACATAGTAGGGTGGACTGAGTTCACTGTCGGTCGCCCCTTTCACTACATGAATAGTACTTATATAGCACCGTACCTGTTTAATCTATTCAATTGGAAATTATACTGTATATTTCAACTTAATTACTCATTGTGTGGTAATTAGGTTCCACACATTACGGGAGTCTTTACAACGGCTCTCAGCTTAGTACACAGCCTTCTACAGGCATGTACAAGGCAACATTGGCGTGTACTGGTTGGAATTTCCCAACATGACCATGCTCTGAAATATGGCCCTCTACACGTTCATCAACTTGAGCGGTACACAGCCACTTACATGGTTGTCTACTTGACCGTGTCACACTACATGGCCATGTACATTTACACGGCTTCTCTCACGCGTACACAGTTTGAACGATACACGACCATTTACACGGCCGTGTACCTGACCGTGTTCTCCAAATGTGCATCTGAAAGCTTTCAAAATACTCAAATTTTATTCCTCAATGTTTTATTACATAGTAAGTAGGTGCCATGAAAATGGTGATCATTACAATTTCACTACTCTTAAAAAGTTTTTTATCCTATTTCCGAGCCTTGGTTCTCGAGGGGCTTAGTTTTCTATCCCGACCATAAACTTACCCCACATTTCTTAAATTACCCCTAACGTCATTTTTCCTGTTCTTTCAATGTTTTAAAATTTTAGAGGGACAGTTTACTATTCCTAAAAAGGTTTGCTCTCCAATCTCGAGTCTAATTTTCTGAGAGGTTTGCTCCCCCAATCTCGAGTCTAATTTTCTGAGAGGTCTCGGTCTCCATTTCCAAGGACATTTTTATCCCTCGTTTCCTGAAATACCGTATATGCCGTTTTTAAAATTTTGACAGCATTTCTGCTTAAATTTTAGATTTTCCCAACGTTAGGTATGCCTCAGAGCCTTAGTACCTGTCATGTACTATATACCAAAGGCCTATTTTATGCAAAGTCACCAAGCCTTTATGTGAAATTTTTCCCACATTACCAATACACCATTCAACACAATATTTCATCATTTTTCTCCATTATTAGCCACAGTTTTTATTCAACTCAAGCACCAAAATTTTCACTCATCAAAACATAATTTCTTACACTTAAAAGTCATGATTTTTAATGCATAAACCTATACCAAACGTAACCAAATTTTATTCCATTTCCATACACAACCCACGGTTTCTATGCTCCAAACTTTAAACCCAATGTTTTGGTTTCTCCTAGGGTTTTTCTCAAACTTTTCATCCATTTTTCCTCACAAAATTTTCCATAAAATTCTTTCATATAGGCCACGGATTTTCATAGCAAAGTCCTAGCCAAATTTTTTCTTTCCAAAGTTGCAATATCACAATCATACATTCCAACACAACCATAATTCATTCATAACCAAAACATAATCAAATTCTCAACAAAATTTCATGTCTCATCCCCTTGAGCACCACGAACTTTGCATGAACTCACGCATGGAAAATGCTTGTTTCATGCTTCCAAAATGCTCTTGAATTAACATATAAACTAACCAATACCAAACAACAAAGTTTAACACCAAACTTTCGCAATTCTTTCCCACCCACCATAGCCACAGTTTTGAAGAACAAAAAGGCAAGAAAGGATGCCAAAATGGAGACTCACCTTATTAGATCGAACCCTTGAAGCTTGGAAGGTGTTTGGAAGCTAGTTTGGTGAAGGGTTTTGAAAATTTTCTTTGGTTTGGAGGGGGAGAAGGCCATGGTTGGAAATGGGCAGCAAGGAAGCAAAATTTTTCTAATTTCCTATGGCCCTTCACATGTTTTAAAGGTAGGAGGAAGAAGGAGGATTAAGTTGCAAAATTTTCCAACAATTTGGCTTAACTTTAGGGACTTTTTAGCAAACGTTTTAGGGACAAAAGTGTGAAATTTTTGGCTGCTTTTCAGCGTTTTCCACTACCTAAAACAGTGCCTAAAAATACAAAAATTTGCCAAAAAGTTCTTGCAATTTTAGCCTAAATCCAACCATTGATTCAAGATCATATTAAATTCCACCCTTAGATCTACCTACCACCATAATTACCCATAAATTTCTCATTAATTACATTATTGCATGATATCATGGATGGCATCAACGGATTAATTCCCATATTAATCTATAGTCAAAGTTTGACCAAAAGTCAAACCAAACAGAAATTGACCAAAATCGCGTAGGTGGTTTCTGACGCCTCCTGTGTGATTAGTTTGCCTTATTTTGCTTTCATTTGACCAAAAATTAGTACCAAAAGTTTTTCATCTTTTAGTGCATTTGGTGCACCCTCTAGGGCTTTTGGCTCCGATTTGGGGCCATTTCACCGGTTTCGGTTCGGGAAAATTTCCATTTCTGAAATCACACCCTTTCTCACTGTTAAAACATTTATCACGTTTTATATAATATTAAAACAAAACTTTTTCATATTTCATACATTAAAATTGTCATATACATATAATTTTACATTTCTTTGAAAACTTGAGAAGTCCTCAGTTATCATATTCACCCCTCCTTATAAAATTTTCATCCTCGAAAATTTAGAACAAGTGGGGGTACAATTCCCTCATTTCTTCTTCGCACTTCCATGTAACCTCTTCGACGTTATGATTCTTCCATAAGACTTTGAGTAGCGAAATTATTTTTTTTCTCAACACTTTCTCTTCACGAGCTAAAATTTGAACATGCTGCTCTTTATAGGTCAGATCTTCCTGAATCTGAACTGGTTCATGGCTTAATACATGGGATGGATCTGGTATGTACTTCTGTAACATAGATACATGAAACATGCTGTGTACTACCAACATTTCTGGAGGTAATGCCAACTTCTAGGTAACCTTTCCAATGCGTTCAATGATTTCAAATGGTCCAATATATCTTGGACTCAATTTCCCTTTCTTACCGAAACGCATTATTCCCTTCATTGGCGAAACCTTTAGGAATACAAAATCCTCATCATTAAACTCTAAGGATCTTCATCGTTTATCTGCATAACTCTTCTGCCGGCTTTGTGCAATCTTCATTCATCACTGTATCTTTATAATTGCATCAGTTGTTTCTTGCACAAAATCCATGTTATGCAGCGGCATTTCTTGTAGATCATACTAGTGGATTGGTGATCTTTACTTTCTTCCATACAAATCTTCATAGGGTGCCATTCCTATAGAAGCTTGGTAGCTATTATTGTACGAAAATTCTATCAAAGGAAACTTTCGTTACAATTTCCCAAAAAATCCATTATACAAGCGCGAAGCATGTCTTCTAATGTCTAGATAGTCCGTTTAGATTGTCCGTCCATTTATGGATGAAAAGCCGTACTAAGACACAATTTCGTTCCCATGGCTTCTTGCATGCATTTCCAAAAGGTCGAAGTGAATCGTGCATCTTGATCCAACATAATGGATTTAGGAACGTCATGTAGTTTAACGATATGGGCCACATAGAGGTTTGCCAACTTTTCCAGTGAAAAAGTCATTTTCACTGCTATGAATCTTGCCATCTTTGTCAGTATATCAACAATAAACTAAATGGCGTCATAGCCCTCTCCGGTCTTTGGTAATCCCACTACAAAGTCCATTGTAATATGTTCCCATTTCCATTCAGGAATTTCTAGCGGCTCCAATTTTCCGCTTGGATGCTGATGCTCTGCCTTGACTTTTTGACACGTCATGCATCGGCTAACGAACTTTGCAATATCTCTCTTCATTCCCTTCCACCAGAATAGCAATTTTAAATCCTGGTACATTTTACTGGCTCCGGGATGCACTGAATATGGCATCTCATGAGCTTTTGTCATAATTTGCTTTCTTAATTCTTCATTAACGGAGACATGAATTCTTCCCTAATGCAGGATTAGTCCATCCTTGGAAACTTCTTTGGGATGACTTACTAAACTGGTGTCTTTCTTCTGAGCCATTTTAATATCTTCGATAATGATGACTCTAGTTGTAGCTTTGCTAGCTTTCCAGATATCAACTCTAGGTCTATCAAGTTTATCTCTTGCTGCAACGGTTTTGGCAGCTTCTCTGTTGGCAACTAGTGCGAAACAATAGACTTTCTACTCAAAGCATCTGCTACACGGATGGCTTTTCCTGGGTGATATAGGATTTCACAATCGTAATCCTTTACTAATTCCAACCATCTTCTTTGCCACGTATTCATCTCCTTTGGCCTGAAGAAGTAGTTCAGACTTTGATGATTGCTGTAGATCTGACACTGAGCTCCATATAAATAGTGTCATCAAATTTTCTGTGCGAACACTACTGCAGCAAGTTCCAAGTCATGCGTAGGATAATTTTTCTCATGATCCTTCAATTGACACAAAGCATAGGCAATCACCTTGTCGTTTGCATCAGAACTGCTCCTAATAACATTTTTGATGCATCGCTATATATCACGAATGTCTCCCCTTCAGTAGGAAGTGTAAGGATTGGTGCACTCATTAATTGCTTCTTCCGTTCTTGAAAGCTCCTTTCGCACTCCTTTGTCCACTCATACTTCCTCTCCTTACACGTAAGGGCCATGAGAGGTGCAGCTAATCGTGTGAACCCTTTGTTGATGTGAGGCCCTATTCCCTCAATGGACCGGACCGTCACTTAAAGACTTGCTTATTTAAATGATACTTATACTTTCTTGCAATACATTAATACTTACTTAGAATCTATGTACTTAGTTGCCCTAATTTTAAGGGATATTTTTTTGTATGTATTTACTGTTTACGTACATATACCGTTAGAATTCAAAAAGGCCACTTAACGAGTACTATTCAAAAATACTATTTAAAATATTGTTTGATGATTACTATTCAAAAATACTATTCAAAGATTACTATTCAAAAATACTGTTTAACGGTACTGTTCAAAAATACTGTTTAACGGTTACTACTCAAAAATATTGTTGACAGTTACTATTTAAAAATACTGTTTAACGATTACTATTTAAAAATACTATTTACTCAAACTGTGTGGAAGATTAACTTGCGGTGTCTCCATAACCTCACCTCATATCCGCTTCTGCAACCGTCATCGCCCATTATGGTTTAAGCCATAGGTCACTTACCTACAGCATAAACACACTCCGTGAGCTTTTCGCCCAGTAAGTACAACATGTTGACCGCAAAACATGTTTAAAGCATAGTACATACTTAAACCATGTAAGCATGTCATAACCGACACATCTCACTAAGACATTCCACATATCAGAACAACACACATCCCGGAATGCAAAACATCATATACTGAATCATAACATTCAGAATGCATAACAGATACCTCGTGTATTGAATGCATCTTACTGCAAATGGAAGCATAGCGAACTATATCTAATGCATACTGTGCACAATGCATAGTCCGGTTATACTCCTTTATGCTTCGTTATTCTCTTTTCTTTCTAATGTCTACATAGGGCCCGTTATGGATATATTTTATAGCCTTGGCTTGTTATACATTATGAGCCTCGGCTCATTAGATTTTGTGGGCCTTGGCCTGTTATATATTATGAGCCTCAACTCGTTAGATTTTGTGGGCCTTGGCCCGTTATACTGACACCCTTATTCTTATCTGGTTTATTTCATTTGACCATATGCTTCTCTAAGCTATCCCTAATCTTACATAGTAGGGATGTATGGTACCTAACATTGTTCTTTCATCAATATACGCGATTGTGAAACTAAAGGCTCTTATACATGCTGTGCATCAATGTGTACATGCTATGTATACTCAACATACTGTAAAAACTATCATTTCAGATTCATTTTATTCATGCTGTAGGTGGAGTTATACTTACCTAGTTTGCAAGCAAATTGCATACTTGCACCTTAAACAAATTACAGGTGACCACCTGTCATTAATAACATTCCTTATTAATACTCTCATTGAGTCACTATTAACATCAGTGATTATAACTTGCGTTTCTATAGGGTACCGAGGCCCAACAATATCCTATTGGTCTACTATAGGGATTTGGTGTCTAACTTATATCGTGTTTGATTAATTATCTACTTGACAGATTAATTATCATTCCTTACCATGTTGTTCGAAACACGGTCCTTCACTGGGTGCCGGCCAGTCAATTGACCAGTTATCTCGTGCGTTGGTAACTAAATAGCCTACCGGGTTATTACGCATAAACTTGGTATATTAACTAGCTGGATTACTTTGCTTGTTGAGGTGTGGTGGCCTACCGGGCTACCATTCCTTATTTGATGTAATGGCCCACAGGCCACTATGGCTTGTTTGGGGTAGTAGCCTACCGGAATGGTAAGGCTTGTTTGGTGTGGTAGTCTACCGGGCTACACACTATTTTACTTTGAAAAAATTGTATGGGTTGGCTTGTAAAAATTCTTGGAAAAAATTACATGTTTGGAACCCATCCCCTTATCACCCCGTTGGAAGGTAGGGGACGTTTTTATGAAAACCATGTTTATATTTTAAAGTGTTAAAAACACATTTTTATTTTGAAGAGTATAAATTACATTTTTTTGATGCTTGTATTCTAAAGGTGGTTTTGAACTACTTTTGAAAACTATTTGAAACTTAGTTGAAACGACTTTGTTTGTGATTTTAGAAAACATAAAAGTTTTCGTCCTCGACAAGATGAACAAATCTCGTGTTCAGCTCGGAGCCTAAATCCAACTTTGATGGCTCCTAATTCCATTAAGCCCGTGGACCTGTGCCTAGTTTTTTTTTTTTTTTTTTCTGAAAAAAATCCCAGTTTTATGTCTCTGTAAATACAGCTCTGTTTGATGCCCGAAACGGCCAAATTTTTAAAAGACACACAGGTCATCTCAAAGGTTTCGACAAGATCTACAACTTTCGTGTTGAACCCAGTTCGGACTCTAAGGGGTCCATTTTCACTAAAACCCGTACCTATTTCTGGGCTCAGATTTTGTTCCTAGTTTGTTTCTGGTTTCAGACACAGAGTGAAACACACTCTAAAAACCTATCTTAGGTTCGTTTTTGGCCAAGGGCTATTTGACATAAAAATGATCATATTGAAATTTCCTTGAAATATTATGTTTTACCAAGTCCCAAATTTGTAACCTAATTGGGTCAAAATGGCCAAAATCTACGGCCTTTCCTTGGGACAGATTTATGTCTAGCTATGTTCCTAAATGTTCATAGCATCGCACATACAATAGCCATTTGTAAAAATTGTAAACATAACCACAACCACATTAACTTAAAAATGGAAACTTAAGGGTTCAAAATAAAATTATTACAAACCATGTGCATAAATAAATACACATAAATGGCCTTGATCAAAAACTTAAAATCATAAATCACCAAAAGGGAACGTTTCGGTTTTTACTTTTGTGCTTTGAACCAAGCATGTTTTTGAACCAAGGCTTGATCAACCAAATGGTCATGGGAAACCAAGGGAAATGAGGTCAGTTTTTGCTAGACAGAATACCAAAAATTTTCTCTTAAAAATCAAACTAAAACAAAAACTAAAAACTACAAAGATTGGATTTTGAAAACTTACCCTTGGTGCCTTAGAATGACTTGAATTCGAATCCTCCTAACACAAGCTTGTGAGGTTTGATTTTTGGTAAGTGGTATGATTTAAGGCTTGAAAATGTGAGGGTTTGGGGGCTTAAAGAGGGGGTCAGTTGCAGCTAGAAAGGGAGAGAAAAATGTTGTGTTTTTGAAGCCAAAAGAAAGAAATGAACTCTTGTTGTCATGTGTGCCTTTTATAGGCAAATTTAATCAAGCTTGCTTAGACTTAATCCTAATTCATTGTCCACCATTTTAGCCTAATCAGGGGACAAAATATTCTATTTTTCTGCCCAAAAATTTGTGGGGTGGCTGCAGCCAAAAAGGGTCAAATGGCCTTAAATGCAAATGTTGGACCATGTGATGAACGTTGAGTATTTTATTCAACAAATGGTCCAACACATCCCTAACTTTAGGGAAAACTTTTCCCACTTGTTAGGGCATGTTCGGAGGCCTTATGGCTGATGGTGCACGGTTTTCTATGGGGAGAATTCATCTGCAAAGTCTTATCTTTGCAGTCTAATTTCTACCGTTCGGTTTCCGATCCTTTTTCGGCAGTGTTCCAATTTTCACCCGAAAATTGGATTTCTGAATTCGATTTTTATACTATAAGTTCCTGGTTGTTTTATACTGTCTAAGAGCCCATTATCAGTATAATTTACTGTTCACATCCTATACTGTGGTTGTGTCTACACTGTATTGTCCTTTCGCACGCAAACCGAGGTGTTCCCAGGCGAAATTTCAGACATAGTCTCTCTTGACTAATTTGGATGTTCTGATTCTATTTTTATCAGTTTTATATCCATCGGAGGTCATCTAGACCAATTTTTGAGATCTGTGTGACCCCACCTCAAAAAACGTGTCAGGTGCCTGATTGACTAATTTGGACGTTCTGAATCCAAATATATCAGTTTCGGAGCGAGTAAAGGTCGTCTTGACCCTCATCCAAATACTACATATCTCCTAAACTAAAATTCTCGTTTTGAGCTTAACTGACTAGTTTGAGTGCTCTGACTCCGATTTTGTCAGTCTTTAGGTGAGAAGAGGTCATCCGGACCGTCGTTCTCGATACTCTACCCCTACCAGGGTGTCTCTTTCTATTATGCTCAGATGTTCGATCCGAGCATTCTGGTGATCTGTTCACTAGTCTTGTGTCAAGAAGTGGTTGTCTGGACCAGTTTCCTGGCACTGTACATCTCATACATTGATACACATAATAGGGTGGGCTAGGTTCACTGTCGGTCACCCCTTTCATTACATGAATAGTACTTAAATAGTATCGTACCTGTTTAATCTATTCAATAGGAAAATATACTATATTTTCTAACTTAATTACTCATGACATAGTAATTAGGTTTCATACATTTTTAGAGTCTATATATTAGCTCTCTGCTTATCACACAGCCTTCAACACGGCCTCTTACATGGGCGTGTACAAGGCAACACGGGCGTGTATTGCTCAGACATGGGCGTGTGTCAGTTGAGCTTGCTCAACATGGCCTCTTACACGGGCATGTATAAGGCAACAAGGGCGTGTATTATTCGGACACACGCATGTGTCAATTGACCTTGCTCAACACGGCCATGTCTTGGAACACGTTCACTTAACCTGAGTGGTACATGGCCATTTACACAGTCGTGTATTGGACCGTGTCATACGACACGGCCATGTACACTTACACGGCCTCTCTCAGGTAAACAGTTCGATCAATACACGGCTATTTACACGGTCGTGTACCTGATCGTGTTCATCAATTTGCATCCGAAAGCTCTCAAAATACTCTAATTTTATTCCATAATGTCTCATTGTATGGTAAGTGGGTGCCATGAAAATGGCAGTCCTTACAGTTGAGTAGCTCCTTCAGTTGCACCTGTAGCTCTTTTAGCTCTACTGGTGCCATTCGGTACGGCACTTTAGAAATGGGTGTCATCCTTAGAAGTAGCTCAATTTTGAAAGAAATTTCTCGTTTAGGTAGCAATCCAGGTAACTCTTTAGGAAAAACATCAATAAACTCATTGACAATGGAAATATCTTCTGGTTGAAGCTTTTGTTCTTCTGTCACGTCTACTACATATGCCAAGTATCTAGCACAGCTGATAACTCTAGGGAAGAGAGTTATCAGGGCCAGTTTGGATATGAAAATGTGTTTTGTCCAATGAGTTTTTAGTAAGTTTTTAGTTCAAAAATGCATGCTTGCTTCATTCTATGGAATTTTATTTTCAAGTGTTGAAATTTATTTTCCTAGCAATTTGTTGGTGTTTTTAAGTGTTTTGTAGACCTTAAATAACAAAGGGCTGCTTGGATAGAAAATCATGCTCCTACTGGATGGAAATTGCAAAAGTTAAGAAAAATGGCAAGGATGAGTTACTTCAGATGTTACTGTAGCATTGCTATAGCAAATTGGGCAGAAACTGTTGTGCTATATGGACAGGTCATAGCACAGCTGGCAGCAATTTTTATTTACTAGACTGGGCAGAAAAAGACAAACTGTGAGCTGTCTCATTGTTAGGACATCAAAAAGTTGCTCAACCATTAGATTGCTCACACATGGCCATCGTTCATTTGCCCTAGCATATAAAAGGAAGCCTATGTTTTTCTGAAAGAAAGTGACGGCAGACAAGCAGTGTGTGATTCAGGAAAGTAGAAAACAAAAAGGACGGATTCAAAAGGAGAAAGGAGTACACAGGCATAGGAAGGGAAATTTGGCCATTTCCGAAAGGGGTAGCCAGAAGTACCACAACCAACACTGTGTGCTTGACACTTCCGTTTATTTTCTATCCCTTTTGGTTATATTTTCACTCTCTCTTTCTCTGAACAATGTCTACATTCTCTAGGGTTTTCTATAGAAAATCAGCCATGAACTAAATTTCCTTTTGGCTGGGATGATAAAGTACTCGATTTGTAATTAAGACGTGAATGCTTAGCTTGTTATTTTAACGTTAATCAGTTCATTCGATATTAATTATTTTGTTGAATTATGTTCATTGACTGGCCATCTTGAGCATAAAACTGAGATTCTAATTGGTTGGAAAACTGGTTGGAATTAGACAAGTATTGAATAATGTGTGATTAGCTAGTTTTGTAAAAGGAATTAACTAGTTTTTGCAAGTTGAGCAGGAATGCATATCTGCCTCACATAACCGATCATGAACTTGATCTTAATTTGACCTCATATTTTATTTTGGCATAGGAATATGTTAAATATAAAGAAAAAAGGTAGAAGCATAAGTAATTCGGAAGAATCTTATGAAATATTGAGTTCTAGGTTAACTGAGAAACATTGCTGTAGCATACATTGTCAGATTGCAAGGGAGGAGAAATTGATTCTCAATCAACTCATTTCAGCTTGATTATTAATTTGTTCTTTCTGATTCACACGTTGTTTGCATCTTTTACTTTCTGGTATTATGCTAGTTTTATTTCATTATAGTTCGTTATTAAATTTTGCAATTACTCGGTTTAGTTTTCCTTAAGATTCATATTGATAACAGTCTCTATGTGACGAAACTCTACTCATTCACTTTATTACTTGATTGCGACACGTGTACTTGCATAGCTATATTTTGTGAAGCAACAACAACCACTATACATCAGCTTAGTTGCTTTCATCGAGTTAATCATCATCTTTCTTGATTTATGTGACGAATCCACGTATTCAAAACTATCTTCCTGATCGGGTCGGAATACAATTTTTTGGTCCCGACAATCAATCGTGACTTGATATTTTTCTAGGAAATCCATTCGGTATGCTAGCATTGCTAGTCTTCTCCCGACCACCCAGATCTCTAAAGAACTTATTATCACGGTGAATTATGCAACAATAAGCCTGCTCACCTGAGAGTTTGTGGTCTAAGAGAACTGGAGTGGCAGGACCTCTATTTATAGACTTGCATGAGGTGATTCTTTGAATTTGAATTGGATTAGGAGAAGATTTTCTCCCTTATCCACAACATAAAATCCGAAATTATCCAAGGGGAAAATCTCAACAAAATTACGGCCAACATTAGGATTATCCAATTCAAATCTAAACAAGATTTTAACATGAATCTTATCTCCCTTTTTCAACCAAAAAATCTGAAAAATCCAAGGGGGAAAATCCCAACAAAAATTTCGGCCACTTTTGGATAAGGGAAGAATCAAAATTCCACTAGGATTTTCAAGCTTGAATCTTATCTCATCCTTATCCAAAATAACCGAAAATCTTCTAGGAGATTCACTCAAAAATTCGGCCATTATCAGGGAGGAGAGAATCCAAATTCAACTGGGATTGAAACTTGAATTTTTCCTTGAACCTTATCCAGAAAAAATTTGAAAATTCCATGAGGATAATCCTCAAAATTTTCACCCATTATTGTTAGGATTTGGATTCAAAATTCAAGTAGGATTCTAAGAAGATTTTCCTCTCTATATCCAACTTAAATTCGAATTTCATTCCTTGTGGATTTACCACAAGAAATTCGAATCCCACTTGGACTGTGATTCAAAATTTGAATTTCAAATTTCAAATTCAAATTTCAAATTTCAAATTTCAAATTTCAAATTCAAATTTTAAATTAAAATTTCAAATTCAAAATTCAAAATTCAAATTTCAAATTTCAAAATTCAAATTTCAAAATCCACAAAACAGTTGTATTTCAAATTCTTGTTCTCATGGATAATTTTCTACAACTCCAATCCAATCTCAAATAAAATCATGGCAACTTTATTTGGATTTCGAATAATTGTGTACTCTGTTATCCAAAACAAAATCTGAATCCAACCGGAGAGAATCTTGTCCACCATCCTAATCCTATGTCAACACCATCCATGCATAATAAACTAGCCAATAGCATACACAAATCAATTTTGCCAAACGTTAAGGAATTATGTGGAGCTAGTAGAGGGACCAATTGGACATATATAATCGAGCTCCCGCAAAACCATATGATCATCATTCTTTACCGAACAACTCAGTCATATGATCACTAATTTCAGAGTCATACCACTATAAACCTGAAACTGAACTCCCAATTATATACCGTATTACGTACGCCGGTGACAAGCTATCGTCCAATGACCTTATCATATATGCAGAACCCTTATATGATATCCATGATAAGCCTTAGGTCAAAGTTTGTTCAATCCTACTGATCAGGCTATCTTAAAGTTCCATTATACTACCAAATAAAGAAAATGATTATTTACCATATGTGAATAAGAAGTCATCCGCCCAGCAGACGACCCAAGGCCTTGTCCATTTTCACATTCAGTATAATGTCTTTAAGAGGATACCATTAACTCCTCATTAGAGCTATGATTTCGATATCTGTAAATGAAACCTTCATCGTATACAAGTCAAGCACCCAACGAACCGGTCTATAAGCTTACTACCCCTGAGACACTTTAGCCAATGGAACATCAAAGTACACAAGTCATATATATGAAGCTGTCCATCTACTCAGGATTAAGGTTACTGCATAATGAATGTCAAAAGCAGATCGATCCACTCAAAGCAGACTTCGTAGATCAATCACGCTTTAGTCCCGGTCTAATATGTCACCACCAAGCAACATATCTATGTCTCTACTTGGGAGTCCAGCTCCAGACAGTCAAGACAAACTGTCCCCTCCAAGGCTTTAGACAACATAATAGTCTTAACATGAGTTAGATGCTTAGTCTTAACATGAGTTAGCCATAGACTACAAACCATAGTTTAGACTGCTTACTTTAGAACATTGTCTTCTAGCATATAAAAGTCCATTACATGCAACGTTCTAACAGTATAACACAAGCAGTCAAGGAGTCATATTTGCTTACATTTACTTTAACATGTAAATAAAACGAGGACAGATAGCAATGTAATGAATAACCTCTATATATAGTTTTATTATCCAGTTCAAAATAAATACATCAAAATGTCTCTAATGCTTAGGGCATTTCCTAACAATCTCCCACTTGCCCTAAGCCAGTAGATGTGCCATGTTATGCATCCCCATCGCCTCTACATGCCTCTCAAAGCTTCTAGCCACCAAAGTCTTAGTAAAGGGATCGGCAATGTTGTCCTCGGACGCGATCTTATATACATCTACTTGTCCTATCTCCACGTGCCCTATAATAATATGATATCATCAATCTATGTGCTTGGTCCTCTTGTGGTGCTGAGATTCCCTTGTGTTGGCAATAGACCTAGTGTTATCACAGTAAAGTGTGATAGGCTTGTCAACACCTGGAATGACCTCAAGGTCTCTAAAGAACTTGCGGAGCCAAACCGCTTCTTTAGATGCCTCAGCCGCAGCCACATACTCAGCCTCCATAGTAAAGTCAGCTGTACAGCCCTGCTTCATGCTCCTCCACACAATGGCACCTCCTCTGACTAAAAACACTGATCCAGATGTCGATTTCCTTGAATCCTTGCAAGTCTGGAAGTCTGAGTCCGTGTATCGTACGGGTGCTAGGTCCCCTCCCAAATACACCAGCATATAATCCCTCGTTCTCTTAAGATACTTGAGTATATGCTTTACTGCTTGCCAGTGCTTGGTTCCAGGATTCGCTTGATATCGACTCACCATACCTACTGTAAAACATATGTCCGGGCGAGTGTAAAGCATGGCATACATAAGGCTACACACAGCGGATGCATAAGGGACCTTACTCATATGCTCTCTTTCTTCCGATGTCTTTGGACAATCATCCAATGAAAGAGTTAGACAGGCAATAGAAGGTTGTGTACCTTTCTTTGCCTCTTGTATTGTATATTTGTCAATTATTTTATCTATGTATGAAGCTTGGGATAACGCTATCATTTTTTTCTTTCGATCTCTGACGAGACAAATGCCTAGAACATAATTAGCTTCTCCCAAGTCCTTCATGTCAAACTATTGGTGTAACCAAAGCTTGACCGATGATAAATTCCCTACATCATTCCCAATGAGTAGTATATCATCGACATAGAGTACCAGAAAGACCACTTTTTTTATCCTTAATACATTTATAAACACAGAGTTCATCAACGTTCTACTCAAAACCAAATGTCTTAATCGCTTGATCAAACCTCTAGTTCCATGAGTGGGATGCTTGCTTTAATCCATAAATGGATCTAAGCAACTTGCAGACTTTCCTTTCTTAGGCTTTTGCTATGAACCCTTCGGGCTGTATCGTATAGATACACTCCTCAAGATGGCCCTTCAAGAATGCCGTCTTGACATCCATTTGCCATATCTCATAATTGAGAGCCACAGCAATGGACAGAAGAATATGGATAGACTTTAGAATAGCAACAGGTGAAAAGGTTTCACCGTAATCGATTCCAGCCTTTTGCGTGTACCCCTTTGCAACCAGTCTAGCTTTGAAAGTTTCCACTCTCCTTTCCACATCCTTCTTTCTTTTGTAGACCCATTTGCATCCAATGGGTTTATCCCATCTGGCAAATCTACAAGTACCCAAACAGAGTTGGATTTCATAGAATCCATCCCATTGTTCATAACTTGTTATTAAGATTTAGAATCAACATCATTTATAGCTTTATCATAGGTGACCGGATCATCCTTATGCTCATGAGCCTCGGCCTGGTATACCTCAGCATCATACATGAAGAAATGAGGTTTCTTCGAAACCCTCCCACTACGACGAGGCACCATAAATTGTTGATTGTCTGCAGGTTAGTCACCGGAACTCGGACTTGCATCTAAGACCGAAACCTGTGGAGCAGTTCTTTCAGTCGATAACTCCTCTAACACCACTTTGTTTTGAGGCTTAAAGTCATTCATGTGAATTTCCTCCAAGAATGTAACATGGGTTGAAACAATGACTTTTTGTTCCTTCGGGTTATAGAATAGACCTCCTTTAGTTCCCTTTGGATACCCTACAAACATGCACAATTCCGATCTTGGTTCCAACTTCTTTGCATCCCCGTCTAGTACATGTGCCGGGCAGCCCCATATTCTCATATGTCCAAGGGAGGGCTTCTTACCACGCCACAATTCATACGGAGTTCTGGGAATTGATTTGCTTAGAACCTGGTTCAGAATATAGCACTCCGTTTGTAAAGCATATCCCCAAAATAATAATGACAGCGTTGAATAACTCATCATGGACTGTACCATATCCAACAAGGTCCTGTTTCTCCTTTTGGCTACACCATTCTGTTGTGGAGTACCAGATACAGTCAATTGGGATAATATCCCGTTCTCTATAAGATGTCCTAGAAATTCGTCCGAGAGGTATTCACCACCTCGATCAGATCGAAGTGTCTTTATGGATTTATTCAGTTATTTTTCCACTTCCGCACGATACTCTTCGAACTTGTCAAAGGTTTCGCTCTTGCGGTGCATCAGATACACATATCCATACCTCGAGTAACCATTAATAAAGAAGACATAATACTCGAACCCTCCGCGTGTTGTGACGTTCATGGGGCCATATACCTCAATGTGCACAATTTCTAAGAGCTCCTGAGCCCTTGTACCCTTAGCTCCAAAAGTCTTCTTAGTCATCTTTCCCTCTAGACAAGACTCACATTGAGGAAGACGTACCTCCTCCAGAGATTCTAGAGGACCGTCTTTCACCAATTTTTGAATCCTACCCTGATTAATATGACCAAGTCTTAAATGCCAAAGTTAAGCCTTGTTAGAGTGAGAAACTTTCAACCTTTTAGAGTTATCTATTAATTCGGTGTGAAGCAGTGAGTACATCTTTGGTTTGATCAAATATAGGTTTCCATCCATCTATCCAGAATAGATAAAAGACTTATTTCTACGAATATCAACTCTTTTACTAAAAGAAGCTAAATAAGAATCCTTTATTAAACAAGCTATCGATATAAGGTTCCTCCTAAAATTAGGAACATAAAAACAGTCTTTGAATAAAATAAACCTAAATACATCAAAATAAAGATAAATATCTCCCACTGCCTCAGCCACCACTAAGCTGCCGTCTCCAGTCCGCAACGAGAGGCTCCTACCATGTAGACTTCTCATTTCCATGAACCCCTGCATAGAAACACAAACATGATTAGTGGCACCCGAATCAATGACCAAACTATCTTTCGATTCTTCCACCAAACACGCTTCCAAGTAGTGAAGTTCCTTACCTTCCTTTCCCTTGGCGGCTAGGATTTCCCGGCAAGCCTTCTTAAAGTGACCTACCTTCCTACAGCAGAAGCACTTGGACTTTTTAGGGTCCCTGGGCTTCTTGTTCTTCTTCTTCTTCTTCC
The DNA here is from genome assembly GCA_035233585.1 of Antiaris toxicaria. Lineage (NCBI taxonomy): Eukaryota > Viridiplantae > Streptophyta > Magnoliopsida > Rosales > Moraceae > Antiaris > Antiaris toxicaria. The sequence continues at coordinate 56,629,407 of CP141153.1, forward strand.
CATTTGAGACTGGAGGATTAGAAGAACTGGAAGCCGCTTGCTTCTGATTTGGCCTCTTTCTCTTCCATGAGGGTTTGGAAGATTCCACCAAATTGGCCTCTGCTTTGGGTTGGACCGCATCCCCATCCCCGATCATCCGCTCATAAGCTTAGAGTTGCTTCATGAGCTCGGTTAGTCTGAACTCCCTTGTCCCCAAATTGTATGCAACCTTAAACCCCACAAAATCTTTAGATAGAGTTTTGAACACCATCTCGATCTGGGTGTTATAGTCCAACTCAGCACCGTTCTCGGCAGCCTCGGCAAAGAATCCCATTAGAGTGATCATATGATCCTTCACCAGAGTACCCGCCTTTCGCTTAGAATTCATAATACTGGTTATAGTAGACTGTCGAGCCAACTTTTCTTGTCCTCCGAACATGTCCTCCTGATTTTCCATGATCTCCCCAACAACTTGATAAGTCTCATGCTGCTTTTGTAAAGCACTCGTCATGCTAGCCAGAATGTAGTATCGAGCTATCTCATTGGATTCTCTCCAACGAGTATAGGCAACCGGGACCTCCTCAAGCTACAGACCATAGTTTAGACCGCTTACTTTAGAACATTGTCTTCTCGCATACAAAAGTCCATTGCATGCAATGTTCTAACAGTTTAACATAAGCAGTCAGGGAGCCATATTTGCTTACATTTACTTTAACATGTAAATAAAACGAGGACAGATAGCAATGTAATGAATAATCTCTATATATAATTTTGTTATCCAGTTCAAAGTAAATACATCAAAATGTCTCTAATGCTTAGAGCATTTCCTAACAAACTCCCTATTTGCCATAATTATTGGTACATAAGGTAACAAGTAATTGGACAGCAAAATTTGGCCTGAGGGTAGGGCTGTTCTAAATGTTTTATCCATGCTATCCTTAGGACATCCTATCTTGTCAGCAAATTCACATGAAGCGAAAGAATGCATAGCTCCAGAATCAAATAAAATAGACGCCAAATGATTAGCGACAGAAAGTTGACTTGTCACTACATCCAACGTTCCTGCTTCCGCATCTTCTTTGGTGTACACTATTACACGTGCATCTGTACAAGGCCTGTGTTCCTATCTTTCTTGCACTGTTGGTGACCTTTCATTTTTGGCTTGTATCGCATGCGCTTGAGAACGTTGTTGCTAAGGTTGAAACATTCCTTGCATAATTTGTCGATTTTCTGGGCAATTCTTGGCAAAATGGTCATCCTTTCTGCATTGAAAACAGGTATTTGGGGTGTATCAGCATCGGCTTGTATGTCTTTTCCCACATACTATGTAATTATGCATGATAAGTCCACCATTATTATTCAGCCTCTGCTATTGGTTCTGATTGTTCTGATTCCAATTCCCAAAAAAATTACCTTTTCTTTTTCCTTGCTGCTGTGAGCTTGAAGCGTTGGACTGTCCTGGCATGGTATTCTGATTCAGTTTATTATTCTAGCTAGTCTGGGTTCTAAACCAAGTCTTTTTCTTTTTCTTGGCCTCCCAGATTTTCTCCTTCTCTTCTTTCTATCCAGCCATGTGGAACTCTGCTCTTAAGGCTCTACTTACACAATTTGCTATGAAAGTTAGCGGCACTGGTCCACTATCAACTAGAGCAGCTATGTCTGGTCGAAACATCCTGAGCATTTTCTGTATTTTCTCCCTCTTAGTAGGGACTGCGTACGGGTATAGTCGAGATAGTTGGTCAAACTTTCTGTAGACCTCACTCACCAACATGTTCCCTGCTTTAATTCGGTAAATTCCCTTTGCTATGATTTTAGCAATGCAGGGTCATAATACTTTCGATAAAATTCTTTTAAAAATTCGTTCCACATCATTGTTGCCATATTCCTTCTCACTCTGAGGGTATCTTACTAGAACCTTGCATCCTTTCTTAGAACAAAAGATGCACATAAGACCTTTTTCTGTTCCCTTAGATCCATAAAATCAAGGATCATTTGCAATGAGAAAAGCCAAGCCTCTGCTTCCAGAGGGTCCATAGAGCCCTCAAACTCTGGCAGTTTCATTCGTTAGAAATACTCGTATAGTGGCTCTTGATTTATTCAGGGTTGAAGTTGGGGTTCAGGTACCACTTTAGGATAACCTAAGGTGCTACTTTTTCCATTGCAGGTGCTGGCTGTGGTTGAACCTCTTTAACACGCTGTCCATATTCCATCTATTCCTAACATTGCCTTAATTTGACATTTGCCTTCATTTGTACTTCTAAAAAGGCTTGTAATTTGTGATGTCCCTAATTTCGGCCACGCGAAACTGTTACAATCCAACTCTATAGCCGATTGCGATAGCCCATGAACCTCATTGAGTAGTCAAAAACTTTCTCTCATTTTTAAATCTTTGTATTTTGGAGCTCTTTTTTTTTTTTTCCAAAATACTTTTCTTGCATAAAAGCCTTGTATGAAAGCCATATAAAGTATAAAACTATACTTTAGTCGTCTTTTTGCAATACAACATAATCTACAAAAAGACATGATCTCAACTTTTTTTCTCGAAATACATTTTCTTTAAATTCCTTCTTCAATGCTCAACAGAAGACTGGTGGCAGGACCATAATTCACAGTGGAATTCCCTATCCCAATGGCACTACATATCCTACCGCCATCCAGGGTATCTACTGGACAAGTTTCTTACTTGTAACATGAACAAACTGATGAGCTAACAGACTAAGTAAGTTCAAACATACATACTATGAATCACATAGATTCAAAAATATCAATAATAAAATTTCCTATAAATAGTACTATTCATCTATAAATAGTATAATTCATCCATAAACAGTAACTTGACTTTTGACTAGTGAATAATAACTTTGACTATGATCGAGTACTATTCATGTCACCTTAATCGAGTACACTACATGTCATGTTAGTGTCAGTTATGCTCAATTATGCTCATTAATGGCTTTCATTAAATTTTCAGTTATTATCTTCATTAAGTTCTGGTTTTGAGCTCATATTGGTCGTACTAATATCATATATGCATTGACTGTAAGGATCCTTGGGAGCGACCTCGAGGCTAGTCCTCCCTAGTCCATCATCACCTGAAGCGGTTCTTGTGTCCCCGAAGGACTTGTAAACCCCCACCTTACTAGAGGCCGGTACGCCAAAAGTGGTTTCATTACCATCTTTCAATTATAGTTCCAACCAGTTGGCATTAATCATCACCTCAAAGTCAGGAACCTTTCATGCCCGTAGGTCTTTACACATTCTTTCTCTTAAGGGTATGTCTTAAATTTAGTCACGCTCTTTCCATAGTGTACCCACAGTACACATCTTACTTTATCAATTCGTTGGGTGTGTTAGTCTAACTGCACCCTAGTGCCCATAGGACTTTGCATCTAATGTACAATTAGTACATAATTAAATATTATAGTATTTCATGCTACAGACATGAAAATGCTTGAACTTACCAGAACTGTGCTAATGTCCAATCTCTGACTTCCTTTGCAGTTCTTGTACCTTCTCTAATTTGGGTCCCTACAGACAAAATATTGTCTATTAATACACAACATCATTTATCACTTTGCATATATTCATTTTTTTTATTAGCATTTGAACACATTTCATCTCTTTATGTGATACACAGCCTGATACACGCCTGTGTCTAAGCCCATGTACCTCTCGGGTTTTTCTTACATGCCCGTGTTCTAGAGTACATGCCCATGTACTCATAAACTTTAGATTTTTAACTTTAAGATCTTAGCTATGGCCTCTAGAATTTTATTTGAGGCATTCTAGGTCCTTAACGGTACTTTCCGAGCCTTTCAGAAATTTTTGGTCGAAATTACCATTTTACCCCTGGCGGGTCTTGGGACCATAACATTTCCAATGTACCATTTTTCTAGGATTTTCTAAGCCCAATTATCATAAAATAATATTTCTTAGGTTTCGATATATTTTTACAGTATTATTTGCTGTAAAATCGATAACTATTCCCCACCCGACTTTTAGAGGTACTATTCTGACACGTAGGATCGTTTCTCGTATTTCTAGTGTTTCGGAGCCTCAAATGGGTATGTCATTACTCCTGAAACATTTATAATCCTGTTCCTGAGTCTTGGTTATCGAGGGGCTCAGGTTTTCCATCCTGTCCATAAATTTTCCCCCTTGTTTCCTAAAATACCCCTAACATAATTTTTTTTCCGTTCTTAGCATTTTAGACATTAGAGGGTCATTTTACTAATCCTCTTGGGTTTAATCTTCCATTACCAACTCTAACCTATCGAGGGGTCTCAGTTTTTATTTATGAGCACATTTTTACCCCTGGTTTCCTGAAATGCCCTTTATACCATTTTAAAAAAATTCGGCAGAATTTCCTCTTAAATTTTTAGGTTTTCTTGGCATTAGGTATGCCTCAGAACCTTAGTACTTGCCACGCACTATACTAAAGGCCTATTTTATGCAAAGTTACCAAACTTTACGTAAAAGTTTTTCATATTAACAACCATTCAAATCAACATATAAATTCACCATTTTTCTTTAATCGTCGCCACGGTTTTCTTATGGAATTCAACACCAAAAAATTTTAGCATAAGGCTCATTTATCACATTTCAATCTTAAGATTTCTAATGCACATTTCAACATTAAAAACCTAAGAAAATTTCATTCCAACCTAGCCTTTATGCCACAGTTTTTATGTCCAAAACCATAGGAATAATTTTTCTTATTCTCATAACCCTTTATCAAACATTTCTTCACCAATTTTCATCACAAAAATTTCCATATCATCTTGTACATAAGCCACGGGTTTGGATAGGAAACATGCATAAAATTTGCTTGTTTCAAGTTTTCTAAACATACTAAAATCACTACATCACCAAACCAACATCAACACCAAATTAATCATCAAAATTTTCACCATACTTACACACATACATGCCATGGATTTTGAAGGGAAAAAACAACAAGAAAAGCTTCAAAATGGTGGCTCACCTTATCAACTTGATCTCTTGATACTTGGAGTAGGTTTGGAAGCTAATTTGGTGAAGAAGTTTTTACAAAATTTTGGCTTAAGGGGGGAGGAAGTGCACGGTATCAAAAAGGCAGCATATAGCCAAGTTTTTTAGATTTTTTCATGGCATTTCTCACTTCTATTTATAGGTAAATGTGTGGAGGACCAAGTTGTAATTTTTCCCAACAAATTGGAAATTATTTAGGGACTTTTTGGCAAACTTTCTAGGGATTAATTGGCAAAGTTTGAGTTATTTTTTTCTGCCTTTAGCTGACCTAATCACAGCCCACTTTCTCAAATTTTTGCCAAAAATTCTCATGTAATTTTGGCCTAATCCTAGCCCTTAATTCAAGACTAACATTAATCTCCACCATTAATGCTACCAACCACCCTTTTTAGCCTTAAATCCACCATTTATTACATCATAATTTTGATGTCACACATGATATCATCCAATTAATTCATATATTAATTAATGTTCAAAGTTTGACTGAAAGTCAAACCAAATGGAAATCTACCAAAATCGGGTAGGCCGGTTTCTGACACCTCCAGTGCGATCGGTTCGCCTTATTTTATTTCTGTTTGACCAAAAATCATTAACATAAATTTTCGTCTTTTAGTGCACTCGGTGCACTCTCTAGGGCTTTTGGCTCTGATTTAGGGCCGTTTCACCCGTTTTTATTTGGAAAGATTTTCCATCTCTGAACTTACATTCTTTAACACTATTAGAATATTTTATCGCATTCTAACCAGCATTAAAACATAACTTTTTTATATTTTATACATTAAAATTGTCATATACATATAATTTTAAATTCTTTTGAGAATCTCAAAATTCCCGGTTATCACATTCACCCCTCCTTATAAAATTTTCATCATCGAAAATTTTGAATAAGTGGGGGTACAATTCTCTAATTTCATCCTCGCGCTCCCACGTAGCCTCTTCCATGTTGTGATTCTTCCACAAAACTTTGACTAATGGGATCATCTTGTTCCTTAGTATTTTTTCTTCTCATGCCAAGATTTGAATAGGTCGCTCTTCATACGTCAGATCTTCCTGGATTTGAACTGGTTCACGTTTTAGTACATGGGATGGATTCGGTATGTACCTTCGCAACAAGGATACACGGAACACGTTATGTACTGTTGACATCGTTGGAGGCAATGCCAACTTATAAGTGTAGGAAATAAATCAGTAAAAATGTATCAGAGTGGCGCAGCGGAATAATAAAAATTTTGCAAGATTATTAAATATCTTATGATGCCATATACAATAAACTAACAATAATTTAAACTCATACCTCAGAGGATGCCAATCTGTAGGAGGAGAATGATTGCCTTCTCTACTATTCTCCAATTCCCGAATGGCTGAGTGTGTGGGCACTCTGAACGTCGATCGGTATGCTAGCACTGCTAGTCTTCTTCCGACCACCCAGATCTCTAAACAACTTATTGTCACGGTGATTTATGCAACAATAAGCCTGCTCACCTAAGAGTCTGTGGTCTGAGAGAACTGGAGTGGCAGGACCTCTATTTATAGACTTGCATGAGGTGATCCACTGAATTCAAATTGGATTATGAGAAGATTTTCTCCCTTGTCCACTATGCAAAATCCAAAATTCCCTAGGCCATAATCAAGGGTAGATTCAGCCACTTAAGGGATCTTGCAATCCAAATTCAAACATGATTTTTACTTGAATTTTATCTCCCCATTTATCCACAAAAATCTGAATTTACCTAAGGCCATAAATCTGTCTAGATTCGTCTATTAAAGTATGAGCTATTAAAGTGTGAGGAGAATCAAAATTCAAATAGGATTTTTTAGCTTGAATTTTATCTCATCCTTACCCATAAAAAACCGAAAATCTACTTGAGATATTCCTCAAAAATTTCGGCCACTTTTAGGGAGGAGAGAATCCAAACTGGGATTGAAATTTGAATTTTTCCCTTAATCTTATCCACAAAAAATCTGAAAATTCTAGGAGGATATTTCTCAAAATTTTCGACCAAGTTAGTTAGGATTGGGATTCAAAATTCAAATAGGATTCAAACAAGATTTTTCTCTCCATCCAACTCAAATTCAAATTCTAACCTTGTGGAATTATCCACAAAGAATTCAAATTTCACTTAGACTGTGATTCAAAATCTGAATTTCAAATTTCAAAATTCAAAATTTAAAATTCAAATTCGAATTTCAAATTTAAATTTCAAATTCAAATTTCAACTTTCAAAATTCAAATTTCGAGATCCACAAACAGTTGTATTTCAAATTTTTGTTCTCATAGATAATTTTCTACAACTCCAATCCAATCTCAAATAAAATCATGAAAACTTTATTTGGAGTTCGAATAATTATGTATTCTATTATCCAAAACAAATTATGAATCCAACCAAAGAGAATCTTGTCCACCATCCTAATCCTATATCAACGACATCCATGCATAATCAACTAGCCAATAAGCATACATAAATCAATTTGCCAATCGTTAAGGAATTATGTGGAGCTAATAGGGGGACCAATTGGACATATATAATCGAGCTCTCATGAATCCATATGATCATCATTCTGTACTGAATAGCTTAATCATATGATCACTAATTTCAGAGTCACACTACTATAAACCTGAAATTAAACTCCCAATTATATACTGTATTACATAAGCTTGTGACGAGCTACTGTCTAATGACCTTGTCATATATGCAGAACCCTCATATGATATCCATGATCAGCCTTAGGTCAAAGTCCATTTAATCCTACTGATCAGACTATCTTAAAGTTCCATTATACTACTGAATAAGAAAATGATTATTCGCCATATGTGAATAAGAAATCATCTACCCAGCAGACGACCCAAGACCTTGTATATTTTCACATCCAGTATAATGCCTTTAAGAGGATACATTTAACTCCTTAGAGCTATGATTTTGATATCTGTAAACAAACCCTTCATTGTATACAAATCATACACCCAACAAACCGATCTATAGCTTACTACCTCTAAGATGCTTTAGCCATTGGAACATCAAAGTACACAAGTCATATACATGAAGTAGTTTATTAACTCAGGATTAAGGTTACTGCACAATGAACATCAAAAGCAGATTGATCCACCATAGTGGACTATATAGATCAATCACACTTTAGTCCGGTCTAATATGTCACCACCAAGTAACATATCTATGTCTCTACTTGGGAGTCTATGCTCTGGAAGTCAAGACAAACCATCTCCACCATGGCTTTAGACAACATAATAGTCTTAACATAAGTTAGATGCTCGATCTAACCTCATAGACTATAGACCTTAGTTTAGAACATTGTCTTCTCGCATACAAAAGTCTATTGTATGCAACGTTCTAACAGTTTTAACACAAGCAGTCAGTGAGCCATATTTGCTTACATTTACTTTAACATGTAAATAGAATAAGGACAAACAGCAATGTAATGAATAACCTCTATATATAATTTTATTATCCAGTTCAAAATAAATACATCAAAATGTCTCTAATGCTTAGGGCATTTCCTAACAATCTCCCACTTGCCCTAAGCTAGTAGATGTGCCATGTTATGCATCCCTATCACCTCTACATGCTTCTCAAATCTTCTTGCCACCAAAGTCTTAATAAAGGGATCAGCAATGTTATCCTCAGATGCGATCTTACATACATTTACTTGTCTTGCCTCCATGTGCCCTCTAATAATGTGATACCTCTAATCTATGTGCTTGGTCCTCTTGTAGTGCCGAGATTCCCTTGGATTAGCAATTGCCCCAGTGTTATCACAGTAAAGTGTGATAAGCTTGTCAACACTTGGAATGACCTCAAGGTCTCTAAAGAACTTGCAGAGCCAAACCATTCTTTAGATGCCTCAACGGCAGCCACATACTCAGCCTCCATCATAGAGTCAGTTGTGCAACCCTGCTTCACACTCCTCCACACAATGGCACCTCCTCTGAGCAAGAAGACTAATCCTGATGTCGATTTCCTCGAATCCTTGCTAGTCTGGAAGTCAGAGTCCGTGTATCCTATGGGTGTTAGGTCCCCTCCAGAATACACTAGCATATAATCCCTCATTCACTTAAGATACTTGAGTATATGCTTTATTGCAAACCAGTGCTTGGTTCTAGGATTCACTTGATATCGACTCACCATACTTACTGCAAAACATATATCCGGGCGAGTGCAAAGCATAGCATACATAAGGCTACCCACAATGCATAAGGGACCTTACTCATACGCTCTCTTTCTTCTGATGTCTTTGGACAGTCATCCAATGAAAGAGTTAGACTGTCAATGGAAGGTTGTGAACCTTTCTTTGCCTCTTGTATTGTATATTTGTCAATTATTTTATCTATGTACAAAGCCTGGGATAATGCTATCATTTTGTTCTTTCGATCTCTAAAGAGATGAATGCCCAGAGCATAACTAGCTTCTCCCAAGTCCTTTATGTCAAATTGTTGGTGCAGCCAAAGTTTGACCGATGATAAGTTCCCTACGTTATTCCCAATGAGTAGTATATCATTGACATAGAGTACCAAAAAGACCACTTTTCCATCCTTAATACGTTTATAAACACAGGGTTCATCAACATTCTGCTCGAAACCAAATGTCTTAATCGCTTAATCAAATCTCTGGTCCCATGAGTGGGATGCTTGCTTTAATCCATAAATGGATCTAAGCAACTTGCAGACCTTTCTTTCTTGGCCTTTTGCGACGAAGCTTTCAGGCTGTATCATGTAGATACATTCCTCAAGATGGCCATTCAAGAATGCCATCTTGACGTCCATTTACCAGATCTCGTGGTCGAGAGCCGCAGCAATGGACAGAAGAATACAGATAGATATTAGCATAGCAACAGGCAAAAAGGTTTCATCGTAATCGATTCCAATCTTTTGCATGCACCCCTTTGCAACCAGTCTAGCTTTGAAAGTTTCCACTCTTCCTTCTGCATCTTTCTTTCTTTTGTAGGCCCACTTGCATCCAATGGGTTTTATCCCATCCGGCAGATCTACAAGTTCCCAAATAGAGTTAGATTTCGTAGAATCCATCTCATTATTCATGGCCTATTTCCAAGATTTAGAATCAACATCATTTATAGCTTCATCATAAGTGATCGGATCATCCTCATGCTCATGAACCTCGGCCTGGTATACCTCAGCATCATACATGAAGAAATTAGGCTTCTTCGAAACCCTCCCACTACGACTAGGCACCCTAAATTGTCGATCGTCTGCAGGTCTTTCACTAGAACTCAGACTTGCATCTAAAGCCAAAACCTGTGGAGTAGTTCTTTTATCCCATAACTCCTCTAGCACCATTTTTCTTCGAGGCTTAAAGTCATGCATGTGACTTTTCTCCAAGAATGTTGCATGGGTTAAAACAATGACTTTTTGTTCCTTCGAGTTATAGAACAGACCTCCCTCAGTTCCCTTAGGATACCCTACAAACATACACAATTCTATTTTTAATTCCAACTTCTTCGCATCCCCAGCCAGTACATGTGCCGAGCAGCCCCATATTCTCATATGTCCAAGGGAGGGCTTCCTGCCATGCCACAATTCATATAGAGACCAGGGAATTGACTTGTTTGGAACTTGGTTTAGAATATAGCATACCGTTTGTAATGCATACCCCCAAAATGATAACGGCAGCGTTGAATAACTCATCATGGACCGTACCATATCTAGTAAGGTCCTGTTTCTCCTTTCGGCTACACCATTCTGTTGTGGAGTACCAGGTGCAGTCAATTGGGATAATATCCCATTCTCGACAAGATGTCCTAGAAATTCATCGAATAGGTATTCGCCACCTCGATTAGATCGAAGCATCTTTATGGATTTACCCAATTGCTTTTTCACTTCCGCACGATACTCTTTGAACTTATCAAAGGTTTCGCTCTTGCGGTGCATTAGGTACATATATCCATACCTTGAGTAATCGTCTATAAAGGAGACATAATACTCAAACCCTCCTCATGCTGTGACATTTATGGGGCCACATATGTCAGTGTGCACAATTTCTAGGAGTTCCTGTGCCCTAGTACCCTTAGCTCCAAAAGACCTCTTAGTCTTCTTACCCTCAAGACAAGACTCACATTGAGGAAGACGTACCTCCTCCAGAGATTCGAGAGGACCGTCTTTTACCAACCTTTGAATCCTAACTTGATTAATATGACCAAGTCTTAAATGCCAAAGATATGGCTTGTTAGAGTGAGAAACTTTCAACCTTTTAGAGTTATTTATTAATTCGGTGTCGACCAGTAAGTACATCTTTAGTTTGAGTAAATATAGGTTTCCATCCATCTAACCAGAACAGATAAAAGACTTATTTCTACGAATATCAACTCTTTTGTTAAAAGAAACTGAATGAGAATCCTTTATTAAGCAATCTACTGATATAAGGTTCCTCCTAAAATTAGGAACATAAAAACAGTCTTTCAATAATATAAACTAAAATTCATCAAAGCAAAGATAAACGTCTCCCACTACCTCGGCTACCACCAAGCTATCGTCTCCGGTCCGCAACGAGAGGCTCCTATCATATAGACTTCTCGTTTCCACAAAACCCTGTATAGAAACACAAACATGATTAGTGGTGCTCGAATCAATGACACAAGTGTCTTTCGATTCTTCCACCAAACATGCTTCTAAATAGTGAAGTTCCTTACCTTTCTTGCCCTTGGCAGCTAGGAATTCCCGGCAAGCCTTCTTGAAATGACCTACCTTCCCACAGTGGAAGCATTTGGACTTTTTAGGGTCTCTAGGCTTCTTGTTCTACTTCTTCTTCTTCCCATTCGAGACAAGAGGATTAGAAGAACTGGAAGCCACTTGTTTCTTATTTGGCCTCTTTCTCTTCTGTGAGGGTTTGGAAGATTCAGCCAAATTGGCCTCTCCTTTGGGTTAGAACGCATCCCTATCCCTGATCATCTGCTCATAAGCTTGGAGTTGCTTTATGAGCTCGGTTAGTCCTAACTCTCTTGTTGCCAGATTATATGCGGCCTTAAACCCCACAAAATCTTTTGACAGAGTTTTGAACACATCTCGATTTGGGTGTTATAGTCCAGTTCAGCACCTTTCTCGGTAGGCTCAGCAAAGAATCCCATTAGAGTGATCACATGGTCCTTCACCGAAGTACCTGCCTTTTGCATAGAGTTCATAATGCTGGTGATTGCAGACTGTCAAGCCAATTTTTCTCAGCCTCCGAACAGGTCTTCCAGATTTTCCATGATCTCCCTAGCAACTTGATAAGTCTCATCCTGCTTTTGTAAAGCACTCGTCGCGCTAGTAAAAATGTAGCATCGAGCTATCTCATTGGATTCTCTCCAACCAGTATAGGTAACCGGGACCTCCTCAAGTGGTGTGTCAGGTTTGAGCCCAAGTGGGCATGGTTCGTCCAGCACGAACTTGTGTCTCTTGCAGCTGAGAACTATCAATAGATTTCTTTTCCAGTCTTTATAATTATCGCCATTCAGCTTATTTTTAGAAAGTGTTGAAATGAGGGGTGTGGGTGATATTTTGAACTGAAATAAAATTATACTAGACATCATTACAAAGCCCAAGCAAATATATAGATAATTTAGCAAATAGAACATACAAGTATGTTCCTACATGAAACTTGAAAAACATGTAGCATTGCAATAGTAATTGTTAGCATCTATTGCCCCAAGCCACTGAGGGGTGGTCACGAGACAAATAGTCGGATCATAGACCCCATCCAATTAATATATGTTGCCTTAAATCCTCCAAGGTTAAGACATATATTAATAACCACTTATTTTGGCCGCCAGTTTAGTTAATAGAGCTTCTAGGGAAGGTTAATAACTAAACGAGTCTTGAATGTATAACCATTATTTATATAGCCCGATCCACTGTTAGGAAATGCCCTAAGCATTAGAAACATTTAGATGAATTTTTTTTTGAAACTGGATAATAAAATTATATATGGAGGTTATTCATTACATTGCTATCTGTCCTCGTCTTATTTACATGTTAAAGTAAATGTAAGCAAATATGGCTCCCTGACTGCTTGTGTTAAACTGTTAGAACGTTGCATGCAATGGACTTTTGTATGCGAGAAGACAATGTTCTAAAGTTAGCAGTCTAAACTATGGTCTGTAGTCTATGGGGTTAGACCGAGCATCTAACTCATGTTAAGACTATTATGTTGTCTAAAGCCTTGGAGGGGACGGTTTGTCTTGATTGTCTGGAGTTGGACTCCCAAGTAGAGACATAGATATGTTGCTTGGGGGTGACATATTAGACAGGGACTAAACCGTGATTGATCTACGAAGTCCGCTTTGAGTGGATCGATCAGCTTTTGATGTTCATTATGCAGTAACCTTAATCCTGAGTAAAAGGACAACTTCATGTATATGACTTGCGTACTTTGATGTTCCAATGGCTAAAGCGTCTCAGAGGTAGTAAGCTTATAGACTGGTTCGTTGAGTGCATGACTTGTATACGATGAAGGGTTCATTTACAAATATCGGAATCATAGCTCTAATGAGGAGTTAAGGGTATCCTCTTAAAGGGCATTATACTGAATGTGAAAATGGACAAGGCCTTAGGTCGTCTGCTGGGCGGATGACTTCTTATTCACATATGGTGAATAATCATTTTCTTTATTCGGTAGTATAATGGAACTTTAAGATAGCCTGATTTGTAGGATTAAATGGACTTTGGCCTAAGGCTGATCATGGATATCATATGAGGGTTCTGCATACATGCCAAGGTCATTGGACGATAGCTTGTCACAGGCTTACGTAATACGGTATGTAATTAGGAGTTCAGTTTCAGGTTTATAGTGGTGTGACTCTGAAATTAGTGATCATATAATTGAGTTGTTCGGTAAAAGAATGATGATCATATGGATTTGCGGAAGCCCGATTATATATGTCCAATCAGTCCCTCTACTAGCTCCACATAATTCCTTAATGTTTGGCAAATTGATTTGTGTATGCTATTGGCTAGTTTATTATGCATGGATGGTGATGACATAGGATTACGATGGTAGATAAGATTCTCTCCGATTGGATTCAGATTTTGTTTTGGATAATAGAGTACACAATTATTCGAACTCCAAATAAAGTTGCCATGATTTTATTTGAGATTGTATTGGAGTTGTAGAAAATTATCCATGAGAACAAGAATTTGAAACACAACTGTTTTATGGATTTTGAAATTTGAATTTTGAATTTTGAATTTTGAATTTTGAATTTTGAATTTTGAAATTTGAATTTTGAATTTGAAATTTGAATTTGCAATTTGAATTTGAAATTCGAATTTGAAATTTGAATTTGAAATTTAAATTTGAAATTTGAAATTTGAAATTTGAAATTTGAAATTCGAATTTGAAATTTGAAATTCAAATTTTGAATCACAGTCCAAGTGGGATTCGAATTTGTTGTGGAAAATCCACAAGGTTTGAAATTTGAATTTGAGTTGGATATGGAGAGGATAATCTTGTTAGAATCCTACTTGAATTTTGAATCCAAATCCTAACTAATGATGGACGAAATTTTGAGGATTATCCTCAATGGATTTTCGGTTTTTGTGGATAAGGTTCAAGGGAAAAATTCAAGTTTCAATCCAAGTTGAATTTGGATTCTCTCCTCCCCGGCCGAAATTTTGGAGCATATCTCCTAGGGAAAATTCGGTTATTTTGGATAAGGATGAGATAAGATTCAAGCTTGAGAATCCTAGTAGAATTTTGATTCTCCCTTATCCTAAAAGTGGTCGAAATTTTGAGGAGATTTTCTCCTTGGAGTTTTTGGATTTTTTTTTGGTTGAAAAAGGGAGATAAAATTCTAGTTAAAATCTTGTTTAGATTTGGATTGGATTTATCCTAAATGGCTGAATTTTATTGTTGGCATTTTCCCTTGGAAAATTCAGATTTTATGGTTGTGGATAAGGGAGAATATCTTCTCCTAATCCAATTCAAATTCGGAAAATCACCTCATGCAGGTCTATAAATAGAGATCCTGCCACTCCAGTTCTCTTAGACCACAGGCTCTCAGGTGAGCAGGTTTATTGTTGCACAGCCCACCGTGACAACAAAGTTCTTTAGAGATCTGGGTGGTCGGAAGAAGACTAGCAGTGCTAGCATATCGATCGAGGTTCAGAGTGCCCACACACTCAGCCATTCGGGAATTGGAGAATAGTAGAGAAGGCTAGTTGGTTGAAGCCCTCCTGTCATTCTCCTCCTGCAAGATTGGTGTCCTTGAGGTATGAGTTTTAATTATTGTTGGTTTATTGTTTATGGCATCATGAGATATTTAACGATCTAAAAATTTTTATTATTCAGCTGCGCCACTTTGATACGTTTTTACGATTTATTTTCCTACAATTGGTATCAGAGACATCTCATGACTATGCCATGTACATAAATTAGACAATTACTTAGTCTTTTTATTTATGTATGGATTTGATATTTAGAGAGTGTCATTTTAGGGTTCCTTTATGTTGTTATCATGTATTATGTATAAAGTATGTGGTTATTTTAATATTTTGAATTACTATAAGCATGCTTGTTTATGCCAGTTATGGTTCCTTAGAAATTAGAAAAATTGTATCTAGGAATTTTTTATGTAATCATGGGAGCAGTTTATTAACACTGTAATTTTCCCATGGATTTTAATTTTTGTCTCTTTGAATTATTATGGTTAGAATTTTGTACACCGGAAACAGTTTAGGAAATTTTATGTAATTATTCTTGGAGGAGATTGAAGATTGAAGACCGTAATTTATTTTTCCCAAAAGTTAAATTTGATTTAAATGTTGAAATTTTGATTGTGTGGAAAATTCCAATTTAATTGGGATTCAAATTAATTTTTGGAGATCCAAATAGGTAAATTAGAATATGACACGAAAATCGAGACACGACCCCTCGGGATATGCCGATGGGCCTTGGTGGGGCTGCAGCCCTTGCCCTCGGGTAGGATGGGGCTGCGGCAGCCCCTGTGCAGGCCATAACCACCCACGGCCGCGGGCTTGGCCTGCAGCCGAGGGTGGCCGTGGCTGGCCTGGGCATGCAGCCTATGGCTGCAGGCGCTGCCTGCAGCGCTCAGCCTGGGCGTGCAGCTTGCCACTGCAGGCTTGGCCTGCAGCCCGGCAAGGCTGCTCATGGTGGCGGCCGTGGGCTGCCAGCCCCTCCGAGGCTGGTGGCTACCCACGGCGGCTGCCGCCTTCGGGGGCGGTGGTGCGACGGTTCAAAAATCAGGAAAAATTTTGATTTTTAAATTTGAGATTTAATTTTAAATCATGTTTAAAAATATGTAATTGAAAATTTGAAATTTTTAAAATTACATATTATTTACACATGATGTTTAAAATTGTTTAAAATTTGAATTTGAAATTTAAATTTGAAATTCGAATTTGGAATTTGAATTTGAAATTTAAATTTTTGGAGATTTAAATTTTAAATGATTCTTGGGATGAGAAATAAATGGAGAGGCTACATAAAGATGGATATAAGAAGACGAAACAAAATTCAAGACCCAAAGAATGCTTTGGATGGAATTTTGTAATCTTTATTTTCTTTGTTCTAGGATGGAATCATGGAATGGTTATTCTGTCAATTATTTTTCTGTGATATGTCATGGATGTATAAATATGTATTGATAGATGTTTTATATGCATATTTGATAACATGTCATATAGGATAGCTGGGTGCCGCTCATACTATATTGATCATACATAATTTTGTCAAAACTTGCATGTTTTTCAAAATATTGAGTGAGAGAGGGTTTCAAACAAAACCCATGGCCTCCATTGTTGATCCATATGTGAAAGCATGATAACGCCTAGCGTCAGTTCTGCACTGATCACACCCCTCGGTAGGTGTTTACCACCACTGGTATACTAGATTGGATCTCCTATGTGGAAAACGTGTTCGGGTACGATCCTATTCATGACCACCCCTCGGTGGCTTGGTAGGACGTGGATCGGGCTACGTAAATAATGATGATACACTTAAGACTCATTTAGTTATTAACCTTCCCTA
This sequence comes from Antiaris toxicaria, assembly GCA_035233585.1. NCBI lineage: Eukaryota > Viridiplantae > Streptophyta > Magnoliopsida > Rosales > Moraceae > Antiaris > Antiaris toxicaria. The sequence continues at coordinate 56,646,386 of CP141153.1, forward strand.
GAAGCTCTATTAACTAAACTGGTGGCCAAATAAGCGGTTATTAATATATGTCTTAACCTTGGAGGATTTAAGGCAACATATATTAATTGGACGGGGTCCATGTTCTGGCTATTTGTTTTCATGACCACCCCTCGGTGACTTGGGGCAATAGGTGCTGAGAATTACCGTTGCAATGCTACATGTTTTTCAAGTTTCATGTAGGAACATACTTGTATGTTTTACTTGCTAAATTATCTGTATATTTGCTTGGGCTTTGTAATAATGTCTAGTATAATTTTATTTCAGTTCAAAATGTCATCGACACCCCTCATTTCAATACTTACTGAGAATAAACTGAATGGCGATAATTATAAAGATTGGAAAAGAAATCTGTTAATAGTTCTCAACTGCGAGAGACACAAGTTCGTACTGGACGAACCATGCTCACCAGGGCCAAAACCTGACACACCGCTTGAGGAGGTCCCGGTTGCCTATACTCGTTGGAGAGAATCCAATGATATATCTCGATGCTACATGCTTGCTAGCATGACGAGTGCTTTACAAAAGCAGCATGAGACTTATCAGGTTACTAGGGAGATCATAAATAATCCGGAGGACAAGTTCAGAGGGCAAGAAAAATTGGCTCGATAGTCCGCTATCACCAGCATTATGAACTCTAAGCAAAAGGTGGGTACTCCGGTGAAGGACCATATGATCACTCTAATGGGATTCTTCACTGAGGCTGCCGAAAACGGTGCAGAGTTGGACTACAACACCCAAATCGAGATGGTGTTCAAAACTCTATCTAAAGATTTTGTGGGGTTTAAGGCCACATACAATCTGGCGACAAGGGAGTTAGGACTAACCGAGCTCATGAAGCAGCTCCAAGCTTATGAGCGGATGATCAGGGATGGGGATGCTGTCCAACCCAAAGGTGAGGCAAATTTGACGGAATCTTCCAAACCCTTACGGAAGAGGAAGAGGCCATATCAGAAGCAAGCGGCTTCCAGTTCTTCTAATCCTCCTGTCTCGGATGGGAAGAAGAAGAACAAGAACAAGAAGCCCAGGGACCCTAAAAAGTCCAAGTGCTTCCGTTATGGGAAGGTAGGTCACTTTAAGAAGGCTTGCCGGGAATTCCTAGCCGCCAAGGGCAAGGAAGGTAAGGAACTTCATTACTTGGAAGTGTGTTTGGTGGATTGGAGTTGTCATGATTTTATTTGAGATTGGATTGGAGTTGTAGAAAATTATACATGAGAACAAGTTTGAAATTTAAAATTTGAATTTGAAATTCGAATTTGAAATTTGAAATTCAAATTTTGAATCACAGTCCAAGTGGGATTCGAATTTGTTGTGGAAAATCCACAAGGTTTGAAATTCGAATTTGAGTTGGATATAGAGAGGATAATCTTGTTAGAATTCTATTTGAATTTTGAATCCAAATCCTAACTAATGATGGACGAAATTTTGGGAATTATCCTCAATGGATTTTCGATTTTTGTGGATAAGGTTCAAGGGAAAAATTCAAGTTTCAATCCCAGATGAATTTGGATTCTCTCCTCCCCAGAAAGTGGACGAAATTTTGGAGTATATCTCCTAGGGAAAATTCGGTTATTTTGGATAAGGATGAGATAAGATTCAAGCTTGAAAATCCTAGTGGAATTTTGATTCTCCCTTATCCTAAAAGTGGCCGAAATTTTGAGGAGATTTTCTCCTTGGAATTTTCGGATTTTTTTTTGATTGAAAAAGGGAGATAAAATTCTAGTTAAAATCTTGTTTAGATTTGGATTGGATTTATCCTAAATAGCCGAATTTTATTGTTGGGATTTTCCCTTGGAAAATTCCGATTTTATGGTTGTGGATAAGGGAGAATATCTTCTCCTAATCTAATTTGAATTCAGAGAATCACCTCATGTAGGTCTATAAATAGAGGTCCTGCCACTCCGGTTCTCTTAGACCACAGACTCTCAGGTGAGCAGGTTTATTGTTGCACAGCCCACCGTGACAATATAGTTCTTTAAAGATCTGGGTGGTCGAAAGAAGACTAGCAGTGCTAGCATACCGATCGAGGTTCAGAGTGCCCACACACTTAGCCATTCGGGAATTAGAGAATAGTAGAGAAGGCTAGTTGGTTGAAGCCCTTCGGTCATTCTTCTCTTGCAAGATTGGTGTCCTTGAGGTATAAGTTTTAATTGTTGTTGGTTTATTGTATATGGCATCATGAGATATTTAACGATCTAAAAATTTTTATTGTTCAGCTGTGCCACTCTGATATGTTTTTACCGATTTATTTTCCTACATCCACATCCTACCAAGCCACCGAGGGGTGGTCATGAATAGGATCGTTCCCGAACTCATTTTCCACATAGGAGATCCAACCTAGTATGCCGGCGGTGGTAAACACCTACCGAGGGGTGTGGTCAGGGCAGAACTGATGTGAGGTGTTACCATGCTTTCACATATGAATCAACAATGGAGGCCATGGGTTTTGTTTAAAACCCTCTCCCACTCAATATTTTGAAAAACATGCAAGTTTTGACAAATATATATGATCAATTTAGTATGAGCGACATTCACCTATCCTATATGATGGTCTTCAATCTCCTTCAAGAATAATTACATTAAATTTCCTAAATCGTTTACGGTGTACAAAAATTCTAATCATAATATTTCTAAGAGACAAAAAATTAAAATCTATTAGAAAATTACAGTGTTAATAAACTGCTCCCATGGTTACATAAAAATTCTTAGATACAATTTTCTAAAATTCTAAGGAACCACAACCAGCATAAAACAAGCATGCTTGTAATAATTTAAAAAATTAAAATAACCACATACTATATACATAATACATGATAACAACATAAAGGAATCCTCAAATGTCACTCTTTAAATATCAAATCCATACATAAATAAAAAGACTAACTAATTGTCTAATTTATGTACATGGCGTAGTCACGAGATGGCTCTGATACCAATTATAGGAAATAAATCGGTAAAAACATATCAGAGTGGCGCAGCTGAACAATAAAAATTTTTCAAGATCATTAAATATGATGCCATGTACAATAAACTAACAACAATTTAAACTCATACCTCAGAGGACGCCAATCTGCAGGAGGAGAATGATTAGAGGGCTTCAACCAACTAGCCTTCTCTACTATTCTCCAATTCCCGAATGGCTGAGTGTGTGGACACTCTGAACCTCGATTGGTATGCTAGCACTGCTAGTCTTCTTCTGACCACCCAGATCTCTAAACAACTTATTGTCATGGTGAGTTATGCAACAATAAGCCTACTCACCGGAGCGTCTCTGGTCTGAGAGAACTGGAGTGGCAGGACCTCCATTTATAAACTTGTATGAGGTGATCCTCTGAATTCAAATTGGATTATGAGAAGATTTTCTCCCTTGTCCACTATGCAAAATCCAAAATTCCCTAGGCCATAATCAAGGGTAGATCCAGCCAGTTAAGGGATCTTGCAATCCAAATTCGAACTGGATTTTAACTTGAATTTTATCTCCCCATTTATCCATAAAAATCTGAATTTCCCTAGGGCCATAAACCTGTCTAGATTCGTCTATTAAAGTGCGAGGAGAATCAAAATTCAAATAAGATTTTCTAGCTTGAATTTTATCTCATCCTTATCCATAAAAAACTAAAAATCTGCTTGAGATCTTCCTCAAAAATTTCGGCCACTTTTAGGGAGGAGAGAATCTAAATTTAATTGGGATTGAAACTTGAATTTTTTCCTGAATCTTATCCACAAAAAATCCAAAAATTCTAGGAGGATTTTCCTCAAAATTTTTGACCAAGTTAGTTAGGATTGGGATTCAAAATTCAAGTAGGATTCAAACAAGATTTTTCTCTCCATAATCCAACTCAAATTCAAATTCTAACCTTGTGGAATTATCCACAAAGAATTCGAATTCCACTTGGACTGTGATTCAAAATTTGAATTTCAAAATTCAAAATTTGAATTTCAAAATTCAAAATTCAAAATTCAAATTCAAAACGAATTTCAAATTTAAATTTCAAATTCAAATTTCAAATTTCAAAAATCAAAATTCAAAATCCATATTTCAAATTTTTGTTCTCATGGATAATTTTCTACAACTCCAATCCAATCTCAAATAAAATCATGACAACTTTATTTGGAGTTCGAATAATTGTATACTCTATTATCCAAAACAAATTATGATTTCAACTGGAGAGAATCTTGTCCACCATTCTAATCCTATGTCAATACCATCCATGCATAATCAACTAGCCAATAAGCGTACACAAATCAATTTGTCAATCGTTAAGGAATTATGTAGAGCTAGTAGAGGGACCAATTAGGAATATATAATCGGGCTCCCGTGAATCCATATGATCATTATTCTGTATCAAACAACTCAATCATATGATCACTAATTTAAGAGTCACATCACTATAAACCAGAAACAGAACTCCCAATTATATACCGTATTACGTAAGCCTGTGACGAGCTACTATCCAATGACCTTGTCATTTTTGCAGAACCCTCATATGATATCCATGATCAGCCTTACGTTAAAGTCTGTTTAATCCTACTGATCAGGCTATCTTGAAGTTCCATTATACTATCGAATAAGAAAATGATTATTCACCATATGTGAATAAGAAATCGTCTGCCCAGCAGACGACCCAAGGCCTTATCCATTTTCACATCCAGTATAATGCCTTTAAGAGGATATCTTTAACTCTTGAGAGTTATGATTCCGATATCTGTAAACAAACCCTTCATTGCATACAAGTCATGCACCCAATGAACCAGTCTATAAGCTTGCTACCTCTGAGATGCTTTAGCCTTTCGAACATCAAAGTACACAAGTCATATACATGAAGTAGTTCATTTACTCAGGATTAAGGTTACCATACAATGAATGTCAAAAGTAGATTGATCCACTCATAGTGGACTATGTAGATCAATCACGCTTTAGTCCCGGTCTAATATGTCACCACTAAGTAACATATCTATGTCTCTACTTGGGATTCTATGCTCCGGATAGTCAAGACAAACCGTCCCCACCATGGCTTTAGACAACATAATAGTCTTAACATGAGTTAGATGCTCAGTCTAAATCCATAGACTATAGACCTTAGTTTGGACCACTTACTTTAGAACATTGTCTTCTCGCATACAAAAGTCCATTGCATGCAACGTTTTAACAGTTTTAACACAAGCAGTTAGTGAGCCATATTTGGCTACATTTACTTTAACATGTAAATAGAATAAGGACAAATAGCAATGTAATGAATAACCTCTATATATAATTTTATTATCCAGTTCAAAATAAATACATCAAAATGTCTCTAATGCTTAGGGCATTTCCTAACAATAAGCAACCTTCCCAATGCATTTGATAATTTCAAATGGTCCAATATATCTTAGACTCAATTTCCCTTTCTTACTAAAACGCATTATTCCTTTCATTGGCAAAACTCTTAAGAATACGAAATCCCCTTCGTTAAATTCTAGGTATCTTCATCATTTATCCGCATAGCTCTTCTGTCAGCTTTGCGCAATCTTCATTCGTCACTGTATTTTTGCAACTGCATCAGTTGTTTCTTTCACAAAATCTGTTTTGTGTAGTTACTTTTCTTATAGATCATACCAGTGGACAGGTGATCTACACTTCCTTCCATATAAAGTTTCATAAGGTGCCATTCCTATAGAAGCTTGGTAGCTATTATTGTACGAAATTCTGCCAATGGAAGTTTTTCGCTCTAGTTTCTTAGGAAATCTATTATTCACACGCGAAGCACGTCTTCTAACATTTGGATCATCTGTTCAGATTGCCCATCCGTCTGCAGATGAAAAGCCGTACTCAAACGTAATTCTGTTCCCATAGCTTCTTGCATGCACTTTTAGAAATTCAAAGTGAATCATGCATTACGATTCGATACAATGGACTAAGGAACACCATGTAACCTAACAATATGGATTACATAAAGGTTTGCCAACTTTTCTAGTGAAAAAGTCATTTTCACTGCAATGAACCTTGCCATTTTTGTTAATCTATTGACGATATCCCAAATGGCATCGTAGCCTTCTCGGGTTTTTGGTAATCCTACTACAAAGTCCATCACAATATGTTCCCATTTCCATTTGAAAATTTCTAATAGTTTTAATTTTTCGCTTGGATGTCAGTGTTCGGCCTTAACTCTTTAACACATCATGCATCAGCTCATGAACTTTGCGATGTCCTTCTTCATCCCTTTTCACCAGAATTGTAACTTTAAATCCTGGTACATTTTACTAGCTCCGGGATGCACTGAATATGGCATCTCGTGAGATTTTTTCATAATCCACCTTCTTAATCCTTCATCATCGGGAACATGAATTCTTCCCTAATATAGGATTAATCCATCCTTAGACACTCTTTCCTGAGGACTTGCTAGACTTGGATCTCATTTTTTAGCCTCTCTAATGTCCTCGAATAACGATAATTCTAATTGAAGTGCAGCCAATTTTCTAGATATCAGCTCCATCTTTAACGAATTAATCTCTTGTTGCAATGACCTTGGCAGTTTTTCAATTGACAGTTGTTGCGAAACAGCAGATTTTCTACTTAACGCATCTACAACACGATTGGCTTTTCTGGGATGGTAGAGGATCTCGCAATCATAATCCTTTACCAACCCCAACCATCTATTCTATCGTATATTTAACTCACTCTGTGTGAAGAAGTACTTTAAGCTCTAATGGTTAGTATAGATCTAACACTGAGCTCTGTATAAATAGTGTCGCCAAATCTTAAGTACGAACACAACAGTGGCAAGTTCTAGATTATGCGTGGGATAATTTCTCTCGTTATCCTTTAATTGACGTGACGCATAGGTAATCACCTTGTCGCCTTGCATTAGGACAGCTCCTAATCCCATTTTCAAAGCGTCACTATATATCACGAACATCTCCCCTTCAGTAGGAAGCATAAGGATTAGTGCACTCATTAGTTGCTTCTTCAACTCTCAGAAGCTTCTCTCGCACTCATTAGTCCACTCATACCTCTTCTCCTTACGCATAAGAGCCGTGAGAGGTACAGCGAGTCATGCGAAACCCTCCACGAATCTCTTATAATAGCCAACTAAACCTAAAAAACTCCATATTTTGGTCACGTTTCTAGGTGCAGGCCATTCATTGATCACCTCCACTTTAACAGGATCCATGGTGATTCCTTCCTTGGAGACTACATGTCCAAGGAAATGTACTCTATCTAGCCAAAATTTGCACTTAGAAAATTTTGCATAGAGTTGGTGCTTCCTTATCGTTTGAAGAACAATCCTCAGGTGTTCTTCATGCTCTTCACGAGTCTTTGGATATATAAGGATGTCATTGATAAACACAATGACAAACTTATCTAAATATTCCTTAAAGACTCGATTCATTAGGTCTATGAACGCAGCTGGTGCATTTGTCAACCCAAACGACATCACAAGAAATTCGTAATGACTGTAACGGGTCCTAAACACGGTCTTGGGAATATCGCTATCCTTAATCCATAGCTGATGATATCCCAATCACAGATCGATCTTAAAGAATACTGCTGCACCTTTGAGTTGATCGAACAAGTTATTAATTCTAGGTAATGGATACCTATTCTTGATAGTGACCTTGTTCAATTCCCGGTAATCGATGCACATGCGAAATGTTTCATCCTTCTTCTTGACAAACAACACGGGAGCACCCTATTGGGAATAGCTCAGATCGATGGATCCTTTGTCACGAAGCTTTTTTAATTGTACTTATAGTTCCTTTAGCTCCGCCGACGCCATTCGATACGGCGCCTTTGAGATAGATGTAGTTCCTGGCATCAATTGGATCTCGAAAGAGATCTCTCATTCTAGCGGCAATCCGGGTAATTCTTCTAGGAAAACATCAAGAATCTCGTTCACAATAGGAACGTCTTCAGGTTAAAGCTTTTGCTCCTCTGTCACATCTACTATATACGCTAAGTATCCAGCAGAGCCACTAGATATTAGCCTTCTTGCTTTCATCGAATTGATCATCGTCTTCCTTGTTTTACATGACGAGCTGACATATTCGAATCTATCCTCCTGGTCGGGTTGAAACATTATTTTTCACTTCCGACAATCGATCATGGCTTGATATTTTCCTAGGAAATCCATTCCTAGTATTACATCATAATCAACTAACTCCATCACGATCAATTCTGCATATAACTCCCTATTTGCCACAATTATTGGTACATGAGGTAACCAGTAATTGGACATCAACACTTCGCCTGAGGATAGAGCCGTTCTAAATGTCATACCTATGCTATCTTTAGGATATCCTATTCTGTTGGCAAATTCATATGAAATAAACGAATGCATAGCTCTGGAATCAAATAAAATAGACGCCAAATGATTAGCGATAGAAAGCTAATGTGATGCCCCATGCCCTTAGTGGCCCAGACCGTCACTTAAAACTGCTTTTTTAATTGATACTTATGCTTTCTTGCAAACTGATACCATAATTTTAGGGTTTTTTTTACGCGTACGTATACTTTAATGTGCATCGTCTAAACATAGGAGAGTACAATTACTCATACGCATTTATATTACTGTCTAACTATTTACTGTTCAAAAATACTATTTAACTATTACTATTCAAAAATAATATTTAACGATTACTATTTACAAATACCGTTTAATGATTACTATTCAAAAATACTGTTTAACCATCACTATTCAAAAAAACTATTTAACGATTACTATTCACAAATACTGTTTAACGGTTACTATTTAAAAATACTGTTTAACCATCACTATTCAAAAATACTAGTTAACGATTACTATTTACAAATACTGTTTAACGGTTACTATTAAAAAAATATTGTTTACTCAAAATTATGCAGAAGAATACTCGCGGTGTGTCCACAACTTTGCCTCACATCCGCCTCTGCTGTCGTCATTGCCCATAGATGATTAAGCCATAGGATGCTTACATATAGCATGAACACACTCGGTGAGCTTTACACCTAGTAAGTACAACATGTTAACCATAAAATATGTTTAAAACGTAGTACATACTTAAAACCATATAAGCATGCAAGACATCAACATATACCACTTAACATAGCACATAGCAGATCATAAAATGTCATCTCATTAAAATACAGAACTTACATGCTTTATGCATAGTAATATACATCATACACTGAGTGCATCTTACTATAGCTAGAAGCATAGTGAACTATGACTAATGCTTACTGTGATCAATACATGATCCAGTTATGTTCATTTATGCTTCAATATTCTCTTTCTTTCTCTTGTCTACTTAGGGCCTGTGTGTCAGTACCGTGTGCGCGCAAACCAACGGTAACGCCGGAGGTCACTAAAAAGCCGAAGAGCCATCAACGGATGCTCAACTTTGCTTTAACTTACTTTAACTTAAAAACCTCTTCAACTGAAAAGGCTGGTATGACACGCCTATTAAATTCCATCTTGTTTACCTGTTCTAGCCATATGCTTCTCTAAACTGTCCCTAATCCTACGTGGTAGAGACATATGGCATCTAACTTGTTCTTTCATCAATCAACTTGATTGTGAAACTATATGCTCTTATCTATGCTGTGCAATATTGTGTGCATGATAGGCATACTTAACATACTGTAAACCATCATTTAAAAATCATTTCGTTCATGCAATAGGTGGAGTTGTACTTACCTAAATTTGCAAGCCAACACATTCTCTCGCCTCTATCAATTTACAGGTTAATACCTATCATCAATAATGTATCTTTTCAGTACCTTCGTTGAGTCATTGATACTGTTAGTGACTATTACTTGTGTTTCCAGGTGGTACCGAGGCCCATTGGTACTTTATTGGCCTACTCTGGGGATTTGGCATCTAACTTCTATCGTTGTCTGATTAATTGTCTTCTTGACAGATTAATCATTGTTCCTTATAGTGTCATTCAGAACATGGTCCTTGAATAGTTATTGACCAGTCAACTGACCGGTTACCTCGCGTGTTGGTAACTAGGTAGCCTACCGGGTTACTATGCATAAACTTGGTGTAGTAACCGACCGGCTTACTTTGCCGATTTGGGTGTGGTATCCTATCGGGCTACTATGGCTTAGTTGGTGTGGTGGCCTACCAAGCCAATATGGCTTGGATGGTATGGTGGCCTACCAAGCCACTATGGCTTGGATGGTGTGGTGGCCTACCGGGCCATTATGGCTTGTTTGGTGTGGTAGCCTCTCTGGCTACTAAGCCTTGTTTGGTGTGGTAGCCTACCAGGCTACCCACACTGTTTTATTTTGAAAAATTGTTTTGGTTGACTTATAAAATTTTTGGGAAAGTTCTTTGTTTTAAAACTGTCCCCTTGCCACCCCATTGGAAGGTGGGACGTTTTTATGAAAACCATTTTTATTTTAAAGTGTGTAAAACACTTATTTGATGTTGCATTTTAAAGGTGGTTTTTGAACCACTTTCGAAAACTATTTTGAAACTTGATTGAAACAACTTTGATTGTAAATTCAATGAACATAACATTTTTCATCCTCGACAAGATGAAAAATTTTCATGTTCACCTTAGAGCTCAAGTCTAACTCTAATGGCTACTAAACTCATTGAACCCGTGGCCAATGTGCCCAGTTTTTACAAAAAGTTCCAGTTTTACATTACTTTAAAAATGGCTCTATTTGAGGCCAGAAATGGCCAAATTTTTAAAAGTCACATAGGTTATCTTAAAGCTTTCGACATGCTCTACAACTTTCATGTTGAGCCCGAAGTCTGGTTCGGACTCTAAATGGTTCATTTTTAGCAAAACCCATACCTATGTCTGGGCTGTGATTTTCAGTCTCAGTTTTGGACACTGAGTGAAAACCCCGTGAAAAACCTATCATAGTGTCGTTTTTGGCCAAAACCTATTTAATGCAAAAACGACCATATTGAAATTTCCTTAAAATATCATGTTTTACTAAATCCCAAATTCGGACCCTAAGGGGGTCAAAATGGCCAAAATCCATAGCTATTTCCTAGGGATAGATTTGTGCCCAGCCACTTCCTAAATGTTCATTGCATCACACATACTCATAACCATTCGTAAAAAATGTAAACACATACACACGACCACAAACTTAAAAATGGAAACTTAAGGTCTCAAAATGAACTTATTACAACCCATGCGCATAAACAAATACAAAATTTCTTAATCAAAATCTTAAAATCACTAAATCACCAAAGGTAGGGTTTTCGATTATTAATTTTGTGCTTTAAACCAAGCATAATTTTGAACTAAGGCTTGATGACCAAAATGGCCATGTGATTCTTGGTGAGAAAGGGGTCAGTTTGTGCTAGCAAGACACCACAAAAATTTCTCTCAATATCAACTTAAGACAATAGCCAAAAACCACAAAGATTGGTTTCAAAAACTCACCCTTGGATGGACTTAGAATGGCTTAGAATAAATCCTCCTAACTTAAGCTTGTAGCGGTTGATTTTTTTTGGTAACTTTTGGCTGTGTTTTGGACTTGAGAAATGGAGGGTTTTGGAGGCTAGAGCAGTCAGTAGTAGCTAGACGAAAAAGGGAGAGAGAGTTGAAATTTTTGGGGTGTGAAAAGAAAGGAAATACAAGCTAAGGTATGGCCACTATTTTATAGGCAACTCTAAGCAATCTTAACCAAACCTAAGCTTGATTAGTCGAGCTAACTTTAAGCCAAATTTGGGGACAAAAACCTACCCATCTCAGCCCTTCTCCACCAAATGAGCTACGGCCATTTATGGGGGGAGAAATAAAAAATTGCATGATGTAAGGTGATGGAAATGAATTGTTGTTTAATGGGTTTTGTGTCATAACCTACCCAATATATTATTTCCGCCTTTTTGAGGTTTTTAGCAGCTGAAAACTAGCTAGTTTTCTTAGCCAAGGCTCACGGTTTTGAGGCCAAAAAATTTCATTTATGTTACTCTCTTCGCAATCCAAGTTGTTAGGAAATGCCCTAAGTATTAGAGACATTTTTATGTATTCATTTTGAACTGGATAATAAAATTATACTTAGAGGTTATTCATTACATTGCTATCTGTCCTCGTCTTATTTACATGTTAAAGTAAATGTAAGCAAATATGGCTCACTGACTGCTTGTGTTAAAACTGTTAGAACGTTGCATGCAATGGACTTTTGTATGCGAGAAGACAATGTTCTAAAGTTAGCAGTCTAAACTATGGTCTGTAGTCTATGGGGTTAGACCGAGCATCTAACTCATGTTAAGACTATTATGTTGTCTAAAGCCTTAGAGGGGACGGTCTGTCTTGACTGTCTGGAGCTGGACTCCCAAGTAGAGACATGGATATGTTGCTTGGTGGTGACATATTAGACCGGGACTAAAGCGTGATTGATCTACGTAGTCCGCTATGAGTGGATCAATCTGCTTTTGACGTTCATTATGCAATAACCTTAATCCTGAGTAAATGAACTTCTCCATGTATATGACTTGTGTACTTTGATGTTCCAATGGCTAAAGCGTCTCAGAGGGTAGTAAGCTTATAGACCGGTTCGTTGGGTGCATGACTTGTATACGATGAAGGGTTTGTTTGCAGATATCGGAATCATAGCTCTGAGGAGTTAAAGGTATCCTCTTAAAGGCATTATACTGAATGTGAAGATGGACAAGGCCTTGGGTCGTCTGCTGGGCGGATGACTTCTTATTCACATATGGTGAATAATCATTTTCTAGATTCGGTAGTATAATGGAACTTTAAGATAGCCTGATCAGTAGGATTAAACGGACTTTGACCTAAGGCTGATCATGGATATCATATGAGGGTTTTGCATATATGACAAGGTCATTGGATGGTAGCTCGTCACAGGCTTACGTAATACGGTATATAATTGGGAGTTCAGTTTCAGGTTTATAGTGGTGTGACTCTGAAATTAGTGATCATATGATTGAGTTGTTCGGTACAGAATGATGATCATATGGAATCACGGGAGCCCGATTATATATGTCCAATCAGTCCCTCTACTAGCTCCACATAATTCCTTAACGTTTGGCAAATTGATTTGTGTATGCTATTGGCTAGTTTATTATGCATGGATGGTGATGTCACAGGATTAGGATGGTAGACAAGTTTCTCTCCGGTTGGATTCAGATTTTGTTTTGGATAATAGAGTACACAATTATTCGAACTCCAAATAAAGTTGCCATGATTTTATTTGAGATTGGATTGGAGTTGTAGAAAATTATCCATGAGAACAAGAATATGAAATACAACCGTTTTGTGGAATTTGAAATTTGAATTTTGAAATTTGAAATTTGAATTTTGAAATTTGAAATTTGAATTTTGAATTTGAAATTTGAATTTGAAATTTGAATTTGAAATTCGAATTTGAAATTTGAATTTGAAATTTAAATTTGAAATTTGAAATTTGAAATTTGAAATTTGAAATTTGAATTTGAAATTTGAATTTGAAATTTGAAATTCAAATTTTGAATCACAGTCCAAGTATGATTCGAATTTGTTGTGGAAAATCCACAAGGTTTGAAATTCGAATTTGAGTTGGATTTGGAGAGGATAATCTTGTTAGAATCCTACTTGAATTTTGAATCCAAATCCCAACAAAAGTGGGCGAATTTTTGGAGGATAATCTCCAATGAAAATTCGGTTTTTTGTGGATAGGATTCAAGGGTAAATTCAAGTTTCAATCCTAGTTGAATTTGGATTCTCTCCTTCCCTGAAAAGTGGCCGAAATTAGGGAGTAAATCTCCTAGGAAATTCGGTTATTTTGGATAAGGTTGAGATGAGATTCAAGCTTGAAAATCCTAGTGGAATTTTTGATTCTCCCTTATCCATAATGGCCGAAACTTTTGTTGAGATTTTCTCCAAGAGAAATTCGGATTTTTTGGTTGAAAAAGGGAGATAAAATTCTAGCTAAAATCTTGTTAAGATTTGGATTGGATTTGTCTTAGAAAAACCGAATTTAATTGTTAGGATTATCCTATGAAAAATTCGGATTTTTTGGTTAAAGATAAGGGAGAAAATCTTTTCCTAGTCCAATTCGAATTTAGAGAATCACCTCATGCAGGTCTATAAATAGAGGTCCTGCCACTCCAGTTCTCTCAGACCACAGACTCTCAGGTGAGCAGGCTTATTGTTGCACAGCTCATCGTGACAATAAAGTTCTTTAGAGATCTGGGTGGTCGGAAGAAGACTAGCAGTGCTAGCATACCGATCGAGGTTCAGAGTGCCCACACACTCAGCCATTCGGGAATTGGAGAATAGTAGAGAAGGCTAGTTGGTTGAAGCCTCCGGTCATTCTCCTCCTGCATATTGGCGTCCTTGAGGTATGAGTTTTAATTGTTGTTGATTTATTGTATATGGCATCATGAGATATTTAACGATCTAAAAATTTTTATTGTTCCGCTGCGCCACTCTGATACGTTTTTACCGGTTTATTTTCCTACACAAGTTTCTACTGTAGTTTTTGGTCCTTTCTCGGCAGTGTTCTAATTTTCATCTGAAAATTGGATTTTTTGAATCTAATTTTTATACTGATGAATTCTAGTTGGTTTATACTGTCTAAGAGCCCATCCTACACTAATTTACTATTCATTTTCTATACTATGGTTGTGTCTACACTGTGTTGTACTTGTGCATACATACCGAGGCGTTTTCACGTGAAATTTCTAACACAGTTTCTCTTGACTAATTCGGACGTGCTGATTCCAATTTTATCAGTTTTATGTCCGTCCGAGGTCATTTGAACTAGTTTTCGGGATCTGTGCGACCCCACCGTAAAAAACATGTCAGGTGCTTGATTGACTAATTTGGGCGTTCCGAGTCTAAATATATCAATTTCGAGGTGAGATAAGGTCATCTTAACCCTCTTCTCGATACTGTGTATCACTCAGACAAAAATTCACAGTTTGTATCCAATTGACCAAATTAGGCCTGCTGACTGTGAATATATCAATTTTAAGTCAAATTAAGGCCGTCTTGGCTAGTAACATGACACTGCATTTTTCACTATTTACTATTCATTGCTTTCTATTCTAACTGACTAGTCTGAGCATTCTGACTCCAATTTTGTCAGTTTCTAGAATAGAAGAGGTCATTTGGATCATTTTCTCGGTATTGTACTCTACTAGGGTTTCTATCGCTGTTATACTTAGACGTTCGGTCCGAGCATTTTGGTAATCTGTTCACCAGTCTTATGTTAGGAAATGGTCATCTGAATCAGTTTTCTGATACTGCATATCTCCTATACATATTAGGGTGGACCGAGTTCACTATCAGTCACCCCCTTTCACTACATAAATAGTACCTAAACAGTACTGTATCTATTTAGTTTATTCAACTAGAAATTATACTGTATTTTTCAACTTAATTACTCATTACATAGTAATTAGGTTTGACATATTTTGAGAGTCTATGTAACAGCTTTCTGCCCATTACATGGTTAGGAAATGGTCATCTGAATCAGTTTTCTGATACTGCATATCTCCTATACATATTAGGGTGGACCGAGTTCACTATCAGTCACCCCCTTTCACTACATAAATAGTACCTAAACAGTACTGTATCTATTTAGTTTATTCAACTAGAAATTATACTGTATTTTTCAACTTAATTACTCATTACATAGTAATTAGGTTTGACATATTTTGAGAGTCTATGTAACAGCTTTCTGCCCATTACATGGCCATGCTCACTCACACGGCCTTCCTCACATATTCAGTCTGATCGGTACACGACTTCTTACACGACCGTGTACCTGACTGTGCTCTGTATGTTTGCACTAAATGGCATCAAATTGTTTCTCAATTTCTCATTAATTGAAATTCAAGTTACAGGAACGGGACGGTCCTTACAACCTACCACCATCATAAAATTTGTCTCCTAAAAAATTAGAATAAATCTGGGAAGTCTCTTCTCATATCCTCTTCCCGTTCCCATGTAGCTTCTTCGAGATTATGGCTCCGTCATAATACTTTTACAAGTGAAATCACTTTATTTTTAAGGACCTTATCTTCCCTAGCTAAAATTTGCATAGGTTTTTCTTCATATGTTAGATCAGCGTTTAGTTCAACCGGCTCTTGACTTAGTATGTGGGAACTATCTGGCACGTACTTCTTTAACATCGAGACGTGGAACACATTATGCACTGATGCTAGTTCAGGAGGGAGCGCTAATCTGTAGGTTACTTTCCAGACTCTCTCGAGAATCTTGAAGGGTCCTATATACCTAGGACTGAGCTTTAGCTTTCCTTTCTTCCCAAAGTGCATCACCCCTTTCATGGGTGCCACCTTGAGGAAAACGGAGTCTCTTTCTTGAAATTTAAGAGGCCTTCATCGTTTATCCACGTAACAGTTCTGGCGGCTATGAGCTGTATCCAGTTTCTCTCGTATAAGCTTTACATCTTTTGTTGTGCTCTTGACGAAGTCTGTGTTGGTGAGCTGTTTTTTCCCAGTTTCATGCCAATGCACTGGAGATCTATATTTCCTTCTGTAGAGTGCCTCGTATGGTGCCATTCCAATAAAGGAATGGTAGATGTTATTGTATGAGAATTCTGATCCCAGTTCCCTTTGAAGTCTAGGGCACACACTCTCAACATATCCTCTAGCTTCTGAATGGTTCTCTCAGACTGGCCATCAGTTTGAGGATGGAAAGCTGTACTAAACTTCAACTTAGTTCCCATTGAAGCTTGAACACTCTGACAAAACCTTGAAGTGAAGCTCCATCGCAATCTGAGATGATCAATTTCGGTACACTGTGCAGCCTTACTATTTGAGCCATGTACATTTCTACCAGTTTCTCTACTAAATAGCTCAGCATCATGGCTAAGAATCGAGCTGATTTCATTAGTCGGTCCATAATTACCCAGATTGCATCATTTTCGCTTGATGTCCTGGGCAATCTGACCATAAAATCCATGGTAATCTGTTCCTATTTCCACTCGGGCAGCTTGATCTTCTACAGTTCTCCTCCTGGTCACTGATGTTCTACTTTGATTTTCTGGCAGGTGAGGCACTTTATAACAAATTTAGCAATATCGTTTTTCATTCCCGACCACCAAAAGCTTTCTTTTAAGTCCTGGTACATCTTATTTGCCCCTGGATGTACGGAGTATGGCGTGTCATGGGCCTCTGAAAGGATTCTTTTCCTGAGTTCTTCGTCCTTTGGAACACACACTTTATCTCCAAAATAGAGTATGCCATCTTTAAAGACTTGAAACTCTAAACTCTGGCCCTCCGTTGCTTCCTTTTTGAGCTTGATTAGGGTCGAATCAAGGTCTTGGCCGGCCTTAATCTCCTCTAGTAGCATGGATTGGAAGGTCATTTCCGACAACCTCCCCGTTAAAATCTCAATCTCGCTGTTCCTTAGCTCCTATTGTAGTGCATCTGGCAAGGCATGGATAGCCATAACTGATGAAGTATGCTTTCTTCTCAGTGCATCGGCCACCTTATTAGCTTTCCCTAGATGGTAATGAATTTTACAATCATAATCCTTAACCAGTTCCAGCCATCTTCGTTGCCTCATGTTGAGTTCCTTCTACATGAAGATGTACTTAAGGCTCTAGTGGTCTATATATATCTCACACTTAACACCATATAAGTAGTGCCTCTATATTTTAAGCATAAACACGACCGCTGCCAGCTCTAAGTCATGCGTCG
Source organism: Antiaris toxicaria (assembly GCA_035233585.1). Taxonomy (NCBI): domain Eukaryota; kingdom Viridiplantae; phylum Streptophyta; class Magnoliopsida; order Rosales; family Moraceae; genus Antiaris; species Antiaris toxicaria. Next base: position 56,664,010 of record CP141153.1, read on the forward strand.
GGTAGTTCCTTTCATGGTTCTCGAGTTGCTGCGAAGCGTACGTGACCACTCTACGATTCTGCATGAGTACGGCTCCTAGTGCAGCCTTGGATGCGTCGCTAAAAATCACAAAATTTCCTTGTTGAACATCCAGTATGGTTAGGATCGAAGCGCTCGTGAGTCTTCGTTTTAGCTCCTGGAAGCTCTTTTCACACTTGTCCATCCACTCATACTTCTTCTCTTTCTTGGTGAGTGCTGTGAGTGGTGTGGCTAACTTTGAGAACCCTTCAACAAATCGTCAACAATAACTAGCTAGACCTAAGAAGCTATGGATTTCTATTACATTCTTTGGAGTCAGCCAATCACTAATTGCTTCAACCTTTGCCGGGTCTACTAATACTCCTTCCTTGGAGACCACGTGACCAAGGAATTTGACCTTCTCTAGCCAAAATTCATACTTGGAAAATTTGGTATACAGCTGATGCTCCTTTAACTTAAGGAGAATGGCTCTCAGATGCTCCTTGTGCACTCCCTTTTCTTGGAATATACAAGTATGTCATCGATGAACACAATGACAAACTTGTCTAGGAAGTCTTTGAAGACACGGTTCATTAAGTCCATGAAAGCTACGGGGGCGTGAAGGAAAATAAATCGGTAAAAATGTATCAGAGTGGCGCAGCAGAACAATAAAAATTTTTAGATCGTTAAATATCTCATGATGCCATATACAATAAACCAACAACAATTAAAACTCATACCTCAAGGACGCCAATCTTGCAGGAGGAGAATGACCGGAGGCTTCAACCAACTAGCCTTCTCTACTATTCTCCAATTCCCGAATGGCTGAGTGTGTGGGCACTCTGAACCTCGATCGGTATGCTAGCACTGCTAGTCTTCTTCCGAACACCCAGATCTCTAAAGAACTTTATTATCACGATGAGCTATGCAACAATAAGCCTGCTCACCTGAGAGTTTATGGTCTGAGAGGACTGGAGTGGCAGGACCTCTATTTATAGACCTGCATGAGGTGATTCTCTGAATTCGAATTGGACTAGGAAAAGATATTCTCCCTTATCCATAACCAAAAAATCTGAATTTTTCCATGGGAAAATCCAACAATAAAATTCGGTTTTCTTAGGATAAATCCAATCCAAATCTAAACAAGATTTTAACTAGAATTTTATCTCCCTTTTTCAACCAAAAAATCTGAAATTCCTAGGAGAAAATCTTCTCCAAATATTTGGCCACTTTTAGGATAAGGAAGAATCAAAATTCCACTAGGATTTTCAAGCTTGAATCTTATCTCAACCTTATCCAAAATAGCCAAATTTTCCTAGGAGATTATCTCCAAAATTTCGGCCACTTTTCAGGGAGGAGAGAATCCAAATTCAACTGGGATTGAAACTTGAATTTTTCCCTTGAATCTTATCCACAAAAACCGAAATTCCATTGAAGATTATCCTCAAAATTTCACCCATATTTTGTCGGGATTTGGATTCAAAATTCAAGTAGAATTCTAACAAGATTATCCTCTCCAAATCCAACTTAAATTCGAATTTCAAACCTTGTGGATTTTCCACAACAAATTCGAATCCCACTTGGACTGTGATTCAAAATTTGAATTTCAATTTTCAAATTCGAATTTCAAATTCAAATTTCAAATTTCAAATTTCAAATTTCAAATTTAAATTTCAAATTCAAATTTCAAATTCGAATTTCAAATTCAAATTTCAAATTCAAATTTCAAATTTCAAATTTCAAAATTCAAATTTCAAAATCCACAAAATGGTTGTGTTTCAAATTCTTGTTCTCATGGATAATTTTCTACAACTCCAGTCCAATCTCAAATAAAATCATGGCAACTTTATTTGGAGTTCGAATAATTGTGTACTCTATTATCCAAAACAAAATCTGAATCCAACCGGAGAGAATCTTGTCTACCATCCTAATCCTGTGTCATCACCATCCATGCATAATAAACTAGCCAATAGCATACACAAATCAATTTGCCAAACGTTAAGGAATTATGTGGAGCTAGTAGAGGGACTGATTGGACATATATAATCGGGCTCCCGTGATTCCATATGATCATCATTCTGTACCGAACAACTCAATCATATGATCACTAATTTCAGAGTCACACCACTATAAACCTGAAACTGAACTCCCAATTATATACCGTATTACGTAAGCCTGTGACGAGCTACTATCCAATGACCTTGTCATATATGCAAAACCCTCATATGATATCCATGATCAGTCTTAGGTCAAAGTCCGTTTAATCCTACTGATCAGGCTATCTTAAAGTTCCATTATACTACCGAATTAAGAAAATGATTATTCACCATATGTGAATAAGAAGTCATCCGCCCAGCAGACGACCCAAGGCCTTGTCCATTTTCACATTCAGTATAATGCCTTTAAGAGGATACCTTTAACTCCTTAGAGCTATGATTCTGATATCTGCAAACAAACCCTTCATCGTATACAAGTCATGCACCCAACGAACCGGTCTATAAGCTTACTACCTCTGAGATGCTTTAGCCATTGGAACATCAAAGTACATAAGTCATATACATGAAGTGGTTCATTTACTCAGGATTAAGGTTATTGCACAATGAACGTCAAAAGCAAATTGATCCACTCATAGCGGACTACGTAGATCAATCACGCTTTAGTCCCGGTCTAATATGTCACCACCAAGTAACATATCTATGTCTCTACTTGGGAGTCCAGCTCCAGACAGTCAAGACAAACTGTCCCCTCCAAGGCTTTAGACAAAATAATAGTCTTAACATGAGTTAGATGCTCGGTCTAACCCCATAGACTACATACCATAGTTTAGACCGCTAACTTTAGAACATTGTCTTCTCGCATACAAAAGTCCATTGCATGCAACGTTCTAACAGTTTTAACACAAGCAGTCAGTGAGCCATATTTGCTTACATTTACTTTAACATGTAAATAAAACGAGGACAGATAGCAATGTAATGAATAACCTCTATGTACATATAATTTTATTATCCAGTTCAAAATAAATACATCAAAATGTCTCTAATGCTTAGGGCATTTTCTAACATTGGGAGATGTGATGACCACCCTATACGTGTAAACCTAATTACTGTGCAATATGTAATTTTATTTATAATGTAGTGTAAATTGCCAATTGAATGCATTAAATGAGTACAGGATCATTTAATTATTATTCATACAATGAAAGGGGCTACCGATAAGTACAATCGATCTGCCTCGATATACGTAAAAATACATGTAAGACACGTCGTATCCAGAAAACAGCCCAAACGACCATTTCTTGACATAGAATAGATGAATTAGTCATCGGTATGCTCAGGCTAGTCATCTGAGCACAATAGTGAAATCTCGCTTGATAAATATACTGTAGCGAGGAAATAGTCAAGGTGACAATTTTCTTGACATGAAACTAGTGTATTTATAGTCAGCAGGCCCAATCGGGTCAATTGGGCATGAAATACGAGGTTTTCTCTGAGAGAAACGCAGTATCGGGAAAGGAGTCAAGATGACTTATTCTTAGCCCGAAACTGATATATTTAGTTTTAGAACGCCGAAACTGGTTGGTTTAGCACAAAAGGTGATTCTCCGGTGGGAATCACATGGATATCGAAAACTGATCCGGATAACCCCGAATGGGCATAAAACTATTAAAAATGGATTCAGCATACCCAAATTAGTTAGGATAGCCTGTGTCAGACATTTCATGCAAAAAAGTTGTATTACGCGCACGGTGTCGGTTCAGTGTAAGACGCAACCACAGTGTAGGAAATGAATAGTGAATAGTGATCGAGCGGGCTCACAGGCATTACCACCTAACCAAAAATATCTGGAAATAACTAGAATGAAAATCAGAAGCCACAGGTGCCATTTCGGGTGAAAATTAGAACACTGTCGAGAAAGGATCGAAAATCGCATAAGAAAAATTGGACTGCAAAGAAACCTACCCAGTTAAATTGTAACCACTCCAAAATCGTGTCCCATTGGATGGAAACTAGCTAGTGTTAGGAAATGCCCTAAGCATTAGAGGCATTTTGATGTATTTATTTTGAACTGGATAATAAAATTATATATAGAGGTTATTCATTACATTGTTATCTGTCCTTGTCTTATTTACATGTTAAAGTAAATGTAAGCAAATATGGCTCCCTGACTGCTTGTGTTAAACTGTTAGAACGTTGCATGCAATGGACTTTTGTATGCGAGAAGACAATGTTCTAAAGTTAGCGGTCTAAACTATGGTCTGTAGTCTATGGGGTTAGACCGAGCATCTAACTCATGTTAAGACTATTATGTTGTCTAAAGCCTTAGAGGGGATGGTTTGTTTTGACTGTCTGGAGCTGGACTCCCAAGTAGAGACATAGATATGTTGCTTGTTGGTGACATATTAGACCGGGACTAAAGCGTGATTGATCTACGAAGTCCGCTTTGAGTGGATCGATATGCTTTTGACGTTCATTATGCAATAACCTTAATCTTGAGTAAAAGGACAGCTTTATGTATATGACTTGTGTACTTTGATGTTCCAATGGCTAAAGCGTCTCAGAAGTAGTAAGCTTATAGACCGGTTCGTTGGGTGCATGACTTGTATATGATGAAGTGTTCGTTTACAGATATCGGAATCATAGCTCTAATGAGGAATTAAGGGTATCCTCTTAAAGGCATTACACTGAATGTAAAAATGGATAAGGCCTTGGGTCGTCTGCTGGGCAGTTGACTTCTTATTCACATATGGTGAATAATCATTTTCTTTATTCGGTAGTATAATGGAACTTTAAGATAGCCTGATCAGTAGGATTAAATGGACTTTGGCTTAAGGCTGATCATGGATATCATATGAGGATTTTGCATACATGACAAGGTCATTGGACGATAGCTTGTCACAGGCTTACGTAATACGGTATATAATTGGGAGTTCAGTTTCAGGTTTATAGTGGTGTGACTCTGAAATTAGTGATCATATGATTGAGTTGTTTGTTAAAAGAATGATGATCATATGGATTTGCGGGAGCCCGATTATATATGTCCAATCAGTCCCTCTACTAGCTCCACATAATTCCTTAACGTTTGGAAAATTGATTTATGTATGCTCTTAGCTGGTTTATTATGCATGGATGGTGATGACATAGGATTAGGATGGTAGACAAGATTCTCTCTGGTCAGATTCAGATTTTGTTTTGGATAATAGAGTACACAATTATTCAAACTCCAAATAAAGTTGCCATGATTTTATTTGAGATTGGATTGGAGTTATAGAAAATTATCCACGAGAACAAGAATTTGAAACACAACTGTTTTGTGGATTTTGAAATTTGAAATTTGAAATTTGAAATTTGAATTTGAAATATTTATTTTCAAATTCGAATTTCAAATTTCAAAATTCGAAATCCACAAAACAGTTGTATTTCAAATTTTTGTTCTTATGGATAATTTTCTACAACTCCAATCCAATCTCACATAAAATCATGGCAACTTTATTTGGAGTTCGAATAATTATGTACTCTATTATCCAAAACAAATCTGAATTCAACGAGAGAGAATCTTGTCTACCATCCTAATCCTATGTCAACACCATCCATGCATAATCAACTAGCCAATAGCATACACAAATCAATTTGCAAAACGTTAAGTAATTATATGGAGCTAGTAGCGGGACCAATTGGACATATATAATCGGGCTCCCGCGAATCCATATGATCATCATTCTTTACTGAACAACTCAATCATATGATCACTAATTTCAGAGTCATACCACTATAAACCTGAAACTGAACTCTCAATTATATACTGTATTACGTAAGCCTGTGACAAGCTATCGTCTAATGACCTTGTCATGTATGCAGAACCCTCATATGATATCCATAATCAGCCTTCAGTCAAAGTCTGTTTAATCCTACTGATCAGGCTATCTTAAAGTTCCATTATACTACCGAATAAAGAAAATGATTATTCACCATATGTGAATAAGAAGTCATTTGCCCAGTAGACGACCTAAGGCCTTGTCCATTTTCACATCTAGTATAATGCTTTAAGAGGATACCCTTAACTCCTTATTAGAGCTCTGATTCTGATATCTGTAAATGAATCCTTCATTGTATACAAGTCATGCACTCAACGAACCAGTCTATAAGCTTACTACCTATGAGACGCTTTAGCCATTGGAACATCAAAGTACACAAGTCATATACATGAAGCTGTCCATTCACTCAGGATTAAGGTTACTGCACAATGAACATCAGAAGCAGATCAATACACTCATAGCGGACTACCTAGATCAATCACGCTTTAGTCCCGGTCTAATATGTCACCACCAAGCAACATATCTACGTCTCTACTTGGGAGTCTATACTCCAGACAATCAAGACAAACCGTCCCCACCATGGCTTTAGACGACATAATAGTCTTAACATGAGTTAGATGCTTGGTCTAACCCCATAGACTACAGACCTTAGTTTAGACCGCTTATTTTAGAACATTGTCTTCTCGTATACAAAGGTCTATTGCATGCAACGTTCTAACAGTTTTAACACTAGCAGTTAGAGAGCCATATTTGCTTACATTTACTTTAACATGTAAATAGAATGAGGATACACAGCAATATAATGAATATCCTCTATATATATAATTTTATTATCCAGTTCAAAATAAATACATCAAAAATGTCTCTAATGCTTATGGCATTTCCTAACAAATATTACGCGTTCTACATTGTAGCGATGGCCACTCCAGTGCCCCACCAGATACACGAAGACCGCCAAGCAAGTCTAGCATTCGCTGCCGCACGGCCACAGCGATATGATGGTCATCGCTGACCCTACAAACTTATGAGGTGGATCCGTGATATGAAGGTAGTATTCCAGACCTACCATATCCCACCCCGCCTATACGTAATTATGGCAAGCAGCAGGCTGGATGGCCTAGCGAGGGAGTTGTGGACAGACCGACGAAAGGTAGTAGATCCCATAGTGGACTAGGCGAACTTTTACCATGAGCTTCGCATTGCATTCGCACCTGCCCCATTCGATGAGGTCTATAGAAGAGATCAAGATGTGGAAATCTAGATTGACATGCATGAGATGCGGTACGACGTCCTTTTTGGTATGTAGGATGTATATGAGGGAAAGACCATGGCACACTACTGGCAGAGGTTTATGGATGTGATGCTACCTTACATTACTATAGGTCTGGGAGGTAGTTGAGCTTCTATGGAAGGGAGTTCCGTAGTATGTACGGGATCTTGTTCGTTATCCTTCACAGCACAAGCATTTGGGGCATTTCACCAGAGACATATTGGAGGCTGAAGAGGTAGTGATCGGCCCCGGGAACCCTGTCAATGCTGAAGACAACCCGGCAGAACCAAACCCCCAACTAGCTAGCGAGGGCCTTGTGGCTGAGTTCCCACCAAAGGCACTAGAAAATGCAGAGAGACCAATGGAAAAAGATCCTATCCCTATTAGGAAATGCCCTAAGCATTAGAGACATTTTGATGTATTTATTTTGAACTAGATAATAAAATTATATATAGAGGTTATTCATTACATTGCTATCAGTCCTCGTCTTATTTACATGTTAAAGTAAATGTAAGCAAAAATGACTCACTGACTGCTTATGTTAAAACTGTTAGAATGTTGCATGCAATGGAGTTTTGTATGCGAGAAGACAATGTTCTAAAGTTAGCGGTCTAAACTATGGTCTGTAGTCTATGGGGTTAGACCGAGCATCTAACTCATGTTAAGACTATTATGTTGTCTAAAGCCTTGGAGGGGACGGTTTGTCTTGACTGTCTGGAGCTGGACTCCCAAGTAGAGACATAGATATGTTACTTGGTGGTGACATATTAGACCGGGACTAAAGCGTGATTGATCTACGTAGTCCGCTATGAGTGGATCAATCTGCTTTTGACGTTCATTGTACAATAACCTTAATCCTGATAAATGAACTACTTCATGTATATGACTTATGTACTTTGATGTTCCAATGGCTAAAGCGTCTCAGAGGTAGTAAGCTTATAGATGGGTTCGTTGGGTGCATGACTTGTATACGATGAAGGGTTTGTTTGCAGATATCGGAATCATAGCTCTTAGGAGTTAAAGGTATCCTCTTAAAGGCATTATACTGAATGTGAACATGGACAAGGCCTTGGGTCGTCTGCTGGGCAGATGACTTCTTATTCACATATGGTGAATAATCATTTTCTTAATTCGGTAGTATAATGGAACTTTAAGATAGCCTGATCAGTAGGATTAAACGGACTTTGACCTAAGGCTGATCATGGATATCATATGAGGGCTTTGCATATATGACAAGGTCATTGGATAGTAGCTCGTCACAGGCTTATGTAATACGGTATATAATTGGGAGTTCAGTTTCAGGTTTATAGTGGTGTGACTCTGAAACTAGTGATCATATGATTGAGTTGTTCGGTAAAGAATGATGATCATATGGATTTGCGGGAGCACAATTATATATGTCCAATCAGTCCCTCTATTAGCTCCACATAATTCCTTAACATTTGGCAAATTAATTTGTGTATGCTATTGGCTGGTTTATTATGCATAGATGGTGATGACACAGGATTAGGATGGTAGACAAGATTCTCTCCGGTTGGATTCAGATTTTATTTTCGATAATAGAGTACACAATTATTCGAACTCCAAATAAAGTTGCCATGATTTTATTTGAGATTGGATTGGAGTTGTAGAAAATTATCCATGAGAACAAGAATTTGAAACATAACCGTTTTGTGGATTTTGAAATTTGAATTTTGAAATTTGAAATTTGAAATTTGAATTTGAAATTTGAATTTGAAATTTGAAATTTAAAATTTGAAATTTAAATTTGAAATTCGAATTTGAAATTTGAAATTCAAATTTTGAATCACAGTCCAAGTGGGATTCGAATTTATTGTGGAAAATCCACAAAGGTTTGAAATTCGAATTTGAGTTGGATTTAGAGAGGATAATCTTGTTAGAATCCTACTTGAATGTTGAATCCAAATCCTAACAAATTATGGACGAAATTTTGAGGATAATCCTCAATGGAATTTCGGTTTTTGCGGATAAGGTTCAAGGGAAAAATTCAAGTTTCAATCCCAGTTGAATTTGGATTCTCTCCTTCCTTGAAAAGTGGCCGAAATTATGGAGGAAATCTCCTAGGAAAATTCGGTTATTTTGGATAAGGTTGAGATAAGATTCAAGCTTGAAAATCCTAGTGGAATTTTGATTCTCCCTTATCCTAAAAGTGGTCAAATTTTTTGAGGAGATTTTCTCCTAGGAATATCGGATTTTTTGGTTGAAAAAGGGAGATAAAATTCTAGTTAAAATCTTGTTTAGATTTAGTTTGAATTTATCCTAAATAAACCGAATTTTATTGTTGTGATTTTCCCATGGAAAAATTTAGATTTTCTGTTTATGGATAAGGGAGAATATCTTTTTCTAATCCAATTCAAATTCAGAGAATCGCCTCATGCAGGTCTATAAATAGAGGTCCTGCCACTCCAGTTCTCTCAGACCACAAACTCTCAGGTGAGCAGGCTTATTGTTGCACAGCTCATCGTGACAATAAGTTCTTTAGAGATCTGAGCGGTCGGAAGAAGACTAGTAGTGCTAGCATACCGATCGAGGTTCAGAGTGCCCACACACTCAGCCATTCGGGAATTGGAGAATAGTAGAGAAGGCTAGTTGGTTAAAGCCTCCGGTCATTCTCCTCCTGCAAGATTGGCGTCCTTGAGGTATGAATTTTAATTGTTGTTGGTTTGTTGTATATGGCATCATGAGATATTTAACGATCTAAAAATTTTTATTGTTCCGCAGCGCCACTCTGATACGTTTTTTCTTATTTATTTTCCTACAATTGGTATCAGAACCATCTCATGACTATGCCATGTACATAAATTAGACAATTACTTAGCCTTTTTATTTATGTATGGATTTGATATTTAGAGAGTGGCATTCTAGGGTTCCTTTATGTTGTTTTCATGGATTATGTATAAAGTATGTGGTTATTTTAATTTTTTGAATTATTATAAGTATGCTTGTTTATACCGGTTATAGTTCCTTAGAATTTAGAAAAATTGTATCTAGGAATTTTTATGTAACCATGGGAGCAGTTTATTAACACTATAATTTTCCCATGGATTTTAATTTTTGTCTCTTAGAATTTTTATGGTTAGAATTTTTGTACACCGGAAACGGTTTACGAAATTTTATGTAATTATTCTTGGAGGAGATTGAAGATTGAAGACCGTAATTTATTTTTTCCCAAAAGTTAAATTTAATTTAAAGGTTGAAATTTTGATTGTGTGGAAAATTTCAATTTAATTGGGATTCAAATTAATTTTTGGAGATCCTAATAGGTAAATTAGAATATCGCACGAAAATCAAGACACGACCCCTCGGGATAGGCCGATGGGCCTTGGTTGGGCTGCAGCCCCTGCCCTCGGGCAGGATGGGGCTGCGGCAGCCCTTGTGCAGGCCAACACCACCCACGGCCGCAGGCTTGGCCTGCAGCCAAGGGTGGCCGTGGCCTGCCCAAGGCTGGTCGCAACTTAGGCGTTCAGCCTCGCCTGCAGCCTGCCGGCTGCTGTGCCCAGCCTAGGCGTGCAGCCTGGCGCTATAGGCTTGGCCTACAGCCCGGCAAGGCTGCACATAGGGGCAGCCGTGGGCTGGTGGCTGCCCGCGGCGGCTGTCGCCTTCGGGGGCGACGGTGCGACGGTTTAAAAAAATCGAAAAAATTTGATTTTTAAATTAGAGATTTAATTTTAAATCACGTTTAAAAATATGTAATTGAAAATTTGAAATTTTGAAATTACATATTATTACACATGATGTTTAAAATTGTTTAAAATTTGAATTGGAAATTTAAATTTGAAATTCGAATTTGGAATTTGAATTTGAAATTTAAATTTTGGAGATTTAAATTTTAAATAATTCTTGGGATGAGAAATAAATGGAGAGGCTACATAAAGATGGATATAAGAAGACGGAACAATATTCAAGACCCAAAGAATGCTTTGGATGGAATTTTGTAATCTTTATTTTCTTTGTTCTAGGATGGAACCATGGCTTGGTTATTCTGTCAATTATTTTTTCTGTGATATGTCATAAATGTATAAATATGTATTGATGGATGTTTTATATGCATATTTGATAACATGTCATATAGGATAGGTGAGTGCCGCTCATACTATATTGATCATACATAATTTGTCAAAACTTGCATGTTTTTCAAAATATTGAGTGGGAGAAGGTTTCAAACAAAACCCGCGGCCTCCATTTTTGATCCATATGTGAAAGCATGGTAACGCCTCGCGTCAGTTCTGCCCTGACCACACCCCTCGGTAGGTGTTTACCGCCGCCGGTATACTAGATTGGATCTCCTATGTGGAAAACGTGTTCGAGTACGATCCTATTCATGACCACCCCTCGGTGGCTTGGTAGGACGTGGATCGGGCTACGTAAACAATGGTTATATACTCAAGACTCGTTTAGTTATTAACCTTCCCTAGAAGCTCTGTTAACTAAATTGGTGGCCAAATAAGCAGTTGTTAATATATGTCTTAACCTTGGAAGATTTAAGGCAACATATATTAATTGGACGGGGTCCATGTTCCGGCTATTTGTTTTCATGACCACCCCTCGGTGGCTTGGGGCAATAGGTGCTGTGAATTACCATTGCAATGCTACATGTTTTTCAAGTTTCATGTAAGAACATACTTGTATGTTTTATTTGCTAAATTATCTGTATATTTGCTTGGGCTTTGTAATGATGTCTAGTATAATTTTATTTTAGTTCAAAATGTCACCGACACCCCTCATTTCAATATTTACTGAGAATAAACTGAATAGCAACAATTATAAAGATTGGAAAAGAAATCTATTAATAGTTCTCAGCTGCAAGAGACACAAGTTCGTACTAAACGAACCATGCCCACCAGGGCCAAAACCTGACACACCGCTTGAGGAAGTCCCGGTTGCCTATACTCGTTGGAGAGAATCAAATGATATAGCTCGATGCTACATGCTTGCTAGCATGACGAGTGCTTTATAAAAGCAGCATGAGACTTATCAGGTTGCTAGGGAGATCATGGACAATCTGGAGGACATGTTCAGAGGCCAAGAAAAATTGGCTCGACAGTCCGCTATCACCAGCATTATGAACTCTAAGCAGAAGGTGGGTACTCTGGTGAAGGACCATATGATCACTCTAATGGGATTCTTCACTGAGGCTGCCGAAAACGGTGCTGAGTTGGACTACAACACCCAGATCGAGATGGTGTTCAAAACTCTATCTAAAGATTTTGTAGGGTTTAAGGCCACATACAATCTGGCGACAAGGGAGTTAGGAGTAACCGAGCTCATGAAGCAACTTCAGGCTTATGAGCAGATGATCAGGGATGGGGATGCTGTCCAACCCAAAGGTGAGGCCAATTTGGCGGAATCTTCTAAACCCTCACGGAAGAGGAAGAGGCCAAATCAGAAGCAAGCGACTTCCAATTCTTCTAATCCTCCTGTCTCGAATGGGAAGAAGAAGAAGAAGAACAAGAAGCCTAGGGACCCTAAAAAGTCCAAGTGCTTTCGTTGTGGGAAGGTAGGTCACTTCAAGAAGGCTTGCCGAGAAATCCTAGCCGCCAAGGGCAAGGAAGGTAAGGAACTTCTTTACTTAGAAGCGTGTTTGGTGGAAGAATCGAAAGACACTTGGGTCATTGAATCGGGCGCCACTAATCATGTTTGTGTTTCTATGCAGGGGTTCGTGGAACCGAAAAGTCTACATGATAGGAGCCTCTCGTTGCGAACTGGGGACGGTAGCTTGGTAGTGGCTGAGGCAGTGGGAGATGTTTACCTTTATTTTGATCAATTTAGGTTTATTTTATTAAAAGACTGTTTTTATGTTCCTAATTTTAGGAGGAACCTTATATCGGTAGCTTGTTTAATAAAGGATTCTTATCCAGTTTCTTTTAGTAAAAGAGTTGATATTCGTAGAAATAAGTCTTTTATCTGTTCTGGACGGATTGATGGAAACCTATATTTGATCAGACCAAAGATGTACTCACTGCTTGACACTGAATTAATTGATAACTCTAAAAGGTTGAAAGTTTCTCACTCTAACAAGGCGTATCTTTGGCATTTAAGACTTGGTCATATTAATCAGGATAGGATTCAAAGATTGGTAAAAGACGGTCCTTTAGAATCTCTGGAGGAGGTACGTCTTCCCCAATGTGAGTCTTGTCTAGAGGGTAAGATGACTAAGAGGTCTTTTGGAGCTAAAGGTACAAGGGCTCAGGAGCTCTTAGAAATTGTGCATATTGACGTATGTGGCCCCATGAACATCACAGCACGAGGAGGGTTCGAGTATTATGTCTCTTTTATAGATGATTACTCGAGGTATGGATATGTGCATCTGATGCACCGCAAGAGTGAAACCTTTTACAAGTTCAAAGAGTATCGTGCAGAAGTGGAAAAACAATTGGATAAATCCATAAAGATACTTCGATCTGATCGAGGTGGCGAATACCTCTCCGATGAATTTCTAGGACATCTTGTAGTGAACGGGATATTATCCCAATTAACTACACCTGGTACTCCACAACAGAATGGTGTAGCTGAAAGGAGAAACAGGACCTTGTTGGATATGGTACGGTCCATGATGAGTTATTCAACGCTGCCATTATCATTTTGGGGATATGCTTTACAAACGGCGTGTTATATTCTGAACCAGGTTCCAAGCAAATCAATTCTCAGAACTCCGTATGAATTGTGGCGTGGAAGGAAGCCCTCCCTTGGACATATGAGAATATGGGGCTGCCCGGCGCATGTACTAGATGGGGATGCGAAGAAGTTGGAACCAAGATCAGAATTATGCATGTTTGTAGGGTATCCAAAAGTAATTAAAGGAGGTCTATTCTATAACCCGAAGGAACAAAAAGTCATTGTCTCAACCCATGCGACATTCTTGGAGGAAAGTCACATGAATGACTTTAAGCCTCGAAGCAAAATGGTGCTAGAGGAGTTATCGGGTGAAAGAACTGCTCCACAGATTTCGGTCTTGGATGCAAGTCCGAGTTCTGGTGAAAGACCTGCAGACGACCAACAATTTAGGGTGTCTCGTCGTAGTGAGAGGGTTTCGAAGAAACCTAATTTCTTCATGTATGATGCTGAGGTATACCAGGCCGAGGCTCATGAGCATGAGGATGATCCGGTCATCTATGATGAAGCTGTAAATGATGTTGATTCTAAATCTTGGAAACAGGCTATGAAGAATGAGATGGATTCTATGAAATCTAACTCTATTTGGGAACTTGTAGATTTGCCGGATGGGATAAAACCCATTGGATGCAAATGGGTCTACAAAAGAAAGAAGGATGCGGAAGGGAGAGTGAAAACTTTCAAAGCTAGACTGGTTGCAAAGGGGTACACGCAAAAAGCTGGAATCGATTACGATGAAACCTTTTCGCCTATTGCTATGCTGAAGTCTATCCGTATTCTTCTGTCCATTGCTGCGGCTCTCGATTACGAGATCTGGCAAATGGATGTCAAGACGGCATTCTTGAATGGCCATCTTTAAGAGTGTATCTATATGATACAGCCCGAAGGGTTCGTAGCGAAAGGCCAAGAAAGGAAAGTCTGTAAGTTGCTTAGATCCATTTATGGATTAAAGCAAGCATCCCACTCATGGAACCAGAGGTTTGATCAAGCAATTAAGACATTTGGTTTTGAGCAGAACGTTAATGAACCCTGTGTTTATAAACGTATTAAGGATGGAAAAGTAGTCTTTCTGATACTCTATGTCGATGATATACTACTCATTGGGAATAATGTAGGGAACTTATCATCGGTCAAGCTTTGGTTACACCAACAGTTTGACATGAAGGACTTGGGAGAAGCTAATTATGTTCTAGGCATTCGTCTCTTCAGAGATCGAAAGAACAAAATGATAGCATTATCCCAAGCTTCATTCATAGATAAAATAGTTGACAAATATGCAATGCAAGAGATAAAGAAAGGTTCACAACCTTCTATTACCGGTCTAACTCTTTCATTGGATGACTGTCCCAAGACATCAGAAGAAAGAGAGCATATGAGTAAGGTCCCTTATGCATCCGCTGTGGGTAGCCTTGTGTACGCTATGCTTTGCACTTGCCCGGATATATGTTTTGCAGTAGGTATGGTGAGTCGATATCAAGCAAATCCTGGAACCAAGCACTGGCAAGCAGTAAAGCATATACTCAAGTATCTTAAGAAAACGAGGGATTATATGTTGGTGTATTCTGGAGGGGACCTAACACCTGTAGGATACACGGACTCAGACTTCCAGACTTGTAAGGATTCGAGGAAATCGACATCTGGATCAGTGTTTTTGCTCGGAGGAGGCACCATTGTGTGGAGGAGCGTGAAGCAGGGCTGCACAAGTGACTCTACTACGGAGGCTGAATATGTGGCTGCGACTGAGGCATCTAAAGAAGCGGTTTGGCTCCGTAAGTTCTTTAGAGACCTTGAGGTCATTCCGGGTGTTGACAAGCCTATCACACTTTACTGTGATAACACAGGGGCTATTGGCAACACAAGGGAATCTTGGCACCACAAGAGGACCAAGCACATAGATCGGAGATATCATATTATTAGAGGGCAAGTGGAGATAGGGCAAGTGGATGTATGTAAGATCTCGTCCGAGGAAAACATTGCCGATCCCTTTACTAAGACTTTGGTGGCTAGATGCTTTAAGAGGCACGTAGAGGCGATGAGGATTCATAAAATGGCACATCTGCTGGCTTAGAGCAAGGGGGAGATTGTTAGGAAATGCCCTAAGCATTAGAGACATTTTGATGTATTTTTTTTAACTAGATAATAAAATTATATATAGAAGTTATTCATTAAATTACTATCTGTCCTCGTCTTATTTACATGTTAAAGTAAATGTAAGCAAATATGGCTCTCTGACTGCTTGTGTTAAACTGTTAGAACGTTGCATGCAATGGACTTTTGTATGCGAGAAGACAATGTTCTAAAGTTAGCAGTCTAAACTATGGTCTGTAGTCTATGGGGTTAGGCCAAGCATCTAACTCATGTTAAGACTATTATATTGTCTAAAGACTTAGAGGGGACGGTTTGTCTTGACTGTCTAGAGCTGGACTCCCAAGTAGAGACATAGATATGTTGGTTGGTGGTGACATATTAGACCGGGACTAAAGCGTGATTGATCTACGAAGTCTGCTTTGAGTGGATCGAGCTGCTTTTGACGTTCATTATGCAGTAACCTTAATCCAGAGTAAAAGGACAGCTTCATGTACATGACTTGTGTACTTTGATGTTCCAATGGATAAAGCGTCTCAGAGGTAGTAAGCTTATAGACTGGTTCGTTGGGTGCATGACTTGTATATGATGAAGGGTTCGTTTACAGATATCAAAATCAGAGCTCTAATGAGAAGTTAAGGGTATCCTCTTAAACGCAATATACTGAATGTGAAAATGGACAAGGCCTTGGGTCGTCTGCTGGGCTGATGACTTTTTATTCACATATGGTGAATAATCATTTTCTTTATTCGGTAGTATAATGGAACTTTAAGATAGCCTGATCAGTAGGATTAAACGGACTTTGGCCTAAGGCTGATCATGGATATCATATGAGGGTTCTGCATACATGACAAGGTCATTGGACAATAGCTTGTCATAGGCTTATGTAATACGGTATATAATTGGGAGTTCAGTTTCAGGTTTATAGTGGTGTGACTCTGAAACTAGTGATCATATGATTGAGTTGTTCGGTAAAGAATGATGATCATATGGATTTGTGGGAGCCCGATTATATATGTCTAATCAGTCCCTCTACTAGCTCCACATATTTCCTTAACGTTTGGCAAATTGATTTGTGTATGCTATTGGCTGGTTTATTATGCATGGATGGTGATGACACAGGATTAGGATGGTAGACAAGATTCTCTCTGGTTGGATTCAGATTTTGTTTTGGATAATAGAGTACACAATTATTCGAACTCCAAATAAAGTTGCCATGATTTTATTTGAGATTGGATTGGAGTTGTAGAAAATTATCCATGAGAACAAGAATTTGAAACACAACCGTTTTGTGGATTTTGAAATTTGAATTTTGAAATTTGAAATTTGAATTTTGAAATTTGAAATTTGAATTTTGAATTTGAAATTTGAATTTGAAATTTGAATTTGAAATTCGAATTTGAAATTCGAATTTGAAATTTGAATTTGAAATTTAAATTTGAAATTTGAAATTTGAAATTTGAAATTTAAATTTGAAATTCGAATTTGAAATTTGAAATTCAAATTTTGAATCACAGTCCAAGTGGGATTCGAATTTGTTGTGGAAAATCCACAAGGTTTGAAATTTGAATTTGAGTTGGATTTGGAGAGGATAATCTTGTTAGAATCCTACTTGAATTTTGAATCCAAATCCTAACAAATTATGGATGAAATTTTGAGGATAATCCTCAATGGAATTTCGGTTTTTGTGGATAAGTTTCAAGGGAAAAATTCAAGTTTCAATACAAGTAGCATTTGGATTCTCTCCTTCCTTGAAAAGTGACCGAAATTATGGAGGAAATCTCCTAGGAAAATTCGGTTATTTTGGATAAGGTTGAGATAAGATTCAAGCTTGAAAATCCTAGTAGAATTTTGATTCTCCCATATCCTAAAAGTGGTCGAATTTTTGGAGGAGGTTTTCTCCTATGAATTTCAGATTTTTTGATTGAAAAAGGGAGATAAAATTCTAGTTAAAATATTGTTTAGATTTGGATTGGATTTATCCTAAATAAACTGAATTTTATTGTTGGGATTTTCCTATGGAAAATTTCAGATTTTATGGTTATGGATAAGGGAGAATATCTTTTCCTAATCCAATTCGAATTCAGAGAATCACCTCATGCAGGTCTATAAATAGAGGTCCTGCCACTCCAGTCCTCTCAGACCACAGACTCTCAGGTGAGCAGGCTTATTGTTGCACAGCTCATCGTGACAATAAGTTCTTTAGAGATCTGGGTGGTCGGAAGAAGACTAGCACTGCTAGTATACCGATCGAGGTTCAGAGTGCCCACATACTCAGCTATTCGGGAATTGGAGAATAGTAGGGAAGGCTAGTTGGTTGAAGCCTCTGGTCATTCTCCTCCTGGAAGATTGGCGTCCTTGAGGTATGAGTTTTAATTGTTGTTGGTTTATTGTATATGGCATCATGAGATATTTAACGATCTAAAAATTTTTATTGTTCCGCTGCGCCACTCTGATATGTTTTTTCCAATTTATTTTCCTACAATCCCCACCATACCCTTAGCGGTATATCACCCTGAGGATGAGGAAGATGAAGTTCCCAGCGACTACCTTAGCGAAGATGAATGGGTAGAACCTGAACCTGAGCCTTAAACCATCGTGGCCAGTGACGATGAGGATAGCTCCAGTTTGGAGGATGGGGAGGAGGACCTGGAGGAGTTCTTCTTCAGTGAGACTGACGACGAGGATGTCTTTGACACAGAGTCCGTTTTGACATCGGAGTAGCTAGAGTTCACTTTAGTATATCCCCTTTTAACTATATGTATATATGTATGAGGGAAGACTGTAGCCTACTCCTACTTGACTCAGCCCAAGCCTACCCTTTTGAGTTATGTACCAGAGGTGTGTGTGTTACCGCTCCCAACAGACTAAAGTTATGTACTAGTATGTATGATATATGAAAGACAAAATAGTTTTGTCGAGGGCTTAAGATATGATCTCCCACACGTAAGCACAGTGCGATAGAAAGTGCAGGACAGATCCTAGCACCTAATGATGCTCCCATGCGATGTGGTAGTCACATTAGGACATCCCAGTACTAAGCAAGTGAAAGTTATGAAATATACATGTATCTTTATAATTAAGTAAGAAAGGAAAATGATATGTGATCTAATTCCCGAACACGAGGCCAAAGCCTCACCTTTTCTTTTCTTACTGCATAACAGGATTCCAAGAGACGACATGGCAAGGACACGAAGTCAAACGACGCAACCCTTCCGAGAAGAGAAATTAGCAGCACAGCTCATACCCATGCGGGAAATGGTGGAGACCCAACAATGAGAGTTGGCCTAACTTAGAGCACAACTGGGCTAACAGAACCAAGCACCGCCTACGGTAGAAGTACCAACTCAAGAAACCCCATTGACATCTGAAACTCCATGGGAGCAAGTGACTTCCCCAGCCCAGGAGATCTTGTTAGGAAATGTCCTAAGCATTAGCGACATTTTAATGTATTTATTTTGAACTGAATAACAAAATTATATGTAGAGGTTATTCATTACATAGCTATTTGTCCTCATTTATTTACATGTTAAAGTAAATGCAAGCAAATATGGCTCACTGACTGCTTGTATTAAAACTGTTAGAACGTTCCGTGTAATGGACTTTTGTATGCGAGAAGACAATGTTCTAAAGTAAGTGGCCTAAACTAAGGTCTGTAGTTTATGGGGTTAGACCGAGCATCTAACTCATGTTAAGACTATTATATTGTCTAAAGCCATGGTGGGGACGGTTTGTCTTGACTGTCTGGAGCATAGATACCCAAGTAGGGGCATAGATATGTTGGTTGGTGGTGACATATTAGACCGGGACTAAAGCGTGATTGATCTACATAGTCTGCTATAAGTGGATCAATCTGCTTTTGATATTCATTGTGCAGTAACCTTAATCCTGAGTCAATGAACGACTTCATGTATATGACTTGTGTACTTTGATGTTCCAATGGCTAAAGCGTCTCAGAAGTAGTAAGCCTATAGACCGGTTCGTTAGGTGCATGACTTGTATACGATTAAGGGTTTATTTACAAATATCGGAATCATAGCTCTAATAAAGAGTTAAGGGTATCCTTTAAAAGGCATTATACTGGATGTGAAAATGGACAAGGTCTTGGGTCGTCTGTTGGGCAGATGACTTCTTATTCACATATGGTGAATAATCATTTTCTTATTTGATAGTGTAATGGAACTTTATGATAGCCTGATCAGTAGGATTAAATGGACTTTGACCTAAGGCTAATCATGGATATCATATGAGGGTTTTGCATACATGACAAGGTCATTGGACAATAGCTTGTTATAAGCTTACGTAATACGGTATATAATTAGGAGTTCAGTTTCAGGTTTATAGTGGTGTGACTCTGAAATTAGTAATCATATGATTGAGTTGTTCGGTAAAGAATGATGATCATATGGATTCACGGGAGCCCGATTATATATGTCCAATTGGTCCCTCTACTAGCTCCACATAATTCCTTAATGATTGGCAAATTAATTTGTGTATGCTTATTGGCTGGTTGATTATGCATGGATGGTGCTAACATAGGATTAGCATGGTGGACAAGATTTCTCAGGTTGAATTCATAATTTGTTTTGGATAATAGAGTACACAATTATTCAAATTTCAAATAAAGTTGCCACGAGTTTATTTGAGATTGGATTGGAGTTATAGAAAATTATCCATGAGAACAAAAATTTGAAATACAATTGTTTGTGGATTTTGAAATTTGAATTTTGAAATTTGAAATTTGAAATTTAAATTTTGAATTTGAAATTTAAATTTGAAATTCGAATTTGAAATTTGAATTTGAATTTTGAATTTTAAAACTTGAAATTCAAATTTTGAATCACAGTCGAAGTAGAATTTGAATTCTTTGTCGTTAATTCCACAAGGCTCTAATTCGAATTTGAGTTGGATTATGAAGAGGAAAATCTTGTTGAATCCTACTTGAATTTTGAATCCCAATCCTAACTAACTTAGTCCAAAATTTTGAGGAATATCCTCCTAGAATTTTTGGATTTTTTGTGGATAAGATTCAGGGAAAAATTTAAGTTTCAATCCCAGTTGAGTTTGGATTCTTTCCTCCCTATTTGCGGCCAAAAATTGTTGAGTGAATCTTAAGGGGATTTTTGGTTATTTATGGATATAGGTGAGATAAAATTCAAGCTAGAAAATCCTATTTGGATTTTGATTCTCCTCACATTTTTAATGACCGAATCTAGTCATGTTTTTGGCACAAAGGGGAATTAATTTTTATGAAGGAATAAGCAGATAAAATTCTAGTTAAAATCCTGTTTGAATTTTGAATGAAAAATCCTTAAAGTGGCCGACTTCATTATGGTTCGATAAGGCCTAGATTTTTTGGATTTTATAGTTGGATAAGGGAGAAAATCTTCTCCTAATCCAATTCAAATTCAGAGGATCACCTCATGCAAGCCTATAAATAGAGGTCCTGCCACTCCAGTTCTCTTAGACTACAGACTCTCAGGTGAGCAGGCTTATTGTTGCACAACTCACTGTAACAGTAAGTTCTTTAGAGATCTAGGTGGTCGGAAGAAGACTAGCAGTGCTAGCATACCGATCAAGGTTCAGAGTGCCCACACACTCAGCCTTTTGGGAATTGGAGAATAGTAGAGAAGGCTTGTTGGTTGAAGCCTTCCGATCATTCTCCTCTTGCAGATTAGTGTCCTTTGAGGTATGAGTTTAAATTGTTGTTAGTTTATTGTATATGGCATCATGAGATATTTAACAATCTTGAAAATTTTTTATTGTTCCGCTGCGTCACTCTAATACATTTTTACTGATTTATTTCCTACAATTGGTATCAGAGCCATCTCATGACTATGCCATGTACATAAATTAGACAATTAGTTAGTCTTTTTATTTATGTATGGATTTGATATTTAGAGAGTGGCATTCTAGGATTCCTTTATGTTGTTATCATGTATTATGTATTAGTATGTGGTTATTTTAATTTTCTAAATTGTTATAAGCATGCTTGTTTTATGCCAGTTATGGTTCCTGAGAATTTAGAAAATTGTATCTAGGATTTTTTATATAACCATGAGAGCAGTTTATTATCAGTATAATTTTCCCATGGATTTTAATTTCTTATCGCTTAGAATTATTATGATTAGAATTTTGGTACACCGGAAACAGTTTAGGAAATTTAGTGTAATTATTCTTGGAGGAGATTGAAGTTTGAAGGCCGTAATTTATTTTTCCCAAAAGTTAAATTTAATTTAAAGGTTGAAATTTTGATTGTGTGGAAAATTTTAATTTAATTAGGATTCAAATTAATTTTTGGAGATCCTAATGGGTAAATTGGAATATGACACGAAAATCGAGGACTGACCCCATTGGGATGGACCACCAACCGTGGTGGGGATGTAGCCCCTGCCCTCGGGCAGGATGGGGCTATGGCAGCCCCTGCCCACGGCTGCACCACCCACGGCCGCAGGCACTGCCTGCAGCCGAGGGTGGCTGTGGCCCCCCAAGGAGACATGGGGTGGCTGTGGCCCTTGGGATGAGAAATAAATGGAGAGGCTATATAAAGATGGATATAAGAAGACGAAACAAAATTCAAGGCCTAAAGAATGCTTTGGATGGAATTTTGTAATCTTATTTTCTTCGTTCTAGGATGGAACCATCACTTGGTTATTTATCTGTTAATTATTTTTTCTATGATATGTCATGGATATGTATTGATGGATGTTTTACATGCATATTTGATAACATGTCATATAGGATAGGTGAGTACCACTTATACTATATTGATCATACATATTTGTCAAAACTTGCATGTTTTTAAAAATATTGAGTGGGAGAGGGTTTCAAACAGAACCCACAGCCTCCATTGTTGATCCATATGTAAAAGCATGGTAATGCCTCACATCAGTTCTGCCCTGACCATACCCCTCGGTAGGTGTTTACCGTCGCCAGTATACTAGGTTGGATCTCCTATGTGGAAAACGTGTTTGGGCACGATCCTATTCATGAACACCCCTCGGTGGCTTGGTAAGACGTGGATCGGGCTACATAAACAATGGTTATACATTCAAGACTTATTTAGTTATTAACCTTCCCTAGAAGCTCTGTTAACTAAACTGGTGGCCAAAATAAGCGGTTATTAATATATGTCTTAACCTTGGAGGATTTAAGGCAACATATATTAATTGGACGGGGTCCATGTTCTGGCTATTTGTTTCATGACCACCCCTTGGTGGCTTGGAGCAATAGGTGCTGAGAGTTACCGTTGCAATGCTACATGTTTTTTCAAGTTTCATGTAGGAACATACTTGTATGTTTTATTGCTAAATTATCTGTATATTTGCTTGGGTTTTGTAATGATGTCTAGTATAATTTTATTTCAGTTCAAAATGTCACCGACATCCCCCATTTCAATACTAACTGAAAATAAGCTGAATGGCGATAATTATAAAGACTGAAAAATAAATCTATTGATAGTTCTCAGCTGCGAGAGACACAAGTTCGTGCTGGACGAACCATGCCACCTGGGCCCGAACCTGACACACCGCTTGAGGAGGTCCCGGTTGCCTATACTCGTTGGAGAGAATCCAATGAGATAGCTCGGTGCTACATTCTGGCTAGCATGATGAGTGCTTTAAAAAAGTAGCATGAGACTTATCAAGTTGCTAAGGAGATCATGGAAAATATGGAGGACATGTTCGCAGGCCAAGAAAAATTGGCTCGATAGTCTGCTATTACTAGCATTATGAACTCCAAGCAAAAGGCAGGTACTCCGGTGAAGGACCATATGATAACTCTAATGGGATTATTTGCTGAGGCTGCCAAGAACTGTGCTGAACTAGACTACAACACCCAGATCGAGATGGTGTTCAAAACTCTGTCAAAAGATTTTGTGGGGTTTAAGGCCGCATATAATTTGGTGACAAGGGAGTTAGGACTAACCGAGCTCATGAAGCAACTCCAAACTTATGAGTGGATGATCAAGGAAAGGGATGCAGTCCAACCAAAAGGAGAGGCCAATTTGACGGAATCTTCCAAACTCTCACGGAAGAGGAAAAGGCCAAATCAGAAGTAAGCGGCTTGTAGTTCTTCTAATCCTCCTATCTTGGATGGGAAGAAGAGGAAGAAGAATAAGAAGCCCAGGGACCCTAAAAAGTCCAAGTGCTTCCGCTGTGGGAAGGTAGGTTACTTCAAGAAGGCTTGTCGGGAATTCCTAGCCGCCAAAGGCAAGGAAGGTAAGGAACTTTACTATTTAGAAGCATGTTTGGTGGAAGAATCAAAAGACACTTAGGTCATTGATTCGGGCACCACTAATCATGTTTGTGTTTCTATGCAGGGGTTTGTGGAAATGAGAAGTCTACATAATAGGAGCCTCTCGTTGTGGACTGGAGACGGTAGCTTGGTGGTGGCTGAGGCAGTGGGAGATGTTTACCTTTACATTGATGAATTTAGGTTTATTTTATTAAAAGACTGTTTTTATGTTCCTAATGTTAGAAGGAACCTTATATCGGTAGCTTGTTTAATAAAGGATTCTTATTCGGTTTCTTTTAGTAAAAGAGTTGATATTCGTAGAAATAAGTCTTTTATCTGTTCTGGATGGATGGATGGAAACCTATATTTGATTAAATCAAAGATGTACTCACTGCTTGACACCGAATTAATAGATAACTCTAAAAGGTTGAAAGTTTCTCACTCTAACAAGGCGTATCTTTGGCATTTAAGACTTGGTCATATTAATTAGGATAGGATTCAAAATTTGGTGAAAGATGGTCCTCTAGAATCTCTGAAGGAGGTACGTCTTCCTCAATGTGAGTCTTGTCTTAAGGGTAAGATGACTAAGAGGTCTTTTGGAGCTAAGGGTACTAGGGCTCAGGAGCTCTTAGAAATTGTGCATATTGACGTATGTGGCCCCATGAACATCACAGCACGAGGAGGGTTCGAGTATTATGTCTCTTTTATAGATGATTACTCGAGGTATAGATATGTGTATCTGATGCACCGCAAGAGTGAAACCTTTGATAAGTTCAAAGAGTATCGTGCGGAAGTGGAAAAGCAATTGGGTAAATCCATAAAGACACCTCGATCTGATCAAGGTGGCGAATACTCTCTAACAAATTTTTAGGACATCTTGTAGAGAATGAGATTTTATCCCAATTGACTGCACCTGGTACTCCACAACAGAATGGTGTAGCCGAAAGGAGAAATAGGACCTTATTGGATATGGTATGGTCCATGATGAGTTATTCAACGCTGCCGTTATCATTTTGGGGATGCATTACAAACGGTGTGCTATATTCTAAACCAGGTTCTAAGCAAAACATTTCCCAGGACTTCGTATGAATTGTGGCGTGGCAGAAAGCTCTCCCTTGGACATATAAGAATATGGGGCTGCCCGGCACATGTACAGGATAGGGATGCGAAAAAGTTGGAACCAAGAACAGAATTGTGCATGTTTGTAGGGTATCCTAAGGGAACTAAGGGAGGTTTGTTGTATAACCCGAGGGAACAAAAAGTCATTGTTTCAACCTATGCGACATTCTTGGAGGAAAGTCACATGAATGACTTTAAGCCTCGAAACAAAGTGGTGCTAGAAGAATTATCGGGTGAAAGAACTGCTCCATAGATTTTGGTCTTGGAGGCTAGTCCAAGTTCTGGTGAAAGACCTGCAGACGATCAATAATTTAGGGTGCCTCATCGTAGTGGGAGGGTTTCAAGAAACCTAATTTCTTCATGTATGATGTTGAGGAATACCAGGCCGAGTCTCATGAGCATGAGGATGATCTGGTCACTTATGATGAAGCTATAAATCATGTTGATTCTAAATCTTGGAAACGGGTTATGAACAATGAGATGGATTCTATGAAATCCAACTCTGTTTTGGGAACTTGTAGATCTGCCGAATGGGATAAAACCCATAAGATACAAGTAGGTCTACAAAAGAAAGAAAGATGTAGAAGGGAGAGTGGAAACTTTCAAAGATAGACCGGTTGTAAAGGGGTACATGCAAAAGGCTGGAATTGATTACGATAAAACCTTTTTTCTTGTTGTTATGCTAAAGTCTATCCGTACTCTTCTATCCGTTGCTGCGGCTCTCAGTTACGAGATCTAGCAAATGGATGTCAAGATGGCATTCTTGAATGGCCATCTTGAAGAATGTATCTACATGATACAGCCCGAAGGGTTCGTGGCAAAAGGCCAAGAAAGAAAAGTCTGCAAGTTACTTAGTTCCATTTATGGATTAAAGCAAGCATCCTGCTCATGGAACTAGAGGTTTGATCAAGCGATTAAGACATTTGGTTTTGAGTAGAACGTTGATGAACTTTGTGTTTATAAACGTATTAAGGATGAAAAAGTGGTCTTTCTGATACTCTATGTCGATGATATACTACTCATTGGGAATGATGTAGGGAACTTATCATCGGTCAAGCTTTGGTTACACCAGCAGTTTGACATGAAGGACTTGGGAGAAGCTAATTATGTTCTAGGCATTCGTCTCTTCAGAGATCGAAAGAACAAAATGATAGCGTTATCCCAAGCTTCATACATAGATAAAATAATTGACAAATATGCAATGCAAAAGGCAAAGAAAGGTTCACAACCTTCTATTACCGGTCTAACTCTTTCATTGGATGACTGTCCTAAGACATTGGAAGAAAGAGAGCGTATGAGTAAGGTCCCTTATGCATCCGCTATGGGTAGCCTTATGTACGCTATGCTTTGCACTCGCCCGGACATATGTTTTGTAGTAGGTATGGTGAGTCGATATCAAGCGAATCCTGGAACCAAGCACTGGTAAGCAGTAAAGCATATACTCAAGTATCTTAAGAGAACGAGGGATTATATGCTGGTGTATTCTGGAGGGGACCTAACACCCGTAGGATACACGGATTCAGACTTCCAGACTTGTAAGGATTCGAGGAAATCGACATCTGGATCAATGTTTTTACTCGGAGGAGGTGCCATTGTGTGGAGGAGCGTGAAGCAAGGCTGCACAGCTAAATCTACTATGGAGGCTGAGTATGTGGCTGCGGCTGAGGCATCTAAAGAAGCGGTTTGACTCCGCAAGTTCTTTAGAGACCTTGAGGTCATTCCAGGTGTTGACAAGCCTATCACACTTTACTGTGATAATATAGGGGCTATTGCCAACACAAGGGAATCTCGGCACCACAAGAGGACCAAGCACATCGATCGAAGATATCATATTATTAGAGGGCATGTGGAGATAGGACAAGTGGATGTATGTAAGATCGCGTCTGAGGATAACATCGCCGATCCCTTTACTAAGACTTTGGTGGCTAGAAGCTTTGAGAGGCGTGTAGAGGCGATGGGGATGCGTAACATGGCACATCTGCTGGCTTAGGGCAAGTGGGAGATTGTTAGGAAATGCCCTAAGCATTAGAGACATTTTTGATGTATTTATTTTGAACTGGATAATAAGATTATATATAGAGGTTATTCATTATATTGCTATCTGTCCTCGTCTTATTTACATGTTAAAGTAAATGTAAGCAAATATGGCTCTCTGACTGCTTGTGTTAAACTGTTAGAACGTTGCATGCAATGGTTTTTTGTATGCGAGAAGACAATGTTCTAAAGTTAGCGGTCTAAACTATGGTCTGTAGTCTATGGGGTTAGACCGAGCATCTAACTCATGTTAAGACTATTATGTTGTCTAAAGCCTTGGAGGGGACGGTTTGTCTTGACTGTCTGGAGCTGGACTCCCAAGTAGAGACATAGATATGTTGCTTGGTGGTGACATATTAGACCGGGACTAAAGCGTGATTGATCTACGAAGTCTGCTTTGAGTGGATCGATCTGCTTTTGACGTTCATTATGCAGTAACCTTAATCCTGAGTAAAAGGACAGCTTCATGTATATGACTTGTGTACTTTGATGTTCCAATGGCTATAGCGTCTCAGAGGTAGTAAGCTTGTAGACCGGTTCGTTGGATGCATGACTTGTATATGATGAAGGGTTCGTTTACAGATATTGGAATCATAGCTCTAATGAGAAGTTAAGGGTATCCTCTTAAAGGCATTATACTGAATGTGAAAATGGACAAGGCCTTGGGTCATCTGCTGGGCGGATGACTTCTTATTCACATTTGGTGAATAATCATTTTCTTTATTCTGTAGTATAATGGAACTTTAAGATAGCCTGATCAGTAGGATTAAACGGACTTTGGCCTAAGACTGATCGTGGATATCATATGAGGGTTCTGCATATATGACAAGGTCATTGGACGATAGCTTGTCACAGGCTTACGTAATACGGTATATAATTGGGAGTTCAGTTTCAGGTTTATAGTGGTGTGACTCTGAAACTAGTGATTATATGATTGAGTTGTTCGGTAAAAGAATGATGATCATATGGATTTGCGGGAGCCCGATTATATATGTCCAATCAGTCCCTCTACTAGCTCCACATAATTCCTTAACATTTGGCAAATTGAATTGTGTATGCTATTGGCTGGTTTATTATGCATGGATGGTGATGACACAGGATTAGGATGGTAGACAAGATTCTCTCGGTTGGATTCAGATTTTGTTTTGGTTAATAGAGTACACAATTATTCGAACTCCAAATAAAGTTGCCATGATTTTATTTGAGATTGGATTGGAGTTGTAGAAAATTATCCGTGAGAACAAAAATATGAAACACAACCGTTTTGTGGAATTTGAAATTTGAATTTTGAAATTTGAAATTTGAAATTTGAATTTGAAATTTGAATTTGAAATTCGAATTTGAAATTTGAATTTGAAATTTAAATTTGAAATTTGAATTTGAAATTTGAATTTGAAATTTAAAATTCAAATTTTGAATCACAGTCCAAGTAGGTTTCGAATTTGTTGTGAAAAATCCACAAGGTTTGAAATTCGAATTTGAGTTGGATTTAGAGAGGATAATTTTGTTAGAATCCTACTTGAATTTTGAATCCAAATCCTAACAAATGTTGCACGAAATTTTGAGGATAATCCTCAAGGAAATTTCAGATTTTTGTGGATAAGATTCAAGGGAAAAATTCAAGTTTCAATCTCAATTGAATTTGGATTCTCTCCTTCCCTGAAAAGTGGCCGAAATTAGGGAGAAAATCTCCTAGGAAAATTCGGTTATTTTGGATAAGGTTGAGATAAGATTTAAGCTTGAAAATCCTAGTGGAATTTTTGATTCTCCCTTATCCATAATGGCCAAAATTTTTAGGAGATATTCTCCTTGTAATTTTCGGATTTTTTGGGTTGAAAAAGGGAGATAAAATTCTAGTTAAAATCTTGTTTAGATTTGGATTGGATTTATCCTAAGAAAAACCGAATTTTTTGTTGAGATTCTCCCTTGGAAAATTCGGATTTTTTGGTTATGGATAAGGGAAAATATCTTTTCCTATTCTAATTTAAATTCAGAGAATCACCTCATGCAGGTCTATAAATAGAGGTCCTACCACTCCAGTTCTCTCAGACCACAGACTCTCAGGTGAGCAGGCTTATTGTTGCACAGCTCACCGTGACAATAAAGTTCTTTAGAGATCTGGGTGGTCGGAAGAAGACTAGCAGTGCTAGCATACCGATCGAGGTTCAGAGTGCCCACACACTCAGCCATTCGGGAATTAGAGAATAGTAGAGAAGGCTAGTTGGTTGAAGACTCCGGTCATTCTCCTCCTGCAAGATTGGCGTCCTTGAGGTATGAGTTTTAATTGTTGTTGGTTTATTGTATATGGCATCATGAGATATTTAATGATCTAAAAATTTTTATTGTTCCACTACGCCACTTTGATACGTTTTTACCGATTTATTATCCTACACTTGGGTCGTCTGCTGTGCGGATGACTTCTTATTCACATATGATGAATAATCATTTTCTTAATTCGGTAGTATAATGGAACTTTAAGATAGCCTGATCAGTAGGATTAAACAGACTTTGACCTAAGGCTGATCATGAATATCATATGAGGGTTCTGTATACATGACAAGGTCATTGGACGATAGCTTGCCACAGGCTTACGTAATATGGTATATAATTGGGAGTTCAGTTTTAGGTTTATAGTGGTGTGACTCTGAAATTAGTGATCATATGATTGAGTTGTTTGGTAAAGAATGATGATCATATGGATTTGCGGGAGCTCGATTATATATGTCCAATCAGTCCCTCTACTAGCTCCACATAATTCCTTAACGTTTGGCAAATTGATTTGTATATGCTATTGGCTAGTTTATTATGCATGGATGGTGTTGACATAGGATTAGGATGGTCGACAAGATTCTCTCCGGTTGGCTTCAGATTTTGTTTTGGATAATAGAGTACACAATTATTCGAATTCCAAATAAAATTGCCATGATTGTATTTGAGATTGGATTGGAGTTGTAGAAAATTATCCATGAGAACAAGAATTTGAAATACAACTATTTTGTGGATTTTGAAATTTGAAATTTGAAATTTGAAATTTGAAATTTAAATTTGAAATTTGAATTTGAAATTTGAATTTGAAATTCGAATTT
The DNA here is from genome assembly GCA_035233585.1 of Antiaris toxicaria. Taxonomy (NCBI): domain Eukaryota; kingdom Viridiplantae; phylum Streptophyta; class Magnoliopsida; order Rosales; family Moraceae; genus Antiaris; species Antiaris toxicaria. Next base: position 56,694,281 of record CP141153.1, read on the forward strand.
GAAATTTAAATTTGAAATTTAAAATTTAAAATTTGAAATTTGAATTTGAAATTTGAAATTTGAAATTTGAAATTTGAAATTCAAATTTTGGATCACAGTCCGAATGAAATTCGAATTTGAGTTGGATATGAAGAGGAAAATCTTGTTAGAATCCTACTTGAATTTTGAATACAAATCCTAACCAAATATGGACGAAAATTTTGAGGAATATCCTTAATGAATTTTTAGATTTTTGTGGATAAGGTTCAAGAAAAAATTCAGGTTTCAATCCTAGTTAAATTTGGATTCTCTCCTCACTGATAATGGCTGAATTTTTGGAGTAAATCTCTTAGGAGATTTTCAGTTATTTTGGATAAGGATGAGATAAGATTCAAGCTTGAAAATCCTAGTGGAATTTTGATTCTCCCTTATCCAAAAGTGGCCGAAATTTTGGTGGGGATTTTCCCCTTGGATTTTCGGATTTTTTGGTTGAAAAAGGGAGATAAAATGCTAGTTAAAATCTTATTTAGATTTGGGTTGGAATTATCCTAAAGTGGGCGAATTTATTGTTGGGATTTTCCCCTTGGAAATTCAGATTTTGTGCTTGTGGATAAGGGAGAATATCTTCTCCTAACCCAATTCGAATTCAGAGAATCACCTCATGCTGGTTTATAAATAGAGGTCTTATCACTCCAGTTCTCTAAGACAACAGACTCTCAGGTGAGCAAGCTTATTGTTGCATAACTCACCATGACAATAAGTTCTTTAGAGATCTGGGTGGTCGGAAGAAGACTAACAGTGCTAACATACCGATCGAGGTTTAGAGTGCCCACACACTCAGTCATTCGGGAATTGGAGAATAGTAGAGAAGGCTAGTTGGTTGAAGCCCTCCGGTCATTCTCCTCCTATAGATTGGCATCCTTGAGGTATGATTTTTAATTGTTATTAGCTTATTGTATATGGCATCATGAGATATTTAACGATCTAAAAATTTTTATTGTTCTGCTGTGCCACTCTGATACGTTTTTACTGATTTATTTTTCCTGCAACTGACATAGTGTAGGAAAATAAACCGGTAAAAACGTATCAGAGTGGCGCAGCGGAACAATAAAAATTTTTAGATCGTTAAATATCTCATGATGCCATATACAATAAATCAACAACAATTAAAACTCATACCTCAAGGACGCCAATATGTAGGAGGAGAATGACCGGAGGCTTCAACCAACTAGCCTTCTCTACTATTCTCCAATACTCGAATGGCTGAGTGTGTGGACACTCTGAACCTCGATCGGTATGCTAGCACTGCTAGTCTTCTTCCGACCACCCAGATCTCTAAAGAACTTTATTGTCACGATGAGCTGTGCAACAATAAGCCTGCTCACCTGAGAGTCTGTGGTCTGAGAGAACTGGAGTGGCATGACCTCTATTTATAGACCTGCATGAGGTGAATCTCTGAATTTGAATTGGATTAGGAAAAGATATTTTCCCTTATCCAAACCCATAAAATCCGAATTTTTCCAAGGGAGAATCTCCACTAAAAATTCGGTTTTCTTAGGATAGATCCAATCCAAATCTCAACAAGATTTTAACTAGAAATTTATCTCCCTTTTTCAAACAAAAAATCCGAAATCTTTAGGAGAAAATCTTCTCCAAATTTTCGGCCACTTTTAGGATAAGGAAGAATCAAAATTCCACTAGGATTTTTCAAGCTAAATCTCATCTCAACCTTATCCAAAAATAACCGAATTTCCTAGGATTAAGGCTCCAAAATTTCGGCCACTTTTAGGGAGGAGAGAGAATCCAAATTCAACTAGGATTGAAGCTTGAATTTACCCTTGAATCTCATCCACAAAATCCAAAATTTTCATGAGGATTATCCTCAAAAATTTCGTCCCTTATTTGTTGGGATTTGGATTCAAAATTCAAGTAGGATTCTAACAAGATTATCCTCTCCAAATCCAACTCAAATTCGAATTTCAAACCTTGTGGATTTTCCACAACAAATTCGAATCCTACTTGGACTGTGATTCAAAATTTGAATTTCAAATTTCAAATTCAAATTTCAAATTTCAAATTTCAAATTTAAATTTCAAATTCAAATTTCAAATTCGAATTTCAAATTCAAATTTCAAATTCAAATTTCAAATTTCAAATTTCAAAATTCAAATTTCAAATTTCAAAATTCAAATTTCAAATTCCACAAAACGGTTGTGTTTCATATTCTTGTTCTCATGGATAATTTTCTACAACTCCAATCCGATCTCAAATAAAATCATGGCAACTTTATTTGGAGTTCGAATAATTGTGTACTCTATTATCCAAAACAAAATCTGAATCCAACCGGAGAGAATCTTGTCTACCATCCTAATCCTGTGTCATCACCATCCATGCATAATAAACTAGCCAATAGCATACACAAATCAATTTGCCAAACGTTAAGGAATTATGTGGAGCTAGTAGAGGGACTGATTGGACATATATAATCGGGCTCCCGTGATTCCATATGATCATCATTCTGTACCGAACAACTCAATCATATGATCACTAATTTCAGAGTCACACCACTATAAACCTGAAACTGAACTCCCAATTATATACCGTATTACGTAAGCCTGTGACGAGCTACCATCCAATGACCTTGTCATATATGCAAAACCCTCATATGATATCCATGATCAGCCTTAGGTCAAAGTCCGTTTAATCCTACTGATCAGGCTATCTTAAAGTTCCATTATACTACCGAATTAAGAAAATGATTATTCACCATATGTGAATAAGAAGTCATCCGCCCAGCAGACGACCCAAGGCCTTGTCCATTTTCACATTCAGTATAATGCCTTTAAGAGGATACCTTTAACTCCTCAGAGCTATGATTCCGATATCTGCAAACAAACCCTTCATCGTATACAAGTCATGCACCCAACGAACCGGTCTATAAGCTTACTACCTCTGAGACGCTTTAGCCATTGGAACATCAAAGTACACAAGTCATATACATGACGTAGTTCATTTACTCAAGATTAAGGTTATTGCACAATGAATGTCAAAAGCAGATTGATCCACTCATAGCGGACTACGTAGATCAATCACGCTTTAGTCCCGGTCTAATATGTCACCACCAAGCAACATATCCATGTCTCTACTTGGTAGTCCAGCTCCAGACAGTCAAGACAGACCGTCCCCTCCAAGGCTTTAGACAACATAATAGTCTTAACATGAGTTAGATGCTCGGTCTAACCCCATAGACTACAGACCATAGTTTAGACTGCTAACTTTAGAACATTGTCTTCTCGCATACAAAAGTCCATTGCATGCAACGTTCCAACAGTTTTAACACAAGCAGTCAGTGAGCCATATTTGCTTACATTTACTTTAACATGTAAATAAGACGAGGACAAATAGCAATGTAATGAATAACCTCTATGTATAATTTTATTATCCAGTTCAAAATGAATACATCAAAATGTCTCTAATACTTAGGGCATTTCCTAACACATAGGATTAGGATGGTGGACAAGATTCTCTCCGGTTGAATTCATATTTTGTTTTGGATAATAGAGTACACAATTATTCGAACTCCAAATAAAGTTGCCATGATTTTATTTGAGATTGGATTAGAGTTGTAGAAAATTATCCATGAGAACAAAAATTTGAAATACAACTGTTTGTAGATTTTGAAATTTGAATTTTGAAATTTGAAATTTAAATTTTGAATTTGAAATTTGAATTTGAAATTTAAATTTTAAATTCAAATTTTAAATTTGAATTTGAAATTTAAATTTGAAATTTGAAATTTGAAATTTGAATTTGAAATTTGAATTTTGAAATTTGAAATTCAAATTTTGAATCACAATCCAAGTAGAATTCGAATTCTATGTGGATAATTCCATAAGGCTAGAATTCAAATTTGAGTTGGATTATGAAGAGGAAAATCTTGTTTGAATCCTACTTGAATTTTGAATCTCAATCCTAACTAACTTTGTCCAAAATTTTAGGGAATATCCTCCTAGAATTTTCAGATTTTTTGTGGATAAGATTCAGTGAAAAGTTCAAGTTTCAATCCCAGTTGAATTTGGATTCTCTCCTCCCTATTTGTGGTCAAAAATTGTTGATTGAATCTCAAGGGGGTTTTCGGTTATTTATGGATAAGTGTGAGATAAAATTCAAGCTAGAAAATCCTATTTGGGTAAGGCCTAGATTTTTCAGATTTTATGGTTGGATAAGGGAGAAAATCTCCTCCTAATCCAATTCGAATTCAGAGGATCACCTCATGCAAGTCTATAAATAGAGGTCCTGCCACTCCACTTCTCTTAGACCACAGACTCTCGGGTGAGCAGGCTTATTGTTGCACAACTCACCGTGATAATAAGTTCTTTAGAGATCTAGGTGGTCGGAAGAAGACTAGCAGTGCTAGCATACCAATCAAGGTTCAGAGTGCCCACACACTCAGCCATTCGGGAATTGTAGAATAGCAGAGAAGGCTAGTTCGTTGAAAAATTTTTATTGTTCCGTTGCACCACTCTAATACATTTTTGCCGATTTATTTCGTATAGATCTTGCATAGGTGCAAGATCCCCAAACCGTCACCAGTGCCCTCAGCAGCAATAGCTGCCCTTGCAACAGCAATTGTTCTTCTGCCAACCCACAGGGGAAGCGACCTGTATGAGAGGTTTAGGCGCACGAAGGTGCCAGAGTTTGAGGGAACCGCCAACTTGATAGAGGCAGATGATTGGTTGACTGAAATTCAGGTGGTCCTAGATTTTATGGGCCTAATAGATAGGGAAAAAGTATTATGTGCATCCTTCACCCTGCGCAAGGAGGCACTACAGTGGTGGAAAACCGTGTCAATCAGGAGGAACATCTAGGAGATGACCTGGAATCAATTCATTGAAGAGTTCAGGCAGATGCATTTCAATGAGGAACCTTTAACTGTATAGCCAGTTGAATTCAACAATCTACGCCAAGGAAGTATGACTGTCATGAAAGTAGTTAGGAAGTTCAAGCAGCTAGCTCGACTCTGTCCGGATTTAGTCCCCACTGAAAAAGAGAGGGTCTGGCGGATGTTGAAAATGTTCAAGACCAATATTAAGATACAAGTTTGCAGTGGTAGTCATGGGCCAGCTACGGTAGTGGAGTGTGTCAGTAGGGCCATCCAGGCCTAGTATTAACTGGCATAGGACAAGGAGCGGAAGGCTCAAATTTTCAAAGCCTGAAAGGAGGAAAAAGTTCAAGCCAAATAGACTCGGGGAAGACAAAACCGGGAATCACAACACCGGGGGCAGACCAAAGGGACCAGCCAGAGCAACTGGCAACCCCACAACCACAACAAGAGAAGGGGAAACACCAACAATCAAGGTTCCCAGAAGAATATTTCACAGAAAAGAAACAACCATGGAGGGAACAACAGCCAGAACGTGAAGTGCTCGAAGTACAAAAAGAGCCATCATGGCGAATGCAGACAGGGAACGAGTGGTTGTTCCATTTGTGGCAAGGAAGGCCACTATGCCAAGAACTGCTATTCAAACCCTCAGAATCTGCAGAATCAACCCCGTATAGCAAACAATCAACTCCACACCATCCAGACCAAAATTGAAGGCCCATCAATTGCTCAAGGCAGGCTCAAAGCTCCAGAAATCTAGGGAAGGATCTAAGCTTACACCAGAAACGATGCTGAAGCTGGAACATCTGCAATGGTGACAAGTCAGCTTTCTGTCGCCAACTCAAGTGCATTAGTGTTATTTGATTTCAGAGCCACACATTCATTCATATCATTAGAGTTTGCTAGAAGGCTAGATAGGGGCTTAGATAAAATGAATCAAACTTTCAGAATTGCACTTCCCTCAGGGGAGGTTTTGCTATTTAATTACTGGGTACAACATGTGCTAGTAATTATCTATAGTCGAGAACTGAGCATCAACCTAATCATCATCGACGTGTACGACTATGATGTGATCTTAGGAATAGACTTTCTCATGAAATACAATGCCATCATCAACTTCAGGAGGCAGAAAGTTACCTTTGAAAGTTGCCTATGCTCAGGGTACCACCAGCAACGAATTAGGGATGAGGATATACCTAGAATAGCCTTCTGGATGCGATACGGATATTACGAGTTCCTTGTTATGTCATTTGGACTTGCTAACGTGCCAGCAGTCTTCATGGACTTGATGAACTGAGTATTCAAGGAGTATTTGGACAAGTTTGTCATTGTATTTATCGATGACATAGTGATATACTCCAAGACTCAGGAGGAGCATGCAGAACACCTGAGGACAGTACTGTGCATGTTAAAAGAGCATTAGTTGTATGCCAAGTTCTCCAAGTATGAGTTTTGGCTGGAGAAGGTGCATTTTCTAGGACATGTAGTCTCCAAGGAGGGAGTATCTATAGACTCAGCAAAGATTGAAGCAGTCAACGCATGGCCAGCTCCAAAGAACGTGACAGAGATATGTAGTTTTCTAGGATTAGTAGGGTATTACCGATGCTTTGTTGAAGGCTTTTCAAAGCTAGCTGCCCCTCTCACAGTACTTACCAAGAAAGAAAGGAAGTTCAAGTAGACTAACCATTCTGGATGTCAATCAGGGAAATGTAGGCTCACGAGTGCCCTAATACTAACCATTCTGGATGTTAGTCAGGGAAATTTTGTGATCTTTAGTGATGCATCCAAGACTAGATTAGGAGCTATGTTGATGCAGAGTGGCAAGGTAGTTACATATGCCTCATGATAGTTAAAAGAGCATGAAAAGAACTACCTTATGCACGATTTAGAGCTAGCCACGGTAGTTTTTACAATGAAGATATAGAGGCACTACCTCTACGGAATCAAATATGAAATCTACAAAGACCACAAGAGCCTCAAGTACGTCTTCACATAGAAGGAGCTTAACATGAGGCAACGTAGATGGCTCGAGCTGGTGAAGGATTACGATTATGAAATCCTATATCACCCGGGAAAGGCCAACAAAGTGGCCGATGCATTGAGTGTGAAGCACTCTAACTCGCTAATGGTAATCAGTGTTCTACCAAAGGCCCTACAGATGGACCTGTACAACAGTGAGATTGAGCTCCTGACGGGGAGATTATCTGATATGAACCTCCAGTCGACACTCCTAAACGAAATCAAGGTCGATCAAGTACGTGATTTGACCCTGGATAAGCCAAGAAAGGAGGCCATGGGGGCTAAAAGCTCAGATTTTAAGGTCTTTGAGGACGGCATACTCTATTACAAGGGTAGAGTGTGCGTGCCGAAGGAGGAAGAGCTCAAAAAATGAATCCTCTTAGAGGCTCATGAGACATTGTATTCTGTACATCTAGGAGCAAATAAGATGTACAAGGACTTGAAAGAAAGTTTTTGGCGGCTTGGAATGAAGAATGACATGGCTGAATTCATCACCAGATGCCTTACTTGTCAAAGAGTCAAGGTAGAGCATCAGCGCCCGGCGGGTGAACTGTAGAAAATTAAACTACCTGAGTGGAAATGGGACCAGATTACAATGGATTTCATAGACAGATTGCCAAGGACATCTAGTGGCAATGATACGATCTGGGTAATAGTAGACTGATTGACGAAATCAATAAGGTTCCTAGCCATAAAGATCAGCTACTCGGTGGAACGACTAGCAGAAATTTACATGGCTTAGATTGTAAGGTTATACGGAGTGCCAAAATTGATCATCTCAAATCATGACGGATGCTTCACCTCTAGGTTTTGGTAAAGCATCCAAGCAGCATTAGGGTCCAAGTTGAAATTTAGCAAAACGCCTTCCATCCTTAGACTGACAGTCAGTCTGAGACCTATACAGACACTAGAGGACATGTTACGCGCCTATGTTTTGGACTTCAAGGGAAACTAGGATCAGAAGCTACCACTGATCAAGTTCTCATACAATAACAGCTACCATTCCTCGATAAGGATGACACCGTATGAGGCACTCTCTGGGAGAAAATACAAATCCTCGGTCCACTGGCATGAGACCGAAGAGAAACACGTAACTAGTACAGACTTCATCAGGGATACGATAGCAGCCGTGAAGCTGATACAGGAAAGGTTAGAAACAGCACACAGCTGCCAGAAGAACTACGCAGACAAATGCCGCAAACCTCTCGAGTTTCAAGTTGGAAACTCATTCTTTCTCAAAGTGGCACCCATGAAAGGGGTGATGCACTTTGAGAAGAAGGGGAAACTCAGTCCTAGATACATAGAACCGTTCGCGATTATCGAGAGAATCAGGAACGTAGCCTATAGATTAGCGTTTCCTCCCAAGTTAGCTTCGGTGCATAATGTCTTTCACATCTCAATGTTGAAGAAGTATGTGCCAGACAGTTCACACGTCCTAAGCCAGGAAACCATCGAGGTGCATGCTGATCTGACTTATGACGAGAAACCTGTGCAGATTCTAACCAGAAAGGAGAAAGTACTTAGAAATAAAGTTATACCGCTAGTAAAGGTGTTGTGGCGGAATCATAATATAGAAGAAGCCACTTGGGAATGGGAAGAAGACTTGAGGAGAGACTTCCCGGACTTGTTCTAATTTTCGAGAACGAAAATTTTGTAAGGGGGGTAGGTTGTGATGACCACCTTATACATGTAAAACTAATTACTGTACAATACATAATTTTGTGTATAATGCAGTGTAAATTGCCAATTGAATGCATTAAATGAGTACAATATCATTTAATTATTATTCATGCAATGAAAGGGGCTATTGACAAGTACAATCGGTCCGCCTCAATATATGTGAAAATACGCGTGAGACATGTTCTATCCAAAAAACTACCCAGACGACCATTTCTTGACATAGAATAGATGAACTAGTCATTAGTATGCTTAGGCTGGTCGTCTGAGTACAATAGTGAAATCTTGCTTGATAAATATACCGTACCAAGGAAATAGTTGAGGTGACAATTTTCTTGACATGAAATTGGTGTATTTATAGTCAGCAGGCCTAGTCGGGTCAACTGGGCACGAAATACGAGGTTTTGCCCGAGAGACACGCAGTGTCAGAAAAGGAGTCAAGACGACCTATTCTTAGCCCGAAACTGATATATTTAGTTTTAGAATGCCGAAACTGGTCGGTTTAGCACAAAAGGTGATTTCTGGGTGGGAATCACACGGATACCAAAAACTGATCCGGACGACCCCGGATGGACGTAAAACTATTAAAAATGGATTCAACATGCCCAAATTAGTTAAGATAGCCTGTGTCAGACATTTCATGCGAAAAAGTTGTATTACGCGCGCGGTGTCGGTTCAGTGTAAGACGCAACCACAATACGGGAAATGAATAGTGAATAGTGACCGAGTGGGCTCATAGGTATTACAACCTAACCAAAAATATCTGGAAATAACTAGAATGAAAATCAGAAGCCATAGGTGCCATTTCGGGTGAAAATTAGAACACTGTCGAGAAAGGATCAAAAATCACAGTAGAAAAACTAGACTGCGAAGAAACCGACCCAGTTAAATTGTAACCACTCCAAAACCGTGTCTCATTGGATGGAAACTAGCTAGTTTGAACTAGTTAGAAAACCCTAGAAAGTGAGAATAAACAATGGGAAAATGGGACACCAAAAACCCCATAAACAATAATTTATTTTCATCACCATACATCACCATTTCACATCAAATTTGATAAAAAAAAATGGCCTTGTTCTTTCCAATGTGTGCGACAATTATGGGGGGGCTGCACACGTAAAATTTGTCTCTTGGTTTAGACAAAATTTTGGGTTAATTTGGCTTGATTTGGTGAAGCTAATTGTGCTTAGGTTTGCCTATAAATAGGTATCACCTCCCTTGCCCTTCATTTCTTTTCTTTTAGCTCCCAAAAGCAAAGTATTCTCCTTCTCCTTGCAGCCAAAATCCACCACTTTCCCCTTAGCTAAACACCAAAATTTTCACACAAAACTCTTACATAAGGCTTGCTTTCAAGGGTGTTTAGGAGTACACATCTTGAAGCTCATTTCAGTAAGGTCCTAGAACCAAGTTTCATTTGTGGTTTAGTGTTTGTAGGAAAAAAATCGGTAAAAATGTATCAGAGTAGTGCAGCGAAACAATAAACTTTTTTAAAGATCGTTAAATATCTCATGATGCCATATATAATAAACTAACAACAATTTAAACTCATACCTCAGAGGATGCCAATTTGTAGGAAAAGAATGATTGGAGGGCTTCAACTAACTAGCATTTTCTACTATTCTCCAATTCTCGAATGGCTGAGTGTATGGGCACTCTGAACCTCGATCGGTATGCTAGCACTACTAGTCTTCTTCCGACCACCCAGATCTCTAAAGAACTTATTGTCATGGTAAGTTGTGCAACAATAAGCTTGCACACCTAAGAGTCTGTGGTCTAAGAGAACTGGAGTGGCAGGATCTCTATTTATAGACTTGCATGAGGTGATCCTCTAAATTTGAATTGGATTAGGAGAAAATTTTCTTCCTTATTCACACACAAAATCTGAATTTTCTAGGGCCAATAACCACCAAAAGATTTCGGCCATTTTGTGGATTTTATATTCAAAATTCAAACAGGATTTTAACTTGAATTTTATCTCGCCTTTTATCCACAAAAAATCCAAATTTCCCTAAGGCCATAAACCTATCCAGATTCATCTATTAAAGTGTGAGGAGAATCAAAATTCAAATAGGACTTTCTAGCTTGAATTTTATCTCATCCTTATCCATAAAAAACTGAAAATCTACTTGAGATCTTACTTAAAATTTCGACCACTTTTAGAGAGGAGAGAATCCAAATTTAACTGGGATTGAAACTTGAATTTTTCCCTAAATCTTATCCATACAGAATCTAAAAATTCGATGAGGATATTCCTCAATATTTTCGTGCAAGTTAGTCAGGATTGGGATTCAAAATTCAAGTAGGACTCAAACAAGATTTACCTCACCATAATCCAACTTAAATTCAAATTCTAACCTTGTGGAATTATTTACAAAAAATTCGAATTCCACTTGGAATGTAATTCAAAATTTGAATTTCAAATTTCAAAATTCAAATTTCAAATTTCAAATTTCAAATTTCAAATTTCAAATTTCAAATTTAAATTTTAATTTCAAACTTTAAATTCGAATTTCAAATTTAAATTTCAAATTCGAATTCAAATTTTAAATTCAAAATTTCAAATTTCATAATTCAAATTTCAAAATCCACAAAAAAGTTGTATTTCAAATTTTTGTTCTCATGGATAATTTTCTACAACTCCAATTCAATCTCAAATAAAATTATGGCAACTTTATTTGGAGTTCGAATAATCGTGTACTCTATTATCCAAAAAAAAAATATGAATACAACCAGAGAGAATCTTGTCTACCATCCTAATCCTATGTCAACACCATCCATGCATAATCAACTAGCTAATAAGCATACACAAATCAATTTGTCAATCATTAAGGAATTATGTGGAGCTAGTAGAGGGACTAATTGAACATATATAATCGGGCTCCCATGAATCCATATGATCGTCATTCTGTACCGAACAACTCAATCATATGATCACTAATTTCAGAGTCACACCACTATAAACCTAAAACTGAACTCCCAATTATATACCGTATTATGTAAGCCTATGACAAGCTACTATCCAATGACCTTGTCATATATGCAGAACCCTCATATGATATCCATGATCAACCTTAGGTCGAAGTCCGTTTAATCCTACTGATCAGGCTATCTTAAAGTTTTATTATACTACCGAATAAGAAAATGAATATTCACCATATGTGAATAAGAAGTCATCTGCCTAGCAGACGACCCAAGCCTTGTCCATTTTCACATCCAGTATAATGCCTTTTAGAGGATACTTTTAACTCCTTAGAGCTATGATTGCGATATCTGCAAACAAACCCTTCATCCATGCACCCAACGAACCGATTTATAAGCTTACTACCACTGAGACGCTTTAGCCATTAGAACATCAAAGTACACAAGTTATATATATGAAGTAGTTCATTCACTCAGGATTAAGGTTATTGCACAATGAATGTCAAAAGCAGATTCATCCACTCATAGCAGACTACGTAGATCAATCACACTTTAGTCCCGGTCTAATATGTCACCAACAAGCAACATATCTATGTCTCTACTTGGGAGTCTATGCTTCGGACAGTCAAGACAAACTGTCCCCACCATGGCTTTAGACAACATAATAGTCTTAACATGTGTTACATGGTCGGTCTAACCCCATAGACTATAGACCTTAGTTTAGACCGCTTACTTTAGAACATTGTCTTCTCGCATATGAAAAGTCCATTACATGCAACGTTCTAATAGTTTTAACACAAGCAGTCAGTGAGCCATATTTGCTTACATTTACTTTAACATGTAAATAGAATAAGGATAAACAGTAATATAATGAATAACATCTGTATTATAATTTTATTATCCAGTTCAAAATAAATACATCAAAATATCTCTAATGCTTAGGGCATTTCCTAACAGTGTTATGTTTGGTTAGATATTACAAGCAAAAATTTTTGTGTTCTCTCCTAGCTCACATTGACCCTTCAACCCTTGGATCCCATGGTCTTTTAGTCCCTTAAGCCTAGCTTGGATTTGTGCTTGAACTGAAGCACACAGGTCTAAACCGAAAACCTTACCTCTTTGTGGTTAGTTGTTTTTAAGTTTTCGATCAAGAAGTTTATGTGTATTTGTTTATGCAAATGGGTTGTAATAAGTACATTTTGAGCTCTTAGCCTTCCATTTTCAAGTTTGTGGTTGTGTGGTTATGTTTACATGTTTTACGAATGGTTTGTGTATGAATGATGTATGGATGTGTTAGGCAAAAAAAGAAACTAGAAACAAATCTGTCCAGTTTTAGGGCCACGGATTTGGCTACTTTAGGACACATTGTGTTCTGTTTTTGAGAAAACCTAAAACACAAAACTTTAAGAAAATTTCGTTACAAGCATTTTTGCATAATAGAGCTCGGCCAAAAATGGTACTAAGATAGGGTTTTAAACTGTTTTTCAACCGGAGGTCAAAACTGGGGCCAAAATCCTGATTCCAGGAATGGCCTCAGATTTTCATTAAAACGACCCATTTAGAGTCCGAATGGGACTTTGGTCAAAATATGAAAGTTATAGATCTCAATGAAATCTTAAAACTAACTTGCATGGGTTTCAAAAATTCAGCCGTTTCGAGCCCTAAACAAACTTGTTTTAAAAGTGCGCCAAAACTGGGGATTTTCGTAAAACATTAGCCACGGGTTTTTATGATTTTGGACCCCTTGGAGGTCAAACCAAGCTCCAAGATGTTCATAAGAGTTGTTCATCTCGTCGAGTACAAAAACTTTTACGTTCATCATTTTCACGAATGAAATCATTTCAGACAAGTTTTAAGTGATTTTCAGTAAAAGGGTTAAAAAAAAAAAACCAACCTTTTCGCCTTGAACACCAATGTGTGTTCTCCTTATAAAATGAAAACCGATTTTTTTTATAAAAATACCCCCACCTTCCAATGGGGTGCTAAGGGGTTGATTTTAAAGAATTATGTTGCTCTAAAACTTTACAAAATTTTTAGAACGTTTTTCGTAAAACTGGTGAAGTAGCCTGGTTGGCTACCAAGCAAAACTGTAAAGTAACTAGATAGATGACTAGCAAAATTAGTCAATAGGCCCAATGTGAGGAAACCGGTTAGTGGACTAACTGGTTAAATAGTCCAAACGCTAGGTAACTCGATGGGTTACAAGGTCCATGCCCTAGGAAACCTAATGGGTTACACAGTCCAATATGTAAAAAAGCCTGATGGGCTACACCGTTGGCAAAACACGAGGTAACCGGTCAGTAGACTAGTAGGTCAACTAGTCAAAGATCGAGTTTGAACGTGAAGGTGAGATACGCCGATTAACTTGCAAAGTAGATGAATTAATCAGTCTCATTAGATATCAGTACTGTCAAAGTAGAACAACTAGGTACCGAGGGGCATCGGTAACCTATAATAGTAAGAAGTTATAGTCGCTAAGGATCAAAGTGACTTAAAAATGAATATTAACGACAATGCGTTATGATTAAAGGACAGTACATGTAAGTGCATCGAGGCGAAGTACAAACTGTTGGCTAATAAGTAAGTACAACTTCGCCTATAGTATGAACAGAAATGTGTTTAAATTGGTTGTTTATGTGATAACCAGGAAATTTCATCATTCTCAGAAAAATTAGTATATGGAATGTACACGGTGAAATTCGTGTTTAAAATGTGAAATGTAGTGATTCTATGTGTGTATGTGTGTGTGTAACACACAGTATCGAGAAATTGGTCAAGATGACCTTTTCTTGATATAAAATTAATATATTTAGAATCAGCATGCTCAAATTAGTCATTTGAACACAAAATGTAGATTTTTGTTGAGAGGTACACAGTATCGGGATGAGGGTCAAGATGACCTTTTCTCGCCGCGAAACTGATATATTTAAACTCACGATGCCCAAATTAGTCAATCAGGCACCTGACACGTTTTTCGAGACAGGGTCTGTCACGGCCCAAAATTTAGACACGTGACACGGCAACCAAATCATAATATCAACCCAAGATTTAAGGAAAAACATTTATTA